>CM053788.1:597591452-598798952 GCA_028749045.1 Cupressus sempervirens | reverse complement strand
TAAGACAAAGTGTTTTTGTTAGTTGGAGTGCATATGGTGGAGTTTGTGGGACCCAACTGGCCAGATGAAGATAGAGTTAAATTTTGAACAACCATGATGATGTGTGATGACTTGGAATCTGATCCACTAGATGATGACACATGGAGGATCTGACGGTGGCCACTATATCACTAAGAAAAGTTGCTCACTAGATAAGCATATCGACATAGCAACTAGCCAGGTGGTGAGGATGTGGTATTGAGGTGTTCACTAGAAAATGTGCCAGAATCTAGTGGTCATCTTGTTGCCACCAAAAAATGGGAGGATTTTCTAGCAAGTGACATGGAAACCTACTAGAAAATATTTGTGGGGCCCACCCAATATAGATAGCCTATCTTTGATTGACATGTGGCATTCAAGGCTGGTAAAATCTAACACATGGAATTACATGAATTGCTGAGGGAGGTTGGAGGGAAAATATCTTAAAATAATAAAAAGCTTTGCATGATTTTGAGCATGAGACTTCCAAAATTTGAAATTTTGGTTTTAAATGGTAAGTTTCTATAGTTCAGATTATAGAATTTTTTAATTTTCTCATTTTTAATTACTCTACCTATAGTTGGAACTTGGATTTTCAAATGGTTGCCACAGGGGAAATTTTTGTCCAAAATAGGCACTTTAATATAGAGTTGGAATTGGGAGGAAATGAATTTTCTAAATATGAGGTCAAATTTTGCGTAGGTGCTCACTAGTTCAAGTTATAAGAAAATTTGTATTTTTTGAGGCATTCTCAGCAAAATGGGAAAATTTTTCCATTGAGCATCAAAATTGGTTTGGAGGCAGATATAAAAGCTTGTTGAAGCTAGGATGTGGAGAAAAGTATTTTTGAAAAGTTTTATTTGGCCTATTGAGGTCATTTAACTAATTTTTGCTTTTTTCTTTAGTTTCAAATTTGGCATGAAAATTAGTTATCTTTTCAATCAAATACCTAAGATATTTTGTGCCTTTAAGAGCCAAAATGATAGAAGATTTGATTCACTAGTTGTAGAGAGAGATTAGAGATATTCTTTTAACTTCTTGAGGAGGTTTTTCAAGTGGACAAATGTTAGACATAGAGAAAATTTGGGAATTCATTCCTCTACATCTTTCTCTTTCTCATTCTTTGTAGAGGTTCCAATTTTGGAGAAAAAATGACTCATTTTTGTGATACCATGTGTGTTCCAATCTAGAGTTTACTTAGACTTGTGAAACTAGGTTTCTAATCTTGATGTGTTCTCAGCACCATGACACCAATTTCCTTCAACATATTTTCTCTTGTATGACAATAGTAGTGAATATAATAGAGAAAGTTTAGATTTATTAGGTGTTTTTATGTTTTGATATCATACATCTAAATTTATTGTTTCAAAGAAATGAATTCAAATGAGCAAGAATTTCTTTAGTTTCATTCTGATTCTCATCTCCTATGTTAGTAATCTACAGTCTTATGTGGTATAGGAACAAAGAATTGAGACTCATTTGCATCCCTTTAAGGTTGTATGTTAGATATGTTTTTCTATTGGAACAAAGGGCCAAGTAAATGCTTGATGTGTTTGATAGGATTTTTGGTTATTTTGAGAAGGATACTTCATAAGAATGAGGTCTTTATGAACACCAATCTTTGATTCACAAAGTGATTAGATAGATTTGATATTTTGGTATATGAAATATGTCCTTGATATCATAGATGTATGTATTTGATTCAAAAAATTGCCCAATAGATAAGGCATTGATCAGCTTTAGGATCAGCTTGTTCTCATTGTTGCATACTTGGGGTTTTTCTAAAATCAACATCATTAATCAAATGTCTTTCCCTTTCATGTTGAAGAGCTGAAAATGATGCCTTCACTCAGCTTGTGAATTTAATAGAGTTGCAACTTGCTACTGCATATCTTTATTATTGCATAAGTATAGGAAATCAAGGGTTTTATCTACTTTAATAGATTCAAGAATATGTTTTAGCATTGGTACCATATAAATTGATTCTAAGATACATTCACCTAGGTTTTGTTGAGCCTAAAATAGAAGAAGGATCAAGCCTTATAGTTGGCCCAGTGTCTGAAAGGACATGTTAAGGATGGGAGTTAGCTATCCCTACATATGTCTTGTTCTCATTGGGGTAATTTGAAACCCTTAAAGTTTCAAAACACCAGCAGGGATATTATTGGAAGCATGAATGCTGATGATATTCCTATGGGGGAGTATTGTAGATATGCTATCATGATGATGTGTTACATTTATAACTATGTTTTTCATTGATGTCAACATAGCAAGTTTTTTTGGTATTTGATAGAAGAACACTAGAAAGATCAAGTTGTTATAGATAGATCATGGCATACATTCAGTAGCAAGGTTGAAGGAAGATACTAATAAGTTTCTAGTATATGTAGCTAACCTCAAAAGTACAAGATATTAAGTTTGGAAGAAATTATGCAAGTTTTGGTAAAGACTATTCTAAGATAGTGTTTACAAAGGCATGTTCTGGTAAACTTGTTATATCTCTTAGCAAAGTTATTATTCTAAGAAGGTAAAGCTATAGATGTGAAGAAGACATGTTGGTGATGATATGACTAGGTTTTCTCATCATAATGACATGAGTACAAAAATATATTTAAGTTGCAAGGCAAAAGATTAATGCTATTGCTAAGTGTAACATGTTCATAATGTGGTCCTATAATAATTAATTGAGAAGGTTTAATAGCTGATTGAGGGAATTTTTTTATGGATTTGATATAAAGGAAGAACATTTTTCTTTACCATGAATATCAAAGAGAAGTAATTATAAGCAACACAAAGAGTGGAGTATGAAGTTAAGCAGAGTAGAGTAGAAGTGAAGGAAACTTCATTACTAAGGTTTTATTCAAGGATAACTTTAAGGAGCCCCCCCTCCCAAAATTTATAAAATTGTGGTGAATCACATGTCATTTGGGTGAAAAAAAATTAATAGTGTTGGCGAATTATGCATCAATCAATGGATATTTGGTGGCAAATTTTTTAATAGTTTAGACAATTTTTATAAAATAATGGCAATTATAATTTTTGTTTTTAATAAAATTATTAATATTGATGGCGAATTATGTTTTGAAATTTAATTATGTTAAATGTATTATTTGAGAACTTAGACTGTCTGATGATCCAAGATCAATGGCTGACGTTTAATTTCGGCCAACATTTCTTGAAGGAAGAAGAATTGTCAAGGTAGTCACTAGAATGTTGACACATATCAAGGTAAGTTGTCTATGGAGTACAGTGTCACCCATAAAAAAAAATTCACATATGAAAATGGGAATTTGGAAAATGATGATTGTCAAAAGAGACACTGAATTAATTTCGTGGCAAATAAGAGTAAACATTAAAGAGAAATATGGGCGAAGAACCCAACTACCAAATTGAAATTACATAATAATAGTGGCGAATGTTTTGACCACTATATGAGTATTTTATAAAATTTGGCCAAACCGGTCAACTAGTATATGGTGTTTTTTTTAGCCAATTTCTATAGCCCAATCAGGACATATTAGCCAATTGGCGAATAATAGCCACTAAAAAAATCCCTGGTTTTATTAAGTGATCTAAAGTTGAATACTTGGATTTGAGGTTTGTGACCTAGTCTACAAGGTCTAACAATGATTGGTTTGGTTAGCAGAATAGAGGAAAGAGAAAATTAAAAATAAATTACTTGTTTGGGCAGTGAGCTCTTCTTGTAATTGAAATTGCATGTTTGGGTAGTGGGCTCTTCTTTCATACATTATACCACAACTCATAACAAGGTTGGAATCTTCTAACATGGATTCAAAGTCTCCTAATAGGGACTCATATGTACTAAATGTTGTAATAGACTCCTAATAGGGTCCATCCTCTAATAAGGAATATTTATATTAGTACATCATCTTGTGGACATCATTCCCATTGAGGTTTTCCCTCTAATCAAAGGTTTCCCTAGTTAATATATCTAGTGTAATTGTGTATGTGCATCTTTGTATGGTTGCACTTTATTTTGGTTGAATGGTTAATATTGTTTAAAGTTGATAAATGGTTTAATCATTGGATAATTGATTCAAAATCCCCACTCCATCTCAGTTACCTTGGTGGACTATTATATCTAACAAGAACTTGCACATCTAGCACACTTATCTGCATAAGATAAGATCTTTACTTATACTTCAAAAATTAGTAATTTTCTCCTCAGTCAGCCTTCATGTTTTCACACACTTAATATAATATAAAATGAGTTATGGATTAATATCCATAGAGTCAGATCATCATATTAGTAATTATTTTGTCACCAAGATAATTCATTATGTCTTATAACTCAATTCTCTACTATGCTCTATTTTTCTCTTTCAAGTACTTGTAATGGTATTTCAATAGTAACACTCATTGTACTATTTGTACACATCTGTGCACTTAACCACATCATCATGACACTGTCATAAAGCTATCCTCAACCATGAATAAGATAATTTGAAGTGTGTCATCCAAATACATCATATTTGTCTCTATTCTACTGCTAACTATTTAACACTTAGACAAATTTCTACCTCTAAATGCATAAATGAAATGCTGAATATGTGTTTCCATCAATGACAACACTCAAAACATCTTATTGACCATATTGAAAATAGTTTAGTTTTTCCTAGGTTAGATGGCATGGTTCTAGTACCATAAAGAATGAGGAAGATGTAGGTTTTAACCTCTCTACATCCTATTGTATGGATAGGGAGATCTTAAATGTCATTTGGAGCAAGAAAGGGAAAAATATCAATCATGCAAAAGTTGTTAAATGCAAAAATCATGAAAATTGATGTCCTAAAAGATAAATCATGCCTAGACACCATTAATGGGTGATTATAGATAGGTTTGGAATTTCCCAAGTGAAGTAAATAAAAGTTACTCAAAGATGCAAAAAGTTATCAAAATTGTGCAATTTTTGAAAAATTGTTTGACAACTTTTTGACAAAAAAGTTGTATAATGCAAGAAAGAGGTTGATGGTTATTCCAACTACCTGCAACCTCTTGGAGAACTTATAAAACCATGAAGTAAACCCATCCCAATGGTTAGAAGTTGCAATCAACAATTTTTTTTCAAGTGAATCCATAAATTATAGGCCATTTTTATCAGTTTTGAGTTTTTTGGTTTCCTTTACAAAGTAATGGACTAAAATAATCATTCTATTGTTGGATTCTTATTATTCACATTATTACAGTACTTTTCCATTAAATTTCAAGTTTTTAGGTGTTCATTCAAGTAGGTTTTGAAATTCATTTTTAAATACTCTGTGTGCTAATCCAACTTTGACCATTGATACAAAAATTCCAACCCCCCACCCCCTCATGAGTTCCTACCATGAGTTTTTCATGGATTTAGGGGAAATGGGAGTAGAGCTAGTGTACCTAATGTGTAGAGTTTTTGGGCCCCTAGAAATTTATTTGAGCAATTCATGTGTGATGCCCTAGGAAAGTATTTGATACTTGATTAGGCAATCACATAAGGTTTTAGAATGTGAATGTGAAAGATACTTCAAACCAAGAGTTGCAAAAGGAGGAGGGATGAGTGATTTCACTAAATGAGAAAGGAGAAGGTTTGATAATAAGTTTTGTTGAGGGAATGATCAGACCCTAGTCATTGCTATCATCTTTATTGTAAAACCCTAATTATAGGCATACAAATTTCTTTCATGTGTATGGATATCTTGGAGATTGAGACCCACAAAATCCTTGAGGTTTTCCAAAAGGGTACTCAAATCTAATTTTTTTTTCCATCTTTTTTTTAGAGAAAATTGGAGTTAAAACCCAAAATCCTAAGTAGGAGGGCTAATCAATAGGCCTAATTGGTGCAACTTGGGAAGTTTTGCAAATATCAGTAGAAAATAGTAGTAGTTTTTATGAATCCTTCACTGATCCATTAATATCCAATATGGTAGGCACAAAATTTGGGGTTCATGTGGAAATTGTTTTCATTTTGTTTTGAATCAATTGTAATTTTCCCACAAAGAATCCATTTACCTCCTTCACCCTATGAATTAATTTCATCACAAAAATGATTAACCATTCTAGAAAGTCTTTCTTTTGTGTTAGCATGGGAACAAGGCTCTCAAAAAATTAGGTGTAAGGGCCCCATATAGTGAATAACGGAGACAAAAAGGTGATTGCCTAAGAGAAATGATACTCTACCCCTTGCAAAATAATATAGTTGCTATGCACATTCTATAAAGAAATTTTTAAGGAACTTATTTTGTGGATAAAAATATTCTTTATAATTATGATTTCTATCTCTTTTCTTGATTCTATTTCCTCTTCATTAGTGGCCATGGAATTTCCTATCATATCCTTTTCTTTAGGTGTAGCCCTCTATTTACATACCTTTATCCTTAATCTTAGTGGTAGATCTAATAGTGTTCTTCAAAACCACTATCTCATTTTCCAATTGGAGATTCTTTCATTCTAGAACATAAGTTTTCTTCATATCTTCTTCATAGTGCCTCCTATTCTTAATGTACCTCTCATAGGTTTCTTCTAACTACTCTTCCAAAACATTGATTATGTTCTTTCCTAATTGTGATGTTGAAGTCAGCAACCCATAGATTTTGTTTCTTGAGGTGGAATGGACATTCCAAATATCACATTTCTTTTAGGGGACTCCTTAGTTTCCATGAGGGTTGGCTTCTATTTTTCTAGAGCTAAATTCCATATTTCCATGGTTTAGGCATCAATGTTATATCTAGACCCTCTCAACTGCTTCTACTAATTCTCATCTTCAAATGAGATAGTTCTTTCTTGTCTAGTCATTTGATCTAATACGAATGAATAACTAATATCCCATCCTAGAAAGAGAATCATTCCACTCCTCTATATAATTTCTCTTTCCTCTTCTACAATTAGAGTCACACTTGAAGGATCATACTCTTGTAGGTTTTTGACCATCTCAACTACTATCTCATCAAAGTCACTTGGATTTATCTACAATGATAGTTCATTTTGCTTCACCTTAAACATGAAGCTTTTGAATTATTTTTTTTGATGAAGTTTTCATCATTCATTTGGGCTTGAAGCTCCAACTTTTTGGCCCTTTCCTCATCTTCAGTGGCTTGAGGCATCAAGTAGCTTCTCCTTGCATTGTCAAAATATTGACTGCTCCTTGGTAAAATTTGTAAGGCCTTTTCTTTGACCTTTTGTGGAATCTTAACCATTTTTTGCTTCTTTCTCTTCTAATGATCCTATTTTGAACTTTTCGATTGGTCCTCATCATCACTAACTTCAACAATAATATCCTCATTAGTGGACTTAGGATCTACTCTCTTTCTAATCTCCTCAAGTACTTGAGATGCAATCTCATCAAAATTTTGTATACATTTATTGAACCTAGACCAATAGTCTACTTCATGATAAAATGCCTTGAAGGATGGATGAGTCTTTTTCAGTTCCTACTCAAAAATCACTACATCATTGAATTTTATCATCCTTTCTTTGCAAATATTATCATCTAAAAAATCTACAATTACATCCTCTTCCCATAAAACCTTGGTTAGAGGCAAGTTGTATCCCCTCATCTATTTTAAAGCATTCCTAACCACACTATAAGGGTCAAAGGGTCACATTCTTAACCATCACTTTAAGTCTACGAAGTGGCAAAACCCTTTGAATTGACCACCTCGTAACTTCTCTATGGCTTATGACTCAACATCTTTATCACATACAATTTTGCAAAAACCACAACTTCTAACCTTGTCACCACTTTGTAACCACCATGCACATGATACTTTTAAACCATGTGATGTTGTGATAACTATACTGATTGATTGCTACTTTGTTTCTTGGCTTTGTGCCCAAAGAATTTAACTCGTGATCAAACCTTGCAATGATGCAATGATTATATATCTCTACTTCAAAAACTTAACCTAAGATCATCTTTAACTATAAGTGATGAAGTGATAGCCTTAATATTGACTATCCAAGTTACCTTCCGCACTTTTTCAACTCAAATTTCATTACCTTTCTTGCTCCCTATGATGTTGTGATAACCTCTTTGGAGTTGACCATTGTTACCTTTCATGGCTTCATGACCTTAAATTTTAACTCACCTCTTAATCTCAAAAAGATGTGACACATGGCTATCTCTGCTTCTTTTCTATAATCCCAGGTCAAGATTAACTATCTATGATTAGTGATAGATTATAACTTTAACTATCATGGTTATGATTTGCATAATCATAACTTAAAATTTGTTAAGCTAATCCCAAGCTACGACCTTGTGATCATTAGTTAATCTCCTCTCTGGCAGCTCTAACTTGAAAGTTAGCACTAATGCCTAGAATGTTATGATAACCTTTTTGAAGACTTCATTCAGACTTCATGTCTTTCAAAACAATTAGAGGGAAAAAAGGGAGATGCTCCAATTGAAAAGTTTTTGCGATAGCATGACTTAAAATCACTCTATGATATTGCTTATGTTATGAAAAATAACTAAAGAACTTAGGGATATGAGAATTTTAACGTATAATTTTTTTGTAATATATCCTTATTTCATACTTGCATACCAACTTATGTTTAATTCATAAAAATGTAGGATATGGTACTAGTTCTAGGTTTTTTCTTGAGGATGACAATGTTTTTAGAAACTGTAAGTAATTGAAACATAGTTTCTTCCTAATTTTCACAACATACCAAAATTTTTAAAATTGAGTGAGAAGTTAGGCCATCAATGGCTTTGGATGTAGATGATGGATAACTTGCATTCGTGCAAGAATTTAGAATTTATGGGATAAGTAGATCAAATACATGAAACCATTGGAGAGATATGCCTAACAAAATAGGTGAACCAATAGAAAAAACAAGAACAGTGAGATTGTACAAATATTTACAGAATGTACAAAAACCCTAAACTACTGTTCATAGAAAAACAAGCACTTCAACTAAAATACCTCATCAAGAATTGTCCATGAACTAGAAATTCTAAAATATTAGCTGATAATTCCTTTATAAAATAAGAGTCTTCTCCCCAATTTTCATGAACTAGATATGGGCCTAACCGAATAGGATCAAAATTTCCATGTTTGACCTTGTCTACTAATTTGGAATTCCATAACAATACCATGTCTTCAGGCTGAAAATTTCTTGATACCATCCTCTTATCATATAAGTGCTTAACTTGAACCTACAACTTTGCATTTTTGGTAGAAGCATCTATTCTTGTCTCATCTAATTGCATAATATCATCCATTCTAATCTACATTTCATTAATGATATCATCATCATATTGCTGATAAAACTTGTACATTCCTCTTAATTTTTTTTGGGGTAACCTATCCTATATTCCATATACTAGATAAAATGGTGCACATCCTATGGCCTTCTTTATTGTTACCCTATTAGCCTAGAGTGCCAATGACAATTTAGAATCCCATAATTTTTTTTTTTCTTCTAGGGTCCTCTTGATTATCTTCATCAAAATTTTGTTTCTTGATTCTACCTACCCATTTCCTTGGAGATGGTATGGGGAAGATGTTGATCTTGTAATACCATATTTGTTACAAAATTTTATAAATTCTTCAAACCTAAAGCACATGGCATTATTAGTTACAATCTTTTTAGGACATCCAAATCTGGTTATGATGTTATTTAACATTAAATTATTCACCACTTTAGTAGTATCATTCTTGGTAGGAATGGCATCTACCTACTTTGCAAGTAGTTTTTTGCCACTAATATCCATGAATAACTAGTACTAGACTTATTGAAATTTCACCTATGAAACCCATTCCCCATTTTTGAAAAGGTTCTTGTACATCCACTAATTTTAATGGCATATTTCTAAAGAACTTTAATTTTCCATTCAATCTTTGACAAGCATCACACTTTATCACAAGCTTATGTGCATATTTAAAAATATTAGACCCCCAAAATACAACTCTAATCACCTTGTGAGTTGTTGTTTTAGCCATATAATAGCCTCCACATACTCCATTATGCATCTCATTCAAGATTATCATTGAATCATCTTTATCAACACATTTGAGTAGGACACCTTCCATACTCCTCCACCATAATTGTCCACACACAAGTACATATTTGATAGCCTATAACTTTAAAAATCTTTTTTGATTGTCACTCAATCTTGGTGGAGTCTTCATGTATTGAAAGCAAAATATTATATCTTTGTACCAATCACAACCATCCATATCACATAATCCATCCTTGCAATCATCATCAAGTTGATTTATTTGGTTTTCTTCAAGATTTGTCTTAGCCATTAGGTTAGAAAGTCCTTGTCCTCTCACTAATTTGGTCATCTAGATATATATATTGAATTCCTAGATCCTGTTGATCCATCTGCATCTTCTCCCTAAAACTTCTTGTTGTGAGAAGATGTCTTTTGCTACAACACTAGGTACACATGTAATCATAGCAGCTCCTATTAGATAATACCTAAATGCCTTAACTACCTTGACTAATGTGTAGGCCTAATTATCATTTATATCATATTTTATTTCTATATCCTACAAGGATTTACTAAAAAATGTTATTGGTTCCTCATACCCATCTCCATTCTTCTGTAATAAAATTCCTGCAACAA
Source organism: Cupressus sempervirens (assembly GCA_028749045.1). Lineage (NCBI taxonomy): Eukaryota > Viridiplantae > Streptophyta > Pinopsida > Cupressales > Cupressaceae > Cupressus > Cupressus sempervirens. Next base: position 598,788,361 of record CM053788.1, on the reverse strand, counting down.
TATGGAATGATGTGAAAGACAATATGTGCATTGACTTAGAATAGTTAGGGGTCCTTAAAATAGGACCATATTTTATTGCTTATTTTATCTTTTGAAAAGGTAGACTTGCTTCATCATCCCATCTAATTTCAGAGCCCTTCTTTAACATTTTAGAGATAGGTCTACTTATCTTAGCAAAGTTTGTAAAAACCCTCCTAAGGAAATTTATCTACCCAAGGAATGATTGAATGTCTTTTACATTCTTAGGCTTCTAAATCTTCTTTATAGTTTCCACCCTCTCTAGGTCTATCCTAACTCCTTTCCCAACCAAGTGGCCTAATAATTTACCTTTAGTAATAAAAAAAGCACACTTCCTAGGATTCAAAGAAATACCATATTTAAGAGCTCTAATAAATACCTTTTCAAGGTGCATACAATAGTCATTTTAATCCTTCGAATATTTTCTCAAGTCATCTCAACACAATGCTAGAAACTTGTCAATTATGTCTGCAAAGGCCACATCCACAACTTTCTAGAAAGTAGCACTAGTATTGGTCAAACCAAAAGAAGTGTTGTTGTAAATATATGTTCCCCAAGGTGTTGTAAATATAGTCTTGTATCACTTATATTCCTTTAAAACCACATGATTATATCTAGAGAATCCATCCATGATAGACATAAACTCTAATATAGTGTCACTTTGTAGCATGGCTTCCATGTTAGGCAAACCATAATTATCCTTCAATGAAGAAATGTTCAGATTTCTAAAATCAACATAGTCTTATGTCACCATTCTTCTTCCTAAAAGGGACTAAATTTGATAACCAAGAAGAATGCCTAATTGGCTTGATGATCCCAATATCTCTTAATTTTATCAGTTCCTCTTGCATCTTTGGTGCTAGTGTTGGATTAATAGGTCTTTTTTTTGTCTAAAAGGCTTAGGCCCTTCCTTCAGTGGAACTTCATACTAGAAAAAATCCTCTCTATAGGCCTTAAAATCATCATATGGACAAGAAAATACATGTCTGTATTTCTCAGCAAATTAATCAAACTCTACCTAATTTTAGGAGATAACTTCTTCCCCATAGACACTTTCTTAGGTGCTTCTTCGGTCCCAAGATTAATCTCCTCTAAGTCCTTTGCATTATGTTGATTTTTGGTTGTCTTGAATCTATCATGGTTATCAAAACAAAATTCTAACATGACCAATCCTTTAGGAATATTTTTTTTTAAAATTGGAACTTCCTCACCAAAAATAATGTCCTTACCATCTATTATTTCCACAAGTGTTGCACAATCAATTTTTTTCCCCCAAAAATGGGCTTCACAATTCAAGAATCTTATAATATCTTTGTCTTCTTAAAAGACTTTTCAATTTTGGATATTATTAGGGAATGAGGGTCTATTGTGTACTTCTACTTTTGATAAGCTAACAAAAGTTATGTTATCATGCTTTATACCAATATTTTCTAACAAGTTAGCTATCTTTTTTTACTCCTATATTTTGATGTAATCCTAAAGGCATAAAAAATTTCTATCACATCTCAAGAAATATTTCTATATTTTTTTAGCCTTTTATTCTTAGAGACATACACTTCTCTTACTTGTGAAACAATCAACATAGAATCACCTATGACATGTAATCATTTTATGCCATGTTTATGACAAAATCATAATGCTAACAATAAGGCCTCATATTTATTGTGTTATTTTTACATGGAAATTTCAAAGTGAATGAGAACTTATAAGCATAACCATTAGGAGAAATCAAAAGAATACCTACTCCTAATCCATCTTTGCAGCAGGCTCCATCAAAATACATTGTCCATAAATCACCCTTCTCTAATTTTGACTCAACTTCTACTACAATGGGTAACTTGATTTTTTCTTTCTTTAATACCAACACTTCAGCCCTAAATGCATTAACATCAGTGTCTACACAATATTTCATATTGTCTTTAACTTCCTACTCAATCATGTAGACAATCTTAGGCTCTCTATTTAATTTTACCAACTTATCATCAATCTAAAAAGTTGCATATGATAGATCTCACATTGAAGACTCCCCCCATTGTTGCACTTTATTTCATAGACAACAATGTGCCATATTGGGGTGGGATATCTACAACTAATACACTCATGGTTTGTTCTTTGTCAAGATAAGAGAACAATTTGTAAGGCATTTCATTTATTGTTCCTATACCAGTAACTTCCCTATTGTCCATAACACAACATCTACCCTAAGGAGTATGTAATGCTATACTAAAACAAAATAAATAAATAGGAAACCAAGAACAAGCAATGCATGAAAGATTTTTTTTTTATTTAAACATCTTTTACAAGAATAAGAACAATGATTGAGTCACTCTCAATTTGTAAACCTCAAAATAGAAGAAGATATCATCCAAATAAATTTCCATAATGATGTTAATACATAAAGGGTTCAGTACAATAATGAAGTACAATATCATTCTTAAATGCCTATGTCCAACATATGGACTCTACAAGTAACAAATTCTGTTTCAAGAAGTAACTTCAACAATCATCCTTAGCTATTTGTTAACCAACCTGAAACACCTGAAAACACACAAAAATGCAACACAACACAAAAAGGGGCTTAGTACATACTGAGTTGAAAAGCGTAGTCCACCTACATACATGTTAAAATAAACATTTACAAAACCATAATCCAGATATCTAAACCACATAACATAGTGCAATTCTAAAATTAATATGCAAGATGTAAACATCTTCTTAACAATGCAAAATTAAACTCGCACTAAGAATAACTAGTAAATGAATCATATATATACTGAGGTGTCATCACTATGGTGCTAAGATACTACATCTATATATGGTAAGCTCATGGACAACACATAGTGGAATTCCCTATGGTACTCGTGAAATGAGTAATAGAGACCTGCCTTGTTCTCCGTACTTAACCTTACTAGTTAAAGTCATAGGTAAGGCCAATTATCTTTTGTATGTAATTAACCCACCCAATTCATCTTAAAATTATCACTAAATTAATTAACTGAATAGGATAAATTGATATTCAGCCACCTTGATATACGTTCATTACAGCTATCCTTAAAATACACATCAAACAAATATTCTAAGAATGCACATGCAACGAATAACAAGTCAATTTTCTCATGATATTACATTCTTCATCTTTTGAAAATCTCATCTTTTACTGCCAAATTCAAAAGTAAACTTAGACTATTTTAACAACAGAAATAAATAATACAATATTACGTTCTCATAAATATAACTAAACTGATACATCAGTTTAATGATATTTACCAATCGTAGTACTATACTACTTATTCCTACTATTATAATAAACTAAACTTATCCTTCAAAATGACCAAGATAATAAAACAATGCACATATGCTATTCTTGCTTTAATTGACATATCATCAAACATATATCATAAATCTACCTCATATATGAAACAACTTTCCATTTCAATTATGAACAGAAATACATCTGTATAAGTAAAAAGGATTCTGTTTCAAACATATTATCTCAAAACAATCCATAAATGCTATTAAGATACTTCTTAGCAAAAATTAAACATAATTGAATCCAAGTGCAGCCAATGCATTAACAAATGATCCTTTACAATGTCATTGAATATTCAAGTGTCCATTGAAGTTTTACCACTGTTTGACAATAAGTCACCACCCAGTTATAACTACAACATTTAAAAATACAATATCTGAGATCAATTCAAAATGCAATTCACAAATGTGCAAAGTAACTTACATCATGCCAATGACCAAAAGTAATTAGGATGCAAATCCCTAAGCCATAAGAAGCACACAAACTGTTCACATAATGACCTTGTCGATAATGAACTAACAACATCTATCCATGTCTTTGTTTATAAAAATAATGTCTTAATTAGTTATGAATAGTTTCACAAAAACAATTTATTACTACTCAATTTCCATCATATATTAATGGTTAATTTATGCTGTCACAGGGAATTTTCTATTTGAATCGAGTTTCCTTTTTAACTATTTGACAGAATGTCATTACCATTAGTAATCACACACTGTTCACTATATTAATGATTTAAATGCATAATGACCAAGCTATAGAATTCAAGCACATTGTATATTATAATGACTTAACCCTTGGTTCCAGTTAACAAATTCTTAAAATAGAGTGATTGTGCCCTTAATCAGTCGTGAGACTACAACCAAATGCGAGCTCGTAACTATGGCTAAACCACACATATCAATAAACTCAAGATATGGGTTCTCTTAGAGCTCAGCCCTATCAAAGCGAATACCCAAGTATAACACAATCATATACAAACTAACTATCGCAAGCATGAGGCCTTGACCAGGTTCAACATGGAGAAGAAAAAAATATGTTTAGGGAAAAACCTGAATATACACATATAACTACACCCAATATGATATCTCCATACTACACATTCAAAGCTGGATATACACAGGGCTAAGAATTGCATATAGTGCCATGCTCTACACTTATCCATCCTTGAGTGTAAATTCACATCATGAAAAAAAATTGATAATCATTTGCAACATGCTAATCAATATCACAATGAAATTGTAAATAGAGAGAGATTAGGGTAAGAAATTACCCCTACGTGAATATTGAAGATGGAAAATACTTTTACAATTTAGCTCGATGCCAAAGCCCCAAAAGCCAAGTCAAAACTGGTAAGCAATCTCTACAATGCCAACACATGTAACTCACAAATGACTTCACAATGGGGTGAAGAAGAAGAACCCAACAAAACAACAGACAACTTCTGATGAGTAACTCCATCGTGCTTAACCACATATGCATGTATCCCCTTCTAACAAAATCCTTCATTATGTTGATACCTCAGCAACAAGGGTCACAGATGTAAATCAAAATAGAGAAATGCAGCCAAGTTTCTGGCCCAAATTCTGCAAGAAACCCAACTCACAAAATGAAATGGCCGACTAAACCTTTAGTGCCATAATTCCTCATAATCATGTAGTCAATTCAATTGTGACACTTCACAAGGCTGTGCACATGACAATTACAATGCCACCACCATGTTTGGCTTTCAAAAATAGTGAATATGTTCCCTCTTACATGGCATTCGATACCCATTTAGGTTGTATGCCCTTTAAGAAATATTAAACCCCTTTTTAAAATAGAAAATGTTTATGCCAACATCAACTTAGGGTGTTTAGACCCTTTTAAAATAAGTATATATATATGAAATGCAAACTACAATTTATTAAACCCTTTAAAACAAAATGAATATAAGTTATGTAATTAAAACCATCTTAAGGTTATATGCAATATAAAGTATTTAATCCCTTTATAGCATATGCCTGTATGGTATACAAAAAAACAAATCTAATGCAATAATTCCATCCCTTCTCAATCACGTATATGAAAGTACAATGACAAGTTCTAAATGCATACAACATATTACCATTCAAATGTATTTGCAATGTCAAGTTAACATACAATATATAACAGAATGCAATTTACAATGAGTTTGAAACATAATAAACATAATCGATACCCAATCAACATGCAATCATTTTATATGCTAGTTTCAAATCATAAAATCCTAAATCACATTTACTACTAATAAAATTGTTCTAAATAGAAAATACATTCAACATAAGTCTCATTTCCAAAGGATAGTAATATAACCAAGTTCTTACAGAAACAAAAACATAACAACTGAAAGGAACTTATAACAAGAAGGTCCTAATATGTAGAAAAACCCAAAGTAGTGGCCAGGCATGATAGAGTATCCAACTTTAATCCCAGTTCTTTCATCACCTCAAAAGGAATTATTATATTTGATGCTCCAGAGTCAATCATACAATTCTTCAATGTCTTTCCATTGACAATAGTGCTTAGGAAAAAAATTCAACACTTCCCAAGAATTGATTTACTGAGTCATCTAAATAGGTGGGATTTGAGACATACCAACCTCAGTTTCTAATTATTTCTCATGCTCAATAGGGAGATGATTGGAATTAAAATCATGATTAACCTTATTATCTACACTTTTGGCCCATGTTATGGCTTTGTTCTTATGTTTAGGGATTCTTAACAATTCTAACAAAGGAACTTTTACTATGATTTGTGATAGTATTGACAACATATCAATTGGAGAAACAATGAAAATATTAATGGACATATCTTTTATTTCCTTTTTCTTGTTAGATGAACTTGCAATGTTTTGATTCTTCTACTTTTCATTCATAGTAGTGACCACCAATGGTTTTTCTTCTTTTTTATAGTCATTAGTCTAAACTTTAGTGTATTTTACAATATCCCCTTTCTTGGCTTCCCACTTTTTGTTCATAGTCTTAACCTTGATATTCATTTTGTCCTTAGGCTCATTGACTTCTACTTTTTTTGGATTAGTTTTCTTGATAAAGACACTAGACACTTTGTTTCTTTTAGTCTTTTGCAACATACCTTTGGTTTGTACTTGGGCAACTACATTGGTAGTGATATGATCAATTTCTTCTTTAGTAGGCATCCTTTAAGTTGCCTCATTTTATAATGGCACTATATTACAAGTTGTGTACTTCTCATCATCTTCATCTGATAATATTTTTTGATGCACTATATTATGGGACTTTCTTCTTTCATGAACATCATTGTCATTATCATCACATTTAGAAGCATCATCATAATATGACTCAAAAATATTACATCCAACATCTTCATCACTATTCTCATGATCAGATTGTTCTTCATTTCTATCTTGATCAGCAAAAAAAGATAACACAACAACTCAATATTCTAGTACATGAGGTAACAGACAGACTAAGCACTATTGAGGATCATCAACCATATTGACAAATGCTTTTTTTAAGGTATCAAGTGTACTCTTTTGACTAGTATTTTTAGTAGAAAGGAACAATAGGTTTCCCATATTTCCATTGGATAGTATAGGTGAAAATTTTCTTTCAATTCTACTTGCTAAAGTTGTTGAACTATGATTTATCGACAATATTTCCTTTCTATGCATTTCCAACTTAAGGATTCATGTTCTTCAATATGGTCAACATCTGATCTACTTTATCTTTCTCAAGCTTCTTGTTTGTAGCAGGGAGCTTGTAACCTTCTTTCTTGTCACTACTATGAGGATTGAAAAGCTTAGGGTCATCTCCTCTTCATAACTTTCTAGAGGCCTTCCTATTATTTTCAATGTTTAAATCCATTCTAAGGGCATCTCTTAATGTTATAGGATCCTTATACCTCAAAATATATCTCATCTTACTATCAAAGGCTTCAAAATATGTTGTAAGGAAAACATTTTCCTCTAACCTCATTACCTAGAATAGCTTGTACATCCCCTTTTAAATTTGAAATTGAAGTCAAAAGTAGACTCATTCAATATAAATCTAGCGTTAGTGTTATCTCTATATTGTTCTTTGAAACACTTTTCAAAATATTCCCAAGAGTTGACACTATTATCTGGTATCTTCTATACCAATCTCTAGCATCTTCTATGAGTGAATGAATAAACAACTTCATGACTACATCTTCATGTTCAACTTCATAATTATTTAACATATCCTTAAACTTCTTGAGGTATTCTTCACCACTAATAACATTATTTCTAGAAATTTTTTAAGCCTTATCTCTCAAATAATTTGAAATAGGATTTGGATGACTAGTGATAATTAAGAAAAATATCTTCTTATATCTTTCCTTATACATAGGTATTTTTGTAAAACCTATTGGACCAACAAAACTAGATGCAACAACTTGGGTATAAACTTTTGTTTTTCCTAGCTAAACACTAGTCTATTGTGTTACTATGGTAGAGGAAGAAGACGGACCATGCCAAGAAGTAGTAACATTGCTTATTATGGGTCCAAAGGCTATAGGAGTAGGCATTCCTAATGAGGACTAATTTTGGTTTGCATTTAAACCAGAAGTAGATGTCAAAAATTGGATTTTCTTTCTCATTTCTACTGCTTGGGTTTTATGTTCTACCTTCTCAACTTCTTTGGCTACCTACTTTAACTCCTACTTAGTCTTCTCCTAATCTATGTCTATTTTTGACATGGTAAGGATATTTTTGGATGTAAAAATGGGTTCATTTATTTTGACACTAATTACCTTCTATATACCTATATTAGTGTTTTTAGTGGTAAGATCAATTACTTGTACCTCACCTTTTTTTTCTAGTAGGCTCATATGGCTAGATCTATACAACCATCGTATCTTCTCTCTCTTGCATAGTTAGCTCATATCATAAAATTTGGATCTCATATTCTCAAAATCTCCAAATAGATCCAAATACAATGTAGTAGACTTATTTTCTAACTTTTTAATTTTGTTCCTACAGAGCAACCATTCTCCTATGAAGGTTATCTCTCTCTATGAGAGCATTCATGGTGATCTATTCTTTCTCCTTTTCCAAACAAATGCATTTAGCATCTTCTTTAGTAGCTCTCTTTCTAAGTGCTTCTACATCTGTCAATAGGTCATTAGGATTAGTAATGGTAGTTTTTAATTACATAGGGTTACTTAGGTCAATTAGGTTTCTCTCAATAAAAGGAACATGTCTAGGATGATATCTACTTGATTGGATGTTTCTAGGTCTCAAATGCTAGTTTATTCCTCCTAAACCACTTGACCTAAAGATAGTATCTCCCATGGATGATGCCATCTTATCTTGGTAAAGTTGATCATCTTGAAAAGGAGTTGTAAAAAGATCACCCAGAAGCCTAGTACCCTTAGACTTAGAACTATGGGACAAAACCTGCATCTCAACTATGGGTTGGTACCGTGGATTATCTCTAGGATTCCATGAATGACTAGGATCCTCTTTTTTCTTTGGCCAAAATTTCTTACCATCCTTTTGTAACTCTATATATAGAGGTATTTCTAGATTCTCCCTTATATATGCTCTTGTGTTTTTTCTCCTATCATCCATCTATTATTTATAATATTAGCACTAGCAACTAAAACCTTGATTGAGTCACCACCCACTAGGGGAAAATAAATTTATTATGGCTAGAAGATAGAAAACTTCATAGAAAAAGTAACTCTTGAAAATAGGTCTAACACAAGGGGCCCAATCCAAAAAGACTTTTATATTGTATGTTTTGGGAAATAAAAACTCTATTTGGAAATAAGGCACTTATAAGCACATTACATATCACATAGCTTCTATGGTATTTGAATTTTGTAAATTCTCAAGGGTTGTCACTCAAAAGGAGCCAATACCAAACACGAGCACAAAAAAACCAAAGGATATATGACAACAAATGTATGTCTTACATCAGAGATTCCAACACTTTAGATATGATTTCTTCTCATAGCTCCCTAGTAGAGTCACCATTTTGTAGGTGTTTCAAAAATACATGTCCCAAAATAATACCATGATACATAATAAAGGTAGATGCCTAGGGGTTAGCTATCTCCCATACCCAACAAGAATCCACTTAGATTTGGACCAACTTCAACAAAGCATAGATGGCTTTCTACACTTTAGGCAGCCAAGATAGGTGCACCTAGGGATTAATTTTTTATTTATTCTTTGATCTTCTTTATCTTATATCTATCCCTTATAGAAAAAAAATGGTCAACAATATTCTTGAATTTGTAGATAACTCCTTGGTTTACAACACCCAACTATAACTCATAGGAAAACTATTACAAATAAGTGAATGATCCATAACGTAGTTCTTTGTTACAAAAAATTAAATAGCTAATTTTGATTTTAAAATGTGTAATATGCAACCAAATGATAGTATCAATTTGCATCTAAATTAATGATCAATGCTATATCCATTGTTACACAGAGTCAAACTTCTAATCCTTGACCTATTTTAATTGACTTTCAATTAAACTTATCAGATGTTAACCCAAAATTCTATTCTTATGATATCCCTACCATATACTTAGAAACCCTATCAAGTTATGGAAGCATTTACTTAATTCCTTGAATTTAAAGAAACAACAAACCAACATATAACCTATCCTAGCTGCATTTAATTGAAAAAACTTTTCTCATTCAATCTCAAAGTAATAAGCACATAAAAAATGGAGATAGAAATTAGAGACAGATATTCAGAACTTTCTCTTTGTATTAATCTTCCTTGAAAATAATACAATACTGATATAAGACTCATAATATAACTCAAAATATAACAAAATTTGTCATTCAATATTCACTATATTGTTAGAGTACAAAATTGAAACAACATACAATTAACATAAAAACTAGACCAATTGCAATAACATAAACACTAAAATTATACAATACTCAAAACCTCACTCGACATCTTGGAAATCCTTTTATAGAATAGGATTGCAACAAGATTTATATGGGAGGACACATGTCTAAATCTGATTTGAAAGAAAATACAAAGATATTTTTACATTGTTACTTTACAAAACATTCTTTATATCCGAACAAAAAATGTGAAGCAGATTTGAAATTAGTAGGTGGCACTTTCTTTAGGTGTCTTCAACATGAATCTATTTGGAATTTAACAACTTGTCTCTTTTACTACCCTTTCTTTACTTTGTCTCTTTTGCCTTTTTGTTGTGACTTTATCTACTTAATCACTTTCCTTGGAAGGTAAGGCCTTTATGCCAACTATTACCTCCCAATTTTCTATGTCAGTTTCAATGTTAGGCCAAGTGGAATCTCTGATTCCATTCAAATATTCAAGGCACTTATTCCATTTGGCATCTTTAATGGCCTTAACCTCTATAATTATTTTACCCATTTCTAACTCTAGTTTATATAACATATCAATCAAATCATAAACTACTGCAATATCTACCTCACCCTTGTTGTATGTCATAAAATTAGAATGGTTCAAAATATCATCAAAAGAGGATGAACATCCTTCTCAATCTTTCACTACTCCATTACTATCCAATATTCTAGGCAAAAAATTTGGGGTTCCTATGGCAATTTTTTTCATTTTTTTTTGAATTAATTAAAATTTTCCCACAAGAATCCATCTAACTCCTTTACCCTATGAATTAATTTCTTGATAGAAATGATTAACCCTTTTGGAAAGTCATTCTTCTATGTTAGCATGGTTACAAGACTAAAAAAAATTTGGGTTTAAGGTCATCTGTAGTGAATAAGGGAGATACAAAGATAATTTCCTTGGAGCAATAATACTCAACCCCTTGCAAAACAATAGAGTTGCTATGCACATTCTATGAAGCAAATTTTAAGGAACTTATTTTATGGATCAAAAAATGCTTTATAGTTCTGATTTATATCTGTTTTCTTGATTCTAGTTCCTCTTCATTAGTGGCCATGGTCTTTCCTATCATATCCTCTACTTTAGATGTGTAGCCCTTTTTTTGCACACCTTTATCCTCAATCTTAGTGGTAGATCTAACAATGTTCTTCAAAACCACTATCTCATTTTCCAATTGTAGATCATTTTTTTCTAGAGCATAAGGTTTCTTTATCTCCTCTTCATAGTTCCTCTTGGTCTTGATGTGCCTCTCATAGTCTCCTTTTAACTATTCTTCTTGGACATTAATTCTATTCTTTCATAAAAATGATACTGAAGTTAGAAACCCATAGATCTAGCTACTTGAGGTAGGATAGAAATTCCAAAATATCACATTTCCCCTAAGGGATTCCTTAATTTTCATGAGGGTTGGCTTCTAGTTTTATGGAGCTAAACTCTATATTTCCATGGTTTGGGCATTAACATTATATTTAGACCCTCTTAGCTACCCCTACTGATTCTCATCTTCAAATGAGATATTTCTTTCTTGTCTCCTCATTTGATCTAATAGTAATGAAGAACTAATATCCCATCATGGGAAGAAAATCATGCTAGTCCAATGTATCATCTCTCTTCCCTCTTCTACAATTAGAGTCACACTTGTAGGATCATAGTCACCCAGTTTCATCTATAATAATAGTTCATTTTGCTTCAACTTAAATAGGGTTTTTTTGAATTCTTCTATTTTGATGAAGTTTTCATTAATCATGAATTCATTACTCTCAATGATTCTTTCATTAATCATTTGGGCTTGAAGATCCAACTTTTTGGCCCTTTTCTCAGTATCAGTGGCTTGAGTCATCAAGTAGCTTCTCCTTGCATTGTCCAAATATTGATTGCTCCTTGGTAAAACCACTATGGCCTTTTCTTTGGCCTTCTATGGAATCTTGAACATTTTATGTTTCTTTCTCTTCTAATGTGTCCCTTTTGAGCCTTTTGGTTGGTCCTCATCATCTCTAACTTCAATAGTAATATCCTCATCAATCAACTTGAGATCTACTCTCTTTCTGATCTCCTTAGGAACTTGAGATGTAGTCTCATCAAAATTTTCTATGCATTTATTGAACCTAGACCAATAGTATACTTCATGATAAGACCCCTTGAAGGATGGATCTGTCTTTTTCATTTCTTGCACAAAACTCACTACATCTTTGAATTTTATCATCCTTTCTCTACAACTATTATCATCTAAAAAATATACAACTACATCATCTTCCCATAAAGCCTTGGTTGGAGGAAGGTTGTATCTCCTTATCTATTTTAAAGTAATCCTAACCACACTATAAAGGTTATATGTTATGGTAGGGGTGTAGAACCAGAATCAGTATGCAAAGAACATTAACAAATAAAGTAAACATTCACAAACCAAAAACTAAATTCACATATATGCTTAGACTAAGAAAGAAAATAAGAAGTGCAAACCTCACGAGAGAAAACACTCCATGCTTTCTTGATTCTGTAGATGTGTCCTTTTGCTGTGGATGTATGCTCAAGATGCTCAAAAGTTGCTTCAATGGAGATGGGTAATGGCAAATTGGTAGCTTTGTGAGATCTCAATTTGGCATTATAAGGGTATGGTTGATGGCTTTGGTTCTCAAAATAGCATGGTAACTTTAGCTCAAATATTGTTGATGAAATGGCTTGGGATGGGATTCAATTTATAGGCTAAGGGGTAGAGGGATGGAGGGCTTAGATGCAAGGATGGATGAAGGCTTAAAGAGGGCTAAGATGCACTCAAAGGGGAGCACATGGATTGTGCTTGTTTAGCACCAATGGGAAGGTGACACTTGTCACAAGGAGGATGAGTGTGATAGGGTAGGGTTAAGGGTTGGTTAAGGGCATGATGAGTGGGGTTGAGTATGTAAGAGGGATGTAAGAGGAATGAGTGGGCTTGTAAGAGTCTTTATGTTTTGTAAGAGCACTCATGACTTAGTGGTTAGGTTTTTTTGAGGGGAGACTTTGGTTTGGATTAGGAAAGTCTTAAACTTGTTTAAGGAATGTGACAACATTAGGGGGTGGATTAGGCTTGGGTTTAGGATTAGATTAGGGATGTTAGAGATGTGCAAGTGGATGGCATTAATGAGGGTGGGTGAGTTAGTGGCTAAGCTTGGTTAGTATGGGTGGATGGGGTGGATTAGGCTAAATGGAGGATTAGAGATAGGTTAGGGTTTTTTTGAATTTAAGGATTTCATTTATCAAATAGATTTATTTAATAAATGGGGATTTTTGGAATTAGATAGGAGAAAAGGATTTAATTGATAAATAATAGATTATTTGATTTATCAATTAGGACTATAGATGATTAATTAAATTAATCAACTAGGGGATGAAAAAGGATTAATTAAATAAGAATTTAATTAATGATGCCTTTAGAGATGGCTAAATTAGATTACCAAAGTAGTGTAATCAAATTTAGGTGTCTACATTTTGCCCCTCTTTGACATAGTGTCGAGACAACACTATTTCAAAGAAGTTTGAATGAAGACAACATGAGGAAGATGTTTTAGCAACAATGTTGCCCCAGTCTCGGATAAGAAGAGGAGAGACTAGACTTAGATGATGCCCCCTCAAGAAGGCGGCGGGGAGAGAAATGAGGCTTGACGACTTCTTGAAAATCACAAGAAATTGAGATGAGCTGAGACGTTGGTTGGCGAAGAGAAGGGGCTGAATTAGCTCAAACTCTCACTACGGGAGAATGATAAAGGGAAATCAGAGGCACAATGGTAAAGCAAGCTTAAGACTTTCCAAGATTGGGGGGGGGGAGATGGAGGAGCCGAGCACTATAAAAGGAATCCATTGAAGCTTTTTGAGCGGGGGGATACTTCAAAGAGAAGTACCACCATGTAGTTGAGCACTAGATTTGCTATAGGACTATTGGTTAATTGCCAAGGTTACCAAGAACATCAAGGCCTTTTCACCAACCGTCCAGAGGACTGACGAACTGACTCAAAACAAACACACAAGGATTGCCCCAGTATCACACATGAATCCCAGAGGAGGCAGCGTGGAAATGACACTAGGTAACCCACAAGCAGAAAAAGAAAACAAGCAAAAGACCTGATCAAGACCTTACGCTCTAATTGCCCCATTCGTAGCATACCATGATATGGAAGATCATGACAACCTTGAGGAGGGAACAAGGAGATTGCTTGGAAAAGATATTTCAAGACCCAAAAGGGAAGATCCCAAATCAAAAGAAAGTGAAAATCCAAAAGAGAACTATTTGCCAATGAGATGGGTAAGACGAGGTACTAACGGACCAAGATCAGACATGAGGAAAGCTATATCCTGCAAAAATCTATCAGAGAGCACCTAAGCTAATGGATCTGGATGAGTGATGTGTCTGGCAAGCTTAACTAAGAAGGATAACACTTTGGTGATAGGAGATCTAGCTAAAGGATGCATTGGAATATCTAACCAAGGTGTGCAATGTGTGCAAGATGTTGACCAAGGATGAACTAACATGAAAGCCAGATAGATACAATGATACTAAGCTAAAGAGGATGTATAAGCTGACAGACCAAGATATGTTACAAATGTACAAGTTTGTTCATGTTTTGGTTTTTTGTGAGATGGAAATTTTTGTGAAGGATGGGATGTCTATAATAGTTGATAGGTGGACAGGTAGATGGTTTGTGAAAAGCTTAAGGAAAATGGGATTCTGTGTGTGCATGTGATAGGATACGGGCTAGGGTACAAGATTATTTACAAGCTAGAATATAGTACAAGCTTTGGACAAGATTTGGATACATACAAGGTATGGTACAAGATTTACAAGGTATAATACAAGCTTTGGTACAAGATTTACAAGTTGTACAGGAGGTATTGACAAGCTCCATCAGATTTTGGATATTTGATTGGAACACCAAGGGAACAAGTAGGTGTTTTATGGGATGGTGGGTGGATGGATGAGGGATAGGATAGTGATAGATAATGGATTAGTCTTTAGCACACAAGGCGCCTGAATTACCGGGTTTTTACCAAGGTACCTATCCAAGGTGCTTGAATTGCCAAGTTTTCACCATTGGACGCTTATTTCTCTTTACTATTTTTTTTTTGTATTTTTTCAAAAGCTGGGTATACCAAGGATCTTCAAGCATAGAACTTCTTGAGGTGAATGATGTTAGTGGGATCATTCAAGAGTTCTCCTTCTGGTGTAGATAATTGATAGGCTCCGGAGCCAAAGGAGGCAGTAACCACATAGGGACCAAGCCATGTAGGTTCAAACTTGCCTTTCTTTTCTCGATCTGCTTGGACTTTCATATTTTCTTTGAGGACCATGTCACCTGGCTGAAAGTGTCATGGGAGCACCTTCTTGTTGAAATTCCTTTTGAGATGAGTTTGATAGACTGTGAGATGGTCGTAGGCTTGTTGTCTCTTCTTGTCTAAGAGATCTAGCTGGGTGAGTCGAGCTACTCTGTATTCTTCATCTGAGATTTGCCCTCGCAAAGATATGCATAGTGAGGGAAGTTCAACTTCTATAGGTAATACCGCTTCAGCACCATAGACTAGGGAGTATGGAGTTGTGCCTGTGGATGTACGGAAGGAAGTCCGATAGGCCCATAGAGCCGGATTTATTTGAAGGTGCCAATCACGGCCGAAATCATTGACAACTTTCTTTAGGATTTTGAGGAGGGTTTTATTAGTTGCCTCTGCCTGGCCGTTACCTTGTGGGAAATATGGGCTAGAAAAGTGGTGATGGATGCGGAGGGAAGTGCATAATTCTTCCATGTTGAGATTTTCAAAATTACCTCCATGGTCAGTGAAGATGGTGGATGGGATGCCAAAACGACAAACAATGTGGTACAAGATGAACTTGGAGACTTGAACTCCTGTAGCTGAGACTAGGGGGACTACTTCCACCCACTTAGTGAAATAGTCTGTAGCTGTTATTATCCATTTAATTCCATCAGATGAGAGAGGGGTGATAGTTCCAACTAGATCAAGGCCCCAACAAGAAAAAGGCCAAGGTGGTGCAATAGGCTGTAGATCCTGTGCTGGAGCGTGCACAAGATTTGCATGCTGCTGACATGGGAGACACTTTCTGACAAAGTCACAAGAGTCTTCTTCAATGGTAGGCCAATAGTAGCCTGCTCTAAGGATTTGTCGTGCTAGGACAATACCACTCGTGTGGGCACCGCAAAGTCTGGAATGTACTTCTTTTAATGCCATCGTGGCCTCATTTTCATCTAAACATCGAGAGAGAGTATCGTGATAACCCCGACGATATAGGGTATTGGCTATGATAACATAGCGGGATGATTTTCGGATGAGGTTCTGGCATTGGGTACATGTGAGGTGAGGGGATATGATACCATCATTAAGGTAAGCGTGAATTTCATGGTACCAAGGGGATTGGGGACCAACCAAGATACAAACACGGTTTGAATCCTCATTCGCATAGGCAGGTGTGAGGAGCTGCTCAACTAAAAACTCATACTGTGTAGCTTCTTGGGGAATTTCCAAGAGTGAGCCGATAGTGGCCATGGCATCTGCTGCCTTGTTCTGCATTCGAGGCACTTGTGTAAATTGAAGCTTTGTAAAATGCTAGGTCAGCTGATCAACTAGCTCTTTGTAGGGTAATAGCTTTTCATCTTTGGTTTGATATTCATTTAAGACTTGTTTGATGATGAGTTGGGAATCACCAAAGACTTGTAACTCAGTGATATTCCATTCTGCAGCTATCTTTAATCCTGCTACAAGAGCTTCATATTCTGCTATATTGTTGGTGCTAGGGAATTGTAGCTTGAAGGCTTTTGGAATGTAATCTCCTTGAGGTGTAACTAATAATATTCCTGCCCCTGATCCATGAGAGGTGTATGAGCCATCAAAATAAAGCTTCCATGGGGGCTGTTCTTCAATTAGGCAAATATGCTCATCTAGAAATTTTGTGAGCAAAGGATATGCATCTACTAGAGGTGCATCAGCTAGGTGATCTGCTATAGCTTTCCCTTTGATTGCCTTTCTGTCCACATACTGGATGTCAAACTCACTTAGTAGCATAACCCATTTGGCCAAACGGCCTGTAAGTGCTGTTCTGGAGAGCATATACTTGAGAGGGTCAATCTTGGAGACTAGTTGGATGGTATGACTTAGCATGTAGTGGCGAAGCTTTTGAGTTGAGAAAACAACTGCCAAACAAGCTTTTTCCATAGGAGTGTAATTAATTTCATAACCAACTAGGGTTCTACTGATATAGTAGATGGCTCTCTCTCTGCTATAATCATCATGTTGTGCTAGAAGTGCCCCTAGAGCAGTAGGTGTTGCTGATATATACAAGATCAAGGGACGACCAGGAACTGGTGGAACCAAGATAGGAGGATTGGTGAGATACTGCTTGAGCCGATCGAAGCTGCGCTGACATAAAAGATCCCACTTGAAGTTCTTATTCTTCTTTAGCAAGTGTGAAAATGGTGTACACTTATCTGCAAGTTGGGAGATGAAGCACCGGATAGATTGAAGTTTTCCCTGAAGAGAGCGAAGCTATCGCAGTGTCTGGGGAGGAGGCATGTTTAAGATAGCCTTGACCTTTTTGGGGTCGATCTCTATACCTCATTTAGAAACTATGAAGCCTAGAAGCTTGCCAGATGTGACCCCAAAGACACACTTCTTGGGATTTAGCATGAGATGATATTGGACCAACCTATCAAAGACTTTCTCTAGGTCAGCAAGATGATCCATGAAGGTGTGAGATTTGACTAGGATATCGTCCACATAATCCTCCAAAATGCTATGGATAAGATCATGGAAAATGGCTGTCATAGCTCTTTGATAGGTAGCCCCAGCATTCTTTAGGCCAAAAGGCATCATGGTGTAGCAAAAGGTTCCCCAAGGGGTAGTGAATGCTATCTTATGCTGGTCGTCTTCTGCAATCTTGATCTGATTATACCCAGAAAATTCATCCATAAGGGACAGGATTTCATGTCCAGCTGTAAGATCTACAATCATATCTATGTTGGGCAAGGGAAAATCATCCTTTGGACAAGCTTTGTTAAGATCTCTAAAATCAGTACAGATTCTGATGTCACCGGAAGGCTTAGTGACAGGGACCATGTTGGAGATCCATTCTGAGTAGTTGATAGGTCGGATAACCTTAGCAGCTAACATTCTTTCTAGTTCAGCTTTGACTAGTAATTCCACCTTGGGGTGCATTTTCCTAAGCTTTTGTTTGACGGGCTTGATCTTTGGATCGACTGCAAGATGATGAACTACAAGCTTTGGATCGAGTCCTGACATGTCTTGATATGACCATGCAAATCGGCCAATGTTCTCTTGTAAAACCTCAAAGAGGAGGTCAACTTGGTCTTGTGATAGGGATGCAGCAATGTGAACAATTCTAGGGATCTCTGAAGAACCAATGTTGACTTCTCTAGTATCCTCTATTAGAATAGAAGACACCTCTGGTCGATTATCTTGAGGAGGCAATACTAAATCCTCATGTTCTGCTTGTGGCTCTAGATTTTCTTGCTGAGGGGTTCTCTTCGCTACCTTAGCTAGTCCCAGATTTACCTTAGTTCCAGTTTTGGGTGTATCAAAACTAGGTTGGGGATTTTCTCCAAAATACCCCTTGGGATCTAGCTTGTAGATGTAGGCAGAATCTGGCTTTGTCTTCTTATGAGGAGTTTCAGCTCCCATGAATCTTAGAAGCGCTTCCTCTGATGCAAACTCATCAATATGTATGACACTTGGTTGGTCCCAATCTATGAGTTGTGGATGAGAAAGTGGTAGGTCAATGAGATGGATGGATAGTTCTCAGAGAACAGAGTCTCCTAGGAAGATTTGGTCTGGGATATCATCGTAGGCTCTCTTTTCAACTTCCTCAGGAATGAATTCAATTTCAACAAGGTCGCGGTGGATGTTCGAAAAAGCGTGACCATTCTCGTTGGTGCCCCCAGTTGTGGGTATGCCAAAGCCAAGACCTGACTTTATTTCCCAATCATGTGCTTCGATGGGACATTGCATGCCCCTTTCTTCTGGTCCTAGTCCACCTCCTTGATAGTTCCATTTTTCAATGACGAGCTTATGTTGTTGGGGATACTTTTGGCTGAAGTGATCAAGGCGTGCTTGATTTCTTGGAGGTGCATCCTTATGTAGCCAATTGTTGATATCTGGAGTGAGCTCCTCATGAAGAGGGGTTTTTGAGGACACAAAGGTGGTTGGGCCAAACTGTTTGTATCGAGGAGGTGGAATCTCCTTAGCTTTGTGATATGTTGGTCGTCCATGGGTATGTGGATCAAGTGGGATTGCTCCGACAGCAAATGCATCTGATAGACTATATTCTCCACATCCTTTGTTGTTGATCTTTACAGTAGATAGGGTAGAGGCAAGGATGGTTTCTACGTCATTACAAGTGTGGGATGAGCTGGCGATGGCTGTGCCGATGTCTATTCCAGGGCAATGGTTTGTATATGAAGCTTCAACTGCATTGTAGTAAGCAAAGGGTTCTGGATCGGCATGGATGGTTACCTCAGTGCCTTGATGCAGAAATTTGATGCACTGATGGTAGGTGGATGGAACGGCCTTCATAGCATGAATCCATGGGCGACCGAGGAGGATGTTAAATGGTAGGTTTAGATCAACAACATGGAAAACTGTCTCTTGAATGACTGGCCCAACCTTGATTGGTAGCAAAATAGTCCCTTCTGTGGTCCTTTCCAAGTTGTCATAAGCTTTGATGGTGATAACCTCACTGATCATATCTGCCTCAGTATACCTAGCTTGTTTTATGAATTTTAGGGTGCAAATGTTCAAGGCTGATCCATTATCTATCATTACTCTTTTCATGGCAAAATTGGATACCATGATGGCTATGCGAAGTGGAAGGGTGTGATCTGGCTCAACCGCGGGTATGTCGGTGGGTTTGAAAGATAGGGCACATGAGGATGAAAGGTGTCCAACAAGATTACGAAAATCAGTAGCATTGATATCAGAAGGGACACAGGATTCTATGAGAGCACTGTCAAGGATGTCTTTGTACACAGGACTAGTGAGGAGAAGGTCTAAAATGGATATTTGGGCTGGCATGTTCCCAAGGTGTTCCAAGATATTGTACCGGCTTTTTGATGGAGCTGATGGTGTTGATGAAACTGGTGGGCCTGCGATGTTAAATCGCGCTCTTCGAGTGGTGACCGCACACTCATTGTCTAGTCCTCGGATATTGATAACATTGACTGAAGGCTCTTTCTCAGATATACAACCTATAAGGCTACCATAGTCTATATAGGATGAAGTGTGGTCATTGTTCTTCCCATGCTATTGGTTTGGCTGGCGGTTGTTGGTGTTGTTTTGGATAGGTGCTTTTCCAAGATTTTGGTTGTTGTGTGGAGGAAAAGCATTTTGATAAATTTGTAAGCCTGCATTGGGAGAGTTTTGGGCACCAACAGTGATTTCCTTCTGATCAATGAGGTCTTGCACATAGTCTTTCAGTTTCATGCATCTGAGGGTGGTGTGACCATTTACCCTATGGAACTTGCAATACTCATTGTCCTTGTACCATGCAGCTTTGGATTGGCTTGGATCAATTTTCTGGGTAGGAGGAAATTTGATAAGGTTTTCCTTAGCCAATTTCTCAAAAATAACATCCAATGGCTCACCAAGGGGTGTATAGTTTCTAGGTGCAGGTTGGAATCTGGGCTTTTGCCCTGCAGCTACATTGATGGCATTAGCTTGATTGTTAGACCCTTGAAAGTTGGGTCTTGTATTGTGGTTTTGATAGCTTTGGTTATTTCGTTGTTGGTAATTGGTAGCTTTTTGGTTGTTTGTTTGATATGGTGGGTTAGACTAGTTTCGAGAAGGACCAATGATATTCACATGTCTGGTGTCAGTAACCCCATCTGTTGCAACATGCTTGTTTTTGTTCCAATACCTAGACTTGTCATTGGAATGTGATTGATTTTGGTTGGCCTCTTTGTAAATCTTTACCACACCATCTTTGATGAGTCCTTGCTCAAGGATCATTCCTTTCTCTTTGATATCCTTATAGGTCTGCAAACAGTTCATGGTCATGTGGTGAGCCAAGCTGGGATGTGCATTATCAATAAACATTTTCACCACATGGCGTTCTGGCAAGGTGTAGGATATGCGGGTGGTAAGGGTTTGCCATCTTTGTAGGTATTCGGCAAGGCTTTCTCCACCTTTTTGCTTGGTGTGGACAAGATCAACTATTGATAGCTCTGTTTCAACAAGATGGGCATATTGTGCTACAAATGCCTCAGAAATAGTAAAGCAGAAATGGAACATAAGCAAGCAGAGAACACAGTCTACCAAAATACGAAGATGCTGAACTACAGAGGCACCAAAATATAAAGAGGACAAAATAGATTTGCAGCACAGAACCCAGGTGACAAGTAGAGATGTCAATTTTCGCAGACGCGGATTTTCGCAGATGTTGATTTGCGCAGACGCGGATTTTCGCAGAAGTCAATTTTTGCAGACAGAACAGGTTGCAGACGCCAAAACCGTGCCAAAAAAAGCTGAAAAATGTGAATTTTTTTTTTAGATGGTATTTCTTCTTCCTAAGTGCGTTCTTTAACCTGCAAAAACAAGAAAAACACCCTCACAACACACTCAAACAACAGCAAACATTAGATGGTTAGAAAAATGACATATAGATGAAAATAGATGATTAAATGACCCATAGTGGGGTCCCACCAGGCGTGCCAAAATGTAGAACCAGAATCAGTATGCAAAGAAGATTAACAAATAAAGTAAACATTCACAAACCAAAAACTAAATTCACATATATGCTTAGACTAAGAAAGAAAATAAGAAGTGCAAACCTCACGAGAGAAAACACTCCATGCTTTCTTGATTTTGTAGATGTGTCCTTTTGCTGTGGATGTATGCTCAAGATGCTCAAAAGTTGCTTCAATGGAGATGGGTAATGGCAAATTGGTAGCTTTGTGAGCTCTCAATTTGGCATTATAAGGGTATGGTTGATGGCTTTGGTTCTCAAAATAGCATGGTAACTTTAGCTCAAAGATTGTTGATGAAATGGCTTGGGATGGGATTCAATTTATAGGCTAAGGGGTAGAGGGATGGAGGGCTTAGATGCAAGGATGGATGAAGGCTTAAGGAGGGCTAAGATGCACTCAAAGGGGAGCACATGGATTGTGCTTGTTTAGCACCAATGGGAAGGTGACACTTGTCACAAGGAGGATGAGTGTGAGAGGGTAGGGTTAAGGGTTGGTTAAGGGCATGATGAGTGGGGTTGAGTATGTAAGAGGGATGTAAGAGGAATGAGTGGGCTTGTAAGAGTCTTTATGTTTTGTAAGAGCACTCATGACTTAGTGGTTGGGTTTTTTTGAGGGGAGACTTTGGTTTGGATTAGGAAAGTCTTAAACTTGTTTAAGGAATGTGACAACATTAGGGGGTGGATTAGGCTTGGGTTTAGGATTAGATTAGGGATGTTAGAGATGTGCAAGTGGATGGCATTAATGAGGGTGGGTGAGTTAGTGGCTAAGCTTGGTTAGTATGGGTGGATGGGCTGGATTAGGCTAAATGGAGGATTAGAGATAGGTTAGGGTTTTTTTGAATTTGAGGATTTCATTTATCAAATAGATTTATTTAATAAATGGGGATTTTTGGAATTAGATAGGAGAAAAGGATTTAATTGATAAATAATAGATTATTTGATTTATCGATTAGGACTATAGATGATTAATTAAATTAATCAACTAGGGGATGACAAAGGATTAATTAAATAAGAATTTAATTAATGATGCCTTTAGAGATGGCTAAATTAGATTACCAAAGTAGTGTAATCAAATTTAGGTGTCTACAAGGGGCAGTCGACAATTTATAATCTCTTAGGAAGGAATTAGTTTCCTTGATTTCCTTTTTACCAATGTCAAAATCTCCAACTTTGGAGAATCTACAAAAAAAGGTGTCTTTCCTAATATTTAGACCTAGGTACTTTGTATTCAATGAAATTAATTATGAGAAAAAATCCACAATCACTCATCTTTCAGGAACATATTTTGGGAGAAGATGGGGTGGTTAAGGGCATCAATAAATGCTAATGACTGTATAATCTTCAAAATGAAATATAGTTCCCTAGTCATTCCCTAATTTCTTTCCCTCATCATAACACAGGTTAGGCTTAACCAATTTCCTAACACTCTTAGGTACTCTTTAAATTATAGACCCTAACATGTTCATAACATGGTATACAAAAGCATTATATAAATAGATAGTATTTGAATAAGGGTAGAATATTTTCCATACCCTTGTCCATTGTTACATAACAATCTCTACCCCCATTCCTCTTTGCTTTCAAAGAATCTTTGGTCGATGAATTGTACATTCTTATACATAATTAGGTGCATGAGTAGTGGTGAGTAGTGATGAAATTTGATATTTTCCATCCTTCCTTCTTGTGGCACAATGATCTCATCGTGAATCCTATTGATTATATATGTGATGAAATCATACCCAACATTAGTATACAAGCCCTAAATATTCAATGTCATGATATAATGTGCACTAGTAGCATTCATGATTACATCTTCTCCTAAGACCTTGTTCAAACAAAAACACCATATTTTGGAGATATCTCTGGAAGTATTCAAAGGGCATAAAATCTCCCACTTTCTTTAGTATTTTTCCTTTCTCCTTTTTTGACATTGGGATATATCTAGTCATAGTTCCACCCATGTAGAATTTCTTATGACTGCTAAAATTTTCATTGAAATTGTCAATGTCAATTGGTAATGATAAAGGTCCTCTCAAGTCAAAAGCTTTAATGAATGTTTCTTTTTCTAGTGCACAAGTATATTTGTCTCTTTTGTGGAATGCTTTGTTGAGTAGGTTGTATGATTTTATCAATGCCTTGAATAGATCAACATCTATGAAAACCTTGGGAATGATCAACTTTCCAAAATTCCTAGTCTAAGGGTTGGATATAGGAACCTTCTCCACCATATTCTTGTAAAAGTACCAAAATAGATAACTTACATCCCTATCAGGTACCTCTGCATCTCTAAAAAACTATAGGGGTCTCTAAATTCATGGTCATTAGGATATTGGAGATTAGAAGAACCTAGTAAAATCTATAACCACTCATATATGAAAGGGATAGGTTCTTTTTCTTTTTCTCTAGTTTCTTCAATTTGAGCCTATGTGATTAATTCTCCCTCCTTTTGTACCATATCTTCAAAGTATCTCAATAATTTTGAGCTTTGTATGCTGAAATTTTCTCTACAATTTAGAGTCTACTCTAAAAATTCAAACAATGTGCAACTTGTAATGAAAATCCTTGTTCTTTCTATGTTTATCTATTTCTGAAAAATGGAGCATGGCATTAATGTCATAAAAATTGGCATGCTTGAAATCCTTTCAATCCTCTAGAAGTTATGCTATTTTCAAATTATATATTATTCATACCTCTAGCTCATCGTCCCCTTTTCTAGCTTAGACATGCACTTTTTAGCCTTATTTTATTCTATTGAAACTATGAGTAGTGAAGTGATGATTACCCTCTATATCTACTTCTTGGTGGTTTCTTTTTTTTGTTTATTTCTAGCTACAACCATGTGAAATGGGCTATTATGACCATTTGACAACTTTAGCACCTAATATTTCAATTTCCAGGTTAACCATGCAATGCCATGCTTCAATTCATTCTCCACTTCGAAACTCTATGTTTCTTCTTACCACATGGACATGAAAAACAACAAAGACCTCATTTAACTCTTTATCACCTCATTTAAACTATTTACTATTCCATTTCACTAACCATGGAGATGCACCAATGTTTTCATCACTAACCATGTTCACATCTTTACAACATTAAAAAAAACTATGAGCGAACACCCTGCGAAGTAGCAAATTCATTAAACTTGACCATCTCGTAGCTTCATGACCTTTGAACTTTTTATTTCTTTAACCATAGTGATCTAGAAAAATAGATACTTGACATCTTATCACAACATTATTTCTTGAAAATCTAATCATGGCTTGATACTTGTGATGATGAGAAACCACTTATCTCCACATCACTACTCACATTCTTAACCATCCCTTTAAGCCTACAAAGTAGCAAAACCCTTTGAATTGATTGCCTCACAACTTCTCCATAGCTTATGACTTAACTTCTTTATGACATGCGATGTTTCATAAACCAAAACTTCTAACCTTGTCACCACTTTACAGTTGCCAGACACATAATACTTTTAAATTATGAGATGTTGTGATAAATGTCCTGATTGACTTCTACTTTGTTTTGCAACTTTATGACTGAAGAATTTAACTCATTATCAAACCTTGTGATGGTTTAATTATTATATATCTCTCCTTTTCTACCTTAACCTCATATCATCTTTAATTATGGGCGATGAAGTGATAGTGTTAAGCTTGACTTCCTAGGTTACCTTTTGCACTATTAAGCCTCAAATTTCATTATCTATCTTGGTGTCTGCAATGTTGCAATCACCTATTTGGAGTTAACTGTTGTTACCTTTTGTGACTTCATGAGCTTAAAATTTAACTCATCTCTTAACCATACAAATCTATGACACAAGGATATATCCACTTCTATTTTGTAACCCTAGGTCAATATTAACTATCTGTGATGTAGTAATAACTCATAACTCTAACTACCATGTTTATTGTTGTAACAAAAGTTTGCACCCTCGCTTGAATTTTGACCTAATGGTAAATTTGTGAAACATGGAAACAATCTTGGACTTATGGGACTTGAATAATGATATTGACTCTCTAGAGAAGGCTGAATTTATTACTATCATGATGCACCTAACTACTTCTTTGAAGCGAAAGGGAGAAGGAAATGTATGAAATCAAACTACCTAGTCTAATCTAGAGGGGTGATACACAAAATAGTATGTTTAGTCTTATCTATTCCTAAAATTGTATAGTCCATCAATATAATCCAAAAATACATAGATTCAATATTTTCTTAGACTCAAAAACCACATGTAGATCTGAAAGCAATAGAATGTTTTAAGGAGGGAGCTTCATTTTTTATCATTCAAAGAAAAATGGATACAACATACAACTTGAAGATGGAAGAAATACATTAACATAAGGCAAGGAGATTTGGCACATGTATTAATGGAAGAAAGAGGTACAGTAGAGAAATATATTCACTTAGAGCCAAAGGAAATTATAGTAGAAGAGTATATAATACATCTGCTATATAATCATAGAAGAGACCAATCCTTGAAAGAGTTACAAAAACTACCTTTATAGCTTAGGCATAACTGATAAGACTTCCATTGAAAACCTAAAACTCAACAATTATCTTCAAGTTTTAGAGATGATAATTTTTAATCCAAGGAAGATTTGATCAGGCCCACATGCAGAAAATTTGATCTTTACATGCAAACTTAGACCTTGAAGAGACATAAATGATAACCATAACAACTATGACCGATAGATGGATTATCATGGTGGTGGAGGAATATCTTTTGCATTTATTAAGCCTTGAGAACATCAAAGGGTGGTCGTAGGTGATCAAAGGATGTGTTCACCATCAAAGATCCACTTGATAGTGTTCACAATAGTGTCAGGTTAGCCTTGTCATCATTTAACTAGATTTAACTATCAATCTTTCCATTTGGCCTCACATCTTTGAAATGGTCTGCCAGATCATCTTGGTTTTCTAATTGCCATGTCAAGCTTGTTCTTTCTCTTGTTAAATACTTCACTACTTTATTCCTTCATTGAATTCATGGCCTTATAAAATTTTGATCTCTTCATTTTAATCCTTATTTCTGCTTCACCATTGTTTATCACTTCGGTTTACTAACTGTTGTGACCTGATGATGACCATTAAACTAACTACTCACACCCTTGCAATGGTTTAGAACCTAGTATTTCCTTTACCTTGATTTTGGGATGCCTTTATCTTTACCTTTGTCACCCCTTTGTAGCTACCAAATACAAAAGATGCTTTAGTTGTGTGACATTGCAAACATTGTCCTGGATGACTACCATCATTGTTTCATGTCTTCACAACCAAGAAATTTAACTATAGATGAAACCTTGTAAAAATAAGGTCATTCCTTAACTCAACTATTTCATTCCCTTTGTTCATAGTCTCATAACCTCAAAGCTTAACCTCCTCTTTAACCCTGCAAATGAGTGAACAAAGCATTTCACTATTTCATAGCCTTGATCATAGGTTATCTATAATTCCCAAGGAAGCTATAATCAACACAGACCTTAACTATCCTGATTACTCTTTTGCATATTCACAACTTAACTTTTACTTCAATAAAATCCCTTGTGATGGTGTGAAGACCATTTCTTTTAACTACCAGATGCATTTTGTAGTTTCACAACTTAAAATATTTGTGCCTGGCTTAACTATATGATGATACAACGATCATCATTTTGACTATGTGGCTCTTTATTGCTGCTTTACAACTAATAAAAATTTAACTACATTGCCACCTATAAAGCTATGAAAACTCCTTTATTTTATTGATTGCTCCATTGCAACAATTTATTGCTTCCCTCTACTAATCTTTGTGAAAAGGAAATAACCATTAAACTAACTAATCACATATTTTTGACCTAAAACATTATCCCATCTTTTAACCCTATGAAAGTGTGATCAATGAGCTTTTGCAACTTCACTGCCTTAACCCTAGGTTACTCTTAACCATGTGCAATGAAGTGATGGTCCAAATTTAAACTGCCACATTAACCCTTTGCACCATTGCAACTTGAATTTCCTTAAGCCAGAACTAATCTGTGATCATGAAATCTCCTACCTTTATCTTTTGGTGAATAGGACGTGTGTCAAACACTGAATTTCTCTCTTTAGCTAAACTTTATGCAACTTGAAAAAGTAAGAATAAGACAAGCATTGATTTTCTTCTAGATGAATGACCATGATTAATTGTGGGCCTTTGAGACATTTATTCCTTTGACACTTTAAGATCTCCCAGATTGTTGATAGATGGCCACCACTAAGTCACCACCATTGGGTGCCATTGAGAATGGACTTAGGAAAAATATAAGGGTAGACATGTGATAATTTAAATTAATGAGGCATGGGGGCAACACTTAAAGTGAATAAACCTAGCAAGGGTACCCAACCTAAGTGACACATGGGTAATCTGACCATTCAAAAAGGTAATACAAAATTATATCATTGAAGGGGATAACTAGGGTTTTAGTTAGGTTTTAGCCACATGCCTGACACACTATGGAAACTTGATGGCATGAATAGATATCTCTAATCAAATTTCAATGATGGAAATAAGAGAATAAGGGGAGGCTAAAATGGCTAATATTTCTAGCAACTCAGAGGGGGTTCTTACTTGCTAAGCATAGGATTAGTAGCCTTAAGCAATTCATTGGGTTATAGAGTCACAAAAAAGTGACTTGTTTTGTAACAACCAATAAAAATTCAACCTCTCCAACCAACAAAATTTGAAACTTTCTATTTCATAAAGAAATATCCTAGTCTTGTGCACTTATTACTAAGAAACTAATCCATTATGTACAAAAAACCCTTAAACTTCCCTAGGAGAAAGGCTTAAGGTAAATTCTATCGACTGGAATTGGCAAAATATCACCATCAAGCTTGGATAACTAAAAAGAATTGGCCTCTTTATAGCTAATGATAACATATGGGCCACTCCCCATAGCATCAAACTTGGAGTGGCTTCTTGGTTTAGCTCTATCTACATCACGCTTGAGAACAAGGTCTCCCTCCTTGAAACCCCTAGCTTTAGCCTTTCTATCAAAAATCCTTTTGACCTATTGATGATGTGTCTCAAGTGTCTACATAGTTGCTATATTTTTTCTTCTAGTTCAATCAATCCTACCCTCTTGATTGTTATGACATTTTCTTCAATTAGATCTAATTGATGAGCTAATTCAAGGGATGGAAACTTTAGTAAAATAAGAAGCCTTGCTTCCCTTCCATATACAAGTATGAAGGGTGAGTTACCAATTGCTCTCTTAGGTGTAATCCTAAGAGAGGCTTCCTGGTTTAGCTCTATCTACATCACGCTTGAGAACAAGGTCTCCCTCCTTGAAACCCCTAGCTTTAGCCTTTCTATCAAAAACCCTTTTGACCTATTGATGATGTGTCTCAAGTGTCTACATAGTTGCTATCTTTTTTCTTCTAGTTCAATCAATCCTACCCTCTTGATTGTTATGACATTGTCTTCAATTAGATCTAACTGATGAGCTAATTCAAGGGATGGAAACTTTAGTAAAATAAGAAGCCTTGCTTCCCTTCCATATACAAGTATGAAGGGTGAGTTACCAATTGCTCTCTTAGGTGTAATCCTTCAACCCATAGAGCTATTCTTAACTTTGAGTACCAAAACCTCTAATTGTCCTCAATTATCCTTTTGATAATCCTAATTAGGTTCTTGTTAGAAGACTCAACCAAACCATTTCCTTTGGGGTAGTAATTTGAGGAAGTTTTCAAATAGATTCCATGGTCAACTACCCAAGAGAAAATGTGAGTCACAAAAAAAGACTTGGCATTATCTGATATAATTGTTGAAGGGACACCAAATCTAGTAACAATTCCATCAAGAAATTATACTACTAAGGTCTTTGTGACATCCCTCAAAGATACTACTTCTATCCACTTTGTAAAGTAGTCTGTTGCAACTAAGATCCACTTGTGACTAGAGTTGGAAGGTAGATTTATTGGACCAATGAAATCTATCCCCCACTATGAAAATGGTTGATCAACCTAAATAGGATGAAGGGGATGAGCTGCTAACCTTTGTTTACCTGAAAAAGAAGGCACACTTCTCACATTTCCTCACATGTTTATGACAGTCATTGAACAAAGTTGGGTAGCAATAACCAACTATCATTACTTTCATGGTTTTTTTTCTAGCTAAGAAGTGGTCACCATTAGGACCATCTTGAAACTCTTTGATCACTCTATCTACTTGATCAAGGTTAATACATCTTAATAGGACTCCATTGAGATCTCTCCTTAAAAAAATTCCATCCGCTAGAAAAAAAGGAATAGACTACAATCTGAATTGTCTTCTTTTAGATCTATCAAATCCTTGTGGATATCCTCCTCCCAATAAGAAGGTTACCATATCCATGTATCCAACTATTTAGATTTTTATCCTTTGCTAGTTGTTAATCCTCTAATACCAGTGCAGCCTCTTCAGTCATTTCTTGGGATGAAATCATCTCCTCACACAATCCTTTACCTCTCACAATATTTTTGATCTTCTTGTCAACATCATATTCCATGACCTTGGTGATCCATCCAGATCTTTTCTCACTGGTATCTTTTTTCAAGAGCAACTCCTTCACACTTGCATGTGGCACTAGGAGTTGGACCCTGTTATGTGATAACTAATGTCTAAATTTCTTTAAAGACCTTATGATAGCACTAACTTGTCTTTCTACATAACTATATTAGTCCTCATAATTTTTTATCCCTTTACTAAAAAATAATATAGGTTTCTCCTCATCTACATTATTCAACTATGTAATGGCAATTGATATTCCTAACTCACCCCCAAGGGTATAGATAATGAAATCTTTATCAAAGTTGAGATTGATAAGGGTAGGAGCTGATGCTATTGCTACTTTGATTTCTTCAAAATTAGCTATCCCTTCCTTTTTCAAAGTGAAAAATATATTCTTCTTTAGAATTTTTGTAAAGGGTTTGACCATGGTAGCAAGGTTAGGAATGAACCTTCTTACAAAATTGATTCAATCAAGGAAACTTTAAAGATCCTTCTTATGTCTAGGAAGTGGAAGAGAAAGGATTTCTTTTATTCTTACTAGATCAAAGGTTAAGCCATCCCTAGACACAATATTTCTTAGCAACTTTCCTTGACTGGTGGAAAATACTTGCTTTCTTGGATTTATGGACACACAATATTCCATGCACTTGATGAACACTTGCCTTAGATGACCAAAGTGGTCTAACACATCTTTTGAGTAGACTGATATGTAATCATGGTAGACTAGCACAAATTTCTCAAATATTCCTTTGAAATCCATTTTTGTTACTTTTTGGAAGGTGACACCTGCATTGGTTAATCCAAAATGAATCTTTCTATAGGAATAAGTTATTAGAGTGAGATTTTTATTGCACCAAAAGATTGATCTATCAATTCCTAACACAACCACTCAACTTATAGTACATAGGAGGTGGTTGAGCCATTGTGAATCCTAAGGAGAGAACTAAATTTTTTTCTAACAATCTCCTCCTTAGTGTTACCCAAGGGTTCAAGGATTTGAACCTATGACCAAGCTCTAATAACACTTGTTAGAGTGGGGTTGCCATTGCACCAAAAGATTAATCTATCAATGCCTAACACAACAACTCAGCTTATAGTAGATAGGAGATAGTTAAGCCCTTATCATGAATTCTAAGGGGAGTGCTAAAATTTTTATAACATAAGTGCCCAATTTAGCAGTGAAGGTTGTCTTGTATCTATCAAACTCCTAGACTAACACCTAGTTATAACTTAAAAACCCATCTAGGAAGGAAAACAGTTTTGAGCCACTAACCTTAGATAAGAATTTTTTCATGGAAGAGAGAGGGTGTGATCTTTGAGAGAGGACATATTTATGTCTTTAAAATATAAACATAATCTAATTTCTCCACTCTTCTTTCTAATAGGAACAAGGTTGGCTACCCAAGAGAAATGCTTAATAGGAAAAATAATATTAGCCTCTATCAGCTTAGATATCTCCTTTTTCATCATAGATTCAATCTTAGGATTGACTGGTCTTTTATTTTTTCCTAATAGGATTTGCATCACTATTTAAATCTATGGTATTTTGAAACAAACTTGGGTCAAAACCCTTTAAATCATCATATGTCCATGCAAATACATCATTGAATTCTTGACATAAATGAACCAAAATTTCTCGTTCAATTTCAGAGCACACCTTTCTCAAATTGAGAACCTTTCCATCAACAATGGAAACTAGCATGTGATCATCTTTATTTGCAACTAGGTTCAGACCCCTACTCCTTGCTTGATTAGCAGGATTAGAAACACCTTCAAAAGTGATTAAATTGTTAGAAAATTTGTTGGATCTGAGGTTCATGATCTTATCACCATATTGTCTTTGTATCTTAGACTTATTCCTATCAAATAATTCTTGTTGACTTTGTAGAAAGTTAATAATTTGCACATCAAAATCAAACACTTGCCAATTGGCATGGTTATCTAGAACTACAGGTCTTATAACTAGTTTGATGTGTTTCTCTCTTTTGTCCTCAACATGCTATAGTACATCATAGTTAGCACCTATTACTACAAGTCTATCAGCATGTTTTTTATATATTCTAGGGATACTTTGGATATTAAATGCTTGGAAGCCCTCAAGAAGATACCAAACTTTGTGCTTGTATGATTTGAGCAAATTATTCTTTATGATGTTCTGGCTAATTACTTGGTTAACAACCAACTCACTATCTCCAAAGACCTTTAAATATACAATTCCTCTCTTTTGTGCAAGTTGGAGGCCTTGAATCAATGCTTCATATTCTACTATATTGTTAGTATAACTAAATTGGAGCCTATAAAAGAAGTAAAATTTCTCCAAACTAGGGGAGATAATCATTATACCAGCACTTGAACTATTCTTGTTTCTTGATCGATCAAAGGACATGCACCATAATCCATCAATGCCCTCTTCTATTTTTATGAGATTAGGAATAGGAGCACCCTTCTCCAATATGCAACATGTACTGAGTTCTATCTCCTTAGCTTTTTGTATTGGATCAAATTGAAAAGTAGTGGCCCATTAATCTAAAAGATAATCAAGAACCTCTATTAGGGGAGTGGTAGGCTCATGTGTCATGCCCTTTTCATCTATCTTGGGGATTGAAAATTTCATTTTTATAGGGCTAGGCGTGTAGGTTTCTATGTGATTAAGGGCCAGAGTTTTTCCCTTATCAAAGCTTTTTTCCCTTATCTTGTCCTAAAGAAAATATAGGACCAATATGATGCAATATAACTACATATCTATGTAGTGAAGTATCTAGAAAGACAAATAGAAAAATGTGGACCAACCTCATCTATTGATATGTCTTGAGTGATAGTACAACCAAGGCATGCATGCAATGACATCTTGAACTATGGTGGTATAGTGAGAACATCCCACATAGGAATATTAACAATAGTCCTCTTCATTTGATCTACAATGTTGAGAGGAGTGCCAAATACTTTGACTCGAGTGTTGGGGGCTATG
The DNA here is from genome assembly GCA_028749045.1 of Cupressus sempervirens. Taxonomy (NCBI): domain Eukaryota; kingdom Viridiplantae; phylum Streptophyta; class Pinopsida; order Cupressales; family Cupressaceae; genus Cupressus; species Cupressus sempervirens. The sequence continues at coordinate 598,754,926 of CM053788.1, read as the reverse complement.
CGAACTGATGATTGAATTTGAGTAGCTTGAGGTTCAATAGACCTCTTTTTACTTATTTTTTCTTCTTTTGGGGAGCAACATTTGATTGTGCATTTATAATTTGAGTATGAGAGGCAAAAACTTATGTTGAAGCTTGGTTTGATAGAGGAGGTGTAGCATTCTCAATGGCTCTTCTTTTGCTTCTAGTCTTATGAGCTATAGCATCATATTTATCATGGTTAGCATGACAATGTTCCTCTAGTTGATGGTTCATAAAATAACAATCATGCTACTATTGTAGGTGATAAACATCAGTAGGTTGAGTAGCACTATATTGTTATCCTATTATTTGATCCTATGTGGTTAGTTCTTGGGATGGTTCTTCGTTATAGCACATATAATATTCATATGAATAATTGCAAGAAGGACAAAAGTATCTCTCATAAACAAGTTTTTTTTGAGGAACTAAATCACTTACTAAATTTGTGCTTGCATTTGTAGGTAGGGTATGACCCATAGTTCTATTTTGCATCCATGGGGCTTGACCCTGATCTAGTGGTCTATTAAATGTGGGGTTTTTGTGATGAGGTTGGACAGGCCTATTATTTTGAGCTTGTTTCCTTTCTAAGGTCACCACCTTGTTTCTCATATTTCGTATGACTGAGAATTTATCTTCTAAATTCTTTTCTAGATTGGAACCTTAATCTTGCAACCTCTGATGACTTAACATTAGGGCTTGCATCATATCCGTCAACTCTCCTAACTCATTGGATGATGTAGAGGCTATTGGGCTTATGAAAAGAGGTTGGTTCTTAGATATGATAGGAATAGGTGACACTATAGTCTGATGAGTAGAAATTTCTAGAAAGAAAGGCATTGGAGGCCTTGGAACTAACTTTCCTCCTTGAATCAAGGTATTTTCTTCTCTTATGGAAATTTCACATGCAGTTGGTAAGGTATCCCCTCCCATAGTTTGTAAAGTAGTAGCAATATCACTATTGAAACTTCTTAGGTAATACAAGAAAGCATTACTAGGGGAAGGTTTTATTGTAGTAGGTATTCTATCCCATGTATTTTGAAATATATAATTAAAATTTGTTTTATATTCATGGGGTGATCTCTTGATCATAGTTAGCTGCTCTAAAAGTGATAGATGATAACTTTTATCTTCAAAATGTTTGCATAATATTTCTCCTAACTCATCCCAATTATTGATAGAATAATGTGGTAATCTCCTATGCCATTGTAAATATTTTCTCTTTAATGATGGGGCTAATAGTTTAACATCAACATCATCGTCTATAACACCATGTATATTGTAGATTTTTGAAATTTCTTGAATATGTTCTATTGGGGTAATGGAAGTTTCACCTATAAAATTTTGTAGTTTTTTAAGAGTAGATACTGGGATATCATGTCTTTTGGCTAAGATGAGAGGAATCCCTCTATTTAAGATATAAAAAATCTAATTCTTAGGGAGGACCATGTGGAATAATGATATATTTAGATGAAAAGATGGTTCCCTAGGCTATGATCTATCAACTAGAAGAGTAGAAAGAGATCTAGCATGTGTATGTGCTACCTTTAAGCTCCTAACTAGTGATAGAGAGAGTCTATTTCTCTTTCTTCTAGGTCTTGAAAATGAAAGATCATGAAACTGAAAAATACTTCTAGAAGATACCCTTGTTTGAAATTTAGGCATGCATTATAACTATTTTGGCCTGGAAACCAAGATTTAGAGATAGAGTCACCAAGTGCTCGAATGTGAGCCTCTTGAAGGATGAAATTTTAAGAGAAATACTATTTTCTCAACATAGAAGTTTGAAGTTCCTTTCTTGACACTAGTGAACCTATAAACTACAGAAGTGCTTCAATATCCATCCCACTAGGTGCACCAAAAACTATTGTCACAAAAGTGTGCACCCTCACCTGAAGTTTGACCTAAAGGAAACCTTATGAAACATGGAAACAATATCCAAGTTGTGTGACTTGAATAATGAGATTGAGTCTCCAAAGAAGGTTGGCTTCCTTACTATCAAGATGCACCTAACTACTTATTTGAAGGAAAAGGGAGAAAGAAATGCATGAAATCAAACTACCTAGTCTAATCTATAGGGGTGATACACCAAATACTATGTTTAGTATTATCTCTTCCTAAAACCACACAGCTCATCAATATAATCCCAAAATACACAAATTCAATCTTTTCTTTAACTCAAAAATCACATGTAGATCTAAAACCAATAGAATGTTATAAGGAAGGAGCTTCACTCTATATCATTCAAAGGAAAAATGGATACATCATACCACTTGAAGAATGAAAGTAATATATTAATAGAAGGCAAGGAGGTTTTGCACACATATTAATAGAAGAAAGAGGTACAAAAGAGAAATATATTCACCCAGAGGAAAAGGGAATTATAGTAGCAAAGTATACAATACATCTACTATAGAATCAAAGAAGAGACCAACCCTTGAAAGAGATACAAAATCTGCCTTATAGCTTAGGCATAATTGAGAAGACTTCCATTGAAAACATAAAAATCAATCACTGTCTTTAAGTTACAAAGAAAATAATTTCTAATATGAGGAATATTTGATTGGGTGCATGTCCACATTCATAAAAGCTAATCTTTACATGCAAACTCGGGCCCGAAAGAGACAAAAATATTGGCCATAACGGCTCTAACCAGTAGATGGATTACCATGGTGGTCAAGGAATGCCTTTTGCATTTATGAGGTGTTAAGAACATCAAAGGGTGGTTGCAAGAAATCAAAGGATGTGTTCACCATCAAAGAGCCACCTGATAGTGTTCACAATAGTGCCAAATTAGCTATGTCATAATTCAATAGTATTTAACCATTAATCTCACCATGTGGCCCCACATCTTTCTCTACCAGATCATCTTTCTTTTCTAACGTCAAGCCTACAATTTCTCTTGTTTTCTTCTTCACAAATTTATGCCTTCATTAACTATATAGCCTCACAAAACTAGCCTTATTGCTACTATGTAGCTGTCTATCACTTTAGTTCACTAACCACTACTACCTGATGATGACCATTAAACTAATTGCTCACACCCTCACAATAGTTTAGAACCTAGAATTTCCTTTACTTGAAATGTTGTGATGCCTTTATATTTACCTTTGTCACCCCTTTACAACTACTAAACACCAAATATTCTTTAACCAGGTGATATTATGAACACTATCCTAGATGATTGTCATCATTATTTCATGGCTTTGCAATGAAGAAATTTAACTGCAGATGAAACCTTGTGAAGATTTGACTAGCCCTTAACTCAACTATTTCATTTCCTTTTGTTTATAGTATAATAGAATCAGAGCTTAACCTTAAATTTAAACTTTCAAATGAGAAAATAAAGCATTTTACCACTCCACATCATTGATCATGACTTAGCCCTAATTCCCAATGAAGCTATGATCAACACAAACCTTAATTGTCCTGATTACTCTTTCGTACATTCACAACTTAACTTTTACTTCAATAAAAACCCTTGAAATGGTGTGAAGACCATTTCTTTTAACTTCCAAATTCTTTTCATAATTTTGTAACTTAAAACCTTTATTCCTTGCTTAACCATGTGAAGCTATGACGACCATCATTCTAACTGTACAACTCTTTATCACTACTTCACAACAAAGAAAAATTTAACTGTGTTGCAACCTATGAAGTTGTGAAAACCTCTTTATTCTAATGATCACTCTATTATAGCCACTTACTACTTGCCTCTACTAACCACTGTGAAACAATGACAACCATTAAACTAACTGCTTACATCTTTGTGACTTGAAACATTAACCCATCTTTTAACCCTATGAAAGTGTGACCAATGAGCTTTTGCAACTTCACCACTTTAATCTTTGGTTACTCAACCTTGCATGATAAAGATATGATCCAAATTTAAATTGCCATGTTAGTCCTTTGCACCATCACAACTTGAATTTTCTAAAGCTAGAATTGATCGGTGATCATGTGATCTCTTGCCTTTATCTTTTCGCAAATAGGACATGCATCAAACTCTTGGTTTCTTGCTTTGGTTAAAATTAATATAACTTTAGAAAGTGAGAATGTGGCAAGAATTTTATTGTGCATATTTTAGACATTTCATCCTTCAATGCACTAAGATCTCCTAGAATTTCAACACTTGTCCACTGCTACATCACTACCATTGGGTCTAGCTAAGAATGGGCTTAGGAAAAATATAAGGGTAGATGTGTGGTGATTTCAATTAATGAGGCATGGGGGAAAAATTTAAAGTGAATAAACCTAGCAAAGGGACCTGTTGGTGTTTGAAAATGTTACCCATTTCCAATTACCCCGATGAGAACAAAACATATCTAGGGGCAACTAACTCCCATTATCAACACATCCATTCAGACACCAGGCCAACTATAAGGCTATACTCCTTCTGAACTTCAAGCTCTACAAAACCTAGGCAGGTGAACCTACAGATTCCTTATATGGTAGCAGTTGTCAAAGCATACACTGAATCTTATATGAAGTAGATAAAACCCTTATTTCTCCTATTAACTCATGAAATAATCATCAATCTACAGTAGCTAAATTTAGATCTAAGAACCTCATAAGTTGAGTGAGGGCATTCTAATACAGTTCTTCAACATGAAAGGGAAAAGCGTTTGATTAATAATGTTGATATCAACAAGACTCAAATACGAGCAACAAAATCTAGTGATCCTATTTCTAATCAGTGCCTTATCTATTGGGAAATTAAATGAATTATAACCATACATCTTTTGGAAATTTGAGACATATTACTACATCCAGATCCCTGATCTATCCTTCACCTTGTGAACAAACATCTGCTTCAGATTTGAATCTCATACTCAAAATATCCCATCATGAAATATGCAAACCTTGTGATAAATACCAAGCAATTACATGGCTCTTTGATCCATATGTAAGACATTTTAACTACATACCAAAATGAGATGCAACCTAATCTACGATCCTTGATCACAAACTAGAAAGATTACAGATCCATAAACAGGAGATAAGACTCAAATTGAATTTGGAAACCTTTGCTGTATTTTATTCATTCTCCTTAAAAATGAATACATGAAAGACGTAAAGGAAATAACTCATAGATCACCTAACAGAAAAGAACTATCTGCATAAAACATACATGCTGCTCAATACAACAGAGAAATGCTGCAGAATATGGTATCTCAGTATTGGAAATACATCAAGAACTGGATCCAAAATTTGGTATCACAGTCATGAACAAATTTTTTCCAAGGAACTGGAACCAAAAAACTAGGACCAAAAAACTGGAACCAAAAAACTGGGCCCAAAAAATTGGGACAAAAAAACTGGGCCCAAAAAATTGGGACGAAAAAACTAGGACCAAAAAATTGGGCCCAAAAAACTGTGACCAAAAAACTGGGCCCTCTCAAATGGAAGAAAGAAAGAATAATATAGGATGAAGATGAATTCTTGGATTGAACCTACAATCGACATGTGTCCCCTTAGAAGTTCATCTCTTGCAATTGAAAAGACTCTCTCTCTAACCTCTTTCTTCCATTTGATTTGATTTTCTGTTTCATCATTACATAGCAACTATTTTGAAAAATATCTTTGTTCATATGATGAAAACCCTTTTGAGTCATTAAAATCTGAACATCTCATGAAATTTTGGTGAAAATGATATTCAACTGAGTTGAAATAACCCCAACTGTATTTTTACTGTGTTTTATCCATATTTAGCTCATTACCATGCTAGAAATCAAAATTGAACATTGACACCTGAATTCGGTTACAATTTGGAATTCTAAAAGAAAACCCCCTACAGCTTGAACCAGCTACTACCTGTGCAAAAACCAACTCTGGAATCGGATAGTTCATCATTTCTTGATTTTAGCAGTATATAACATCACCAATTTTAGCTTCCAGAAACCCACTGAAAGTCCGTTTGAAAACAGTCTCCTCTGTCATGGCACTCATGTTTGCACTTTTAAATTTAAAATTTGAAAGTTTTAAATTTATCTAAAGTTAAAACTTTAGAACAAATATCCCCATTTGAAATTCAAAATTTCTGATGTGCAAACCACTTTTTGGAAATAATAATTTAAAATTATTACTTTTTTGCATTTCAATTTTTCACTATGCTTTTCTGGACCCATTGGGCGCCACCCGGGCTGCCATGTGGCAGCTCCTGATTGGTCGGCCTATTGCTTCATCACCTACCTATCTCACTGCTAGCCCAGGCCTCGCTACCACATGGCGCAAGCCCACATTCCTACATTATTTAAACTAGGCACAACTTCATATTACGGGGATGCAGAATGCGTCGGATCAATCCACGTGTCGCTTTCTCATTCAATCACCATTTTTGGCACCACATCAGTGTTTCTGCACTTTTGCTTAAAATATAAGCTATGACACAATGACATCACCTGCAGCTAGCATTTGGGTCGGGTCCCATGCGAGGTTTGCCTTCAAAAGGCCTCTTTCTCAATTCATTACATACTGCACACAAGAAATGAAATGTCCCTTTACTGATTTTTTATGATATTTCCAGCCTCAAATCAGAACTTTAAAATCAAACAACCAATATTACAAAGATTTGCCAATTTCCCAATAAAACCCAAATCGGGTATGTCCAAATTAGTGCCAAAAACATCACAACTTCACAAATTATTAATAAATATGAAAATGGACATTTTTACAGAAATTTTAGTAGTATAACAGCCTACAAAATGACATTTCCAGATTTTTATAGCCTTTACACAACAGCCCACAAATGTAGGGCAAATCTATGCTCAATCGGGCTCCCAAAATTAACACAAAAAATGCCCGGAAACACCACAAAACACTCATAAACTATCTCAAAAGTTTAATCATGACCCAATACATATATTCAGCCCTATTTTAACATCATAAAGTATAAAATACAGCAGCAAACCAAACTGATATGAAACACTCAACTGAAAACCCAAACTCAAACCAAAAACAACTCCGAAAACACCCAAATTGGCACTATCCAGCACAAAGGCAAACTCTGTATGAGCATGCACATGGAATGGCTTCAAACTCCCATCCTTAGCCTTCCTAGAAACCTACAAACTCCCATTCTTGGGTCTCCTTCTCCACAGGTTTGGCAGCCTCTGAAGAACAACAAGAAAATTAGCAAGAATCAAGATGTAGAATGAGCCCAAAATGCCTCCAAACCCCTTTTAAAGAGGGCATAACCCTAACTCACATCCAAGAGGGGTTAATAAAATATAATTTAATAATAATTTTTATTTATTATTCCATTGGTTTCCAAATATTAGCCCCTTTTTCCGAAATTTCACCTTTTTGGAGCCTGCCTGCCTTAACAAAGTTTATTTATTTTTAATTATTTGAATAGGGGACATGACAAGTCCTCCCCTCCCAAATATTGCTTGTCCTCAAGAAATGAAGGTTGGAATTCTCAAGAATATGTGCTCCTTCCCAAGTTGCATCCTCTAGTGGTAATCCTTTCCATTTGACCAAATGCTCTATGATGCTCCTATTTCTCAACCTTTTCTCTCTTGTATCCAAAATCTCTTCTGGTATCAAAACTAATTTCCCTTCATCATCAAGAGGGGGTAATTCTATAGATACTATGGTTTGCTGGCCTAGAACCTTCTTTAAGAAAGATACATGAAAAATATTATGTATTTTGCTGTTTGGTGGGAGCTCCAATTCATAAGCTACCTCTCCTACCTTCTTGATGATTTTATAAGGCCCATAGAACCTTGGCTTGAGTTTCTCTGCCCCACTTCTCTTCAAGGTGCTTTGCTTATATGGCTGCAACCTAACAAATACCAAATCTCCCACTTCAAAAGATCTTTCAATCCTTTTCGTGTCAGCATATATCTTTTGTTGGTTTTGTGCATGTTTGATGTAACACCCCAACCTTGCTTCCAAACCCCAAGCTCTCTCTCAGGGCTACCTTAGGTCATTCACTAGACCCACTAGGGCTTCTTCACACCCTATAATTACTAGGACCTTGCTCAAGAGATCCTAATCTTTCAGTTGGGGGTACACCAACAAAGTAACATCAAATTTCTTACTAGCCGGCTCCAGTCCGCTATTAACCCTCAAGTCCATCTATAGCTCCAAGGGTACCAGTTCTTCATCTAGGTTTTCTTTTAGACTCCTTCTAACATCCATGACCCTAAAAATTGCTGATTTCATAGGCGCATTCAATCTACTAGGGAAGATACACCAAATTGCTCCAAAAAGGCTACTAGGAATTAGCCCTCCTAAATAGTTGGAAACAAGATTTCTTGAAAAACTTCTTAACAACCCTACAAAAAAATTATATTTTTGGATACCCTTTTTAGAGTACTTCAAGATTCTGTAATTTTCTAGCCTCCAAACTTTCCGTACAATGAAAGTACAGTTTTAGGCCAAAAATGAGGATTTCAAGTGCTTTATCACTGTTGTGATGGAAAACCACCTTAGACACCTTTCCAATACCTCTCCTTTGGACTGGAGCAAGGTTAGACCTTCTCATTACTTGCTGTGTAGCCAGATTAAGGTATTTGTACACTCAATCCTCTCCATAACTCATTTTCCAACTGTGATTCCTAGCCAAGTTGCATTTGGCTTGCCTAGGGCATCACCTTAAAAATGCTTGCTGATGCTTTCAAGGGCCCTCCTTCTTGATACATAATGTACATGGATCCTAGTTCCAAATCCCAAAATACCAGAGGTTTCCAATGGTGGGAAGTGGCCCTAAGATCCCATTTTCTAAGTGCAGCCCTATTCAGATCAGCAACTTGCCAAAAACAAAAAGATTTTTCTACACTAATGCAAATGAATTAAAATGATCAAACCAACACTAAAAAAATATTAAAAACAATATTTCATAACTTTTCCAACACAAAAATCAGGCCATTCAATCCTCCTCTATTAAAAATGCCTTCAAATGCATAAAACCGGCAACAAAATACTTGCTCAATTCGTACAAAATGCAAAACCAACTTGTCCAACCCCCTAAAAATGGTTGTCCTCACATTTTTAAAGGCTCCTCCATCAGTTCCATAACTTTTCTAAACAGTTAGGATGTTCTAAACACACAAATGCCAAAAAGTTGCTTTTTGCAAGAAAATGTTGTCATGACAACATGACAACATTTCAGCAACTTTTGTTCTACATGGAGTTAGACCTCCAAATTTGGCACAAAAATAAAGTAGACATATAATATGCATAAAATGACTTCAAATAAACAATTCAAAGCCATTGGAACCTTTCTAGACCATTTTAGCCTTTTCCGGACCTAAGTCACCTAGTTGACAATAGTCGGCAACTTCTAGCAACTTGGTCACTTTGGGTCTTGCCGAGTCTCCTAAAAACACCTAAGGACCACATAGGACCTATTATTAGAATAGTGATGTGGCTAGCATCACTACAAGCCAAAAATAAAGAAATACCTAGGTTTCACACTTAGCCTACCTAGGTGCTCCTGCACCATACTCCCCCCTCCAACAAAGAACTCAAGGTGGATCAGTTTGCAACAAATCTAGAGGTATGCCAACCTTCTTGAACTTTGTCTCAGCAGCCCATGTAGCCTCTGAAATTGGTTTCTCCTTCCATTTGATGAGGTGTTCCATGTAAACCTTGTGCCTTGTAGTCTTCTTTACCCTTGAATCTAACACCTTTTCTACCTCCAACTTGTTGTTTGTAGGTGTTGAAGCAAGTTCAAGATCTTCATGAACATCGGGAATGAGTTGAGATGGGTCACCTTTGTATGCCACCAAGTCTTGCACATTAAAAATAGGGGATATGCCCAAATCGGAAGGTAAATCTACCTTATAGGCATTTGCTCCATATTTAGCCAATATTTTGCAAGGCCCTACCCTCTTCATTTGTAACTTAGTAGGAATGCCTTTTTGAAGCCTTTCTTTGTTCAAATGGACCATCACATAGTCCCCAACAGCAAACTGAACATCCTTCTTCTTTTCATCCACCTTGGCTTTGAGTTTTAGAGTGTTGTCTTGAATAGTCTTCTTGACTTGCTCCTGAATCTCCTTCATGGTTTGTACAAAGTCTTCAGCTTGAACACTAATCTGATCCATGTTTCCAAGACACCTTAGTTCACATACACCTCTTGGGTGCATGCCATAAACAATTTCAAAAGGACTCTTTCCGGTAGTCCTATTCTTGCTATCATTGTAGGCATATTCTGCTTGTGAGATGATAACATCCCAAGTCTGACCATACTCCTTAGTTAGGCACCTAAGAAGGTTACCTAAAGTTCTATTAACCACCTCAGTTTGACCATCAGTTTGAGGATGGTAAGCTGAACCAAAAGACGTGTTAGTGCCAAGCTTCTTCCATAAAGTCTTCCAAAAGTGACTCATGAATTTCACATCTCGATCCGACACAATGCTTAATGGAAGTCCATGAATCCTTACAACCTCTTTGAAAAACAAATGAGCTATATGACTTGCATTATTAGTTGTCTTACATGGAATGAAATGCCCCATTCTACTGAATCTATCAACAACAACATAAATGCTATCATACCCTTGCTTAGTTTTAGGCAAACCAACAATGAAATCCATACTTACACAATCCCATGGTCTGCTAGGAATTGGTAAGGGCTAGTAAAGACCTGCATTGTTCATTCCTCCTTTTGCCTTCATACACACCATACATTGCTCCACATACTTGGTTACATCTTTGACCAATTTAGGCCAATAATAGAACCTTTGCACTAGTTCTATTGTCTTGCTGATACCAAAATGCCCACTCAAGCTGCCATTATGCTTCTCTCTCATGGAACCTCTTGGTACACACAACTGGGTACCCTTAAATAGCAACCCATTTTGCAAAGTGTATTCTGAAAATCTGCTATGAAAGTGGTTTCCAAAATCCATGCATACCTTATAGGCTTCAACAAAGTCCTCATCATTCTTGTAAAGATTATGAAAACTCTCCACTCCAATGATATGGAGCTGAATCTCTTGGATTGTTAAAACCCTTCTACTTAATGCATCAGCAACCTTGTTCATTTTTCCTTTCTTATGCTTGATTGTAAAGGTGAAGGCCTGCAAATATTCCATCCACTTCAAGTGCCTATTGCTCAACTTCTCCTGTGTGTTGATGTAGCTAAGAGCTTGATTATCTGTAAACACAACAAATTCTTTTGGCAACAAATAGTGTCTCCACTTCCTAAGACATTGGACTAAGGCATACAATTCTAGATCATAGGATGAGTATTTCTTCTTGGCCTCATTTAGCTTTTCACTATAGAAGGCTACTGGTCTACCTTCTTGACTCAACACCCCACCCACTGCTAGACCACTTGCATCACATTCTAAGGTGAACAACTTTTCAAAGCTAGGCAATTTTAGGATGGGTTGAGTAGCTACTTGTTTTTTTAACATATCAAATGACTTTTCAGCCTCTAAAGTCCACCTAAACTTGGACTTGACTCCCCCCTTTATGGTATCAAGAAATGGTGCACAAATACCACTAAAGTTCCTAATGAACTTCCTATAAAATTGAGACAAACCGTGGAAACTTCTTACCTCACTAGATGTGGTAGGTGTAGGCCAACTTAGGATAGCAGCAACTTTCTCCTTGTCCATCTTCAAAGTTCCTTTAGACACCACAAAGCCTAGATACACCAAATCTTGCTTGAAGAAGTCACACTTCTCAAGGTTGATAGATAGCTTCTCCTCATGAAGCCTCTTCAAAACCGCTTCTACATGCTTGACATGTTCCTCTTTGGTCTTGCTGTAGATGAGGATATCATCCAAATAAACCACCACAAATCTGCCTATGAAGTCTTTGAGCACTTCATTCATGAGCCTCATGAAGGTGCTAGGGGCATTGGAAAGACCAAATGGCATCACAAGCCATTCATAAAGACCATCAGTAGTCTTAAATGCTGTCTTCCATTCATCTCCCTCCTTTATTCTAATTTGGTGATACCCACTTTTCAAGTCCAGCTTAGTGAAATATATAGCACCTCCTAGACAATCCATAAGGTCTTCAATTCTTGGAATAGGAAACCTATACCTGATTGTAATGTGGTTAATGGCCCTTGAGTGAGTACAAAACCTCCATTTTCCTCCCTTCTTGGATGCCAAAACCACCGGGATTGCACAAGGGCTTATGCTCTTTTGGATCAAACCTTGGTCCATCAACTCTTGGACTTGTCTTGCCACTTCAAGGTTCTGATCTGGGGTTAACTTCTAGGCTGCCTTATTAGGTAGTGAGGCACCTGGAACAAAGTCAATTTGATGGCTGATAACTCTTCTTGGTGGTAGGGTAGCTGGTGTACCATCACTAACAATCTCCTTATACTTTACAAGCAACTCTTGTACCTCTGCTGGTAAAGGTTCTTGGACTGGCTTTTCTTCACTTGAAGCCTTTAGTATGACTGCAAATCCTTGGCTCTCCTCATGCTTGAGGTCTCTAATAAAATCTTTCTCTCCACATAGTAGCACATTAGGCACCTTGGACTGTGGTTCATCCCCTTCTAACAATGACTGAATTTTGAAGGTCTTGCTTCCTTTCTTAAATGTTATGGTATTTTCCTTGCCATCATAGACCACTTCCCTATCAAATTGCCAAGGTCTCCCTAGCAAAAGATGACAAGCATCCATTGGCAAAATATCACATAATAAGCGGTCTTTATATCCTGCAATTGAGAAGTCCACCCATGCTTGTTCATTCACTAGAATGCTTTGCCCTTTGTTAAGCCATGTGACCTTGTAAGGGTTTTCATGAGGTATCTTCTTCAATTTGAGCTTTGTAACAGCCTCCTCTGATATTACATTATCAGTTGATCCAGAATCAACCACCACCTTGCATACTTTTCCTAGGATCTTGCACTTGATCCTAAACAATGCCCTTCTATGTCTAGGCTCATTAGAAGCTGGTTGCTTGATCAGCACCCTCCTAAACATAAGATTCTAACCTTTTTCAGACTCAATATGGTCTATGTCAACATCCTTGCAACTTCTATTATCTTCTTGTGCATATGCTAGCCTTTTATCTTGGCTTGAGGAAGAGGGTTTGTCCGGGTACCTATAGGCAGGATGGCCTAGTTGACCACTATTGTAACACTTCATTGTTGCAAAGTAAGAGCTACTCCTACCTCCTCTACCCCTACTTGATCCTCCTTGATTGCCTCTCCCTCTATTATAACCACCTCTTGAAGAGTGGTCAATAGTTTGCTCCATGGGTTTGCTTTCACTTTGGCTCTTTTGATCACTACCTTTGCCTTGGTAGCCTCCTCTTTGATTTTTCTGATTTCTGCCTTTGCCTCTATCTTTGAAGTTAGAATCTCCTTTCCTCTTGTTCTTTTCTTCTACCTTCAAAGCTAGCTGATGACATCTTTGGATAGTGGTAGGGGCCCATAAGCTAAGCTCCTCTTGAATGTTCCACTTCAAGCCACCAAGATACCTTGCCACCTTGAGTGACTCCTCTTCTTGCTTCTTGGATCTCAAACACAACCTCTAAAATTCTTCAGTGTAGGAGGTCACATCAAGATCTTTTTGCTTCAGTCCTTGCCTCTTTTTATGGAGTTGGATCTCAAAGTCTTCAAGTAGGAAGTTCTCCTTGATTTTGTTTGCCATAGCACTCCAATTTGCAATTGGATTCTTGCCCATGCTGACTCTTTGATCTTGTACATACTTCCACCATGTTAAGACTGAGCCTCTAAGCCTTGACTTAGCAACCTTAACCTTCTGTGCCTCTGATATACCCTCACACTCAAAGTGGTTCTCCATACCCTCTAACCAATCCATAACTGCATCAATATCCATCTTACCACTGAAAAGTGGCACTCCTTCCAAAGCTTTACCTCCTAAGGCTTTGATTGCCTTCAAGAAGGGCTCTTCTTGCAAGATAGGATCAGGTTCAGGTACAATATCTTCCTCTGCTACCTTTTTACCATTCCCATCTTCTTCTTCATCTCTTTTCTTGGCTGCCTCCACAACTGCATCTAGTTTTTGCTTCACCTCTTCTAGTGCTTCTTCAAGAAGCTGATTTCTTTGCCTTTGCTCATCAACTTATTTAGCTAACTCCACATTTGTCACCATCATGGATTCTCCTACTGATTCTTTAGCGGCTTCCAACATTAACTACCTTTCCCAAATCTTTAACTGGCTCTGATACCACTCTGATGTAACACCCCAACCTTGCTTCCAAACCCCAAGCTCTCTCTAAGGGCTACCTTAGGTCATTCACTAGACCCACTAGGGCTTCTTCACACCCTATAATTACTAGGACCTTGCTCAAGAGATCCTAATCCTTCAGTTGGGGGTACACCAACAAAGTAACGTCAAATTTCTTACTAGTCGGCTCCAGTCCGCTATTAACCCTCAAGTCCATCTATAGCTCCAAGGGTACCAGTTCTTCATCTAGGTTTTTTTTTAGACTCCTTCTAACATCCATGACCCTAAAAATTGCTGATTTCATAGGCGCATTCAATCTACTAGGGAAGATACACCAAATTGCTCCAAAAAGGCTACTAGGAATTAGCCCTCCTAAATAGCTGGAAACAAGATTTCTTGAAAAACTTCTTAACAACCATACAAAAAAATTATATTTTTGGATACCCTTTTTAGAGTACTTCAAGATTCTGTAATTTTCTAGCCTCCAAACTTTCCGTACAATGAAAGTACAATTTTAGGCCAAAAATGAGGATTTCAAGTGCTTTATCGCTATTGTGATGGAAAACCACCTTAGACACCTTTCCAAGACCTCTCCTTTGGATTGGAGCAAGGTTAGACCTTCTCATTACTCGTTGTGCAGCCAGATTAAGGTATTTGTACACTCAATCCTCTCCATAACTCATTTTCCAACTGTGATTCCTAGCCAAGTTGCATTTGGCTTGCCTAGGGCATCACCTTAAAAATGCTTTCTGATGCTTTCAAGGGCCCTCCTTCTTGATACATAATGTACATGGATCCTAGTTCCAAATACCAAAATACCAGAGGTTTCCAATGGTGGGAAGTGGCCCTAAGATCCCATTTTCTAAGTGCAGCCCTGTTCAGATCAGCAACTTGCCAAGAACAAAAAGATTTTTCTACACTAATGCATACGAATTAAAATGATCAAACCAACACTAAAAAAAGATTAAAAAAAATATTTCAGAACTTTTCCAACAAAAAAATCAGGCCATTCAATCCTCCTCTATTAAAAATGCCTTCAAATGCATAAAACCGGCAACAAAATACTTGCTCAATTCGTACAAAATGCAAAACCAACTTGTCCAACCCCCTAAAAATGGCTGTCCTCACGTTTTTAAAGGCTCCTCCATCAGTTCCATAACTTTTCTAAATAGTTAGGACGTTCTAAACACACAAATGCCAAAAAGTTGCTTTTTGCAAGAAAATGTTGTCATGACAACATGACAACATTTCAGCAACTTTTGTTCTACATGTAGTTAGACCTCCAAATTTGGCACAAAAACAAAGTAGACATATAATATGCATAAAATGACTTCAAATAAACAATTCAAAGCCATTGGAACCTTTCTAGACCATTTTAGCCTTTTCTGGACCTAAGTCACCTAGTTGACAATAGTCGGCAACTTCTAGCAACTTGGTCACTTTGGGTCTTGCCGAGTCTCCTAAACACACCTAAGGACCACATAGGACCTATTATTAGAATAGTGATGTGGCTAGCATCACTACAAGCCAAAAATAAAGAAATACCTAGGTTTCACACTTAGCATACCTAGGTGCTCCTGCACCAATGTTGTAGATTATCCTTGAGGGACCTTATTATGTCTTGGCTTTGCTTGATGAAATCACTTGCTGCGGGTACTCTGCTATCGAAAAGTATTAGGTCAACAAAGGAAAGGGCATCATAACCATAAAGAGCATGAAAATTAGGCATACCAATAGACATGTGATGAGATGTATTGTAACAATACTCCCCTAGGTGTAACCATTTCACCCAAGCATGTTGTTGATTTGAAACATAGTTCCTCAAATATCCTTCTATCCATTTATTAACTATCTCTGTTTGTCCATCTGTTTGAGGGTGATAGCTAGTACTGGAAGTGAGTTTAGTTCCTACCAAATGAAAGAGCTCCTTCCAAAAAGAGCTGAGGAATCTACTGTCCCGATCACTAACAATGTTTCTAGGCAAACCATGTAATCTAAAAATTTCCTTGAAGAACAATTTGGCCACTTGTGATGCCTTGAAATCAGATGTGATAGGAAAGAAATGTGCATACTTAGTTAGTCTATCTACCACCACATATATGCAATCCTTACCTTGAACCTTGGGCAACCCAGTGATGAAATCCATGGAAATACTTTCCCATTTTTGTTCAGGAATAGGAAGTGGCTGCAACAACCCTGCAGGAAAATTTTGCTCTCTTGCTTTGTTGGCATACCATACATTCCTTAATGTGTTTAAGGACATCCTCCTTCATACCCTTCCATGAAAATCGCTCTCGAATTTTCCTGTATGTCTTGAAGTATCCCTGGTGACCAGCCAAAGGTGTGTCATGAAAGGCCCTCAATATCCTCTCCTTAGTTTTTGACCCTGGCACTAAGAAGATTCTGTTCTTGTAATAAATCAATTCATCAACAACCTTGTACCTATTATCATCCACTAACTTATCCAAAATCTTGGTGGCAAATGAATCTTTAGCATACTCTAAAATTATGGAGACTTTCCAATCAGCAGAGATAGATGATAAGGAACACAAAGTGGGCTTTCTTGAGAGAGCATCAGCAACCACATTATTCTTTCCTTTCATGTATTCAATATCAAAATCATAAGCTTGCAATTTTCTTACCCATTTTTGTTGACAATCATTCAAATCCCTTTGGTTCAAGAAGAACCTAAGGCTATTATGGTCTGTCTTTACAATGAATCTCCCACATACCAAATATTGTCTAAACTTATGAAGTGCATGCATGATTGCCAACATTTCTTTATCATAGATGGAGTACCCTTTCTCTGATTGATTTAATTTTTGACTCTCAAATGCTATTGGATGTCCCCTTTGAGTTAGGACAGCCCCTATACCTTCTCCCAAAGCATCACATTCAACAACAAAAGGTAAAGAGAAATCTGGAATTGCAAGCACAGGGCATGAACTCATTACCTCCTTAAGCTTATCAAATATTTTTTGTGCCTCTTCTGTCCAAACAAAAACTCATTTCTTTGTCAAATCAGTCAAGGGGGCAGCAAGTTGAGAAAATCCCTTGGCAAATCTCCTATAGTAGCTACACAACCCGAAGAAACCTCTCAACTGTGTAAGATTAGTGGGTGGAGGTCAATCCAAAATTGCCTGGATTTTTTGTTGATCAACCTGTACTCCTTTAGAGCTTATAATATGTCTCAAATATAGGATCTCTGTCAAACCAAACTCACATTTAGATAGCTTAGCATAGAAGGATTTCTGCTCCAAGATTCCCAAAATAGTGTCTATGTGCTTTAGATGCTCTTCCCATGTTTTACTGTATATCAAGATATCATCAAAAAATACCAAAACAAATTTTTGAAGATGCTGACTGAATACCTTATTCATACAAGATTGGAATGTTGCAGGTGCATTAGTGAGTCCAAATGGCATAACAAGAAATTCAAAGTGCCCATAGTGACATCTGAAAGCAGTCTTTTCCACATCTTCACTCCTCATTCGGATTTGATGGTAGCCTGATCTTAAGTCAATTTTTGAGAAGTATACAGCACCATGTAACTCATCAATGAGTTCATCTATGCGTGGTATGGGATACCTATTTTTTATGGTCTTCTTGTTTAGAGCCCTGTAGTCTATACACATTCTCATTGTACCATCCTTTTTCTTGACAAGTACCACAGAAGATGCAAATGGACTAGAGCTAGGCCTTATGAATCCCATGTCCAGGAGTTCTTTAATAGTTTTTTCAATTTCTTCCTTATAACCTCTTGGATGGCGGTATGGGGTTGTTATAACTGGTTTGGCACCCTGTTCTAACTCTATAACATGCTCAAAACCTCTATCTAGTGGTAATCCTTTAGGCAAATCATTGAAAACTATACTATGCTTATCAAGAATATTTTGAATTTCAAAATGGAAATTACCTTGATTCTTTGGAGAGCTTGTTGGTTGGATTATGACTCCTGCTGCCCATGTTACTTGTCCTCTTTGAAAAGTCCTCTCCATCCTCTTTGCAAAGACTGCCTTAGGTGCTCCATTCGATAACCCTCTCAATATGACTTCTTTCCCATTGGAATGAAATTTAAACTCCATAGTTTGATGGTTCATGTAATAGCCTCCGATAGAGTGCAACCATTGAACACCCAATACAAGATCTGTCTCCCCAATACCAACCACATAGAAGTCATCACATAACTCATAATCTCCTAAGGTCATCTTGAGTTGTTTCACCACCCGTGTGCAAGGGATAGTGAATCCATCAGCTACAGTAACATTGAATCCCTCAAAATCTTCTGCTTTAAGTCCTCTTTTCATGATAAATCCCTCATCAATAAAATTGTGAGTTGCCCCACTATCAAGAAGAATAGTCAACCTTTTCCCTGCTAGTACCCCTCAAATTCGGAAGGGATGGTATCTTGGGACTCCTGATAATGCTGCTAAAGTGCCATCCTTGGTGATTTCTTTTACTTTCTCTTCTTATACCTCCTCCTTAGTATCATGAAATTCCTCATGCTCATCTGAATCAGATTCTGAAGCAACTTCAATATAGTTCACTTGACCTTTCCCCAAACATCTATGTCCTGGAACCCATGGTTCTCTACAAGTAAAACAAAGCTTTTTCCTTCGTAATTCACTCCTAGTCTCTTCATCTACCTTCTTTTTTGCCACATTTGTCACATCTTTTGGTGGTAGTGTTGGGAAAGTCTTTTTCTGAAAATTTCCCTTATGTTGCCAAAGATTTGGGGGTTTTTGATTAGTGATTGATTTCATAGGCACGCAAGTTTCAAGTTGCAAGCTTCTTTTGATAGCTTCCTGTAAGGTTGAGGGTGAGAAAACCTTAACCAAACCCTTAACAGAATCTTCTAAACCATCAAGAAAAAGATAAACGATCCTCTTTTCACTCATATCAGGTACCATAACAGCCACTTTTTGAAATTCTTCTATATACTCATTAACTAATTTGGTTTGCTTCAACTTTGACAATTCTTTAAAGTACTCTTCATCATCCTTGAGGTCAAATCTATCTATCACCCTTTGACTAAAATCTTCAAATGTAGTTACCTGATCGTGACCTTGAGTAGTCATTCCATGATACCACCAATCATAGGTTGCATCTTCCAAGTGTAGACTTGCAAATTGAATAGCATCACACTCTTTCATGGGATTAAGTGTGAAGAAAGTTTGTAATTTTTGTAGCCATGCTCTAGCTGAAATTTTATTTGTTCCATCAAAAGTAGGTGCTGTAAACTTGCTTATTTTATTTTTGAGCTCTCTTCCACTTGTGTCATGCTCCCTCCTATTCTCTTTCTTGGGCATCAAAGTGTTCATCATATCCACATATTCTCTAAAAGGAACTGAACTATGAAAGTCATCATCTAAGCCATTGTAAGTAGCTCTTAATGTAATCAAATTACCTGTAACTTCTTCTACTAGATTAATGGCTGGATTTGGTACTGGTGGCTCATCTGCAGGCAAGAAAATAGATTTGGTTGATTTAGATGGTGTGGATCTCCCATTTCTTGGCTCCTCTAAAGTGCTCCCTTTCTCATTAATAGATGCAATTCCTTGTAATTTTTCTATCAATATTCACAAAGCCTCTCTAGTTTCTGCCAAACCATCCACTGTTTGCTTCTAAGTATTTTGGATGTCTTGGAAGAATTTCTTTGCCATCTCATCTGGATCAGCCATACTTTTTTCTTCCTTGGATTTTGTACTTTTTCTTTCAACTGGGGGTTTGATCAAAATTTTTTTATTCTTTTCTCGCTGCAAATATCTTTTTTTTCTTTTACTTAGTTGCATGAAATCATAAAATATGACATGCAAGATCTGGGTAGTTATCAAAACTTGACATGCAAGATCTGGGTAGTTGTTAAAACTGACATGCAACTTCTACAAACCCTCAGGCTGGCAAGATCACGGCTCTGATACCACTGAAATGTCCTTTTACTAATTTTTTATGATATTTTCAGCCTCAAATCAAAACTTTAAAATCAAACAACCAATATTACAAAGATCTGCCAATTTCCCAATAAAACCCAAATCGGGTATGTCCAAATTAGTGCCAAAAACTTCACAACTTCACAAATTATTAATAAATCTGAAAATGGACATTTTTACAGAAATTTCAGCAGCATAACAGCCTACAAAATGACATTTCCAGATTTGTATAGCCTTTACACAACAGCCCACAAATGTAGGGCAAATCTATGCTCAATCGGGCTCCCGAAATTAACACAAAAAATGCCCGGAAACACCACAAAACACTCATAAACTATCTCAGAAGTTTAATCACAACCCAATACATATATTCAGCCCTATTTTAACATCATAAAGTCTGAAATACAGCAGCAAACCAAACTGATATGAAACACTCAACTAAAAACCCAAACTCAAACCAAAAACAACCCCGAAAACACCCAAATCGGCACTATTCAGCACAAAGGAAAACTCTGTATGAGCATGCACATGGAATGGCTTAAAACTCCCATCCTTAGCCTTCCTGGAAACTTGCAAACTCCCGTTCTTGGGTCTCCTTCTCCACAGGTTTGGCAGCCTCTGAAGAACAACAAGAAAATTAGCAAGAATCAAGATGTAGAATGAGCCCAAAATGCCTCCAAACCCCTTTTAAAGAGGGCATAACCCTAACTCACGTCCAAGAGGGTTTAATAAAATATAATTTAATAATAATTTTTATTTATTAGTCCATTAGTTTCCAAAGATTAGCCCCTTTTTCCAAAATTTCACCTTTTTGGAGCCTGCCTGCCTTAACAAAGTTTATTTTTTTTAATTATTTGAATAGGGGACATGACAAGATATTATTTAACGACTTTAGAAGTCTCACCCATAGGAAACGTGGGATATATGCCATTGACCATTTTCCACTGCCTGTGCTCTTAGCTGAATCATTTCTCCTAGCCATGGCTTACTTCAAACAATGTGTGAGCTCTGTGCATGGAGTCTTCAATACTAGTGTAAGGAGTTTTGATTTTCTTTTAAAGCTGAGCCTCCATTCTTATTGCGTGGGGCTCTTTTCTATGTTTTTGCATGCAGGCCTACGACTTCTTTTAATGTCGTTGACTGCCTAGAAAGGCATCTTCCCTTCATTTATGTTCTAGCACCTCATTTATCTACAATGAGTTCTCTCCATTGCTAGGTGTGAATGACCTTTTGCAAGTGGTGGGCGGCTTTCCTTGTTTGTGGCAGGAGTTCTTTGATTGCATTTTTTACTTACCTTCTTGGGTCTGCCTTCCTCCCATGGCAACATGACTTAAACATGGTTGCTCTGTCATGGACGACTTTCCTTAGAATTTGCATGATCCTTTATCAATATGTGTCGACTACCCCCTTTTACACTGGGTGTGGCCTTCCCTTTGACCCTTTCCTCCTTTAAATGGTGCCTTTGCATCGTTGATAGATGCTTTCTTCTGCTGTGCGTGAATGGGCTGCTTGACTGCTGGGTTCTTCTTTAAACACTTGGGGTTCCTTGTTTTCTCTAAACTAGCATCTTTTCTAATGTTTAATCTTCTTGTTCTTCACGCCTCCCCTATCCTCAAGCAGGTCCTCTCTTCTTGCAAAACGTGGGCTATTCCTTTTTAACATTGGCATTTCCTTAGTTTGCTTTTTGTTCGTTCAACATCTGCGGCTTCACTCCCTAGCCAGCCCCTTTTCTTCATCTACATGTGACTCTCCTTTGTGAACAACTTCCCTTCCTTGGGGACTTTGGATGTGGAGTTCTTTTCTTAAAACATGGGAGACCCTCTTTACTAGCTAGCTGCTCTACTTCTTTATGCTTTGATGGAGGTCAACAGAAGCTTTAAATCAGGATTATTATTAAATTGTTCGATTGTAGTTCCCTAAACTTCTACTTGATTACCACCATTTAATTTCAAAGTTTCTCGACTTTTGGTCCACTTCATATGTTTTATGCTTGTAAACAAACTTGACCATCATAAAACTTGTAATTCCATCCGTTGGATGAATCGACCTTCTACTCACACCTCGAGCTCTTCAACACATGTTTGCTCTCTCCAAGATGCATGCTTCATCTAAAGATTTTAGTAGCTTGGTCTTGACAAAAGCTAACAAAATGAAGTTGTTTCGAGAAGGCCCGTGAGACTGACTGGCATCAACATACTGGGCTTCCAAAGTGAAAATCTCCATCCCAATTAAGTCATACACAAGACCTTCAAACTCGCCATTTAATTAATTAAGAGCTCTTACCTTGACCTTGAGATTTTATAAACTCAACTTTAATCAAGCAATCAAAGTAAGTATCCTCTTTAAAGATCTTTGAATTGCACACATTTATCAGTTCTGATGAAATTAGTCGGACCCCAAAGTGGGTCTGGCTAAAAAAAATTTGTTTTATAGACAACTGATCTGTAGACTAATCCACAAACCCTCTAGAATTGACTGGAGTCAAATTTGATCACAAATTGATTGTTGAAAACACATTTATTCGGCTCTTTGAAAACTGTGACTTTCTGATGACAGTGCCCGTAGGCTGGTCTTAAAAACTAATTCAAACATCTGACATAACTCTGAAACTCAAGGTATATCATCCCTCTGACACATTCAACAGCCCTGTTAGATCTCATCGTATGAACACATCGGGGTCAAAAGACATCGACCCCCGAAGTTGCCAACTTAAATTCACCTGCAAATAAACATGTCATAAAACCATTAACTGGGTTTGGATTTGGCCTGGAAAACTAGGAAAAAAGACACTTGGAAAGATGAAAATTGGGGCATTAAAACTTTGTCATGAGGACATTATGGATCCATGATCTAGGCTCATGATGAATAATAGAACGTAAATGGCAATGGTCTGAAGTTGGCTACCTGGATTTGCAGGACAGGAAACAATGACAAGATAACAATTTTTACAAATGGAATGACCCTAGAAAAGTGTGCAAATGGATTCGTCAAGATTTGAAAAATGGAACACTTGTAGTATTTCCAGTGGACAACACAATGGTACAATCCATTTGATCTTTCCAATCACGGATTTCAAGTTATAACGCCATGAACAGGGGTACTGACAAATCTACAAGTGCTAACACCAGTAAAACTTTAGAAATCTCGTTTGGAATTGCATTTGAAAACATATCAAATGGATTCGTCAAAAGATGAAACCTGACACATAACAATTCTTTGATGTGTACAATGCAACGCAAAAAGAAATTTCAACATTTGGGTCAACTGGTCAAAAGTTATATCGCGTCAAACAGGGCTTCCCAGAATTTTGAATATTTTGCAAATGTGTGAAAATAGTAAACTACCAAATTTGAGGGATTCAAAACCTAGTCAAACGGACTCCAAATGACTTGCAATCTAAAACATAGTTTATCATGTATGGATACTAGACACTCTCAAAGGGGTAAGTCATGATGCATTTCTGGGTGCAAGATATTTAGGTGCAAACTCAGCCTCCTGTCGCTGTTTGACACGGGCAGAATTGCAAATTTGACAAATGCTCGAAAAAGGACTTCGCCAAATAGCTCAGAATGATGATCTATCTTCATGGAACAGGTAGACAAGCTGAATGGAAGGTGTTATAAACATTAAACACCATTTACACATTAACTCAACTGCAAGGTACATAGGCTTCACAAAGCATTTATAGGCCTGAATTTTTCAATAGTGCTCAGAATTGACCATGCAATTTTGAGCGCCAACAGGACCCAACTTAAGTGATGCATGGGTCATTTGACCCTTCAAAAAGGTAGTACCAAATTATCTCATTGAAGGAGATAACTAGGGTTTTAGTTAGGTTTTAGACACATTCCTAGGACACTATGCAAAACTTGACACCATGAATAGATATCTCTGATTGGATTTCAATGGTAGCGAAAAGGGAATAAAGGGGGGTTTTAAATGGCTAACAATTATGATTCACATCATTACAACTTAAAATTTCTTAAGCTAATCTCAAGCTGTGAACTTGAGATCCTTAGTTAATCTCATATTTGTAGCTCTTACTTTAAAATTAGCACTATAACATGCAACACTATGATGACCTTTTTGATGACTACTTCACGACTTCATGACTATCAAAATAGTTAGAGGGTAAGATGGGGAGATGCTATGATTGAAAAGTTTTTCTGACATCGTGTCCTAAAATCACTTAGGGATATGACTTGTAGTATGAAAAATAACTAAAGGACTTAGGGATATTAAGATTTCAATGCATAACCAAAGTTTTAATATATCCATTTTTCATGCTTGCATGCTAGCTTATGAATATTTCATCAAAATGTAGGATATGGTACCAGTTCTAGGGTTTTTCCTTGTAAATGGAAACATTTTTGGAAACCCTAAGGAATTGAAACACAATTTCTTCCTAATTTTCATAAGAAATTAAAAAAAATGAAACTAAGTGAAAATCATGCCATCATCTCCTAGGTCTAGGTATGCACTTATTCTCCAAATTCTCCCTTTCCTCAAGTTTCTTCCTAATAAGGACCAATTCATTTCCATCTTCAAGATCCTCACATGTACCTTGAGGCTCATAAACCCTTGGGATAGATCTAAGGATGTCACTTACACCTAGGTAAGGGTCAAGCTTGTCCCTAATCCATAGTATGAGATGAGGTTTGTTTGAAATTCTTTAGGATAACTTAGAGCGAGGGTGAATTAGTTATTCAAGGTCTAACATGTCCAATTCAAACTTTTTCACTAAGTGTAGTGAGCCCATTCAACCATGCATTCATCCAAGCTTTAATATTTCTATTCAAAAAGTTACTTTAAATCAACATTCAAGCATAACACATAAGAGATCAACACATAACATAATGATTTACGTGGAAACCCAATTTGGGAAAAAACTACCAGTAACATGCTACTCAATTCTTACTCTTCTAAAGTGATGCCCTATGAAAATCCTACCCTGTTAAAGGCTACAATACATTATTAAATGTGACCTTGTTAGAGCATTTATCCACCCTATTAGAAGTGGGCCTAGTTAGAGGACTTTAGAACATTCACTTGGAATGCCACCCTGTTAAAGGATTTAGAAATGGCTATTAAACCAACCTAAGTCCATAAGATTTTCATATCTAATACAATTGCTAGAGAGTATTAGAAAGTCTTTGACTTGATTACAATATACAAATTAACTTGTAGATCTCAGATCACTCTTTAGCTCATCTTCATTTGCCTAGCTTTCAGTCTCTACAACTTTGACAACTTGCCCTCCTTTCAAGCTTAGTCTCCTTGAGTCTTCATGCTTAATCTACTAGTACAATCATCTCTTCTTGATCACTTGTAGAAGTAGAGTCTACGTGCTCTATTCTTCCTTCTCCTAGATGTCTTCTCCTTGACACCCTTCTAACCACTTCATAATTTGGCACTCCAACACTAGCAGCAGCATTTGCTTCTTGCTTTGTGAATCCTTAAATAGAAGTCTGAAACTTTTTTCTTGCTCAATTCTACCTTCCTTTGATTTCAATTTTTATGGATTAGGTAGGATTCATTGTATCTAACCCATATTTTGTTTTCTCTAGAAACTTCTTGAATAATCCTCTTGAATTCATCCAAACATGGTTTACATAGAATTTTGCGCCTCTAGCTCCTTATCCTTATCCTCCAAATGATTCACAAAATTCAAGGTAACAACAATGTCAGCTTAGATTTGGAAAATCTTTGTCATTTAAAATAATGTAGCAAATCGACACTATTGAAATATTGGTACTCAACACATACTGTGTTACTCGACGTCAACTATGTTTTTATTGATGCTCAGCACTTTAAGTTCACTCAACACCAAATAAGATTTTTTGATGGTTGATGCTTGATAATTTGCTCAGCACTTGAACTTCACTCGGCACCTAAAGATCACTTAGCACACACTAGTTTTTCCTTTCACTCAGCTCCAATGGAGAATTTTCTCGGCTTCAAATAGCTTGCTCACCACCCACTAATGAACTTAGTTTAATCTTTGTAGTCAACCTTGTTACAACTTATTCCTCCAATAAATCTAAGTTTGACCAACCTTTGTATCTTCGAGTATATTATCAATACATAATTTAACCATTGTCTTAACTGATCCTTTCACTTCATTACAACATCATAAATCAACCTTTCCCTTAGATGCTTTTGTTACATCTTGTTGATCAAATCCTCTTCATCAATCAACTAAGTGATAGTACTTGGCTCTTATAAGAAAATGTCATTCCTACAAATAGCAGGTTTGACATCAATGACAAAACAATGATTGAAAACATTCTGTTAACAACAATCTCCCTCTTTGATTAATCTTCTTTATCAATAATCTTTTCAATCATATTTCCAACAATCTCCCTCTTTGGCATGGATGGAAAACTAAACTAATCAACCATTGGACTAAACTATTCAACCACGTGCTAACTAGGTTAGAATAGTAAGTCAAATGCCAAAAAGAAAATTTTTTTACCATTAATTTTCACATCTCCCTCTTAGTTGTTGTATCCTCTTCCTTTGTTTTCTCCCTCTATATGCATTGCTCTTCTTCTAGTATTCTCTGTTCTGATCAACTTCTTCATCTTTTCTTTCAACTATTGATCATTTTTGTCTACTTCTCCCTCTATCTTCATTCTTTATCTACTCAACAGTTGTTGATCAATTTCTTGACATTTCTCCCTCTTTGACAACAATGCCAAAGACATAATATTTCAACATTTTAATATGCAAGTGTAGTATTTGTAGGCTCTTTCAATTTCTCCCTCTGTCACCTTGCTTGTGACTAATTTAGAACTTCAACACTTCAATTACCTTAGGAATAATCCTAAAGTATGTATCCTCTACATCAATGTGTAATATCTTAACAATCAACTCATTTGATACAAGGCAGTCTTGCTCCTTCTTAAGTAGGCTTGGTTATGGGTATCACCCCTAACCTACCTCTAAGATACTCAAAAAAATCTTTAGGTAGAGCTTTTGTGAAGATGTTTTGAGCTAACATATTCCATCTTCACTTGCTTGTCTTCCACGAACTCTCTTACATAGTGATACTTAATTGCAATATGCTTTGTTTTAGCATGCATTATAGTGTTCTTTGATATGTTGATGACACTTGTATTATCACAATAAAGTATCATAGGATCATTTACCTCTTCCTTCATACATTGCAGCAAATGTTTGATCCATACAATATTAGTGCAATTGATAGCAGCTGCAACATATTTAGCTTTTGCAATGGACTGTGAGGGACAACTTTTCTTTTTGTTGGTCCATGTAATCAATATTTTTACCAAGAAAAGTGCTTCTCCATTGGTCCTCTTTCTATCATCAATATTACCTCCCCAATCTGCATTAGTGTAGCCTCCTAGCTCAAACTTTTCACTCCTCTTGCAGTACAAACCAAAGTCACCAGTTCTTTTTCGATACCTCAGTATTCTCTTCATTGCCATCAGGTGATTTTCTCTTGGATTTGTAGAAAATATTGCCACTATTCCAACAACT
Organism: Cupressus sempervirens; assembly: GCA_028749045.1. Classification (NCBI taxonomy): domain Eukaryota; kingdom Viridiplantae; phylum Streptophyta; class Pinopsida; order Cupressales; family Cupressaceae; genus Cupressus; species Cupressus sempervirens. The sequence goes on along the minus strand of CM053788.1, from coordinate 598,727,366 downwards.
AATGCAATTTTTGGTCTACTATGTACAACATATTTCAACTTTCCAATCATTGATCTATACAATGTCTAATTCACTTAAGAAAACTCATCATTCTTGGATAACTTATGTCCTATTGCCATTGGTGTGCTAACTAGTTTTGAATCTTATAACCCAAATGTCTTAAGTATCTCCTTGATGCATTTTTATTGGGTCACAAATATACCATGCTTTAGTTGATGTACTTGAAACCCAAAAAAGAACTTGATTTCTCCAAATATTGACATCTCGAACTCATGTTTCATTTGATCAGGAAAATCTTTTCACAAAACATCTTTTCCTCCAAATATTATATCATCAACAAATATTTTAGATATCAAAATTTCTTTACCTTTTTTAGCCTTGACATACAAGTTGTTGTTATCATCTATTCTCTCAAATACCATCTTCACAAGATATTTGTGCTATCTCTCATACCATGCTCTAGGTGCTTGCTTCAAACCATAAAGTGCCTTGTGCAATTTTCAAACCATATCCTTGTTCTTGTCATCAAAAAATCCCTCTGGTTGTTCTATGTAGACTTCTTCTTCTAGTATACCATTTAGAAAAGTAGACTTGACATCCATTTGATATACTTTCAAACCTTTGTAGGAAACATATGCAAGTAATGTTCTTACTCCTTCCATTCTTGCAATAGGGGCAAATGTTTCCCCATAATCTAGTCCTTCTTCTTGTGCATAGCCTTTGCAAACTAATTTGGCTTTATTTCTAGTTATCTCACCATTATTATCAAGTTTTTTTTCCTAAACACCCATTTGGTACCAATTACATTCTTATCAGCTAGTCTAGGAACTAGGGTCCAGGTTTTGTTCTTCTCAATCTAATTTATCTCCTCTTCCATAACTTTATACCAGTCATCAACTTGTAGTGCATCTTTCACTATTTTGGATTCAACCTTGCTTAGCAGACATGACTCATTCCTTAGTCTATTCCTTGTCATTGGTCTAGCATCCTTGTCACCAATGATTTGATCTATAGGGTGATGCCTTCTTACATACTTGGCTAACCTTGTTTTTGTCCTTCTTTCCATGTTTGATCCTTTAGATTCAAAGTCATTTTGATCTCCTTCATCTAGTATTTCATCATTTCTCTCATGTGCACTAATTTCAGAGTTAGATTGTGTATTTTCTACATTCTACAACTTGGCTTCTGAATGTAGCTCAACATTAACTGGCTGTAACTCGGCTGATACTAAAATTTTTTGTTGATTCCCAACTTGATTGGCAGCATTGTCTTCAATAGTTATTCCTTTATAGAAGTATACAAAGGATCTATTATCTTCTGGATGTTTGAACTCATCAACTTGAACTTCTGCATGCTTATCAAAATTTACATTTACACTTTCCACTATTTTATTAGTGCTAGTATTGAAATACCTATATGCCTTACTTCTAGTGGAGTAGCCAAGGAATATGCCTTCATCACTCTTTGCATCAAACTTTCCATTTTTAGTGTCTTTAAGAATATAGCATTTACAACAAAAGACTTTGAAATGTTTTACATTAGGTGAGTGACCATACCATAGTTCAAAAGTTGTTGCATTTGTACCTTTCTTGACTTCAACTCTATTCAGTGTGTAAGTAATAGTGCTTATAGCTTCTCTCCAGTACTTTAGTACAACATTTTTCTCCATTATTAAGTTTCTAACATAGTCTATCACTGATTTATTCCTTCTTTTAGCAATGCCATTCTAAGGTGGAGTCCTTAGTGCTAATGTTTTCCTTTTGATACCTTTATCATTACAGCATATCTCAAAATCTTTTGATGTAAAATCACCTCCTCTGTCTGACCTTATGCATTTTAGCCTCTTTCCTATTTCCTTCTCAACTTTGGCCAAATACCTCTTGAACATTTGAAATGCATTAGATTTTTTCTTCAAGAACATAATAATCATCATCCTGGAATAGTAATCTACAAATAGCATCATGTATATGTCTCCTGGGTAGCTTTGTACTTCTATTGGACCACATAAGTCTATATGGACTAACTCCAGTACTTCTTTGGAAGTTTATGTTTTTCTTTTGAAACTAGACTTAGTCATCTTCCCAAGTTGACATTATTTTTACATTGTTTTTTCAGGTTTCTTCAATTTGGACAACCCTCTGACCTTCTTCTTTTTACTAATACTAATCAGATTGTCAAAGTTAACATGACACAATCTTTTATGCCACAACCACACATCATCAAGTCTAACAACAAGACAAGTTGCATTTTTCATGTCTAGGTAAAACAAGTTACTCCTAGTTTGTTCACCTTTTCCTATCATATTTCCATCAATCTCATAGATCTTGGAAGTTTTGTTTGCAAATTCTCCTTTGCAACCTACATTGCCTAACTATGATACACTTAACAAGTTGTAGTTCAATCCTTCAACATAGTATGCATTATCACATGAAATTTTATCTGTGAGTTTAATTGAATGTTTTCCTTTGATTTGACATGGAGCATCATTACCAAATCTAACACTATTTCCATCATATTGAGTAAAGGTAATGAACTTAATTTTATCTCCTATCATGTGATATGAGCATCCACTATCTATGATCCACTTGTTATTCTTTTTCACACAGGTAACCAATGTTATTGCTTCATCTTCATCTTTATCTGATTCATCTTTCATGGCCACATAGACTACTTCATCATCATTCTCATCAAAATCTTCTTCAACAATGTAGCATCTTTTTCCTTTTTCCTTGTAGCCTTTGTTATCATCTTCTCTCTTGTTCTTGTACTTTTTTCCTTCTTTGTAGTTCTTCTTCTATGTACACCTCGTAGCAATATGACCTACTTTATTACAATTGAAACATATGATAGGGAGCTTACCTTTGAATTTTCCTTTGCCTCTATGGAATCTCCCAGCTAGTAGTGCTTCTAACTATTATACATCTTCTTCATCTATACTACTATCACTAGATGCATGTTTTCCTTTTCTCCTTTTCTTTCTCGATGTCTCCTCCTCATTGTCTTTTATTGTCATCTTGGCCTTGAAAGTAGATTCAAGGTTCTTAGGTCTATAGTTGTCAAAGTTGAACAATTCAAATGTAGTAAGTCTTCCCACTATTCCTTCAAAGGTTAGTGGGTTTTCTTGTACACACCTTAGCTCTTAGATGGCTGAAACTCTAATAGCATAGATAGGGAGTAGAGTTCTTAAGTATTTGTTGTTGACAATTTTAGACTTCTTATTGTACTTACCACTTCTTTCATTCTAACAACATATTGAGTAGCATTTTCACCTTCCTCCATTTTCATGTCATCAAACTTTCCTCTGAGGCTTTCTCTCTTTGCTCTTTGTACATTCTAATCTCCTCCCAGATATCTATTAGGGCTTTCCACATCTTGAATGTAGTGTCACAATCTTTGATGTCATCATATTCTGCATAGCTAAGTGTAGAGGCAATCTCCAACATTGCTTGATTGTGCTCCTTTCTTTTGCTCAAATCATCTACACTAAGAGGTCTACATAGATTTACATGTTCTATTCCAATTGAGATTTGTGCATAGTCACCTATTGATCCAAGGTGCAATTTCATTAGACTCTTCGATGTAGCGAAGTTATCTTTGTTGAGCTTGGGAACTTCCCTCTTGGACATCTTGATCTTCTTGCTTCTAGTACCTTGAAACTAAATCAATAGATGGCTCTAATACCAATTGTTAGAAATGCTTTAGAATAAATGAGAGGGGGAGGTGGGGGTGAATCAGTCATTCAAGGTCCAACATGTCTAATTCAAACTTTTTCACTAAGTGTAGTGAGCCCATTCAACCATGCATTCGTCCAAGCTTTAATATTCCTATTCAACAAGTTACTATAAATCAACATGCAAGAATAACACATAAGAGATCAACACATAACATAGTGATTTATGTGGAAACCCAATTTGGAAAAAACTACCAGTAACATGCTACTCAATTCTCACTCTTCTGAAGTGATACCCTGTGAAATTCTTTCCCTATTAAAGGCTACAAGACATTGATAAATGTGACCTTATTAGAGCATTTTTCCACCCTATTAGAAGTGTGCTTGGTTAGAGGACTTTAGAACATTCACTTGGAATGCCACCCTATTAAAGGATTTAGAAGTGGCTATTAAACCAACCTAAGTCCATAGGATTTTCATATCTAGTAAAATTGCTAGAGAGTATTAGAAAATCTTTGACCTAATTACAACATACAACTTAACTTGTAGATCTTAGATCACTCTTCAACTCATCTTCATTTGCCTGGTTTTCAGTCTCTACAACTCATATAGCTTTCCCTCCTTTCAAGCTTAGTCTCCTTGAGTCTTCATGCTCAATGTACTAGTGCAATCATCCCTTCTTGACCACTTATAGAAGTAGAGTCTCTTTTCTTTGTTCTTCCTTCTCCTAGATGTCTTCTTCTTGACACCCTTATAACTACTTTGCAATTTGACTCTCTAGTAGTAGTAGTAGCATTTTCTTCTTGGTCTGTGACTCCTTAAATAGAAGTATGGAACTTCTTTTCCCACTTGATTCTACCTTCCTTTGATTTCAATTAATATAGATTAGGTAGGATTCATTGTATCTAACCCATATTTTGTTTCCTCTAGAAACTTCTTGAATAATCCTTTTGAATTCACCCAAAAATGGTTTACATAGAATTCTATGCCACCAGATCATCATCCTTATCCTCCAAACGATTCACAAAATTTAAGGTAACAACTATGTTAGCTCAGATTTGGTGAATCTTCATCATTTAAAATAATGCAACAGTTCAACACTATTGAAATACTGGTGCTCGACACATACAGTGTTACTCAACATCAACTGTGTTTTTATTGATGCTTGGCACTTGAAGTTCACTCAGAACTAACTAATACTTTTTGATGCTCAACACTTGATACTTTGCTTGGTACTTGAACTTCAATTAGCACTTGAAGATCACTCAGCACACACTAGTTTTTCCTTTCACTTATCTCTAACTGAGAATTTTTTCGGCTTCAACTAGCTTGCTTGGCACCTACTAATAAACTTAGTTTAAGATTTGTAGTCAACCTTGTTACAACTTATTCTTCCAATATTTCTAAGTGTGACCAACCTCTTTATCTTTGAGTATGTTATCAATACATCATTTAACCATTGTCTTAATTGATCCTTGCACTTCATTACAACATCATAACTCAACCTTTCCCACAGGTGCTTTCGTTACATCTTGTTGATCAAATCCTCTTCATCAATCAACTAAGTGATAGTACTTGGCTCTTATAAGGAAATGTCATTCCTAAAAATAGTAGGTTTGACATCAGTGACAAAAAAATGATTGAAAAAATTCTGTTAACAACAATCTCCCTCTTTGATCAACCTTCTTCATCAATGATCTTTTCAATCAGATTTCCAATAGAGGTTGTCTCTTACCAAAGATGTTTTGCCTTAAATCTCAAGCCAGTTTTTGAATTTTAAATTTCTTTACCTCCTTAGTGTCATTGACCCTTTTGATTTTGATTCTAAAATAGTTATAAAAAATAATATTACTCACTTCATTTGGATATAAAATAAACACTCAAGCTATCCATTATGATCTAGGAATGTCTATTTGAGAGCAAGATCTCATTCAACTCATCATCCATTCAAGTGAGCTTTCAAGAACAATTCATTTAACCCTTCAAGATTCAAGAACATATTTATTCATGGATCTATTGTATTAATGGGGATATCCTATATCTTGCATTCTACATATATACACAAATATTTATACATCTTTGTGGACAACAAATCCAAATCCATCTGTGGAGATTTGACAAACTACATTTTTGTTTATTTTTTATGATTTTTAATTTCATGGTTGATTTATCAACTAAAGATTAACTAAGGAAATCCCCTTCACCCAAAAAATTATCATTTTCTTGTGTGTAGGTGTATGTTTATAGGTTTTTGAAGTGATGAAGTTAGACATTGGGACTAGGGTTTTAGATTATACGTGAATTTTAGTATTTGGAAAATTAGTGTAGAGTAGGCCATGATGGAAAACCTCCTCCTTGATCTACATTTTCCCTAACCTTTAGGTAATCCTTGACCTCCATTTCATCCATGTCCACTGACTCTTAAATTTTAAGATTCTATAGATATTAGTTTCTAGGTCCCAAATCTTGACCTATTTTAGTTCTTGTCACTATCTAATACCAAATTATAATATTTGAAGTGTTCCATATTATTTATCTTCAAGGTGAGTTTTATCTCCCATTTTTCATTTCATAGTTCTTAATTTATGGATCAAATCTTATCCTTTCAAGTATTTGGTTAACATACGTGTTTCTCATTAATCACACTTGAATTGGTCACTTTACTTGCACTAAGTAAACACAAAATCAAATTAATTATCAAAAAAAAAAAAAAGGGAAATGTTATCTCTTGAGTATACATGTTAAAAAATAACATAAATTCATCATTGAAACCCCTATCATCTTGGGTAGTGCCAATGTAATTTTCACTCTTTGAAAGATTATGTTTGAAGGACCCTATTTAAAATAAGAGATAATCAACATACACATCTTAATCCCTTACTCATACACATTGATATATATTCCACCACACCCCCACCCCCCATTCTTTTGTTTCATATTGATGATCCCTTATTTTAAGTTACATACCAGTGAATCCATACCTTTCATGCCTTTGATATCTTTTTAATTGATAATTATATTTTGCATTCATCTTAATTATATAAAAGAATAACAAAAAATATTCATCTAGTGGTTAGATCTATCTTTAATATCTAGAATTAGTTTTAATTATATGTTTTCATTTACCATTTTTCAACATTAGAGAAAAAATACTATAAAAAAAAATGCATTTTTTTGTTTGCCTTTACTAGCTATATCTCATTTTGTGAAATTATTTTAAAGTATTTGTCTATCTTACATATATTTTATACTTTATATAATAGATCTACTTGTATACATTGTGATATTCTATTTTTACATTATATCTTTTCTAAATTATTAGTTTATCTCTTTGTACATAAGATTTATTACTTTGAGTCCCAACTATAGCATTTTAGCTAGAAGAAGTCATAGACTCATGGGTCTTTTAATCCTTATTTTTCCTCCTTTCCTAGGACTCTTGACTAGACCAAGTTGCTCCCTCATGATCTTAATACTAACATGGAAAATCATTCCTCTCATTCTTCCCATGATTATTATTATTCCTCATTCCTTCCTCCTACCCAAGTCCAAAATGTTACAAATGAATCAATATTTCACAAAGCTTGGCCCAAATATGGATACCATTAATAAATTTATAAGTTTCAAATCAAAGTAAAATGATAATGTTAAATAGTAAACAAGCCATAAAGAAATGCAACACATAACACCATATTTTGTTAACTAGGGAAACCATGGCCAACGAAAAAATCCGATGTGAATGGTACCCACAAAATGACCCACTAACCAAAAGTATCTCATGAAAGATATTGACCTTGTTAGGAGTCTATTACATCCATATAGTGTCTCAATGCTTGTTAGAGGACTAGGCCTTGTTTGAAGCCTCAACCCTATTAGGAGTTGTTATTACAATTTACAAAAAGTATGCGAGATCATCCCACTACCCAAACATGCAATACACAATAATGTTTTTCATTATAAGAGTTAAATATAGAAACCTCTTATTGTTGTTGATATCTTCAATATCTAATTTTTCCTTTTTCTACTCTTCACATAAATGATCATATATCTCTACTTCTCTAATCAAAACATCAAAAAATTTATCTCAAAAAATTTCTTATCAATATGATCGATACCTCCAAACTTTTCATTTCAATTTTTAAACTTTATACCAAAGTATTTTAATTTAACCTATATTGTTAGCCTCCATATCTTTGTAAACTTATTAAAATATAGAATTAACTCTTGCTGACTTAGGGTTAAAATCTAGGATGCCATCGTAAATTAATTAAGTAAATATTTTGGTAAAAAAATAATTCCTTAATATAAGAATATTTAATTCCATGTCTTTACCCTATTTTTTTGGCTCAATAGTATCATTGTAAAACAATAACATCTTCATTTGTACTAACTATACAACTTGGTGCACATACCTGTGACATCTTGACATATTTTACTTATTTTACCTAAGAGAACACATGCCAAAAGTGCCCTTGTGAATTGTGCCGATACAAATAGTGCATGTGTTGATAGATAAAATCTATGATACTTAGAAAAATTTCTAAGTCTTCAACCCAAAAAATTATCCTTAAGATCTTTGCACTCAATCCTGATAATATGTTGCATAAATGAAAACTACATACTATGAAATCTAGCCAAATTTCCAAAAATCTCCTCTTTTGGAATTGATGACAACATATGGGAAAATTAGGCTAAGTCCCAAAACTCAAAACTCTAAAACTTCAAAACTTGTAACATCTATTACATGACCATTACAAAGCTTTCAAAACATTTGTATCATTGTTCTCATTTATACCATCTTTACAAAAAGTTACTCCCCCTTTGACTATACTCTTACGTATAACTCCCTTATACAACTATATTCTTTATTACAATTTTCCTCATTCATGCCCCCTTTGATATCATAAATCTTTTCAATTTTCCTCTCTAAGTCTGCAAAATTGGTGTGAGGTAGTTGTAACTCATTGACCAAGTTTTGTAGCTCTATCTATTTCTCTTTCAACTCCCCATTCACTTCTTTGATAAATTTGTATCACAAGGTGCATTGTCCATACTATTTTATTACTTCATTTAAACAACTCCTTAGCTCTTCGATACAATATTCAAGTCTTGTTAAACCATTCCTAATATTTTTGCACACTATTTCAAATAATTGTTCAGAATGCTTAATATGTGCCTCTATAGTTAATTCCAATGGAGACCTTGATGTTAAAGGAGTCTCTATACCTAGTAAGATTTCTTCCTCATGCAAGAAAATAACTGTTTTTACCTTAATTATAGTGTGTTTCAATTGGGGTACAATCAAAGATGTTTCATGGGTAATCATCATCCAATTTCCTTACAAATGCTGATCAATTTTGTTATATTCATTGGCTAAAGTGGACAAAACATCATTATTTTTCTCCTCTTCCTTTCTTTCTTCCACTTCTTTATCTTTCTTTTTCTTTTTCTTTCCTTTTTCTTTCTTCTTCCTTTCTTCTTCTCTTTTCTTCCTTTCATCTTCTCTCTTCTTCTTTTCTTCTTCTTCACTTCTTCTCTCTTCTTCTTCATTCTCTTCATCTTTTGAGCTTGTGTAACCCACAAAATTATCAATAATGGAGGGTCAAAAATCCTTAAAGGGATCTTCTATAGTGTCCAATGTGATGCTTGTGTTGTCTATCTACATAGTATTAATACCATTTGTTATTTGTGATATCTCTAATGACTTTGTTGCCTCTTTCATTTTTAAATCCTTTAAAATTTTTGTTGCCACTACTAATGTAGGCATTGATGTTATTTTTTGGTGATTGATTAGGGAAGTACTATACATACTCCATAATTCCTTAGTAGGGTTTAGGGTTGGGCTAGGCCCAAAGAATTTTTTTGGGGGCCTACTTTATCAACATTTTTGGGCTAATATATTGTAACCAATTTTAACCCTAAAAGTGGAAAAGATACTTGTATAAAATGACTTAGGGTTAGGGATTTCATAATGTGTGATGCAAAATTTTCTTCATGTAGAGGTATTGAGATGTAAGGGATTATAGATTGTAATTTGGCTATAGTCAGTAGAGTATAATAATATTGAACTTTCTATTTGGTAGATGTAGCCCAAGGATTGGGTGAACCACGTTAAATATTGATGTCTTGTGTTATCTTTGTGCAATTTATTATTTTATTATATTTGTTATATTTTCATGTAATTGTTATTTTTGTCAGTGGTTATTACTAACAATTGATTTATCTTGTTTCCCTATTATAATTTCTTTGTTTTGTTTTTCTTTGTTGGGTTCCACTGAAGTCATAGCTTTCACATTACCTTCTTTAATTTTCTTGTTAGACTTCTTCATAGTTTCATCCCATTATAAATATTGCTATTTTATTATTTTTTAGTAAGGGCTCAATTCTGTTCATAATTCTTCCAACATTCTCCTCATCTTCTACTTCACATAATTTTCTTATCAAGTTTCCTCTTAGTTTCTTGCCCTCTTCAATAAATCTCTTTTTTTTGTTTACTAACCTCTCATAAAGATCTTTCGAGATATTTTCTTGTATTTCTTCAAATATTTTATTAGACAATATCATATGCCTAATAACTATGTTTCTAGCTAAATTTTATCAACACCAATGTACAATTGGTAGTACTTATTCAATTGAACAAAACTTCCATCATTAATTATTGCAAAATTGATTTTCTCAATTCTTGGGTTCCATTTCTTCTTGTCTTTAGTCATAATTTATGATTATTCTTTTTCCTTCAGAGTCTCTATGTCTATTTCTTTTCTTCCCTCCTTTTCTTATTCTTTAGATTCTGACTTAGTGACTTGTGCTCTTCTTTTATACTTTCCTTGATATGTGACAAGTGTCTTTCTTTTCTTTCGTCATCCACTTGCCAATTCCTTCACTTATTTATATTTGGGTGCCTCAACTAGTGTTAGCATGAATGCTAATGGTATTCCATTGGGGGAGTATCCTAAGCATTTCCAGAGCATGTAGAGATTGGTAGCATGATTGATATGTTGCATTCATGACTATGTTTATCATTAATGATAACATAATATTGTTTCTGTGAAGACTAGCAGAGTAGTAGACATCGATCAAGGTCACACAGATATAATCTTGATGCTAAGGTGATGTATGATTAAGGACACATTCTAAATTGTGTCCTGATGGAAAGGTTAAGTATGCATTAAGTAAGTCATAGAAATATAAAAGATATGTGTGATTTACAAAAAATAGTATAGAGATAAAGTACCTGATAAGAAGTTTGTCATGAATGGATTATATGTCTCAAAAAAGATAGAATTGTGATATGTTAAGTTAGACATTGAAATAAGAGAGCTTGATGGTGAAATCAGTGAGTGCACAAAGTTTGAAGTCACATGTGTGAGAAGCTGTAGAAACTGTGAGTCGAGAGTATTGTGTAATTGCAAAATAATGAATTATCTTAATGTGATCCTATTATAATTAATTGGGAAAGGAATTATTTTGAGGACATGGTATAAAGGAAATATATTTTCCTTATTTAAGCGTGTGATATGCAAGAATTAAGAAGTATGCAAACAAGAGAAAAGTATTTTGTAAATGTGAGTAAGTGATCCAAGGGATTATTGGATGCAAAGTTAGTGATATGGTGTCAAGATCAGAAGAAGTAGAGCAATTTAGTTGATAGGATAGAGGGAGAGGAAGTAAAAGTATAGTCCATTTCTATTATTTAGCAAGGAAAATACAAAGATCATTTGGATAGTTGGTTTATTGGTCTTTCCCTTAAATCTATTTAGACAGTGGGTCCATCTTCCATCTACGACTCCTAACAGGGATTCAAAGTCTCCTAATAGGGACTAATATGTACTGAATGTATTTCATAGACCCCTAATATGGTCCATCCTCTAATAAGATATATTTATATTAGTACATCATTTTGTGGGTACCATCCCCATTGGGTTTTCCCTATGATCAAGGGTTTCCCTAGTTAAAATATTTGGTGTTATTGTGTATGAGTATCTTATAATGGTTGCTGACTATATATTTATCATATGGTTAAGGATTAATAAGTTGATAATTGTGATAATAGTTAGATAAATAATTTAGTTATATTGTTGGACTTTACATTCTAACAACTAGTTCCTATTTTGCTTCTACAAATCTTGTAGACCTTTTGGTGCTAGGTGGAGGAGTTGACTACACTTTGACAATTTGAAAATGGTAACATCTTCTTCATCTCTACTCTAAACTAGTGGAATGAATAGTGGTTACATAGGTGCAACTACTACATAAGGTGCAATGATAGTCTACACATATGGTATTGCAATTGATACTCTTTCTATTAAAATATCAATGGCTAATGGCTTAGCAATGTGAATGTTTGAATACCCAATTTTTCTCATTTCCATTAGCATACATGTGGCTTCTTTGAATTCCTCTCTATTCATTCCCGATTCCTTCAATATATTGTCTATCATTTTGTCAACTCTACTCTTGATATCCTTGCTATGCAATTAAATATCTACTTCTTTTACTTTTTCCTCATAGTGGCCCCATCTAGGATACTCCTTATCCTTTTCTATTTCTGATATGATCTTCTCATAGCCTTCAATTAATTCCTTTTGCATCTCATAACTCATTGGATCAATATACTTAACTCTAGGTTCTACTACTTTCATAAAAGTTACATATGTTTCTACCAAAAAATAAATATAATTCTTGTATTTATCAACTAATGATGGTGGTATCCTAAATCTCTATTTCATTTCTTCTTTAAAGCTCTTTATTATTCTACTTATTTCCTTTGTTAAATTCTATCCTCCAGTTAGTTTCTATAGTAAGTGTTAAATTCCATTGTGCATTTGTTGGAGTTCCATTCATAACTTTATATTCTAGAGAAATTTTTGATTACTTGGACAAAGAAATGTGATATCAAAGATTCAAACCCAAATACTGCATTCTTGGTCTTCTTTATCCTATATATGTTATCAAGTATCTATTACTTCAAAATATCACACATGTTTAGTTTCTCCTTTTCCACTATTATCATATAGGTTGCATGGATAAATCTTGCTAGAATAGATTCCAATATAGATCTATAATTCATCTTATGTGAAATTATCTTAATAAAAAGTCTGACTTCAACTTCCTTAATAAAATCTAATTTCGTGTTCCTTCCATTAGATTTTGTTTTCAGATTTTTCTCTACTAAATTCTTAACATTCTTGACATTCAAAAGGTTACTATCTTCATTTCTTAATCCATTTACTTTGTGAATCATATCATTATCAATCATGATTGGTATGTCTCCTTCCTAGAATATGTCCTCATGTATGTGGCTTAGAATAATCTTTATTTATTCATGGTTATCAAATTCTATAAAGAATGTTTATCTAGTGATGTTTAGGATTTCTAGATGTTCAAATCCTTGCTTAAATTCCAAGTCGTTGTTGTATACTATGTTCAAGTCTTCATGGATATCATAATATCCTATTTACTCAAACTTATAGTGAATATACATACATATATATTCTATGTGTAATACCCTACTTGGCACTTGTGAGAATAATCCTAATGGGTCAATTTCCAAAGATATTTATGGATATTTGTTAAATTTGTACCTGGGTCTCTCACTCACATAAAAAATAATTAGTTTTTCCATTTATTCTATTTAAAACTTTCAAATTACAATGACGCAAGCAATAAATACCTTAAAATTGTGAAACTAGTGTTTGCTAAATTCTCTTTCAAATCTACTTCAAAATAATTTAAATTCACTCTAAGGACTCATTCAATTTGTGCATGATTAAGTAGTAACCAAAAATCCAATTTTGATCCTTAAATATGTTAGAAATAGGAAATACTGAGAGAGGGGTGAATTAGTATTGTACAAACATTAGCCCACAACTAGATATTATTAATTGCCTTATAACTTGCATATGAAATAAAAATAATTATGTTGAAGAGTAAAAATTAGCATGTAATAAGAGAACTCATAACACCATTTTGTTTTAACTAGGGAAACCTTGGCCAAGGGAAAACCCCAATGAGGATGGTATCTATTGACCATTTTTGCCAATCTCATGAAAACTAGGGTGGTAGCCTTGATCACATCCTTTGGACTATTAATTTATTTCCATGAAAGCCTAATAGGAATATGAAAAAAATCCTTGACCTTTCTCTTTTATTCCTAAGTCTTGAATCTTTTCATATTTGCATGTTATATCCTTATGAAGATTTCAAGTTGCAACCTTGTGATTTCTCTTCATCACTTGGTCACAGGTAATTGGCACTTAACTATTAGGATGGATACAAGCATGAAAAATAGTTATCTTCACAATCAATGCAACTTAACAAGTGGCTAAAGGCTTAAGGATATAAATATTGTGAGGTTGCAATCAAACCATAGTAGTTCAAATTCATGCTTTTTGCAAGATTGCAAGGGGTTAATGTTAACTCATGGTTGTGGTTGTGATGATGTGAAAGCTTGTGTTCACATGTTCATAAGTTAAAATCTAGGTTAACAATTTAATTGGATATATTGAAATGTTCCCTTTTTTGTAGAATCATAGGAGGTTAAGGAATAACTATATTTCAAGCTGTGTGGCTATGAATTTCTCTTGTGCGCATTGTTGCAGAGTTAAATGTTGAACTCAAGGTTTGATTTCTGAGCATGTGATGAGTTGAGACCTATCCTAATGGGCCCCTACATATTCCTCTTGTTCACATCATCACAAGGATAGGAATACTTCATCAAATGAAGGCTTCTCATCTCAATTGGTACACTCCATTGAAAAGCTTCAAAAATTGAAGTCATGAGGATGCAAAAGTCAAATAGGCTATAGTCAAAGCACCTTCATTTCATCATCATAGGTGGTCAAGAGAAAACCATGGCTAGAGCCACAAAGCTTGAAAATACTTTCATTGCTTGGTCATAGGAGGTTATTCCTAATCCAAGGTTAAGATGGTGAAGCAATGATACACATAGAGTGTACCATCTCAAGGTTAAATAGTAAGGTTAAACTTTAAGTTTTGATGTTGCGATGGAACATCTAACAATTAGGTTTGATGGCTTCATAGTGTTGCAGTGGGTAGAAAAAAATAGAAAATGATGTGGTGATTGGGTGATCATAGTCAAAACCTTGACTTTGCAAGATTGTACGTATCTTTGATGTAGTCAGGCTTTAGGTCATGATGACATGAATGACAGTGCTATTAGTTAGGGTTCTCAATGGTCACAGGGTCATGAAAATTTCATGCTAGAAAAGATTTAAGCTTCAACCGAGAAATAAAGGTAAGATATCTATTTTCACATAATCACATGGTTATGATACTATTAGATCTAACTCATGATGATGGTGTGAAGGGCCAATTCAATGATGTGATAGGGTCATGATAGTTAAGGAGCCAACATGATTTTAAGCTACGACACAATGATCAAGCATAAAAAAGGGTAGTTGTAGTTTTGCAAGGCTAAATAGTTAAAGAGAAATTTAGAATATGAGGTTGTGAACACTAGAAAAGGCATAGCTCAATGTAAAAATAGAAGGTTGAGTGATGTGTTGGAATGCCAAAAGGACATTGGTCCACATGGAATGTTAAATGGTTGACTCCTTCTAACTTGGTGATATGGCTAACTTGACATGTCAAGAACAAAGAGAAGCAGTTCCATTGATGAAAATTAGATTTTTTTGATCATTTGCAACCACTTTTGATGTTCTCCATGCTTGATTATGCATTTTCCAATCTTTTTGCTGACTAGTTATCCATCTACTAGTTAGACTGATAATGCTCATCACTTTTTTCTGCAAGACCCAGATTTTCATGTAAAATATTAGATCTCCTATATGGGGATGTGCACTTCATAATGATTCTCTTTTGATCTTTAGATATTTGCTCTCCTCTAAAATATTAGCTCTACCTAGTTAGAGTTTGAACTCAATGTACTATTAGAGTTATGTTTGAACTCTATAAAATGTAGTTGTAAATATGTTTTGGTTCTTCTCTACCTATATGTTGCAACAACATTATTCTTTGCAAATTTTGCTTTCATTAATAAAAATCTCTATTCCTTTCCTTTTCTTTCTATTTTTCTATCTAGTGCATGTATATGCCTCATAGTAAATGTTTTCTTTCTATTTTCCTAAGTTTACATGTTTTGTTCAATCTATTGGTGATCATTGCATGAGTGAATATTATCTTTTTTTTTTAACATTTCATTTGTTTCAGACCTACATGTCATATTGGGAATAGATTGAAATTAAGTCTACTGTATTTGGGTTTTCATTGATGTTTTATGCAGTTGTAGATATAGTTGTGACCATTCAATATAGGTGCATCAACCCCTTTAGAATATTAGACTGGGTAGTTTTATTTCCTATGTCTCCTTCTCCCTTTTCCTCTCAAGTGTGGTTAGGTGTATCCTAATTGTAAGGAAGCTAGCATTCTCTAGAGATTTGACTTTAGAGTGCAAGTCCCACACTTGGAGGTTGTTTCCATTTTACATGAGGTCACTTGAAGGTTATACCTCAAGCAATGGTGCAAACTTTTGTGTCAACAATTCTTGTCATGCTAGGTGGGATAGATTTAGATTCATAGGTCCACTGGTAAGCCAGTTGAAGATCCATTTAGTAAGAAGTTGGGTTTTTTTTTCAGTGTCATCAACCTTTGGAGGCATGTATCTAACACCATGGTGACTCTATGCATCTACTAGTTTTAGCAAACCAAGTACTGGTATGTTTCTAATTTTTAATTTTTTAGGTTCTTCATGATTTTTGTGAGGGTTCTTGTTTGAATGTTTTATCATGGATTCCCCTTATAGTGATGCCTCCCACTTTTTCACATATCATGAAGAGGCTATTCTTCATCCTATCTAATCTTTCATAGAACCCTAATATGATCTCAAGGTGAAGTTAAAAGAGCTCTACAATTACATAGATGGTTTTCTCTTTGATTATTCTAACTTGGAAAGAACTTTTGAAGAAGTTCATAATCCTTGTGATCATTTAGATAGTGGGAAATTTTCCTTTGTTATGCTCCTCATAAACTCTTGGGTTGATGTAATGCATAGAGATAGGGTGACATGGTTTCCTAATCCTTATGCCTATTAGGTGGTATGTAAGATAATAATTATTTTAAGAGAGGCTCAGGAGGCTCTTTTCCAGTCGTAATGAGAGGATGAACTAAGAATGAACAAGATCAAGGAGGAAAAACAGAGACAAATGAAGAGTTTTGAGCAGGAGGCAAAGCTTAAACTTGCCCAAATGCAGAGAGCTAAAGTGCAAGAACCTCCAAGGAGGAAATTTGCTAGCTTCAGATAAGGTAGCCCTCCCCATATTTTTACCCCATGCTACCTTGAACCTCAATCTTTAGTTTTTAGATAGTTCCACATGTCAATGATGGTGAGCCTCAATATGATTACTATCCCTTCTTTTTTGTCCAAGAGGAAGTGGATATATCCTTTTCCACATTAGAGACAATATATAAGCAACCATCAATTGGACAACTTATGTTGTAGCAAAAGGTCTCCCATGGGATGGTGGAAAAAGAGGAAGTCTTGCCTTTGCTATCCCAAGTTCAAGAGGTATTTGTTCTTACTCATGAACCATCACACACTCTAGAGGGAGAAACCTTATTGGAGAAGCTATAAGAACAACAAGTACAACTTGAGGTAGATCTTTCATGGAAGCTTGAAGTAGAATTTGCAAGGAGGCTACAAGCCCAACAATAAGAGTATGAATCAATTCTTTCATGGAAGTTGGCTGCACAAAGGGAATGAACTATAGGAGAGGCTGATGAGAATGATGAGTGCTACATTAGAGGCAAAAGAGACACAACCCTCCCTCCCACATTACAAGAGCCTACAAAAGTACAAGAAGTACAACCCCTTGTTCACAAGGATTTAGATGGGCTCAAGGAGGAGTGCACGTTGCAACTACAACATGAAGAAGAAAATACACCACTAGCCATACCATAAAAGCCAGCCCCCAATGGACAAGAGGATACAACTATAGTAGAAAAAAACAATAAGGTCAAAGTTGATTTCTTAGACCTGAAGCCATTAATAGGATACATATCAGGCATCTATCTCTACAACAATGCAAGTTCCCCCCAGTCATGTTCATTCCAAAGCATGAGGGAGAGTTCCACAAGGAAGATCAAGCCTATTTTGCTCCAAATCAAGGTGTCCTAGTGCTGGAGAGTAGCTTCATTTTTTTCAGCATTGGGAAGAAAGTTTTTTTACACAACAGTAAGCTTGTCATGTCTGCAAATCTTTTCAATTGCCCTTATGCATGAAAGAAGAAACCAACTTGTAAGGAAGGGTATGTATTTCAAAAAACTAGTCAATGGGTTTGTTTAACCTCCAATTTGTAAATTTCTAGACATAGTAGAGTAGGTTTTTTCAATTTTTCCAATTTTCCAAGAAGTACATGAGCACAAGCTATTTCCCTGATAAATAGAAAAGTTTTGAAATTTTGTAGTTGTAGAGGTTACAATTTTCTAGTTATTTGTAGAGAAAGTTTCATTTTTTGTCAATCCATAGCTCAATGAAATGCTTAAGGCCACTAGTCCATGCTTAGTAGGCAAACATCACCTCTAAGTTTCTAGAAATGTTGACCATTTTAGCTCTCCCTTGTTTTCCAAATATTGCCAATCTCATGAAAACTAGGGTGGTATCCTTGATCAGATCCTTTGGACTATTCATTTATTGCCATGCAAGCCTAATATGAATACCAAAAAATATTCCTTGACCTTTCTCTTTTATTCCTAAGTCTTGAATCTTTTTATATTTTCATGATATATCTTGATGAAGATTTCAAGTTGTAACCTTGCAACTGCTCTTCATTGTTTGGTCATAGGAAGTTAGTACTTAACCGTTAGGATGGCTACGAGCATGCAAAATAGATATCTCCACAATCAATGCAACTTTTTAGGTGGCTAAATACTTAAGGATATAAAGGTTGTGGGGTTACAATCAAAGAACATTAGTTTAGATTCATTTTTTTTCACAAGATCACAAGGGGTTAAGGTTAACTCTTGGTTGTGGTTGCGAGGATGAAAAAACATGTGTTTCCAAGCTCATAGGTTAACATTTGGGTTAACAATTTAAATGGAAATGTTGTGATCTTCCCTTTTTCAAATAGTCATGGGAGATTAAGGACTAACTAGAGTTTAGGCTACAAGGCTACAAATTTCTCTTGTGCATATGGTCACAGGGTTGAATGTTGAAGTCAAGTTTTGAGTTGCAAGCATGTGATGAGTTAAAACCTATTTTAGTGGGCCTCTACATACACCTCTTGTTCACATCATTACAAGGATAAGGAATTCTTCATAAAATGAAAGCTAATCATCTTAATTGATACACTCCATCGAAGAGCTCTAGGGATTTAAGTTGCAACCATGTGAAAGTCAAACATGCCACAATCAAAGCTCCTTCATCACATCATCACAAGTAGTCAAGAGAAACCATGGTCAGATCTGTGAAGTTACAAGATACTTCCATCACTTGGTCATAGAAGATTAGTCATAACCTAGGGTTAAGATGGTGAAGTAGTGATACACATGGAGCACACAATTGCTAGGTTAAATAGTAAGCTTGAACTTTAAGTTTTGATGTTGCAATGGAGCATCTAGGAGTCAAGTTTGATGGCTTCATGAGGTTGTAGTGGGTAGAGGAAAAGAGAAAATTCCAATGGCAAGTGGGTGATCATGGTCAATACCTTATCTTCACAAGATCACATGTATCTTTGGTGTAGTTAGGCTTTAGGCTAGTAGTTAGGGTTCTCAACTATTGTAGGGATGTGAATATTTCATGCTAGCCAAGATTAAAGCTACAATAGGGCGAGAAAGGTAAGATAACTACTTTCACATCACCACATGATTAGAAGACTATTAGGTCTAAACTGTGGCGATGGTGCAAAGAGAAAATTTCATGATGTTGTAGGGTCACAATAGTTAAGTTTCCAACATGATTTCAAGTTGCGACATAGAGATTAAGCATAAACAAGGGTAGTCATAGTTTTGCAATGCTAAATAATTAAAGAGAAATTTAGACTGTGAAGATGCAAACACTAGAAAATATATAGGTCAATGTCAAAATACAAGATTGGGTGAGGTAGCAAAATGCTGGAAGGACATTGGTCCATATGGAAAATTAGATGGTTGACTCCTTCTAACTTGGTGACATGACTAACTTGGCATGTTGGTAAAAAAGAGAAGTAGCTCCATTGATGGCAATCAGATTTTTTTGATCATCTATAACTACTTTTGATGTTCTCCATGCTTGATTATGCATTTTCCATTCTTTGTGTTGATTGGTTATCCATCTACTAGTCAAAGTGATAATGACCACTACTTCTATCTACAAGAGCCAAATTTGTACGTAAAATATTAGATTTCCTATATGGAGATGTGCACCTAATCATGATTCTCTTCTAATCCTTAGTTATTTCTCTCCTCTACAATCTTAACTCTACCTGGTTAGAGTTTGAACTCAATGTAATATCAGAGTTATTCCTTAACTCTATAAAAGCTAGTTGTAAATATGCTTTAGAGGTTCTTCTCTACCTGTATGTTGCAACAACATTATGCTCTATAAATTTTCCTTTCATTAATAAGGATGTTTGTTCTTTACCTTCTCTTTCCATTTTTTCTATGTAGTGCATGTATATGCCTTGTAGTAATTTTTTTTTCTATTTTCTTATGTTTACATGTTGTGTTCAATCTACTAGTAATCATTGCATGAGTGAATATTATCTTTCCTTTCAATGTTTCATTAGTTTTAGACCTACATGTAACTTTAGGAATAGATTGAAATTAATTCTAATGTATTTTGGGTTTTCACTCATGTTTTGTGCAGTTGTAGATGGAGTTGTGACCATTCAATCTAAGTGCATCACCCCCTTTAGAATATTAGACTAGTAGTTTACTTTCCTACATATCATTCTCCCTTTTCCTCTTAGGTGTAGTTAGATGCATCCTAATTGTAAGGAAGCCAACCTTCTCTAGAGATTCAACCTCAAAGTGAAAGTCCCATACTTTGAGGTCATGTCTATGTTACATGAGGTTACTCGAGGGCCTACCTTAAGCAAGGTGCAAACTTTTGTGTCATTAGTACCAACAAAATTATCCACTAATCAAAAGTATTTGGTTAAAGATATTGACCCTATTAAGAGTCTATTACATGCACATATAGTGTCTTGGTCCTTGTTAGAGGACTTAAGCCTTGTTAGAAGCCTCAACCCTATTAAGATTTGTTATATACAATGAAAAATGTATGCAAGAAGATCCCACTTCCCTAACATACAAAATACAATGCAATTACTTGATACAAAAAGATAGATACAAAAACATCTTTTCTTGATGTTAATATCTTCAATATCTAATATATATCTCACCGCTCTTCACAAAACTTGTATACCTCTAATCAAACATCAGAATTAGCATTTCATAGTTCACATATTACACATATAGGATGTTGTCCCTAATTAGTTAAATAATTATTTTGATAAAAAATAAATCCTTAACCCTTAATATCCAATTTCTTGTTATGCTCTATTCTGCCTGTAGTCTGTCATAACTGGTAATTAACTCATGACTTGTTTTGTACTCTCTATACTGATTGGTACACTCACATATGTTATCATCATTATTTCAAGTAGCCATACCTAAGTCCACACATGTACACTATGCCTCTCTATTTGTTCTATCAGATAAATTATATGATACTTAGACAATTTTCTAACTATCATAACTACATCTTCATCATCTTCCCTATTCACATAGTTGATATGTTTCCATAAATGACAAGATTAAATAATTAACTTATCCAAATTTTTAAAAATCTCCCCCTTTTGCATTAATGGCAATATATGGGGAAATTGGCTAAGTCCCAGAAACTTATAATGTAAAAACTTTTTAAAATTCAAAACTTGTGGATCATCAAAATTTAACCATCTTTCCTTATATCTCCTAAATACATTATATAACTCCCCATTTTATTCTAGTTCAAACTATTACATTACTCCCCCTATCTTATATCCTTTATACATATATAATGTTATTTGACTTTCTGTCCCTTTTAAACATATACTTCTATACAATTTTCCTTAGTTTTCTCTCCCCCTTTGACATTAATGATAAAGGTGTCAAAAATTATATACATGTCAAAAATGTATTACCTCTACTCTGTGCTGAATTTAAGACTTTGGATAAAGAGTCTGCAAATCTTTTCTTCAAGCTCTCAAATTCTTTCTACTAGGTGTCCCTTATGACTTCTGATATGTTGAATAATGTGCATAGGCCATTGGATGCCACCTCTATTGCATTCAAATCTATGTATACAAACTTTTCATAGGATGTCTTAGCTGTAAGACACTCATCAAGTTGTTTTTGCACATTACTAATCTTTAGTGTTAGATTTTCTTTTAGCATAGAAAACATCTTAATCGCCTTCTCTTTCTTTAGCTCAGTGATTCTTATCTCATTATTTACTTGTGCAATTTCTACTTCTAAATATTCTATGTTTATGTCCATCTATTTCAATCTAGATGTTAGAACTTGCAATTTATTCAATTTGGCACAAAATGTATTATTCATATCCTTAATATAATTGTATGATAGAGTGCACTATCCATACAAATTTCTTCCTTCTTATGCACATCTTCTCAGCTCCTTGATGCAAGCATCAAGTAATTTCTGGTTGTTCCTCACATTAGTGAAAATAATATCAAAATATCATGTATTATGTTTTATTTTCACTTGATTGGTTGCAAATTTTTCCAATTGTGAGAACCAAAATGTATCGAATGAACTTATTAGTTGTTTTTCCCTTGTTTAAGTAGTATGTGTTATTGTAATAGATACAACTTCTTGCAGTTTATGAGATACCTTACTTAAGGTCTTTTCCAAACTCTTGACATTCTTCTTTCTCTTAAATGACTTACTTAATGATGAGTTTAATCCTTTCTAATAATCATCATATTTTAGGCTCTCCAATGTAGTTACCAAGGAAATTTTCCCTTTCTTCTCTTTCTCTTCTTCTTCTTCTTCTTCTTCTTTTCTTTTCTTCCTCTTCTTCTTTCTTCTTCTTTTCCTCTTCCTTTTTATTTTTCTCCTCTTCTTCCTTCCTCTTTTTCTCCTTGTTATCTTTCTTCTTCTCTTCTTTTCTCCTCTTATCATCTACTTCTTTCTTTCTTTGTTCTTCCTTTTCTTTGCTCTCATGTTCTTTATTCTTTTCTTCTTCTTCTTTCTTCCTTTCTTGTTCCTTTTCCTTTTCTTTTTCCTACTTTCTCTTTTTCCCCTTCTTCTTTTTCATAACTATCATAGGTAATCAAATTGTCAATATTTGCACCAAAATCCTTAAAAGGATCTTCTTCACTATCTACACAGTGTTAGTTCCTACTATTACTTGTGGTGCTTCTACTAGGGCTATTGTGGTATGGTAGCTGGTAGGTATGTAACTCTTCATCATTCACACAATAGCTTCCCATGTTTCTTCTTTCACCTCCTCATAGTTTCCACCCATAATTAGTATAGCCCTAGTCTTGTTCCTTAGAAAGGGTTCAAGACTTTGTAACAAATTCTTTAGGTTCTCTTCACTATCTACAATACATAACTTCCTAATCATGTTTTCTCTTGTCTATTTGTCCTCCTCTTATACTCTCCTATTTCTATTTATTAACCTCTCACATAGATAATTAGGAATCTATTCCTTAATTTCCTCAAACTTCTTCTCATTCAAGATTATATACCTTATAGTGATATTTTCTAACTGTAACTTATCTACATTTCTATATGTAATGTCCCTTTCTAAACCTTTTTAAGGTGTGATTATTTTTCTCAACAATTCCTTTGATTTTTTATAATTCTCTTGTCATGCACAATTTTTGAATGTTAAACATTCCCCCCATTCATCTCTACCTTATATATGTGCTGAGATGGAGAGAAATGTCTCTTTCTTCAAACGACATGACTAATTTATTTAGTCACTTATTTAACAAATTTACTATAATATTGGATATAATATACATTATGTATATTATATTTATTACTTTGTTTATTATTTTTATAAATTGTTAAGTATTATAATATAATTTGAATAATGTATTTATTTAAATATTATTTTGTATGTTTATTCTTTTATTACTATTATTATTATGAAATAATATTAATTTAATTATTATATATTTATTTAAATTATCATATAATACTAAATATTATATCAGTATTATGCCCATTCTCTAATACTATATCATTATAATATAATTCATATAAAAATGAATTATATTAATTTTTTATTTTTTATTACTACAAAATAGGGACATCACAATTCTCCCCTCTCAATTTTTTTGATGTAAGAAAAAATCTTTCTCTTAAAACCTACCTCCTCTAGGGTTTATAATAGGCCACTTCTTAGCCTACTAGGATTCTTACTAATCCTAACTCAAGAGGATTCTAATCCCAATCCTCCACCTCTTCAACTTGTCCACACTAATGATCAAATCCACTCAACCCCTAACAAGCTTCATGGATATCTTCTTTCTTTACCCTGATCAAATGAAAAAAGATACCCAGAACCAATCAATAATGGAAAGGAAGGTTTACCTCTAGATCATAGGTTCTATGACATTGTTAATTAATCCAAAATACATTCAATTCGATATAAAGAATTTTCTTGGAACTAAGCCTTAAAAGGCTACAAGGAATTAGGTTTCTAATCACACCTTTTGGCTCACAACTCATAAAATTGTTTAACAAGGGGGAGAAAAACTCCATATCCTAACACCATTTTGGAAGACCTTTAATATTTACCTAGTCTCACTTCCACAACCTATCCATATAGTGAGTTGCTAAATTTAAACCTAAAATAAGGGTTTCCCCAATGTGTTGTCATCACCCACAAGGGTTTGTTCAAACACCTACCAAAACATGTCATCAGGACTTTTTTTTGAGCATATTTCATGTTCATACTTCCTCCTTTCCATCCACTTGGATTGAAGAAACCAATGCACTGAATCCCATCAAATACTTGTTTCAATCACTATGATCCCTAACCATGCTCCTTTGGCTTGCCTTGGGCATCACTGTAAGAATGCCAAACATGATTTCCAGGGCACAAGATATTTCGTGCTTATAGTAAAAAATATCATCTCACACATTCCAAGAAACCATACATATGCCATGGTGGAAAGGCGAGTTATGACTCCATTACCAGAATGTGCCTAGTTCAGACCAGCGATAATATTGAAAACAAAATATTTTACCAAATGCTATCAAATGAAACTAAATGTACTATCTAATAATACAAAAAATATAGTATTTGCATATACCTACTCCTACATAGGTTATAATATAGACTTTAATCTATTAAATGATCCTTTGAAATGAAAATGCTCTGACTGTGGTAAAATTACTTAGTAATCTACTTGCTCATTAGTCAATTTTTCATCAATATGACATCCAAACCTTGTCATATGTCAATGGAGGCCTGATATAGGTCCAAAAAAAATGTCCCAACCTCTTTGAAGTGCTTATTCTAGCTACTACTTGAAAATGTACTTTTTGCAATAAAAGTTGTCATGGAACTTGACAACTTTTTGCATAGTTAGACCAAACATTATCAAAGCCTCATGAAAATCTACCAAATGATTGAATATGTTTCTTAGGACATGAAATCACCATTCTACCCTTCCTTTTTCTAATCTATCCCCCTAAATACACAAATTCCACCATTGACAATGATAAAATAATTACACAATACCAAGCAACATTGGACAAACAAGTAACATT
The DNA here is from genome assembly GCA_028749045.1 of Cupressus sempervirens. Taxonomy (NCBI): domain Eukaryota; kingdom Viridiplantae; phylum Streptophyta; class Pinopsida; order Cupressales; family Cupressaceae; genus Cupressus; species Cupressus sempervirens. The sequence goes on along the minus strand of CM053788.1, from coordinate 598,701,943 downwards.
AAATTATTCCAAGGACCTATTAGACCACTTAATGACTAAGTCACACTATAGGATTCACTAGCCCCTTTATTACACTAATAGCTTGGCTAAGGTCACTACAAGCCAAAACTTGATTAGGAACCTATTGGCCATTTTTGCCCCCCATTCAACTCGTCATTGATAACTGATCTGAGATAACTTCAATGGAATAGATTCTTTGATGTGGGTTAACAAACTTCTTGGTTGGGGTTAACATCTCATGATAACTCAGTCTCTTCATGAGCCCAGTTAGCTTTGGTTCCTTTATTGACTGAGCTAGTTTAGTTTTTTATTTGGCTGAGTTGGATCATTTTTCTTCATATGTTGAGTTGCAGGTTAACACACATTTTCTTTTGGGGGTAACATGTTGTATCAACCATTTTTTCTATTTCAGGGAGTGACTTTTCTTGCTTCCATGAAATCATGAAATCGTTGCTACCTCTTTAACCAAACGTTTGAGAAATGTGCTGACCAATAGTTTCATGCCACATGGAAGATCCTTCTTATGGTGGGCTAATTTTAATCAGATGGTGATTATATTTTTGCATCATTCCTTGGGGCTCTTGGAAAGATACAATGGCCATTAGATTTTGGAGCATTTTTGGATATTTTTGAGTGCATCTCAGTCATCTATTGGAGAATGAAGAAGATATACATCTATGGTTGGGTTTTATTCACTTTTTGAAGACATTTTTCTAGCATCTAGATCATCTATTTTAGAATAAATATCTACGTTGAAAACTCATCTTATTGGGGCAAATTAGATTTATTCCACATAGGTCAACTTTGCAATTTTTGCAGTGGGTTAACATTGCATGTTTTCCCATCCTGCATTTTTTGACAGTGGTGTGAATTTATTTGTTGCAGTCATGAAATGTTACAAGGACTATTCTTTAATATTGAACAACATTCTTTGGCCTTGTTTGTATGACATTTATGCATCTTCATGCCTCATTAATGGTTGTAATGATCAAATCTCATGGGATTTTATTTCTTATGGCTAAGTGCATTTGTTTTTCCCTTCCTATCACTTCATTACAATAGATTGTATTTCATGATCAAATTTAGTTCTGATATTTATTTTGCTACTCTCTGCAACTTGACTCCATCTGGGGTTGGGGTTTGAACTCCATAGTTTAGATTTGAGTTATGCCTGAACTCTTTAAAAGGTATTTGTAAATTCTTTTTCTAGGTTTTTCTCTATTTATATTTTACAACAACATTATGCTCTACAATTTTTCCTACTGTTAATGAAATATCTATTTTATTACCTATTGTAGCCATTCATTATTTTGTGCATATGTATTTCCTTATTTTGAATGTTTCGTTTCTATTTTTTCAAATATATATGTTGTGTTAGGTCTATTAGCAGTTGTTTCATAGTGAAATATCTTTTCCATTTAGCACTTCAACTAGTTCCAAACCTATATGTGGTTTCTTAAAAGGTAGATTAGAGTTTAGTTAGTGTTGTGTAGTATAGTTATAGATAGATTTGTAGCCACTATTTCTATTAGGTCCATCACCCCCTTTCCCTTTCTACATTTTAACTTCATTTTCATTCTCCCTTTTCCTCTCATGGGGTAGTGTAGGTGCATCCTGATAGTAAGGAAGTTGGCCTTCTCTAGAGATTTAGACTCAAAGCCTAAGTCCCACACTTGGAGGTTGTTTACATGTTACAAAAGGTCACTTGAGGGTTATACCTCAAGTAAGGGTGTAGACTTTTGTATCAATAGTTTTTGGTATGCTTGGTTGGACAAGAAGATTTAGCTACATTGGCAATTCCAATCTTAGTCCCAAGTTGGTTATAGCTAGTATGATCAAGGTTATTCCTATTCCCTTACCGCTACTCCACTAGTCCTAACATCCCCACATAAAAATATTGAAGATATGATTTTGGAGTTACAAAGGAAGATTGACCTCAACCTTCAAGAGAGGAGTGACAAAATAGACACATAGAGTAGGAAAATGGATGAACAACATGAGCAATTGTTGGCCTATGATAGGAAACTTGATGAGATTAAAAGGTAGCAAGAACTTGAGGAGCAATAGAAGGAGATGGCATACCAAGCCTATCTCCAACAAGAAGAGGAAGAGAGGGAGAGATAGAGAAATTTTGAGGAGAATCTTGTACGAAAAGTTGCTACAACAAGAGAGGATGAAATGAGGCTGTAGTTACCTCATTTTTAGACCAAGTAGAGGCAACTCCTTCTCCAAAATATGTAATTCCAAGCTTCAGGAAGCCCCCTCTATCAAAAAATCCTATTGTTATAACTTCTCCACTCCCCATAAGAAAAGGATGGCCTCATCATGATCCTTCCATACCTATCACCATTTCACTCTTCGAGGGTGGACCAATTTTATGGACTCCTGATGGTCCAAATAAGGAGTTTTTAGAAGAGTGAAAACAAGCCCACAAAGTTGCCATGGGAGGAGTTTCAGCCTACTAAGGAGAATAAGGAGGTAGTTGTTGAGCTGACGGAAGAGGATCCAATTCTCTTATTTGAAGAGTTCCCCTCCTTTGTTGAGGAAGAAAATGAAGAAAAGGTTGTTCCTTCTCTTTAGTAGCAAGTCATGGATTTTGAGCCTTTAGAAGAAAATGAGGATCCTCTACAAACTAAGGAAGAAGATCATTCATTGCAGTAGAAAATCCTCCATGATGTGGAGGATGGAAAAGAGAGCCTTAAGGATAGCTCTATCCTTTAGGAGGAACATGTTGATATGCATGAGGTTGTCCCTTAGCCTGTGCATATTACTACAATAGAGAAAGATGATTCTGATGAGGAGATTTCTTTGGATGATCTAGAGATGTTTTATTCATCCTTGGACATGAAACAATTTTCTCCTTTAGTAGATAATCATAAGTTACAATAGCAACAAGTGGAGATTTACATCATACCAATAGCTCCCAAGGAGGTGGTTCATGAGAAGCAGGAATAAGATGTAGAGATTATTTTTCACAAGAGGAGGAGACACTTCCAAACCAATAGGATACCATCATTATAGAGCACAATGATGAGGTCAAGGCTGATTTCTTAGACCCTAAGCCATCGAGAAGATGCCCCATCAAGCATCTATCTCTACAAAAAATCAACATGTTGCCCATAGTCATGCTCACTCTAGAGCATGAGGGAGAGCTCTACAAGCAAGATCAAGCATGTTTTTCTCCACAAGGTAATAGCCCAGTGCTATAAAGATTCATTATTTTGAACATTGGGAGGAAGGCGTTTGATGCAGTAGTATGCTTGTCATAGTTGTTGATTCAATTGACTGTCCATATGCATGGAACAAAAAATTAGCTTGTGAGGAAGGGAAACTATTTCAACAAGTCATTCAATGGCTTTCTTTGATTTTTTTTATTGTAAATACTTTTACATATCAGAGTAGGAGTTTTCTTCTTTCCAAGAAGTGCACAAGCACAGTTTGGAAAATTTTCTAGAGCTTTTTGTAGATCCCTGGAGTTTTTTTTTTTGTTGGTTGCAGGTTTTGTGAAGTTGTAGGTGGGATAATACACCAATTCTCGGTAGTGACTCCATGACCAATGGATTTCTTGAGGCCACTAATATATGCTTAGTAGGCAAGCATCTCTTTTGAGTCACCAAGAATGTTGGCCATTTTTGCCCCCATTTAGCCCATCATTGATAATCGATCTAAGAGCTCTTCAATGGGCTAGATTCTTTTATGTGGGTTAACATGCTTCTTGGTTCAAGTTAACATCTCATGTTAACTTGGTCTCTTCATGAGTCAAGTTGGTTCAGTTCCTTCATTGATCAACCTAGTACAGATTATTTTTTGACTAAGTTGGCTCATTTTCCTTCATGTGCTGAGTTGCAGATTAACACACATTTTTTGTCAGGGTTAAAATTTTAGGTTAACCATTTTTTCTATGTTAGGAGTGACTTTTCTTGCTTCTGTGAAATTTTGAAATTGTTGTTGCCTCTTCAATTGAACATTCAAGAAATGTATCGACCATTACTTTTATGCTACATGGAGGATCCTTTTTGTGTTGGGTTGCTTTTAATCAAATGGTGATCTTATTTTTACATAATTTCTTGGGCCTCTTGCAAAGATATGATGGTCATTAGATTTATGAGCATCTTTGGATATTTATGAGTGCATCTTAGCCATCCATTGGAGAATGAAGAAGATACACATCTATAGTTGGGTTTTATTCACTAGTTGAAGAAATTTTTGTAGCATTTGGACTATTTATTTTAGAATGAAGATCCACATTGAAAAATCACCTTATCGAGGAAAATCATATTTATTACACATAGGTCAACTCTATAAATTTTGTAGTGGGTTAACATTGCGTGGTATCCCATCCCACATTTTTTGACAGTGGTGCAAATTTATTTGTTGCATCCATGACACATTAAAATGACTATTCTTTAATGTTGAATGCCATTATTTGGCCTTGTTTGCATGAAATCTATGCATCTCCATGTCACATTAATTATTGTAATGATCAAATCTCATGGGAATTGATTTCTTATAGCTAGGTGCATTTTTTTCCCCTTCTTACCACTTCATTATAACAGATTGTATTTCATGGTCAGATTTAGTTCTGATATTCATTTACTGCTGCTCTTTGCAATTTGACTCCATCTTGGATTGGGGTTTGAACTTCACAATCTAGATTTGAGTTACACCTAAATTGTTTAAAAGGTAGTTATAAATACTTTTTATGGTTTCTTCTTTGTTTATATTTTGTAGCTGCATTATGCTCTACAATTTTTCCTACTATTAATGAAATATCTATGTTCTTACCTATTCTAGACATTTATTAATTTGTGCATGTTTATTGCCTTGTTTTGAATGCTTATTTTTCCACTTTCTCAGATCTATATGTTATGTTAAGTCTATTAGTGGTTTCTGCATAGTGAAATATCTTTTCCTTTCAACACTTCAAATAGTTCCAAACCTGCATGTGGTTTCTTAGAAGGTAGATTAGAGTTTAGTTAGTGTATTTTGGTTGTTTCATTGATGTGTAGTGTAGTTATAGATAGAGTTGTAACTACTAATTCTATCTAGTACATCACCCTCTTTCCCTTTCTACATTTTAACTTTAGTTTCCTTCTCCCATTTCCTCTCAAGTGGTAGTGTAGGTGCATCTTGATAGTAAGGAAGTCGATGTTCTTTGGAGATTCAGCTTCAAAGCACAAGTCCCACACTTAGAGGTTGTTTCCATGTTACAAAAGGTTGCTTAAGGGTCATACCTCAAGAAAGGGTGTATACTTTTGTGTCAACAAAACCCTAGGTTACCATGTAGGCTTACCTAGGTGCTCCTACACCATGCTCCCCACAAAAGTAAATCATGTCACTCCTATAATCAAGATGTCATTAGAAATTCCCAACTTCTTGAAATCTATAGCTACATCCCATCTTCTCTCTAACTCTAGCTTAGCTTTCTAGTTTATGAGGTGGTCCATGTACACCTTGTATCTAGTGGTCTTCTTGACCCTTGAATCAAGTACTTTCTTGGCCTCTAGTTCCATCTTGGGAGGTAAGAAATTAGGTGCCACATCCTTTCCAACCTCCTATTTGTTCTCATCTATTTCAGCTAGAAGTCCCTTAAATTTTATTAGGTCTACCACATTGAAGATAGGTGAAATGTTCAAATCACTAGGTAGATCCACTTTATATGCATTATCTCCATACTTAGCTAGGATCTTATAGGGTCCCACTCTCTTCATCTGTAGTTTAATAGGTACTCCTTTCTGCAACCTAGACTTATTTGAATGGACCATGACATAATCACCTACTACAAATTGAACATCATTTCTCTTCTCATCTACTTTAGACTTCAATATTTGTGTGGTCTCTTGTATAGTCTTCTTCACCTATTCTTTAATCTCCCTCATGGTTTGAGTGAAGTGTTCCACCTAACCACTCCTATACTCCATAGCTCTAAGGTCTCTAAGTTCACACACTCACCCCTTGGATGCCTCCCACAAATAGTATCAAATGGGATCCTACCTATTCTTCTATTCATACTATCATTATATGCACTCTCTTTTTGAGGAATAATCACATCCCATGTTTGATCATACTCCTTAGTTAGTCACCTTAACAAATTACCCAACACTTTATGAACCACCTTAGTTTGGCCATCATTTTAAGGGTGGTAAGCTGAACCAAATGATAGGTTAAGGTTTTTAAAAAGTAACTCATTAACTTGACATCCCTATCTAACACAATGCATAGGGGTAGTAATGGATCCTCATAACATATTTAAAGAATAGATGTGAAATATGGATATCATCATGGGAAATTTTGTAAGGTATAAAACAACCCATTTTGCTAAATTTGTCCACCACAACATAGATTCTATCAACACCCTATTTTTAGGTAACCCTACAATAAAGTCCATTCTAACACACTCAAATCACCTATTAGGGACTAGTAAATTTTGTACAAACCTGTACCACTAGCTCCTCATTTTTTCTTCATGCACATTGTAAGGTCCCTCCTCGCAGTACTTATTAAATATGGATTTCTTTATTAAATCTGTATGGGATATTTGAATGGATGTGAAGTAATGTTGTATGTGTTAGATGTCCTATTGAATATTGAGATCAAAAGATTCATTCATGTTTTAAATACTAAGAGATTCGAGAACTACTACATTATCTCAACTGTTTAAACATTAAAATTTCACTAATGATGATACGAGGCATTTTCATGTGACGATGAGTGTGTTGATTTTGGTATCTCGATGACTAGGTTTTATGCTTTCAGATAGTTCAGTATACCCTATTGACAATGTTTATGATGTTTAATTATATACATGACTAACAATGATTATTCTAGTATTTTAATCTGAATTAATTAGTTACATTATACTGATTATGTAATTACTGATGATTAAATATGTGTTGAAATTGAAAAGGGTTATTTAAATTAAAGATTTATGTTTTAAATTATGTAATTATCTTGATGAGTTATACATATATGCATGTGATTTTCTTGAGTTACTGATGTGTGCAATGAGTGTGCAGAATATTTTAGCTAGGAAATCTAATGGAGAATTAGAACTAGACTCTATGTACCATTTGTTGAAACTAGGGTTGAGTCTACTAAAGGATGCAAACCTCGTTGTTCATATTTTATTTGTATAATGAATTGAATGAATGTATCATTCTATAATCATTAAGTGTTAATGTTTTGTAATAGTAATTGTATAGTGTCACTTGACACTCATGATACATATATGCATTTCAACATGATAATTAGGGTTAGCTAAGTAACCTAAGAATTTGAGTAGGACTAGGCTAGTGACTTAATGCTAATTAGTGGGTAATTAGGATTAATTACCCTAATTAGGGTTTAGTGTTAATTTTAAATTTTTTTAGGGTTTTAAGAAGTCCAAAATTTTCAAGCATTTTATCAAGTCATTAAATAGTCTTAGCGGCCAAAAATCATGAAAGCTAAGTACCCAAGGGGTATATGTATGGGTTGGGGGCATTTTTCACCCCTCTAGCCCCTTTCATTGACTTTAGTGACCACGCAAATATCCTATTTTTACTTTATTACGAAAATTGAAGTTTCATCATGAGTTTGATAAGATAAACTCCACCTTGAAGTTTTCTTTAGTGGTGAGGTTAGCTTAGAAGTTTCTAGAAACCTTAATCATGTGGGGGAGTTATTACATTTTGTAAATGGTTGAGTTAGAAGCCTATTTAAAGGTAGATTTGAAAGTGAAAGGTTGTTCACCCAACCTCTAGTTTTAGAAAGCAATTCAGGATTAAAGGAGAAGGAGAAGGAAGGGAAGCTCATCTCAAATTTCAATTGCCATAACCTTGTTGTGAAGGTAGGAACTCTTCAAGCTCATTTGGTTGATGTTGTGTTTCATGGTTAAGTCATCTTATTTTCATATGTATGTTTATGTGTTTGATGAATATGTTTAGGAGGGATTGAAATGGGTTTTTCTTAAATGTTTTTCCTTGTTTTTCACTTTTGATTTTTGAAGGGATTATATGGGTTGTATTGGCATTACTCGCCATCAAATAAGATAGAAGTGGTCATGTATAGGAGGAGGTCTTTAGTTGGACTCTGATAGTGTAGAGTCTTTCCTCAAGATGAGGAGAGGGAGAGTGTAGGGTGTTATGGGCCCCTACTCATCAACATAAACTATGTTTTGAGTTTTGGAACTTAAGAAGTGGAAGAATGAAAGTTCTTGTGATTATAGCCCAAAGAGGACACTTGTTGTGGTGTTGTGACCAATGTCTCCTATTGGAAAAATCCACCTTCTCCCTAGTCTAGTTCAATGATAAACCTATTATGCAAACTTGGATGGGAGTAAATGTTTTTTTTGTCTTCATGCTAAATTTTTTATCTCCCAGTCAATTTTATTCTCTCCACGGTTACATTGATGTGTTTGTAGATTTTCAAAATGGCTACCCTATTGTGGAGCTAAGTAAGAAATTTAGAATTGTTATTTAATTTCAGAATGTGTTGGGAGATTTCTCCTCGAGATTAAGTCTTGTTTTAAAAATGTTAATGTTAAACTTATTATGGAAATGACTACGATCTCAAGTTTTCTTCCCTAGTTCTTTCCAAAGGGAGTCCTTGAATTGGATGATTGAATTTTTTTTTAAAATGGAGTTTGTTCCTTTCATATTATATTTCTTGCAATTCATTTTATATGCATGTGTTTATTGGAAAGTGGATACAATGATGTTTTACCCTTTTCTATGGCTTTCTTATGGCTCAAAATTGTATTCATTTAATTTGTGTTAATTAGATAAAATGATGATATATATTGAGTTATGCAATTTGAGTCTAAAATATGTTAAGAAAATTTTATGTTACGATTGGTACTTCATTTGTATTCTCATGTTTATCAGGAAGCATAACACTGCTATTTGAATACTCAAGCATTACATTAAACCCCTTTGTTATAAATCAAAATAAAAAATATATTTACTACCCTTGCCATGAAAATATAATTTGCATTCAAAATTTAACACTTACGAAAAAATGGGTCTTGAGAAAATTATTCATTCTTAGAGCTAAAAGCTCTCTTCCTTTTGTATGAAGAAAGAAATTAATCCCTTTTGCAACAGGGCATATTCCTTTTAGATCTTTTTATTACCTTTTGTTATTAATTAAATTAATATTATAAATTAATTAAAGAAAATAAAATAATTGTAATAATATCCATATTGTATAAAAAAAGATTATCTTACCCTACCTTAAGTCCCACCCACAAATCTTTTTGTAATAACTACTCTGTCCTATCTCTTTCCAAACCCACCTAACCTACCACTTATCTTTATTCCTCCCCTGACCTCATCCATTGGAAATCACCCTCTAATACCATGCATACCTAGTTGTGGGCTGAGGAAGGTAAATGTGTTTGCATTAATATAAACCTTAACTCCTTTACCTCCCAACTTTAAAATCTGATTGGTGGACAAGATCTTGTTGACTTTTGTCAAATCTGCATACTCCTCACCCATTCATACCACCCTAAAACATAACTTTGGCAGTGTGTATGTAGGTTAGGAAGTGCATTATCTCCATGGTAAAATGTGCCAAACCTTGGAGGACACCTTGTTAAGAATGAAAAGTTTGGTGAGGGATAGTTGGGTTAGGAGTTAGTTTATGGTATATTTAGTAAGTTAATTTTAGAATATATTATTGCGAGGTTAGTTTGAGTTGAGAGTTAGTTGGTTAGTTTTATTTAATATTATGTTATATTTGATTTTATTGTTGTAAATTAGTTTTTAGTAGATTTTTTAGTAAGTAAGAAAGTTAGTTAGTAGTTAGGATGTGTTAAGTGTTAATGTTAGGATTTCTTTTTTGAGTGAGTTGTGTTAGATTTTAAGTAGTTTAGTTTAATTTAAATTTAGTTTGGTACATTGTAAAAAAATTTAGTAAATGGTTAGGAATTTAAAATATAATTTCAGTAATTTATTATCTAAGATTTATTTTAATAAGGTTTGGTTAGTAGGAGTTTAGGTGATAAGTATCCTAGTTTAGTGGATAAGATTTATGTGTTGTTTAGTAGTTGCGTTTAGGTGATATATAATTGGACTTAGCATTAAGGTATTTCTTCTTAGTTTGAACATTTAATTAGTATGGGGAATGTTTGTTTGGGATTTAATAATATTTTTCTTCTTAGTTGAATATTAGGAGGATTGAGTAATGGTTAGGTTTTTGTTAGTGTATGTAAATGAAATAGTGTTTTCAAGTTGGTATAGGTTGAATTATTAATTGATGACTTGATATGATATTTATATAATATAAGGATGATGTTTGACAATAATAATAACAATAATCCAATATATAGGGCTTGAGATAGAAAGTTGATATTAGTAAACGTTAATGTTTTGAAAGTGTATAGATTAGGATTAAGTAGATAACTTGATGGGATGTGTCTAGATTATGTTAGAAGATAAAATGTATGTCATAATAATTCACTAATGAAAATTTAATCTTTTAAATTAGTTCTAAATAGGTTACGATAATATTTGGAATTAAGTATGGATTTGTTATGATAGATTAACCTTTAAATGCACAATTAGATTCTCCTAAGGAATTATCTAGTATAGTGTTAAAAGGGATAGCATCATGGTCAACTTATGAACTTGAAATCCCTAAAATGTATCCTAAACTTGATACCATACCTTTTTAATTAAAACTAAAAAGTTAGGTGATCAATTCTTTCAAAATGGAGCTACGTGTTCCTATAGCATGGAAACCTAGGGTTTAAACCCACTGCATTGTGTTGGGATACCATCTCTACATCTTTATGATATTTTTTTGAAACCCATTCTAATCCTTGGTCAAACTTTCCAAAAATATTTTCAATGTAGCATGATTTTACATAATGAATTAATTATTTTTAAAAAAATTGGTGTGTTTTTGCCCTAAATTTTGGGCATGACATTTTGGTATCTTAGCCTAGGTTCATAACACTTTGGCAACAATAGTTCCATGTAAAGTGTGGATGTTTAAATTTTAGTATATGATGTAGGGATTTTTCCTTGCAGATTTTTTAAAAAGAAAGCTAATGTAGTCTTTCTAAATAATGACACTGATGAGTAAACCTAAGAAAAACCTAAAATGGATATTAACGATTAAAAATGGATGACCATATTACATAAATTAGTCTTAAGGACTTGAAGAAAACTAATTCAATGAAAGAATATTATATTTATATTAAGTAGATTGTGATCTCATAAAGAATTTGAAATTATATTGAATAGGATGACCTAGAGGGAAAACTAAATTAAGAATTCTAAAACATCTTCAATCATGTGAGTGGAAACAAGTAAATGACCTAGTGATTAGAGCCAAGTGCTTCACATCACCTTTAGTAGAAGTTAGATTTTGTTTGACTTGAACACTCATGGAATAATTGTAGTCTATATCTAGTGCAACAGTGATCAAGTAGACTAGTATTGATTTAGACATTAGAAACATAAGTAAAGGAAAATTACAATCTTCATAATCTAATTTTGTACCTTTGGGTTGAAATATTGAATAGATAAAATGAATGGGGAGTAAATAAGAAGGTAACACTTGAAGATTATACCATCTTACCAAGCTATTGGGATACCTCTAACCTATTATGAATTTAAAATGTATTGTTCTAGTAATCCTCAAAAATAAAATGAGAGCTAAATTGAAATCTGCAAGTAACATCTGGGAACCTTGAACGATAGGATTAATTATGCAAGAAACTATTCAACAAAAGAGTGTAAGTTAGGAACATGCAAAGAAAGAGAGTATCTCAACCTACTATGAGGAATAGAACTCTAATCGGGGAATAAATCTATCTAATTATATATGGTGCTAAGAATGAAATTAAATGGTGATAATCATGTAACATATAGTATTGAACCAGCAAGATAAAAAATGAAACTTCTAAGTTAGGGTTATGTGAGTCTATTTATGTTAGCAAGCTTAATGAATAAGAATGGGTAATACTAAATTTTAACTATCAATTAAATGCTTGTAGACTCCAAACATCAAAATTCTTGAATTAGTTATAACCCTACAATACAAAGAGAGTAAAGTTGTGATGAGATCATCAACCTAATAGAAACTAAAGGTTTAGGTATCAAAGTTATGTAATAAGAGAATTATAAGCCATGAGGCATGATAAGAACAATGATGATGACCTATATCATCCATAAGGAGATAGTTGTTAGAGTAAATAAGTAAACGTTGACATTTGGATAAGTAAACATTGACAATATCTTAATAATGGTTTTATACCCATGTAGTTGCAAACCTACAACCTAAGGATGAATTCATAAGTCATTTATGAATAGGAGATGTGAAATATGGAATTATTGATAAGGACAATAACATTTAGTGCATTCTCAAATGATAATTATAACTTTTGTAAATAATGAAAAAAAAATAGTGATATATACAAGATCATACAAAATTTGGTGAGATTGATAATACAACTTCAGCTAGTATATTGTGGTGAATTTGACCTAAGAAAGATTATGGGTAGGTGCTCTAATATATAATTATAGTGAATTGAGAATAAGAGATTTGATATTGTAACTACAACTCAAAGTACAACTCTACTGACACTGGATTTTCCCTCATGTTTAGATTTTTAAAAAATGAACCAATATGACAATAAGAGGATGGAAGGGGATTTATGTTAGTATCCTCGCATTCCACTTTTGAGTCAGTTTTGATCAGGCCAAACCCCTCAGTACAGTTGATAAAGTGATGTTGATAAAGTTAATGATGTAGCATGTATGTGGAATCAATCATAGGTTTAGTGAAATGATCTTTAGACCACCATCTAATTTCAATCCAAGATCCTTGCAATGTATTTGGAAGACCTAAGATTCCTCATTTTCCTCACTAACCCTAGTACGACCTCATTATGTTAGTAATGTAAATTTTTTAAGTAATTGAGTTTATTTCCTTATTTGTTTGGTTTTAGATATTGGCATTTTTAATGTTCTTCTTTTTGCCAACAATATGATGTGGGGTTGTTTAGCCAACTATTTTATTGATGGTACTATTTTTCCTCTTGGTTGTGTCTTTATTCTTGATTAAATTTTTTCTATTGTGGCCACTATTTATTTCTTTTGTTTTAGACTTTTGCATTGGATGTTTCATCCTTGATGTTGAATTTAAAATTTGAGGCACTTTCTTCTAAATTTTTTTGGCAAAGTGACATATGATGGGCCTACCAAAAGGGATTCCTAAAAATTAAGTGGATGTATAATATTAGGGTATGGGGTTATTAGTGAGAGTACTCGTGCCCTACCCTCACCCAAGACTTCAAGAATAGGACTAGTGAATATTTGTTGATTTTTATGAGTAATAGATTGCACCCCAACATTAATCTAGTTAAGGTTATGAGTTAACCTAATGGACTTCTAGATGCAAAAGGTGCATTTGTAGTGATGGACTCATTTAGTGTCCTATCAAGAATCAGTGTGTCATGGAAACTTTAAAAGGAAAGTGATTGACATTGAATATGGAGCCAAGTTGCTTAATATGAAACCCCATTTGAGGGAGTCTCATATAGTTGTTACCTTGATGAGTGGACATGTGGAAACTAAAACATCTTATGATATCATTATTATTAGAGACTATATAAGTATTTTATACTAGATTAGAATGTTGTTTATATGTGACCAATATGTTTTAAGGAGTATTTGACCCTGGAAAATGTAACCATGTTAGAATTTTGGATTGACCTTCACTTTTACTAATGGTAATAAGGAAAATAGGTTATCATCCCTGTGTATGTATGTGAGTTATTAAATCATTCTTTTTATATAATAGTAAATCTTGGGATAAGTCTAGGTAAGGTCTAGCATAGGATGAATAGTTTAGTTTTGCGACTTCCAGGAGAGAGTCAAAGACTAGTGGGGGAGGATTTAAGATCCCTCCTTGCATGTACTTATTAAATATGAATTTCTCCATTAAATCCATATAGGAGATTTGAATGGATATGAAGTAGTGTTGTATGTGTTAGATGTCCTAATGAATATTGAGATCAAATGATTCATTCATGTTTTAAATACTCAATGATTTGAGAACTACTACATTATCTCAACTATTTAAACATTAAAATTTCACTAATGATGATATGAGGCATTTTCACTTGATGATGAGGGTGTTGAGTTTGGCACCTTGATGATTAGGTTTTATGCTTTTAGATAGTTCAGTATGCCCTATTGATGATGTTTATGATGTTTAATTATATACATGCCTAACACTAATTATTCTAGTATTTTAATTTGAATTAATAAATTATGTTATACTGATTATGTAATTACTAATGATTAAATATGCATTGAAATTGAAAAGGGTTATTTAAATGAAAGATTTATGTTTTAAATTATGTAATTATCTTGATGTGTTATACATATATGAATGTGTGGAATGAGTGTGCAGGACAATTTAGCCAAGAAATCTAACAGAGAATTAGAACTAGACCCTATGTACTATTTGTTAAAACTAGGGTTGAGTCTAATAAAAGATGCAAACCCCATTGTTCATATTTTATTTGTATCATGAATTGACTGAATGTATCATTTTGTAATGATTAAGTGTTAATGTTTCGTAACAATAATTTTATAATGTCACTTGACACTCATGATACATATATGCATTTTAACATGATAATTATGGTTAGCTAAGTAACCTAATAATTTGAGTAGGACTAGCTTAGTGACCTAATGCTAATTAGTTGGTAATTAGGATTAATCACCCTAATCAAGGTTTAGTGTTAGTTTTGCATTTTTTAAAGATTTTATGAAGTCTAAAATTTTCAAGCATTTTATCAAGTCATTAAATAGTCCTAGTGGCCAAAAATTATGAAAACTAAATACCCAAGGGGTATATGTATGGGTTGGGAGCATTTTCCACCCCTCTAGCCCCTTTCGTTGACTTTGGTGACCACCCAAATATCCCATTTTTTCTTTATTGCGAAAATTGAAGTTTCATCATGAGTTTGATAAGATAAACTCCACCTTGAAGTTTTCTTTAGTGGTGAGGTTAGGTTAGAAGTTTCTAGAAACCTTAGTCATATGGGAGAGTTATTGCATTTTGTAAGTGGTTGAGTTAGGAGCCTATTTAGAGTTTGATTTGAGAGTGAAAGGTTATTCACCCAATCTCTAGTTTTAGAGAGCAATTCAAGATTGAAGGAGAAGGAGAAGGAAGGGAAGCTCATCTCAAATTTTAGTTTCCATAACCTTGTTGTGAAAGTAGGAATCCTTCAGGTTCATTTGGTTTATGTTGTGTTTCATGCTTAAGTCATTTTATTTGCATATGTATGTTCGTGTGTTTGATGAATATGTTTTGTAGGGATTGAAATGGGTTTTTCTTAAATATTTTCCCTTGCTTTTCACTTTTGATTTTTGAAGATATTTTAAGGGTTGTATTGGCATTACTCACCCTCAGATAGGATAGAAGTGGCCATGTATGGGAGGAGGTTTTTAGTTGGACTCTGACAGTGCAGAGTCTTTCCTCAAGATGAGGAGAGGGAGAGAGTAGGGTGTTATGGGCCCCTACTCATTAGCACAAACCATGTTTTGAATTTTGGAACTTAAGAAATGGAAGAACAAAAGTTCTTGTTGTAGACACCTAAATTTGATTACACTGCTTTGGTAATCTAATTTAGCCATCTCTAAAGGCATTATTAATTAAATTCTTATTTAATTAATCCTTTTCCATCCCTAGTTGATTAATTTAATTAATCATCTATAGTCCTAATTGATAAATCAAATAATCTATTATTTATCAATTAAATCCTATTCTTCTATCTAATTCCAAAAATCCCCATTTATTAAATAAATCTATTTGATAAATGAAATCCTCAAATTCAAAAACCCCTAACCTATCTCTAATCCTCCATTTAGCCTAATCCACCCCATACACCCATACTAACCAAGCTTAGCCACTAACTCACCCACCCTCATTAATGCCATCCACTTGCAAATCTCTAACATCCCTAATCTAATCCTAAACCCAAGCCTAATCCACCCCCTAATGTTGTCACATTCCCTAAACAAGTTTAAGACTTTCCTAATTCGAACCAAAGTCTCCCCTCAAAAAGCCCAACCACTAAGTCATGAGTGCTCTTACAAAACATAAAAGACTCTTACAAGCCCACTCATGACTCTTACATCCATCTTCCACACTCTTCCCTCTTCCACACTCATTCCTCTTACATCTCTCTTACATACTCAACCCAACTCATCATGCCTTTAACCAACCCTTTACCCTACCCTCTCACACTCATCCTCCTTGTGACAAGTGTCACCTTCCCATTGGTGCTAAACAAGCACAATCCACATGCTCCCCTTTGAGTGCATCTTAGCCCTCCTTAAGCCTTCATCCATCCTTGCATCTAAGCCTTCCATCTCTCTACCCCTTAGCCTATAAATTGAATCTCATCCCAAGCGATTTCATCAAAAATATTTGAGCTAAAGTTATCATGCCCTTTTGAGAGCCAAAAGCCATACCCATACCCTTATAATGCCAAATTGAGAGCTCACAAAGCTACCAATTTGCTATTATCCATCTCCACCATTTGAGGCAACTTTGAGCATTTGAGCATACATCCCCAATCTATACATAGACACATCTCAAAAACAAGAGAACAAGCTCATTGAGAGAGCCTATCCATGGCTCACATTCTCATTTGAGTTTGTCTTCTCTTTGTCTCTCTTATATGTTATGTTAGTTTAATGTGTAAATGCTTTCATTAGATTAGTATTTCTAGCACATTAGATTAGTGTATACATTTTGGCATGCCCGGTGGGACCCCGCTATGGGTCATTTAATCATCCATTTTCATTTATATGTTATTTTTTCTAACCATCTAATGATTGTTGTTGTTTGAGTGTGTTGTAGGGTGTTTTTGTTTATTTTTTCAGGTTGAAGGATGCACTAGAGAGAAGAATACCCTCAAAAAATTCAAAAACAACCAAGAAAACAAAAAAAAATTTGGAAAAAACCCGCACCCGTCAGTTCACGTCGCGTAGTGTCATCTGCGCAGATTGGCGTCTTCGCTTGTCGTCTCCGCAGTTTGGCATCTTCGCCTGTCGTCTCTGCAAAATGTCATCTGCGCAAACTCAATTGTCGTCTTTGCAAGCTCAATCGTCGTCTACGCCTGCACAACTGTCGTCTACACCTGCAAAATCGTCATTTGTGCCTGCACAACCATCGTCTGCGCGAGCTCAACTATCGTCTATGAATTTTGGCATCTTCACCTGTCAATCTGTTGTCTTCGCTGCTGCAATCTGCCAACTGTCATCTTCGACGCCACCAGCTACTTTCTTCATTAGACTGTCGTCTGCGCAGATTAGTGTCTACGCAGATTGGCGTCTCCGCCTGTTGTATTGATTTCCAAGATTTGTCGCCTAGTTTTTGGGGGTCTTGTCCAAGTCATTGTCTTTGCATGTTTTTAAAACTCTAACAAATGAACCTGTATGTTTAAGAACACCAAAAATCACTAAAAAAAAAAGAAAGAGTATAAATCAAAATTTGACTTTTAGTGGTTCCGTAAGATTTAGACTATTCTAAGCAATTTTACGCATATCAAAAATAGCAAAAAAAGTAAAATTTTTTTTTCCCCATAGTTAAGCTTTCATTTTTGAAGATTTTGGGTAACTAATCAAATTGCTTTTTTGTCTTATTGCAGGTTGGAGCAACGAACTTAATCATGTTTATTAGGTTTTCCTTCGAATGAACTTGAATGTTTAAGCATTTTTCTTTGAATGAATGTTGTTCAAAAACACACTCTTGAATGCCATGGGTTAAAATCAAATTTTCTTTGAATGCATGATTAAAACAACAAATCCAATCTTGAATGCCAAAAATCAACTAATCATTGCAATATCTCACACTTCAAATTTGGGCTTAAAAAACTCTAACACAATCTTGAATGCCTAACAATTAATGAACATTGCATGGTTTTGACGCATCTCAATGATGCTCACATTTCTTACGTTGACGAATTCTCGATTTCCATTATGTTGACGACGCTATCAAGTTGGAATGAACATTGTATGCCATAATCACGAGTGTCTTCAATCATAGCTTACAAAATCTAAGTCATCAATTGGAAAAGAACTCTGCTTTTTAGCCCAAGGTCATCCAAGTCTTCTCTCCCCTTGTCGTCTTTTGAGGCCATCTTGGGTGCATAAGATTAGGATCCAAAACCTTGTTTTCTTTTTTAGGAGGCTTGCTTGGGGATTTCATCACCCCTTGGGATGACCTCAACTCCAGCGTTCTGACGGAGTATAAAAATCGGGAGGTGAATCGAAAGACACCTCTCTTGGGATCAAGATTTTGTCACTCGGGCTAAGCCTCAAGGAACTTTATACCCTTGAGAAGTGAAAGAGGAGAAGTGGGTTACCGCTCCTCTCTGCTGTGGGACATCCTTTTGGTCTCATCTACGAATTTGGGCCTCACGTACCTTGCCTATATCAAGGAATCCCTAGCTAAACCAATTGTCAGCCTTGCAGAAAACCATCTAGGATGTTAATGTGTTTGGAGTGACTGATTGAAACATTTGTAGAACATACACACTCCTCTGCGTAGGTATCACATTCTAAGAACCACAAACTTCTATTTGGGTGTTCCTATCTATTGCTTGTTTTTATTTATTGAATGAATGTTTTCCAAACTTGGTCAATCCTATAGTCACTGCCTATTTTAGAAGTTGAACAGGTTGAAGCAAAAAAACCAGAATCTCCCAAAGCCAAGCAAATTCAGAAATTTATGTCGGAACAACCCAAACCCAAATAGAAGTTTCACAAGGTCAAACTCAAGCCATCTCTAACATACCAAGAACTTTCAGCCAAGAGAAAAGAAATAACACCAAGCCCGCGAATTGCCGAACTCCACAAAGCAGAGGACAAAGCTACCGACGAAGAACTTCAAGAGGCCTGGTTAGAGTGCACCATCAAATTTAGCCAACGTCCAGGAGTTAATACTGCTTATGCCTTACCAACTAGGCATGATTTCTATGATTAGACACCCTTGTTTCTCCACATGTTCTTGGATAAGCTTCACTTTAGAGTCATCTTTGTAGAAAAGCCAACCATCTTAGGTTATCCCCTTAAGCATTATTAGCTCATCCATCTCATTTAGAATCAAACCATCTAGCCAGCAATCCAAAATCCGCACATCTAAGCTTTCAAAATTGTTGTCACCTTGCTAAAAGTTTGCCATTCCTAAAAACTTCCAAATCCACCAATCTCACCAAGGTTATCCCTTTAACAGAGCTTTGTCTAGGGTAATCTAGCTTTGTCACTTGTTGTCCCTCATCACCTTGAGCTAAAGGTTGGGATCCACAAGTGGTCAATCTCGTGTTCTTCCTAAAGGATCATCAGTCTATCCTTAAGTTGACACAATCACCACCAAGCTTGCACATAGGAAAGCAGACCTTTTGTGCTTTGACAACATATCTTTGAAGTTAGAATCCCCAACCCAATCCTCCTTAGGTTTTGTCATATAGCTTTGCCTCAACCTAATAAATCATTTGCATAGAAAAGCCTTCCGCCTTTTGCATCCATCAGCATTATTGCATCTCATCCCTAGGAGAATTTTTCATGCCACCCGTCACTCTCTTAGCCAAGAAGAAAGAAACAATGGAGCCCTATCATTTGGATCGAATAGCCTCACCCCCCTTGAGCACTCAGCCATCCTTCAGCCAAGAGCAAGCTATGTCATCACCTACTGACATTGAAGCTTTCATGAACCAACCAGGAAATGCAGTATTGGTAAACGCCATTATAGACAAAAACAAAGAGACAATCATGGCTAATTTTTGAAGGGACAATGTAGGAACCTTTGACTTTGGAAGACCCCCTCCATTATCAGATCCATCTCACCCGTTGTTTGGGCAGCTGCCACCACCCATAGGCTCTTATGATCCAAATTATCCTCAATATGTTCTAAAAGAAGAGCCTCCAGCTAATCCATATGACCCAATAGACCCAAACATACCATCATCCACCCAAGTTGAAATCTCCATGCCGCAAGCCAACCCAGCCACCACCACTCCATCCTTGGTTCATACCTCTCCGCTCCAAACCCCCTTTACCCAAAACACCTCACTGTTCACCCCCTTCACTATTGCTGCTACTCCCCAACCCAGCCTTCCAAATCCACCCATCTCCCAAATCAGTGCTAGCATCTTTGGCCAACTTTAGTAATATACAACAGGGATGCCACCCATGGGGCCAAGTAATCAACCTTTCATCACCCCCAGCTTGTTCACCACAGCCCAAAGCACAATCCCATCATTTCCATTAGGTCTTGGGAGCTCAATACCACTAGCCACAAATCCATAAGCTATTACCTTCACTCCACAAAGCTATCAAATCCCACAAGCTACTGCCAATCTTCTACCAAGCTCCCAAGTGACCCTAGCTCCCGCCACCACTCTACCAAGCTTCCAAATCCAACCACCAAGCTATCAAACCCCATCAATTCCATTCCCAAGCTTTCAATTCCCACCACCTCCACCACCAACTAATCCATTACCTCCTATTACCAACTACTTTTCAATGCCACTTCTAGGAGGTAATCCACCACCCTAGCCAACCACCAATTAGAGCCTTATAGGTTGTATATCTGAGAAAGAGCCTTCTGTCAATGTTATCAATATCTGAGGACCAGACAATGAGTGTGCGGTCACCACTCGAAGAGCACGATTTAACATCGCAGGCCCACCAGTTTCATCAGCACCATCAGCTCCATCAAAAAGCCAGTACAATATCTTGGAACACCTTGGAAACATGCCAACCCAAATCTCCATTTTAGACCTTCTCCGCACTAGTCCTATGTACAAAGACATCCTTGAAAGTGCTCTCATAGAATCCCATGTCCCTTCTGATATCAATGCTACTAATTTTCATAATCATGTTGGACACCTTTCATCCTCATGTGCCCTATCTTTCAAACCCATCAACATACCGACGGTTGAGCCAGATCACACCCTTCCGCTTCGCATAGCCATCATGGTATCCAATTTTGCCGTGAAAAGAGTAATGATAGATAATGGATCATCCTTGAACATTTGCACCCCAAAATTCATAAAACAAGCTGGGTATACTGAGGCAGATATGATCAGTGAAGTTATCACCATCAAAGCTTATGACAACTTGGAAAGAACCACATAAGGGACTATTTTGCTACCAATCAAGTTTGGGCCAGTCATCCAAGAAAAAATTTGCCATGTTGTTGATCTAAACCTACCATTTAACATCTTCCTCAGTCGCCCATGGATTCATGCTATGAAGGCCGTTCCATCCACCTACCATCAGTGCATCAAATTTTTGCATCAGGGCACTGAGGTAACCATCCATGCCGATCCAGAACCCTTTGCTTACTGCAATGCGGTTGAAGCTTCATATACAAACCATTGCCCTGGAATAGACATTGGCACATCCATCGCTAGCTCATCCCACACTTCTAATGACGCAGAAACCATCCTTACCTCCACCCTATCTACCGTAAAGATCAACAACAAAGGTTGTGGAGAATATAGTCTGTCAGATGCATTTGCTGTCGGAGCAATCCCACTTGATCCACATACCGATGGACGACCAACATATCACAAAGCTAGGGAGATTCCACCTCCTCGATACAAACAGTTTGGCCCAACCACCTTTGTGTCCTCAAAAACCCCTCTTCATGAGGAGCTCACTCTAGATATCAACAATTGGTTACATAAGGATGCACCTCCAAGAAATCAAGCACGCCTTGATCACTTCATCCAGAAGTATCCCCAACAACATAAGCTCATCACTAAAAAATGGAACAATCAAGGAGGTGGACTAGGACTAGAAGAAAGGGGCATGCAATGTCCCATCGAAGCACATAATTGGGAAACGAAGTCAGGTCTTGGCTTTGGCATACCCACAACTGGGGGCACCAATGAGAACGGTCACACTTTTTTGAACATCCACCGCGACCTTGTCGAAATCAAAGACATTCCTGAGGAAGTTGAAAAGAGAGTCTACGATGATATCCCAAACCAAATCTTCCTAGGAGACTCTATTCTCTGAGAACTATCCATCCATCTCATTGACCTATCACTCGCTCATCCACAACTCATAGATTGGGACCAACCAAGTGTCATACATATTGATGAGTTCGCATCAGAGGAAGCGCTTCTAAGATTCATGGGAGCCGAAAATCCTCATAAGAAGACAAAGCCAGATTCTGCCTACATCTACAAGCTAGATCCCAAGGGGTATTTTGGAGAAAATCCCCAACCTAGTTTCGATACACCGAAAACTGGAACTAAGGTAAATTTGGGACTAGCTAAGGTAGCAAAGAGAACCCCTTAGCAAGAAAATCTAGAGCCACAAGCAGAACATGAGGATTTAGTATTGCCTCCTCAAGATAATCAACTAGAGGTGTCTTCTATTCTAATAGAGGATACTAGAGAAGTCAACATTGGTTCTTCAGAGATCCCTAGAATTGTTCACATTGCTACATCCCTATCACAAGACCAAGCTGACCTCCTCTTTGAGGTTTTATGAGAGAACATTGGCCAATTTGCATGGTCATATTAGGACATGCTAGGACTTGATCCAAAGCTTGTAGTTCATCATCTTGCAATCGATCCAAAGATCAAGCCCGTCAGACAAAAGCTTAGAAAAATGCACCTCAAGGTGGCATTACTAGTCAAAGCTGAACTAGAAAGAATGTTAGCTACTAAGGTTATCTGACCTATCAACTACTCAGAGTGGATCTCCAACATGGTCCCTGTCACTAAGCCTTCCGGTGACATCAGAATCTGCACTAATTTTAGAGATCTAAACAAAGCTTGTCCAAAGGATGATTTTACCTTGCCCAACATAGATATGATTGTAGATCTTACAGCTGAACATGAAATGTTGTCCCTTATGGATGGATTTTTTGGGTATAATCAGATCAAGATTGCAGAAGAGGATCAGCATAAGATAGCATTCACTACCCCCTGGCGAACCTTTTGCTACACCATGATGCCTTTTGGCCTAAAGAATGCTGGGGCTACCTATCAAAGAGCTATGACAGCCATTTTCCATGATCTTATCCATAGCATTTTGGAAGATTATGTGGACGATATCCTAGTCAAATCTCACACCTTCATGGATCATCTTGTTGACCTAGAGAAATTCTTTGATAGGTTGGCCCAATATCATCTCATGCTAAATCCCAAGAAGTGTGTCTTTGGGGTCACATCTAGAAAGCTTCTAGGCTTCATATTTTCTAAATGAGGTATAGAGATCGTCCCCAAAAAGGTCAAGGCTATCTTAGACATGCCTCCTCCCCAGACACTACGACAGCTTCGCTCTCTTCAGGGAAAACTTCAATCTGCCCGGCGCTTCATCTCCCAACTTGCAGATAAGTGTACACCATTTTCACACTTGCTAAAGAAAAATGAGAACTTCAAGTGGGATCTTATGTGTCAACGCAGCTTCGATCAGCTCAAGCAGTATCTCACCAATCCCCCTATCTTGGTTCCACCAGTTCTTGGTCGTCCCTTGATCTTGTATATATTAGCAACACCTACAGCCCTAGGGGCACTTCTAGCACAACATGATGATTATAGGAGAGAGAGAGCCATCTACTAGATCAGTAGAACCCTAGTTGGTTATGAACTCAATTACACTCCTATGGAAAAAGCTTGTTTGGCAGTTGTTTTCTCAACTCAAAAGCTTCGCTACTACATGCTAAGTCATACCATCTAACTAGTCTCTAAGATTGATCCTCTCAAGTATATGCTCTCTAGAACAACACTCACAGGTTAGCTAGCAAAGTGGGTTATGCTACTAAGTGAGTTTGACATCCAGTACGTGGACAGAAAGGCAATCAAAGGGCAAGCTATAGCAGATCACCTAGCTGATGCACCTCTAGTAGATGCATATCCTTTGCTCACAGAATTTCCAGATGAGTATATCTGCCTAATTGAAGAACAACCCCCATGGAAGCTTTATTTTGATGGCTCATACACCTCTCATGGATCAGGGGCAGGAATATTATTAGTTACACCTCAAGGAGATTACATTCCAAAAGCCTTCAAGCTACAATTCCCTAGCACCAACAATATAGCAGAATATGAAGCTCTTGTAGCAGGATTAAAGATAGCTGCAGAATGGAATATCACTGAGTTAGAAATCTTTGGCGATTCCCAGCTCATCATCAAACAAGTTTTAAATGAATATCAAACCAAAGATGAAAAGCTATTACCCTACAAAGAGCTAGTTGATCAACTGACCCAGCATTTTACGAAGCTTCAGTTTACACAAGTGCCTCGAATGCAGAATAAGGCAGCAGATGCCATGGCCACTATCGGCTAACTCTTGGAAATTCCCCAAGAAGCTACACAATATGAATTTTTAGTTGAGCAGCTCCTCACACCCACTTATGCGAATGAGGATTCAAACCGTGTTTGTATCTTGGTTGGTCCCCAATCCCCTT
The DNA here is from genome assembly GCA_028749045.1 of Cupressus sempervirens. Classification (NCBI taxonomy): domain Eukaryota; kingdom Viridiplantae; phylum Streptophyta; class Pinopsida; order Cupressales; family Cupressaceae; genus Cupressus; species Cupressus sempervirens. The sequence continues at coordinate 598,677,499 of CM053788.1, read as the reverse complement.
GGTACCATGAAATCCACGGTTACCTTAATGATGGTATTATATCCCCTCACCTCACACGCACCCAATGCCAGAACCTTATTCGAAAATCATCCCGCTATGTTATCATAGCCAATACCCTATATCGTCAAGGTTATCATGATACCCTCTCTCGATGTTTAGATGAAAATGAGGCCACGATGGCATTAAAAGAAGTACATTTCAGACTTTGTGGTGCCCACACGAGTGGTATTGTCCTAGCACGAAAAATCCTTAGAGCAGGCTACTATTGGCCTACCATTGAAGAAAACTCTTGTGACTTTGTTAGAAAGTGTCTCCCATGTTAGCAGCATGCAAATCTTGTGCACGCTCCAGCACAGGATCTATAGCCAATTGCACCACCTTGGCCTTTTTCTTGTTGGGGCCTTGATCTAGTTGGAACTATCAGACCTCTCTCATTTGATGGACATAAATGGATAATAACAGCTACAGACTATTTCACTAAGTGGGTGGAAGCAGTCCCCCTAGTCTCAGCTATAGGATTTCAAGTCTCCAAGTTCATCTTGTACCACATTGTTTGCCGCTTCGGCATCCCATCCACCATCTTCACTGACCACGGAGGTAACTTTGAAAATATCAACATGGAAGAATTATGCACTTCCCTCCACATCCATCACCGCTTTTCTAGCCCATATTTCCCACAAGGTAACGGCCAGGCAGAGGCAACTAATAAAACCCTCCTCAAAATCCTAAAGAAAGTTGTCAATGATTTTGACCGTGATTGGCACCTTCAAATAAATCCAGCTCTATGGGCCTATCAAACTTCCTTCTTACATCCACAGGCACAACTCCATACTCCTTAGTCTATGGTGCCGAAGCGGTATTACCTATAGAAGTTGAACTTCCCTCACTACACATATCTTTGCGAGGGAAAATCTCAGATGAAGAATATAGAGTAGCTCGACTCACCCAGCTAGATCTCTTAGACGAGAAGAGACAACAAGCCTATGACCATCTCACATTCTATCAAAGTCATCTCAAAAGGAATTTCAACAAGAAGGTGCTCCCACAACACTTTCAGCCAGGTGACATGGTCCTCAAAGAAAATATGAAAGTCCAAGCAGATCGAGAAAAGAAAGGCAAGTTTGAACCTACATGGCTTGGTCCCTATGTGGTTACTACCTCCTTTGGCTCTGGAGCCTATCAATTAACTACACTAGAAGGAGAACTCTTGAATGATCCCACTAAGATCATTCATCTCAAGAAGTTCTATGCTTGAAGATCCTTGGTATACCCAACTTTTGAAAAATACAAAAAAAAAAAAAAAATAGTAAAGAGAAATAAGCGTCCAATGGTGAAAACTTGGCATTTCAAGTGCCTTGGACAAGTACCTTGGTGAAAACCTGGTAATTCAGGCGCCTTGTGCACTAAAGACTAATCCATTATCTATCACTATCCTATACCTTATCCATCCACCCACCATCCCATAAAACACCTGCTTGTTCCCTTGGTGTTCCAATCAAATATCCAAAATCTGATGGAGCTTGTCAATACCTCCTGTACAGCTTGTAAATCTTGTACCAAAGCTTGTGTTATACCTTGTAAATCTTGTACCATACCTTATATATATCCAAATCTTGTCCAAAGCTTGTACGATATTCCAGCTTGTAAATAATCTTGTATCCTAGCTTGTATCCTATCACATGCACACACAGAATCCCATTTTCCTTAAGCTTTTCACAAACCATCTACCTATCCACCTATCAACTATTATAGACATCCCATCCTTCACAAACATTTCCATCTCACAAAAAACCAAAACATGAACAAACTTGTACATTTGTAACATATCTTGGTTTGTTAGCTTGTACATCCTCTTTAGCTTAGTACCATTGTATCTATCCAGCGTTCGTGTCAGTTTGTCCTTGATCAACATCTTGCACACATTGCACACCTTGGTTAGCTATTCCAATGCATCCTTTAGCTAGATCTCCTATCACAAAAGTGTTATCCTTCTTAGTTCAGCTTGCCAGACACATCACTCATCCAGATCCATTAGCTTAGGTTCTCTCTGATAGATCCTTGCAGGATATAGCTTTCCTCATGTTTGATCTTGGTCCATTAGTACCTTGTCCTACCCATCTCATTGGCAAACAGTTCTCTTTTGGATTTTTGCTTTCTTTTGATTTGGGATCTTCCCTTTTGGGTCTTGAAATATCTTTTCCAAGCAATCTCCTTGTTCCCTCCTCAAGGTTGCCATGATCTTCCATATCATGGTATGTTGCGAATGGGGCAATCAGAGCGTAAGGTCTTGATCAGGTCTTTTGCTCATTTTCTTGTGGGTTACCTAGTGTCGTTTCCACGCTGCTTCCTCTAGGATTCATGTGTGATACTGGGGCAATCCTTGCGTGTTTGTTTCGAGTTAGTTCGTCAGTCCTCTAGATGGTTGGTGAAAAGGCCTTGATGTTCTTGGTAACCTTGGCAATTAACCAATAGTCCTATAGAAAATCTAGTGCTCAACTACATGGTGGTACTTCTCTTTGAAGTATCCCCCCGCTCAAAAAGCTTCAATGGATTCCCTTCATCTCCATTATCCCCCATCTATATCCTGCATCTCTCGCTCCTACCCTAGCTTATGCATCAGTATCTCTTTGAATCACTCCTCACACTTAGCTTTAGGGATCCACAATCCTAGTCTTAGGAATCCACCAATCAAATCAATCCACCAAGCCTCATCTTTCGAGATCCACAATCCTAGTCCTAGGGATCTCCGAAACCCATCTTCCGCCAATCTGACTCTTTGCAATCTTGTTGCATCAGCTTTATCATTCTATCATCCATCTCCCTACCATGGATTCCTTTTATAGCGCTCCACTCCTCCTCCCCCCCCAATCCAGGAAAGTCTTAAGCTTGCTTTACTATTGTGCCTCTGATTTCCCTTTATCATTCTCCCATAGTGAGAGTTTTGAGCCAATTCAGCCCCTTCTCTTTGCCAACTTGCATCTCAGCTCGTCTCAATTTCTTGTACTTTTCAAGAAGTCATCGAGCCTTGTTTCTCTCCCCGCCACCTTCTTGAGGGGGCATCATCTAAGTCTAGTCTCTCCTCTTCTTATCCGAGACTGGGACAACCTTGTTTCTAAAACATCTTCTTCGTGTCGTCTTCATTTGAACTTCTTTGAAATAGTGTTGTCTCAACACTATGTCAAAGAGGGGAAAAATGTAAACACCTAAATTTGATTACACTGCTTTGGTAATCTAATTTAGCCATCTCTAAAGGCATTATTAATTAAATTCTTATTTAATTAATCCTTTTCCATCCCTAGTTGATTAATTTAATTAATCATCTATAGTCCTAATTGATAAATCAAATAATCTATTATTTATCAATTAAATCCTATTCTTCTATCTAATTCCAAAAATTCCCATTTATTAAATAAATCTATTTGATAAATGAAATCCTCAAATTCAAAAACCCCTAACCTATCTCTAATCCTCCATTTAGCCTAATCCACCCCATCCACCCATACTAACCAAGCTTAGCCACTAACTCACCCACCCTCATTAATGCCATCCACTTGCAAATCTCTAACATCCCTAATCTAATCCTAAACCCAAGCCTAATCCACCCCCTAATGTTGTCACATTCCCTAAACAAGTTTAAGACTTTCCTAATTCAAACCAAAGTCTCCCCTCAAAAAGCCCAACCACTAAGTCATGAGTGCTCTTACAAAACATAAAAGACTCTTACAAGCCCACTCATGACTCTTACATCCATCTTCCACACTCTTCCCTCTTCCACACTCATTCCTCTTACATCTCTCTTACATACTCAACCCCACTCATCATGCCTTTAACCAACCCTTTACCCTACCCTCTCACACTCATCCTCCTTGTGACAAGTGTCACCTTCCCATTGGTGCTAAACAAGCACAATCCATGTGCTCCCCTTTGAGTGCATCTTAGCCCTCCTTAAGCCTTCATCCATCCTTGCATCTAAGCCCTCCATCCCTCTGCCCCTTAGCCTATAAATTGAATCTCATCCCAATCCATTTCATCAACAATCTTTGAGCTAAAGTTATCATGCCCTTTTGAGAGCCAAAAGCCATACCCATACCCTTATAATGCCAAATTGAGAGCTCACAAAGCTACCAATTTTCTATTATCCATCTCCACCATTTGAAGCAACTTTGAGCATTTGAGCATACATCCCCAATCTACACATAGACAAATCTCAAAAACAAGAGAACAAGCTCATTGAGAGAGCCTATCCATGGCTCACATTCTCATTTGAGTTTGTCTTCTCTTTGTCTCTCTTATATGTTATGTTAGTTTAATGTGTAAATGCTTTCATTAGATTAGTATTTCTAGCACATTAGATTAGTGTATACACTTGTGGTTATAGCCCCGAAAGGGCACCTATTATGTTGTTGTGAACAATGTCTCCTATTGGAAAAATTCACCCTTCTCCTTAGTTTGGTTCGATGATGAACCTATTGTGAAAACCTAGATGGGAGTAAATGTTTGTTTTTTCTTCATGTTGAATTGTTTGTCTCCTAGTCAGTTTCATTCTCTCCATGGTTACCTTGATGTGTTTGTAGACTTTCAAAATGGCTACCCTATTATGGAGCCAAGTAGGAAATTTAGAGTTGTTATTTAATTTCAAAATGTGTTGAGAGATTTCTTCTCAAGATTAAGATACTATTGTGAAAATGTTAATGTTAAACTTATTGTGGAAATGACTATGATCTTCACTTTTCTTCCTTGGTTCTTTCTTGAGGGAGTCCTTCAACTAGATGATTGAATATTTTTTTTTAAAATGGAGTATGTTTCTTTCACATGATATTTCTTGCAATTCAGTTTATATGCATGTGTTTATTGAAAAGTGGATACAATGATGTTTTAGCCTTCTTTGTGGAATTCTTATGGTTTGAAATCATATTCATTTGATTTGTGTTAATTATATAAAATGATGATATATATTGAGTTATACAATTTGAGTTTAAAATATGTTAAGAAAATTTGATGTTATGATTGATACTTCATTTGTATTCTTGTGTTTATCAGGAAGCATAACACTCCTATTTGAATACTCAAGCATTAAATTAGACCCCTTTGTTACAAATCAAATTTAAAAATATATATATATATATACTACCCTTGCCATGAAAATATAATTTGCATTCAAAATTTAAGGCTTACAAAAAAAATGGGTCTTGAGAAAATTGTTCACTCTCTGACTTTTGTTTGAAGAAAGAAATTAATCCCTTTTGCAATATGGCATATTCCTTTTAGATCTTTTTATTACATTTTTTAATTAATTAAATTAATATTATAAATTAATTAAACAAAACAAAATAATTGTAATAATATCCATATTGTATAAAAAAAGATGATCTTACCCTACTAAAGTCCCACCCGTAAATCTTTTTGTAATAACTACTCTATCCTATCTCTTCCCAAACCCACCTAACCTACCACTTATCTTTATTCCTCCCCTTACCTCATGCATTGGAATCACCCTCTTCTGCCATGCGTACTTAGTTTTGGGCTGAGGAAGGTAAATGTGTTTGTATTAATACAAATCTTAACTCTTTCACCTCCGCACTTTAAAATTTGATTGGTGGACAAAATCTTGTTGACTTTTGCCAAATCTGCATATTCCTCACCCATTCATACCTCCCTAAAATAGCTTAGGAAGTGTGTATGTAGGTTGGGCAGTGTATTATCTACTTCAAACAACATACCAAACCTTGGAGGATGCCTTGTTAAGCATGGAAGGGTTGGTGAGGGATAGTTGGGTTAGGAGTTAGTTTAGGGTATAGTTAGTAAGTTAATGTTAGAATATATTATTGTGAGGTTAGTTTGAGTTGACAGTTAGTGGGTTAGTTTTATTTAATATTTAGTTATATTTGATTTTAGTGTTGTAAATCAGTTTTTAGTAGATTTTTTAGTAAGTAAGAAAGTTAGTTAGTAGTTAGGATGTGTTAAGTGTTAAGGTTAGGATATTTTTTCTTAGTGAGTTGTGTTAGATTTTAAGTAGTTTATTTTATGTTAAATTTAGTTTGGTACATTGTAAAACAATTTAGTATATGGTTAGGAATTTAAAATAGGATTTTAGTAATTTATTATCTAAGATTTATTTTAATAAGGTTTAGTTAGTAGGAGTTTAGGTGATAAGTATCCTAGTTTAGTGGATAATATTTATGTGTTGAATTTAGTAGTTGTGTTTAGGTGATATATAATTGGACTTAGCATTAAGGTAGTTCTTCTTAGTTTGAACATTTAATTAGTATGGGGAATGTTTGTTTGGGATTTAATAATATTTTTCTTCTTAGTTGAATATTAGGAGGATTGAGTAATGGTTAGGTTTTTGTTAGCGTATGTAAATGAAATAGTGTTTTCAAGTTGGTATAGGTTGAATTATTAATTGATGACTTGATATGATATTTATATAATATAAGGATGAAGTTTGACAAAAATAATAATAATAATCCAATATATAGGGCTCGAGATAGAAAGTTGATATTAGTAAATGTTAATGTTTTGAAAGTGTATAGATTAGGATTAAGTAGACAACTTGATGGGATGTGTCTAGATTATGTTAGAAGATAAAATGTATGTCACAACTTATTCACTAATGAAAATTTAATCTTTTTAATTAGTTCTAAATAGGTTATGATAATATATGTAATTAATTATGGAAGTGTTATGATAGATTAATCCTTAAATGTAGAATTAGATTCTCCTAAGGAATGATCTAGTATAGTGTTAAAAGGGATAGCATCATGGTCAACTTATGAATTTCAAATCCTTAAAATATATCTTGAACTTGATATCATACCTTTGTAATTAAACTAAAAAAGTTAGTCGATCGATTCTTTCAAAATAGAGCTATGTGTTCTTGTAGCATGGAAACCTAGGGTTTCAACCCGGTGCATTATGTTGGGATACTTACTCTACATCTTTATGATATTCTTTTGAAACCCATTCTAATCCTTGGTCAAAATTTCCAAAAATATTTTTAGTGTAGCATACTTTTATATAGTGAATTAGTTATTTTTAAAAAAATTGGTGTGTTTTTGCCCTGAATTTTGGGCATGACACACACTACACATTGTTCCACATGTCTGGTCATGTCTCTTGATAATCTGAGCCAATAGTAGAGTAGTTGAACTAACTCTAGGTTCTTTTTGATGCCAAAATGGCCCCTTGGGCTTCCATTATGTTTTTCTTGGATAAGGTTCTCTCTCATGATCCCTTAGGAACACACAACTGGTTTCCTTTGAACAATAACCCACTTTAAAAGATATAATCAGAAAAAGAACTATGAAAATGATTTTTAATTTTAGAGCATACATTATAGGCTTCAACAAAGTCTTCATCATCCCTATAAAGGTTCTTGAAACTCTGTATGCCAATGCTATGTAGTTAAACTTATTGAATGATCAACATCCTCTTGCTTAGTGCATCTACAACCCTTTTTATCTACCCCTTCTTATGCTTGATGGTGAATGTGAATTCTCGAAGATATTACATCCACTTAAAATGTCTATGACACAATGTTTCTTGTGTATTGATGTAGATAAGGGCCTGGTTATTAGTAAACACTACAAATTCCTTGGGTAGAAGGTAATGCCTCCACTTCCTAAGAGACTAAACCAAAGCAGACAATTCCAAGTCATAAGAAGAGTATTTCTTCTTGGCTTCATTTAGCTTCTCAATAAAAAAGGCCAATGGATTACCTTCTTGTCTTAACACACCCCCTACTACCATCCCACTTGCATTACACTCTAGGGTAAACAGTTTGACAAAACTAGGTAGTTTAAGGATAGGTTGTATTACCACTTGTTGTTTCAACTTTTCAATTGCTTTTCCTACTTCAAAATTCCACCTAAACTTGGTCTTCATCCCATTCTTAATGGTTTCTAGTAATGGTGCACAAATACCATTGAAGTTCCTAATGAATTTTTAATGAAATTGAGCTAACCCATGGAAGTTTCTTACCTTTTTTGTTGTGGTAGGTGGTGGCTAGTTTAGGATAGTTGCAACTTTTTCTTGTTCTATCTTCAAAGATCCCTTAGACACCATAAATCTGAAGTATACAAGTTTTTGGTTCAAAAACTCACACTTTTCCAAATTGATTGCCAACTTCTCTTTATGCAACTTCCTTAACACCATCTCTACATGCTTAAGATGTTCTTCTCTTGTCTTACCAAAGATAAGTATATCATCAAGATATACCACCATGAATCTTCCTATGTGATCTTTCAACACTTCATTCATGAGTCTCATGAATGTACAAGGTGCATTAGAGAACCCAAATGGCATCACAAGCCATTCATACAACCCATTTGGGGTCTTAAAATTTGTCCTCCACTCATCACCCTCCATTATCCTTATTTGATGATTACAAATTTTTAGATCTACCTTTGTAAAATATTGAGCTCCTCCAAGATATTCCATCAAGTCTTTAATTCTAGGAATGGGAAACCTATACCTAATGGTGATTCTATTTATGGCCCTTGAATATATATAAAGCCTCCATTTTACCCCCTTTTTGGATGCCAAAACTACTAGAACTACATAAGGACTAATGCTCTTCTTTATCAAATCCTGATCTAGAATTTCTTGCACTTGCCTAGCTACCTCTCTATTTTGATCTAGAGTAAGCTTATAGGATACTTTATTTGGAAATGATGCACTAAGTAAAAAGTTAATCTGATGACTTATCACTCTTCTAGGAGATAAAGTTGTAGGAGTCACATCACTCACAATATCCTTATAATTTAAAAGCATCTCTTGGATTTCAATTGGTAAAGGTTCTTATTTAGATTTCTTTTCTTCCTTAGGCTTAATATTAATGGCATACCCTTCACTACCTTCATCTTTAAGAGCATTAATGAACTCCTTTCCACTACTCAACAATGCACTAGGAGTCTTGGAGTGTGATTCATCTTCCTCCAATAAGGACTAAATCTTGAAAGTTCTTTCTCATCATAGAAAGTACCTCAGTTATATTGTCAAGGTCTTCCCAATAATATATGGCACAAATCCATAGGAAATACATCACAAAGTAATTTTTCTTTCTAGCTTTCAATTGAAAAATATACCCAAGTCTTCTAATTCACCAACACACTCTATCATTTGTTCAAACATGTTACTTTGCATGGGTTAACATGAGGTACATTTACCAACTTGAGTTTATCCATTAATCAAAATTATCTTGAACATTAAGTTCTTTCCTCTCTTTAACTCAATATGATCCACTTCAGATACCTTGGAACTCATTGTGTCCTCATGAGCATATGCAACTCTGTTATCACTATTTGAAGAAGTATGCTTCTTAGGAAACCTATAGGCAAGGTGACCCAATTTACCACAAGTGTAACATTTCATACTTGCATAGTATGAATTACTCCTACCTACACCTTTTCCTCTCTTGGAGACTCCTTGAGTGTCTCTTCCCCTTGTATAACCTCCCCTTAAAGTAATTTCACTACCCTACTTAACAAGTTTAGATTCACCTTGGTTTCTTTGATCATTAACTCTACCTTGGTATCCACCTCTATGCCCTCTTTGTTCTCTTAATTTGTGTCTACCTCTAAAATTTGAGTCCCCCTTCTTCCTATTATTTTCTTCCACCTTAAGGGCCCATTGATGAAACTTCTAAATAGTGGTAGGGGTCCATAGGCTTGGTTCTTCTTGGATGTTCCATTTTAATCCACCCAAATATCTCACTACCTTAATATGATCCTGTTCTTGAATCTTGGACCTTAGACATCATTTTTTGGGCTTGCTTTATATAAGAAGCCACATCCAAGTCTTTTTGCTTCAAACCTTACCTCTTTCTATGTAATTGTACTTCATAGTCTCTTGGTAGATAATTATCCTTCACTTTAGTCACCATGGCATTCTAGTTAGCTATAGGCATTTTACCTATACTAAACCTTTCATCTTGCATGTATTTCCACAATATCAATGCTAAAACTTTGATTCTTGATTTTGCAACCTTTAATTTTTGTGTCTTTGTGACACCTTTACACTCAAAATGATTCTTCATCCCCTCAATCCATTCCATCACTATATTAGTGTCCATCTTTCCACTAAACAATAGAATTCCTTCTAGGGCTCTTCTTCCTAGTGCCTTGATGGCCTTCAAGAATGGTTCTTCATTTAATGGAGGGTTTGGTTTAGGAATGATGCCTTCCTTGTCAATCTTTGTCTTACCCCTATCACTGCTTTCACCTTATTTATCTTTATTCTTGGATACTTTAGCAACTTATTCTAGCTTTGTCTTTATTTGTTCTAGGTATTCTTCAAGGATGTAACCATTATTGTCTCACCTACCTATTCTTCTTTAGTTTAAAAAATCTATCCACAAACCCAAATCTTTTGGGGCTCTGATACTACTCTAATGTAAGAACAAGTATTTCTCTTCAATCCTACCTCCTCTAGGGTTTACAATAGGCCACTTCTCTATCCTACTAGGAATCTTACTAATCCTACCCTAAGAGGATTATAACCCCAATTGTCCACCTCTTAAACTTTTCCACACCAATGAACAAATCCACTCAACCCCTAACAAGCTTCATGGATGCCTTCTTTCTGTATCCCCATGAAATGAACAAATATTCCCAAAACAAATAAAAAATGGAGAGGAACGTTTACCTCTAGATCATAGGGTCCATGATATTGTTGATCAACCTAAAATACATTCAATTCCTTATTGATTTCAAGAAATTTCTTGGAACTAGGCCTAAAAAGGCTACATGGAATTAGGCCTCCAATCACACCTTTTGGATTTCAACTCAAAAAATTTCTTTAAAAGGAGGGAAAAAACTCCATATCTTAACACCCTTTTGGAAGACCTTTAGGATTTACCTAGTTTCACTTCCATAACCTATTCATATAGTGGATTTCTAAATTTAGGCCTAAAATAGGGGTTTCTCCAATGTGATGTCAACATCCACAAGGGTTTCTTCAAATACTTATCAAAACATGTCATTAGGACTTCTACTTGGACATAGGGAATCTCCATTAGGGTGTTTTTTAGTGGTGAATATTCATAATTTTTTGAATTTTAGAAAATTTTTGGCACTAATTTGGCTAATAATTTAAGATTTAATGCAACCTAAATTGCCATATTTTTATTAAATTTAGCTCTTAGATATTTAAAATCACTCAATTTATTTTATTAAAAAATTTAAACTCAAAGATTTGCCACAGTATTTGATACATGATTAGATTTGATTCACCTAAATATTATATATTATCAAGGAAATTAAAATTAATTCACTAATAGTTATCATAATTATTAGTTACTTTAGGGATATATTACCAATATTTAATTTTCACTATTGATTTAAAATATAATATAATTATCCTCATAATTTCCATTAGATAAAATATGTTCAATTTTGATTTGCGATATTCCATGATGATTACCAAACTTCCTATTATTATTGAGATTTTCCAATATTTTCTACTCAAAAATTATGATTCCAAAATAATCGCTAATGTAAATTTAACATTTAAAATTAAAAAATTGAGAGATTTGTCGATAAAAAAAATTTGGTTTTTCAAAATAATGAAAGATTCACTAATAATTTATATCTTTTCTAGAGGGAGGATTCTTAAAGTTTACCCTAATCTCCATAGTCCCATCCTCCCCCCAATCCACTTGGATTGAAGCAACCAATATACTCAATCTCATCAAATTCTTGTTTCAATCACTGTGATCCCTAACCATGCTCCTTTTGCTTGCCTAGGGCATCACTATAAGAAAGAAAAACATGTTTTCCAAGGACCAAGCTCTTTCACACTTATGGTTAAATGAGTAATCTCACACATTCCAAGGAACTACATAGATGCCGTGGTGGAAAGGTGGGTTATGACTCCATTACCAAAAACTTGCCTAGTTTAGACTAGTGATAATATTGAAAACAAAAGATTTTACCAAATGCTATGAAATGAAATGAAATATACTATCTAATAATACATATAACCTAGTATTTACATCTACCAAATCCTACATAGGTTTCATTACATAGTTCAATCCATTAAATGATCCAATGAAACAAATATGCTTTGACTGTGGTAAAATTACTCAATAATCTGCTTGTTCATTAATCAAATTTTCACCAATATGCCATCCAACCCTTATCATAGGTCAAGGGAGGCCTTATATAACTTCAAAAAAAAATTCCCAACCTCTTTGAAATGGTTATTACACCTTGTTGGTGTTTTAAAACTACATGCTTCAAAATAACACCAGGATGCAGAATGATAGTGGATGCCTAGGGGCTAGCTAATTCACATATTCAACAAGAACCCATCTAGATCTGGACCAACTTGACAAAAAACAAGGGTTTTCTACACTTTAGGTTCTACAGGGCCAAGGTATATGCACCTAGGGATTATAATTACTAATTGATATTCTTCATCTTATATTTATCCCTTATAATAGAAAAATGGTCAAGAGTCTTCTTGAAAATGTAATCAACTTGTTGATTTACATTAGCTTATTATAAACTCAAAGAAAGTTATTAAAATAAGGGAATGACCAAAATTATATTTCTTTTTTACAAAAATAAATAATTGATTTTGATTTAAGTGTGTATGATGCAACCAAATGACTGTATCAATTTGTATCACAATTTATGACTAGTTCCTTATCCATTGCTATACAGAGTCATACCAATAAATCTTGACCTACTTAATTAACTTGCAATTAATTTTATGACCTATAAACCCTAAATTTTATTCTTATAATATCCTTCCCATATACCTAGAAACCCTATCAATTCATAAAAGCATTTTCTCAATTCTTTGAATTAAAAGCAACAATGAAATGACATACAACCTATCCCATTGGCATTAAATTGAAAGAACTTTTCTCATTCAATCTCAAAATAACAAGCACATGAAAATGGAGATATAATTTAGAGACATAGATACTCAAAAATTCCTCTTTGTATTAATCTTCCTTGAAAATAATAAATTACTAATATAAGACTCAGATTATAACTTAGAATATGAAAAATTATATCATTCAATATTCATTATATTCTAAGAGTGCAAATTTGAAACAACACAAAATACTAAACCCACTACAATAGTATAAACCCTAAAATTATACAAAACTTAGACCTAGACTTCATGTCTTGAAAATCCTTATAAAGATAAGGATTGTAATAATCTTTTGATGGGAGGACACTTGTCAAAGCTATTAGAAATAGATAATACTAATAGGGGGGTGAACTAGTATTGTACAAACTTTTTCCCACAATTGAATATTGTTAATTACTTTATAAATTGCATATGAAAGTAAACCAACAATGCTAAAAAATAAATATAACCATACACATAGAGAACTAATAACACCATTATTTGTTAACTAGAGAAACCTTGGTCAAGGGAAAATCCTAGTAGGGATGATACCCACAAGATGATTCACCAAACAAAAGGACCATGTTAAGGATATTGATCCTCTTAGGAGTCTATGAAGTACATATAGTGTTATGAGTCCTTATTAGAGTACTAGGCCTTGTTAGAAGCCTCAACCTTGTTAGGAGTTTCTTCAACCCTATTAGGAGTTGGTAGATCAAATACAATATATTCAAGAAGAACCCACATCCCTAACATGCATTTATACAATAAGGTTCTTCACAAGATTAGATATACACACAATAATTTCTAACTATTTTAATTTGCACTTTCTCTAATCATACATTGCATAGTTCACATATCATCTCGTCAACTTCACATGTATCACAATATTGCATATGTCACACTCTTATTTGTCCAAGATAAGATCTTTATTTATACTTTAGAAATTAGTAATTATCTCGTTAGTCAACATTCATGTGTTTACACACTTGATATAATATATAAAAACTTATGGAATAATATCCACAAATTTGGTTCACATTGACTTAGTAATTATTTTGTTACCAAAATAATTCTTTATGTTGTACGACTCAATTCTCTTCTATGCTTTGTTTTGCTCTGTCAAATACCCATACCAGTATTTCAATCATAACTCATGTAGTACTATCTATACACATTTTTGAACTTAACCACATGATCATGACATTGTTATAATTCTATCCTCAACTACATATAAGATGATTTGAAGTGTGTCATCTATACACATCACATTTGTCTCTGTGCTACTGCAAACTATCTAATACTCAGACAATTTTCCAACTTTAAGGCCCTGTTTGGTTGTTGGAATTGGGTAAGGATAGAAATTGTTGCATACTCTCATTGATGTATTTTGTGTTTGTTAAAAATAAATAGAAATTTAGAATTAGAATCCTCATTTTCTCAATTTTCCCCAAAATGGGTAGAGTGGACTTCCTGAGAAAAGGTGGAATAAGAATAAGCTATTCTTATTCTACCTTTTGATAAACCAAATTTTATTTCTTTTTGGGTCTGTAAATTCCCTTGAGTTTGATGCCCATTTCCATTTTCTTTTTCCACTCAATTTGTAGAACATTTTATTTGGCAACTCAATTTGCAAAGCATTTCCTCCATTCACAGAGCTAAGCATCATTTCTAGATAGCTTTTATTCTAGCAAGAAGCTTTGTTGTGGGCTGCATAGTAGGTATACTTGTTAAGAAGTGAATTTAATTTTGTGTGTTTCATTTCTTGGATTTCATCTAATGTATTTGGGTTTCATTTGTGGGTTTCCTCTTTTCATACACATTGCAGGTACATCATTACTACTTTCCCCACACATTTTACCAAAGTTGACAAGGGTTTTCTACATTTTTTAGGGTGATTGGTTCAAATAAAAATGTTCTTTACTTCAATTCATAATACAAAGTATATCAATAGTTTTATGTCTAAAAATAATCTCAGCATCATGATCATGAAGTCTATTAACTGTAACTATTGACTTTCTATATTGTTGCTTGTTTCTTACTGAGTTTTATTACATGCATGTTTATGACAATAGCATTTTATTTGGTAGCTCAATTCATAGATCATTTCCTCCATTCAAAAAAATGAGCATCATTTCTAGATAGGATTTAATCTAGCATGAAACTTTGATGTGGGTTGTAGAGAAGGTATGCTTATTAAGAAGCAAATTTCATTTTGTGAGTTTCATTTCATGAATTTGTGGTGTTATATTTTTTTAGGACTTCTCTTGTGTTTCCATATCTACAATTTTAGGCATTTCCACCCACTTCCCTCCTTTCATACAATTTGCAAGTATGTCCTCATTGCTTTCCCCACACATTTTACTAGAGTCAACGAGGGTTTTCTATAGATTTTTAGGGTGACTAGTTTAGATGAAAATGTATTGTAGCATTGTAACTCTATTTATGTTCTTTACTTCAATTCATAATATTAAGTATATCAATGGTTTTATGTCTAAAAATAATCTTGACATCATCATCATGAAGTCTACCAACTATAACTACTGACTTTCTATATTGTTGCATGTTTCTTACTAAGTTTTATTACATGCATGCTTATGACAATCTGATTGATGCAAGTCTAAAATGACCAAAGTTTGTGATAATATGTTATTGTGGTTTTCTTTTAGTCTAAAATAGGAAGTTAAATGATAGTAAATTCCAAATGGTGACATTCCCAATTGACAAGGGATTGTGTGCCTATTGTTTGATGAAATGCCTCTTCTATGAAGTGACTATATTCACAAAACTATATAAGTGGTCCATGGAATAACATTTGTAGATAAATGATTGATTCTAAATGTTTGGATTTTTTTCTATGTTGTCCAATTAATTTTATCATTTTCTTCTTACGTATAAATGTTTGATGAAATACCAATGTCAAAAGACTACAAGAACTAGTTGAATTTCATTATTTACAATTTTTCCTTTCAGATCATATACATTTTTCTCAATTTATTTTCCCTCATTGACTCTTATCTCACACCCTTGAGCATTAACTATCACAAAGTACCCATTGTCACATAATTGGATAATACTTAGTAAATTGTATCTTAGCATACCACACTTTATTTTCTTCTAGTATACTACTAATTTTACAATTTCTGAACCTCATATCTATATTGAAGACTCATCCCTAAACCTCACAAACCACCAATCTAATTTGTAAATCTTGAGAACTTTCTCTTCTCAACTATCATGTGGTTAGAACTACTCTGATTCTCCTTCATAGCATGTAAATTTGTAACAGAGAGAGAGAAAGCATTATTTTCTTTCTTTCTAGGAAACCATATGGTTCTTTCAAATTCATTCTTCATATTGCATTATTTGAACTTTTAACCTTTTCAATTCCTACCCCTATTTTGATACTACTACCATGGTGTTGAGACACCACATCATTTAACATTTCTGAGTTTTTCAAAAACTTACTTCATTATTTGGTACTAAATTAAGTTCAACATAGTTTATTTTCACATTAACATAGTTCATTTTCACTACTACCCTATCATACAAAATGGGTTATCACTATCAACTGATATGAGCCCTTCCTAGTACAAAATGCGCATACTATACCCTAGCCTTGCTAATCATATACAAGAAACTGATACACAAGCCCCTTATTAATAAAATTATATTAACACAAATAGTAATCAAATATTACCAAATCCTCATGAATGTAGTGCTTGTCTTTATAGATTAGACCTTTCAACTGTTTAGAAATATACAATCCACCTTTTGTGTCTAGGTGGGCTCTTTTAGCTCTCCTTTTTCCAAGTCTAGATTTTTCTTATCCTCCTCCCAAACCTACAAGAACTCCAACAATATTTCCCATCCTCTATTTGCCTATGCAATTTGCAATGGTAACTTCCATAATTCTCTGGTGATTGACCTCTAACCTCAGACCCACTCTAGGTTCCACCATTGTAAGGATTGGAATCATACCTCTATCCAAGTGGGGCTAAACACAAACCTACATTACCCTTAATACCTCCTCTTTAGATCCCAATTGGAGTGCCAATGCAAGGAAGGCTAAAGATATGTCAATGTTTTTCTTGAAGTAGTAATCATTTTTTAGAAATCCTTCATGAAAATACTTGATAAGAGCATGTTATATAACAAAATTTGTTTTCATATGACTCAACTACCCACAACTACCCTCTAGCATTACTAAACTACTAACAAAGTAATATAATAAGAAAACACACTAAGGGGGTGTCTCACTAGGAGATGCATGGCTTGTACAAATAATAAATATAGATTTAAATGTAGGATCACAAGACACATCAAAGCTTCCCTTTTCCAAGTGGACTAAAATATGATTTGGAGCACCATGATTGTGAATCTATCCAACAACATCTATCTCAACCTACAAACTAGCCCTATGTATAGTACACTGAACAACTTGCATTGACATGTCTATAACAACCACATGTTGACCTTCTGTGCATTATGCTTGCAATAGTCCTTGCACTCTTCTATTACTGCTAATACCAAGATGAGCATCAACCTAGAATCACTAATCCATTTGATCATTTTTACATTTCTACACTATGATCATCATTATATAAATACTCAGTTACATTGATCCTTATCTAAATGATAATTCTATACTTTAATTTTGAAACATCTTACTTGATGTTAAATAACTTAAAGTTTTCTTCATAAAAATTCTCTTGCACTTATAACCCCCTATCAATATACAATCACTTGAAGATTGATCAAAATATTAAAAACTAAAGCACTATATTCCTTCTATATTGGTTGATAGGTTATAAGTCTAGGTGGTACAATAATTCTAGATAACTAGTCTCCTCCTCATTAGTGACACCAATAAAGAAAATGAGAATATGAAATAGAAACAAGAAAAAATTGCCACAAAATTATCATCCTTGTCCAAGATCTTGTAGCTAACTGAAGATTGAATTGTTGAAAGGTCTTAGAAGACATTTTTAGAACCCCTTAGATTACAAACTTTGGAAAAGTAAGATGCTTCTTGATTAGGCCATGATATCTTTGTATCGAAGGAATTTCCACTAGGCTCAACAACTTTTGTGCCTTTATCTTCTCTTTGTGTCTAGAGGATTTTTTATTTAGAATAATATTAAGTAGTCAGTAAAAGTACAAAACTATGTCACCTTTCAGGCTGACTTATCAAAATGACTAATTTTGAGAATTTCTATCTAAAAATTAATTTTTTTCAAACATATGATCTAGATAAATTCATTCTAGCTAATTTATATATGGTCTCACACTTTTCCAATTGGAAATGTCTATTAAATGCATTTTTATAGTAGTTTATATCCAATTGCTGAGGAAATAAAATTATTTCAGAAAAGTGGTGTTTCATTAACTCTTTCTATTTTTTATGACATTTTTTTAATAACATATAAACACCATTTTATAGAGCTTAGAGTCAAGAATATTCTCCTATAGAGTTTATAGTGTTTTAATTAGATATAGTATATTGTAATAAAAAATTCTACAAGCATGTATTTTAACACTCAAAAAATATGTTGATTTTGAGAAAGAAAAAATATTAAATCATATAAATTTTTTTTTGAAATTATATGACGTTCTAGAGGAGAGTCCTCTTCTAGAATGTATATTTTTTCTCCTTGTTAGAATAGATTTGTTTTGAAAAATGTGGTGGGAGATGAAAACTATGAATTTTGGGTGAGTTGAAATTTGAATCATTATAAAAGAGAAAATATAGGTCTAAAGCCAATTTTTATTGTTGATTGTTCTAGCTGTATATGTTATCTATAACATAGTATGAGATCAAAGGGAAATACGTTTATTTCCATATAGTTTTGTGGTGGGAACTAGACAACTGATTTTTACCATTGTTTAGGAGCTAAAAAATCATCTATAAAAATTAGAAAAATATATCAATTCTTATTCAAAATAATTATTAAAAATCATAATCTTAAAATCCATCCATTTCTACACATTTCATTAGTTTACTTCATATTCAAATTCATAATAATAATACCAATTTTATGTCATTGAAGGTGAACCTCATACATTTGTTAGCCTTTTCCTTTACAAAAGGGTGACACAAGTTTGTGCTTTTACCCTAGTATGATCTCCCAAATGATCACATTCATAATTTTACTTAGTCCACTTAGGATTTTGGGAAGATTACTTAAGTTTGAAAGACTGGGGAAAATGTTAAAGCTTCATTTCTATGTACTTATCCTCAACTTTATTTTTGAGCGATGATAATTATGATTTTTTATTAATGATGTAAATTTTTACATAGCTATCCATGATGATACTGAAACTAGTTGATCTTGATCTAAATCTTGTCTACTACTACATCATTGACTACTAACATTAACATAGTTCAATTTCACTATTGCCCTGTCATACAAAATGGGTTATCACTATCAATTGATATGAACCCTTACTAGTACAAAATGGGCATACTACACCCTATCCCTACTAATCATCTACAAGGAAATACTACACAAACCCCTCATTAACAAAATTGTGCAAATAAAAATGGGAACCAAACACACTAAACACTACAACATTAATTAGATATTACCAAATCCTCTTGAATGCAATGCTTGTCTTTGTAGATTAGACTTTTCAACCTTTCAAGAATATACAATCCACCTTTGTGTCTAGGTGGTATCTTTTAACTCTCCTTTGTAAAAGTCTAGATTTTGCTTCTCCTCCTCTCAAACCTTCAAGAACTCTAGCAACATTTCCCATCATCTATTTGCCTCTACAATTCATAGTGGTAACTTCCACAGCTCTCTAGTGACTAGTCTTTGACCTCAGACCCACTCCAAGTTCCACCATTGCAAGGATTGGAATCATCCCTCTATCCAAGTGGGTTTTAACAAAAACTTGCATTACCCTCAATAACTCCTCTTTAGATCCCAATTGGAGTGTCAATGCAAGGAAGGCCAAAGAGATGTCAATGTTTGTCTTGAAGGAGTAGTCATTTTTTAGAAATCCTTCATTCAAAATCACTTCAATGCATTTGACCAGCTTTAAATGTGACTACTTGATTTTTCATTTTCTTCAAACTCACTATTTTATATGTTAGTTTTACTTAGTAAGACTTGGCCATTCCCATGCTCAATTGATACTTTTTTTGATTGAGTTCTTAAATTGTATGTCATATGAGTGATTTTTACACTCATTTTGTGAAACTAATTTTTGTTTTAGATTTTACTATCTTCATCTTTGCTTCTTATCTGTATATAGGTCACTGATGGATCTTGCAAAGGATCCAAGGATTTAAGGTCTCATTTCTAGGAGAGATAAATCATGCTTTTTGTTTTAGTTGCTCTTGTCACCCTTGCAATATCCATTATAACATCTACACAAGAAGCTAAAAGAGAAAGACATATGTGTAGAAGAGATGAAATCCCATTTTATAAGACTATTATTCATTCAAATGATACTAATTGTCATGACCAACTTTGCATAAATAGAATAACCTTCTTTCATCTAGTCAGTATTCTTAGATAGAAAGGAAGCATTGGAGATTCTTGTAGCATCACATTAGAAGAACAACTAGTGATGTTCCTCTACACACTTGGCCACAATTTGAGGAATCATAAGATTGCTCATAATTTAGATCACTTGAAAGAGATAGAAAATATTTCCAAAAAGTGTTGAGGGCTATCTTATCTCTCCATGTTTACTATATGTTTCCCACTACCCCAAACTCTCATAAGATTCTTGGGAAGGATCATTTTGATCCTTACTTCAAGGTAACTATGTTATTAGAATATTTTTTATGTTGACTATAAATTATAGTAATAGAATTTGACTACAAACTGCAATGTATAGGAATGTATTGGAGCTATAGATGTAACCCATATACCAGATATTGTTGATGTGGACATACAAGGTAAATATCATGATAAAAAAGGAAAATTTTCACAACATTTTATGGGTATATGTTCCTTTGATTATAAGTTCCAATGCATTCTTCTAGGCTAGGAAGGCTCTGCAGTAGATATTCATGTTCTTGCTTCTTCTTTGTTGAGATTAGATCCACTGGTTGTTCCTCCTGGTATGTGGAATCATCTTGTAAATTTTTATGTCATCAAATTTATGAGAGATGTGGCAAGGTTATAACAATATTTGTTTTTACATTTATGTAGGAAAATTTTATTGGTTAATGTAGGATATCCAAATGTACCTAGATCTCTTGCCCCTTATCAATGTACATGCTACCATCTAAAGGAGTTTTGTAGAAAAAATCCAATTAACTCCCCATGAGAGTTATTTAATCACCAACACTTGTCTATTCAAAATATAATAGTGTGTACAATTGGAATTCTAAAGTAATGTTTCCCTATCTTGAAGCATTCTACATCTTATCAAATCATTACACACACTAAGCTTGTCTTAGCATGTTGTATCTTGCACAACTTCATTATGATAGAGGATGACATTCCTTCAAAAGTTGAAATTGAAGAGTATGAGTGTCACGAGATAAATGTACCAATACTTGAGACATATTGGATGACTCAATGAGATAAAGATTATTGGGGAAACTTTTGAGATGAAATAGCTCAGAGGATGTGGGATGACTATAGATCTTAAGCTTAGTTCTTGTTGGAACATTACATTTTCTTCTAGAATATAATTGACAAATATTTTCAATATATCTCTTGATACTTGTATGGGATTTGAATCAATGAATGATGTGTGGCTTTGTAATTATTTTTATAGTTGTTAAAGATGAATGAATGAATGAGTTTGTTTTGTCAGCATGTTAAGTGATTGTTATTGTTTTCTATGTGGGTTCAACTAGGATGAATGACCTATTTAGCTAAGTGTTATTAGTGAGATCATTTTTATTAGTATAATAAAATATATATCATTCTTTCAAACTAAGAACATAGCATATCTAATCATACTTCATAATCAATAGCTAAGAGTTTAGCAAAAATCTTGGTTTCTACTACATATGTCAACCAAACAAAAGGAATAGATTGGACCATGTGCATATGCATTATAATCATGTCATAATGAGAATGAAACCAAATAACACATCTATTTATGCATAAACATGTTTATCACATCCTTTTGGTGGAGTTGAAAATACACTTGCAAAAGTTACTTTTTCTAGTAAATTTTATTGACTAGGTAGAATGTAGATAATCATTAGCCTTGAGCATATAATCATCATTTTTTTGTGTGCCATTGATTGCAATTCAAGTCCTCATGCTCTATATCACAATTTTCTAAGCCTTTGGTATTCTTTGAAATTGAACAACACATCCATTTATGCATAAACATGTTTATCCAATTCTGATATGCTTATTGTATGCATGGTTTTTTGTTCTAGTATAAGAAGAAATGATATTTAGGCTGATATTTTATGTTTATAGGGCCTAGTTATGCATTCAACTAGTTATTTATGATATGCTTATTGTATGGATGGTTTTTCATTCTATTCTAAAAACCAGTGGTATGCTAGTTATTTTGATATTGTATGCTTGTTAGTAATGAAGTCAGAAATATATGCTTGACTATATTTGACCCTTTTTTGTTATGTTCATTAGCATGGCTCAAGAAATGCAAGTCAGCAATAGACCTTGTTCTATGAATAGGGTACTATGGACTAGAGGTATGGAGAAAACATTCCTTGAGTTGCTTCAAGAGCAAGTCCATCTTGGTCAAAAAGGTGAAGGTAGTTTCAAAAAAAAAGCTTGGAGATGCATTGAAAGGAAGTTCAATTATGAACTAAAGAAAAATATAACCAAGGATAATTTGACAGATAAATTGAAAACTTTGAAGTTAGGATTTAGAGTCATGAAAGATTTAAGAAATAAAAGTGACTTTTCTTGGAATGAAGGTACACAATGTGTGGATGTTGAAGATAGTGTTTGGAATGATCTTCTAAAGATAAAATGATATTAAATATTCATTTGATTTAAGCATTCTTTTGGTCCTCAATTTAGTATTGAAAGACAAGTAACTATTCAATTGATTGCCAAATTGTAGAGGAAAGAATTCAAGAATGCAAAGGTGTATAAGAGGAAGCCATTCCAATACTATAATGATTTAGCCTTCATTGTGGGAAATGACATGGTAGAAGGTACTCTTGTAGCCATAGTAAAAGATACAAAAGAAGGCCACATCATGGATGAAGCCCTTGTTCTTGATGATAATGGAGATTTTAATTTACTAGTTGATCTTGACAATCATCTGGATGATGATGTAGTTCAATCCAACCAATCAAGTGCTACTTCCAAATAGAAAATATCAACATCCTCATTGAAGAAGGGAAAGAGGAAGAAGATGAGCATGGCTGGTTTGATGGATACCATTTCTGAAGCCATAAATAAGATCCATGGAGGAATGTTGAATCCTTACATTATTAAGGTGGATGAAGAGGATTTTGAATCTGTTGGAGGTAAAATATATGATGCCCTCAAAGAGATTCTTAGGATTACTAAAGATTTAATGATCAAGATCTTGATGACATATCAATCATTTTTTTAATTAATGACACACAATTATTTAGATTTTGTATAGCTATTGAGCTCATTGAATAGTTCACAATGTTTGTCATGTATTTCAATAGCCACTGAGCTCTACAATTGCTACCACATTTTTCAGACTAATCCCAGTGGTTATTGTGCAGATTTAGTCAGTGTGAAGTTCACTATTTTAAACCAAGTATTTGAATATTCACTGAGTTTATCAATGGTTAGCAAGCATTGTAATTTCTACTGAGTTCACAATTCATGTGATGCAAAGCCAATGTTAACTAAGCTACTTCTTGTTAACCAAGTGATTTAATGTTTGCCGAGTTGCACAATATCTACTGAGTCACTATTGTATACTGAGTTCAAGATTACTTGAAAGTGATTAGTATGGACCAAGCTTCTACATCTACCAAGAGTATGACAATGCCAAGCAATGGTAGTGGATGCTAAGTATCATAACCTCACTGAGTTAGTCTTCAAAACCCAACTATCTTCATGTGGGCCGACTTTGTAATATTTGTGTTAACTTGTATCATGGATGACTTTGTAATTTTGTAATATGGATTAGTATATATATGTAATGTATTGTATCATATCCAGTGTGTGTAAGAGCAAGAAAGAATAAAAATGTGAATGTGAGCATATGTATTGTAATATGAATGTGGATGTGAAAAGTTTAAGTTATGAATGCAGAAGATAAAGAATTATAAAGGCGATATCAGTATAAGGAGTAGTAGAGACATATCTATCACAGAAAGGTGATCAGTACACTAAGAAATATCTATCAGCAAACTTAGTTGCAAATCAAAGATCTACTACTTCATTCTAATAGGTGAACTAGTCAAAATCCTTTAACAAGGTAGACCTGACAGTCATTTATAAATCTCTTTACTGAGTGCATACTTCATTGTGTGTTTGAAAATCCTCTCACAAGGTGGACCTACTAGTCCTATTTTTTGCTAACATGGCAGATCATTAGAAGTGATCAATATAAGCCTTAACAGGCCAACTTTATGCTGCAGTAGTAAAGTTTGTGGGTATCATTCCCACCCTAGTTTTTCTTTCTATTTGGAAGGTTTATAGGTAACTAAATCTTTGTGTTCAAGTATTATGGATGCTTTCATGTTTTTAGTTTCTCATGCATGCAATTATATTAGATGTGATAAACTAAGTGCTAATTGATTTATTGGATTAAAATTGAAATTGTTAAAGTTTTAGAAGTTACTGATTCACCCCTCCCCTCTTAGTAACTTAACATAGTCTTGAATATTTTTAATAATTGGTATCAGAGCTTTGTGGTTCTTAGGAGAAACTTTAACAACTTGAGAAATATCAAGGATATGGAGATATTCAAACTTGAAAAAGCTCTTGACAATAAAAAGTTGGATCTAGAAATGGCCATTTCCCAACTCAAGAAAGCTAAGGAGCAACTTTCCCAATCCCTAAAAAGAAGAAAGGAACTTGCAAATAAAATGAATTATCATCTTTACATTGAAGAAAGAATTGAAGACTTTCACCCTTCAAGTAGCTTAGATGAAGCAAATGATGCAATCAAAGAACTCCTAGAGGAGAATGGTTCCTTGCAAGAAGAAGTAAGAAAGCTAAAACAAGAACAATAAATTTAGTTAGTAAGGTTGTGTGAAGTTTTGGAATAGAGAAACAAGATAAAAGAAGAGATGGATGGAAAGAACAATAAAATCCAAAACCAATCCCTTCAACAAGAAAACCTTATTGATCATCTTTCCAATACAAATGAGGAAATCATGAGCCTAAGATTTGAAAATGAAAGAATGAGGAATGATCTAAATTATGAAAGGTAAATCAATGAAAGAATAAAAAATGAGCTAAGATTTGAAAGAAAAATCAATGAAAGATTGAGAAATGACTTGAACACTAAGAAGAAAATCAATGGGCTAATGATGAAATCTCAAGCAGACATGGATTAACTAAATGAGAAAAACCTCTATAGGAAAAAAGGAAAAGTAGGAATTGGATACAAAGAAGAAGGTGAATCCTCCAAACAAGGTTCTCAAAAGAATCAAAGACCTACTTGCAATCATTTTGGTAAGATAGGTCATACATTAAACAAATATTGGAGTAATGGAAAAGCAAAATTCAATGGAAAATGCTAAAATTGTAATCAGCATGGTCATAGGGCTAATGAATGCAAAGAAAAACCAAGATTTGAAGGAAACTATCATAAATGTAAGAAACATGGAGACAAGGCATCAGAATGCAAAAAAAAGACATTGAAACTTGCAGAACAAATTGTAAAAGCAATATTTGGTTGGGATTACAATAATTGGTGTAGATGTCATTACTATGGAGAATTTTGACACATTGGTATAAATTGTGTTAAACATCATATGAGGAAAAGAGATACCACTAAAAGATGTTTCATTTGTACAAAACTTGGTCATATTTCCAAAAATTGTATGAATTTTAGTAAAATTGAAGATGAGAAGAAAGCAAAGGTTGATAACATCCGAAAGAAGATGAGACAATAATGGATTCCTAAGTCTACCAAGGATACTGGTATGAGAAATGATGGTCAAGTCACTCAAGAATTGGGTGACTC
Organism: Cupressus sempervirens; assembly: GCA_028749045.1. NCBI lineage: Eukaryota > Viridiplantae > Streptophyta > Pinopsida > Cupressales > Cupressaceae > Cupressus > Cupressus sempervirens. The sequence continues at coordinate 598,651,549 of CM053788.1, read as the reverse complement.
TACTATTCCTATTTAAGTTCTCAAGGAAGAACTAGAACTAGGCTATCAAAGAAGACATCTAAATCAGTTCCACTTGAAAGGTGACAGAGATCCAAATTTGTATACAAGATACAAAACGGATCATTGAGAAAGATTGGTGTTAGTTATTACCAAGTTACCTTCTCTACTGAGTGAGATCAGATCATAGACTCTACCAAGCAAGGTCAGGAGTAAAAAAGGAACTTATGGTTACCAAATCATGGAGACATCATTGAGTGATCAATGGCAAGTAGTGGATAATAGACTCTTAGCATAATATCAACTTATCTACCTTCATACTGAGCATTAATGGTGAATTTTTAACAAAAGGCATGGAATCAAATTCATTTCTTACCATGAATTTTTGAGTGCTATTGCGAAGATCTATTTTGAGTGCAATCAAGCGACTTGAGAGAATTTCCTACAAAAGTTTTTCAAAGTTCTCTCAAGCTACCAAGTGAAAATAGCATCTTGCAAGAGCAAGGTCAAGAAAGGTTCTAACATGTTGGTTCGAGGAGTTGAATGGAAAGTGGTAGATTTCAAGCTCGTGCTCATGATTGCTAGAACCATTAACCCAAGTAGAGCTCAATCCCAAATCACTCCCAAGGTACTCCTTGTTAATGAAATTTGTACTCATTTTAAATGTGCTATTCAAGAAATTGGTACTTTGGAGATGGATGATGCCCTAGGTTAGTTATGTGTTGATGGAACCCTAAAACCTGAGCATCAACATTTGGAAGAAAAATAATTGACACGTATTTTCCATATACCCTAAGAATTTAAAATTAAGTAGATTATCTTTATCCTTAGTTAGGTGCATAATGGATAGTTGTGGTTAGAGAAACCAATCCTGATAGTGAAGAAGATGATTCATCAAATCACTAGCCTTCCCATGCTTGCTAAAGAAAAAACAACAAAAACCCTAGGTCGGGTAGAGTTGGAGAAGAAAACCCCAGCCGAGTGGAATGGAAGAGGTATGAAAATAAGTAGTATTATAGATGTAGAATTGAAATTTGAAATTCATGTTATTGCACATAAAATATATAGTTAAAGCTGTCTTAATAATGTGTCATGTGAAGCCATGGATTTGGTGTATAAAGAAATGAAGAACAACCTATCATATGACCTTGCTGACCTATTGTTGAGGCAATTGAAAAAAAACATGGAAAGCATTAAAATTTTAAAGAACAACTCGTGAAAATTTGGTTCACTATTAACCTATCTATTCTTTTATGTCTAGAAGTTCTTCCCTTCTAAAGTCACTATAGTCTAGAGAAAAAATGTGCTTGTACTTTACCAAATAAATGAATATATTGAAAAAATGGGTAAGAACTATGCCAACATCATGGACAACAACTTCAATGTGTTCAAAGAGAAAATGAACAATAGGTTAAGAATTTTGAAGAAGCTAGTTGAAGACTACAAGGATGATGTATGCTTCATGGTGGATCGTGATAAGGTATATAATTAGGCAGTTAAGCCTAGAGCTACATGGTTCAAACCTCTTGGCTATGAGGTGAATATTGATGAGACCAAGGATATAATTGAAGCCCTTATCAATGAACCTATTGATCCCAAGGCCCATTATTTTGGAACTTATGAAGAAGCTAAGGCAAGAATTGAGTGAGAGATAAAGCTCCCACAAGCGGTTAACAAAGGCAAGAGAAGGATAGCCAAATTGAAATCTAGTGCACCTCTCTTGTTAATTGAGGGAAAAGGTGAGGATGAGGAATAGGTAGAGGATGAGGAAGAATTTGAGAAAGAAGAAGAACCTTTGAAGAAAAAGGGCAAGGTGATCATCACCAAGCCTGCAAAGTCATCCATTGCAGTCTTCACAAGGAGGTCATGGAAGAAAGGAAGTGACATTGTATTCAACAAACCTCCACCCACCTTCTAGGATAGGTTGAGGCAATTGGAAGAAGGAGTAGGGATAAAAAAACTCTAAATCTTTGAAATATGAGACCTTTTGGTGTTATTTTTTATTATGTTAACAGTGCTAAAACTACTAGGCGACAAAAGGCTTAATACCTAGATATCAGTACATACACAACCTAAAGAATAGCCAATTCTCATTATCACTTGCATATGCAAAGTACTAGGACCCAACTCCAACAAAACCTTAGACAGTTTTCTACTCTTTTGGCTCTGTAAAAAGCAGGGCGGGTGTACTCGGGGATGGTTCAAAAATGGAACAATTGTATGAGAATTATTCTTAGTTTCATTTTGATTCTCATCTCTAAATCCTCAAACATATACGTAAATCTTACTGAATTGATAAACACATCCCTTGAACAGATATGGCCAAGAAATCTTCTATAGCTCTGCAGATGTTTCCAACAGCAATGGCTAAATGAAGCTAAAACAATCCATGCAGGCAAGTGCTGGCCAACTTTGAATATCTTACAGGAAATATAAGTAAAAATTGATTTTATGATGTACTTTGAAAAAGCCAGTCATAATACACTTCTCTTTTGGCTGAAATACTTTCGATCAGTACCTAATCCATTGGGGATTCAGAGTCAAGTAAATTCTTAGATCTAATTTGTTGCTTTGCAATAAATTTTCATCAGCAATCCTTACTAGAATTTATCATTCAAAAATCCTAATTAACACCCAAGCAACCTCATCACATTCAGCAGAGCCTTTATTTAATCCATTGAATTAACAACAATAACAAATGGATGTACAGCCTTACTATATTGCAATCAATTGCATAAGCTTTTACTCACACAACATCAAGGTAGCTAAGTATTTAAAAGGAGACAAAATTCAGAAAAGAACAGATATGGGGACAATTCATAATTTGTATTCATTTCCTTTGAAAATGGTATATCCTTTGAAAATGGCATATCTGAGGAATTCATCAAGTTTTGTGATAAATATGGAATGACAAGAACATCATCTTCTCCATATCATCCACAAGGGAATGGGCAAGCTGAGTCCACAAATAAAAGCCTGTTGAAAATCATTAAGAGAACCTTGGATGATAATAAAAGGGCATGGGATTCCAAGTTATAGTTGGCAATATGGGCTGATAGAGTAACTATAAAGAAGGCAATTGGGATGGCTCCATTTGATTTAGTGTATGGAATTCAAGCTAGAATGCCCCAGAACAACTTGATGGGATTATATAATTACATCCAGTTATATGATGAAGATACCACTGATGAAATGAAAGAAAGAATGAATGAATTGGTAGGATTGACCGAAGCCAGAAGAGAAGCATCTCTGAGGAATCAAAAATTGCAGTTACAAGTCAAAACACTCTATGATAAAAGAACTGTAAACAAGAAATTTGAAAATGGAGACCTAGTCTTAATGTGGAACGCCAGAATTGAAGATAAAGGAAAACATGGCAAATTTGATCCCATTTGGTTAGGCCCATATCTCATTGAGAATGCTTGGGGTAAAGATTCTTACATAATCAAAGATATATTTGATAATATTCTTGAATTGCCAGTTCATGGACAATTCTTGAAGAGGTATTTTTCTTGAAAAAATACTTATTTTCTTCCATGAACAATAGTTTTAGGGTTTCTTGTCATCCTGTTTTCTGTAAATCCTTGTACAGTCTGAGTTTTTTATTTTTGTGTGTTGCTCTGTGCTCTCTGAAGAAGTTGTCACTTTACCGGATGTGTGGTCTGCTCTCCCATAGATTCTGAATCTTTGCATAGACTCAAGTAGTTTATCATCCCCAGACAGAGCCACTGTTGGTCTGACTTTTTTTGTAGTAAAAATTTTCAGTTAAATCATAGAAAAGTCAAATGTTCTATGCCTAAGTGAAACATAGGGTTTTGGATAAACCATCTATAAGAAATAATCGCCATATAAACCCTATATCATCTCTATTCATAAATTGACGTGCGCAAAATTTTGAATTTTCAAAAGAGACGAATATGCTGTCATATTCCTTTTCCTTTCTCCCGAGTTACCTTTTTTCCTATTTGTCCCAACCGTCGGATCCGATTAGATCTACCATTGGCATTACCTCGCTACTGAGAGTTGCATGCTCATTAAGTATAGCGAGATAACGAGTATTGAGTATTTTAAGCGGTGGGACCATAAAGTGAAGATGCAGCGATCAGAGATTTGCTTATTAAATGTTTTATTGTGCAGGTACACTTTGCAATTCACCATCCAAAAAAAAAAAAAAAGAGGATAGGGACCCACTAGAATATCTGACATCAGAGCCAGAATGTTGATTTTTTTGGAAGTTCCGCCACCTCGCTATCGGAAAATTCAAACACTTCACCATTAGCGAAGTAGCGAGGCCACGTGAAAATCTGAAAATGATGACATTGCATCTTGCTTGTATCATAATTACACCAGGTGGCATGACCAGTCATAAATACCGTTGTCAGAATCAGTTTTAATTAACAAAAGTAATTACTGGGTAACCCTTGCATTTTCTGGCACGGAATCCTTTTAAGTGTCGGAGCTCACTACCTCACTATCAAAAAATTCAGGTGCTTCACCGTTAGCGAGTTAGCGAGGCCCCGTAAAATGGCAAAAGATCAGCAAGATCTTTGATGACATGTAATAACAGATGACTATGATAAATTTTGACATGTACCAACTATGCAGAGATCCGATTCTCATTAATACCTATCTGACTGAATGTACAAGAAATCTTGAACGTCAGCTTGAAGTGGATCAATGGAGCTCGCTACCTCGCTATGAAGAGTTGCAAGGGAGATAATTATAGCGACATAGCGAGTTGGGCCCGCTGCCTTCTTTCTTAAGAAGCCCTATAGTGTATCTTTCGATCATTTCTTGATCTGATCAACGATTGTCGCCGCTTCGCCATGGCAAGGTGCTTGTTCTTTATGCATAACGAAGTAGCGACATGCTGACACGTGTTCTCCATCGTCAGTGGGTCTAAATATAAGCACCATCAAAAGAAAGAATTCTGTACGTGGCAAGTTCTCATTGGGTAAAATAACTGACATGGCAAATATAACTCCTAGTTGTTCTCTCTATACCGCATGATCATAGGATCTTTGAAGATCGACGGCGCAGTTTTAAATGAAAAATGTAGTGCCACTCTCTATATTAATTAGAAAAGAAAGCTTTGTCTGTGAGGAAAAATAGAGTATAATACAGAGAGATTTCATCAGTTTCATTTCACGCAAGAAAAGATTTGAAGCCATTCTTGTGCAGAAGCCATTACTGAAAGAAAAGCGTGCCAAGGTTTGATAAAAAAAATTGTCAAGTTGTCTGTTTGCGAAAAATTTGCAGGAATACAGAGGAGAATTGAGACAGAATTCAAGTAAGTAAAACTACCATCATCTTCGTGAGCTTTTAAGTTTTAAAAAGATAGCCCAAGATGCCTCCTAAGAAGGGATTTACAGGTGCAATAAACTACCTAGATAGAAATGTGCATGATGATTTTCTTGAGTTACTTCCTGAATCTACTGTAGAAACGGTGCAAGTTAAGAGGTTAACCTCACTGAACCCTAGGCTAAGGATAGTTGATGTATTCTATGATAAGGGTAATTGGGTCTGGGATGCTCAAACTTCTGAAACTGGTTTGAGTTTATTCAAAAAATGGTTTGCGGAAAGGAAGTTATATGCCCCTCATGCCAATATATGGAATTTTGATCTTGGGAAGCTTGTTGTCCCCAGCGTGTTTATGGATTTTGACCTGCTTGAAGCTATAGCAAAAAACTATGACCAAGCCACTAAGGCAGTGAGAAGAATGGATGGTGAGGATTTAGTTACCATCAGTCCCGAGGAGATTAGGAAGGTTTTCAGTCTGGGACCCCTCACCATGTATCATGTGCCGATTAATTTGATAGATTTAGAAAAAGAATATATATCCAAGAGGGATGTAGTTAGACAGGGTGCACTGAAATCCCACATAGGCCGGATTGGAGGCCTCCCAACCATAACATCATCTTCTAAAGAACCATTCAAGAAATCATGCTTTAATGCCAGGGCAGTGGAGATATATAGGACCCTGTGCAGAGTCTTCAGAGAGGGCGAAGAAGATTTTATTCCGGTGAGCTTCATGTATATGATCACCCAAATCTCCTCTTTTGGTGTGGAAATAATTTTTTATTTTGCATCTTACTTGGCAAATGAGATTCACCAGGGATTGGTGGGGATTGCACAGGGCAAGGTGGAAAAGGTTTGGAGTTAGTATTCCTTATTGATGCATATGTTTCTTTTTAAAGGGGCCACTTATTTTGGTAAAGAACTGGTTTTAAATAGAGAACAAGAAGGGGAGGCACTGCCAATCCAACTATGGAGTGCAGACATGACCTGGGAAGCAGAAAATGCTAGCTTTGTTAGATTTGATAGGCACTTTGCCTCCAAACTAAGGTGCCTCATATTGAGTGATAATCTTAGAATCCCTAAGGCATTAATGCACCTTGTTAGGCCTATGGACAAAACCCATAATCTAAAAGTTTCACATAATTGGGGAGATATTATCCCATATTCAGTCTCAACCATCATCAGGGTCTATGGATTCAAAGGAACACCCCATGTGTTACCCTATCAGGTACCTTTAAAGGTAGGGATAGCTGAATTTTTGTGGCAGTTGGGAGGAGTGGAGGAGGCCTTTTTGCACAAAAGGGGGACATGATCAATTTTTCCTACTTGTACTATAGCCCACCAGTTTGTGATAACTAAAGAAGGGTGGGTATTTCTCCATAAAATTTTGGATCAATATAAGATGGTAGTGTCTCACTCTTGTTTTTGTGATACAGAAGGTTTGTTTAACTCTGCCCTTAGATTTAGAATCAAGCTTCATCTAGTTCAGCATGAATTCTATTTTCCTGAAGATATAATAAGAAATGAATACTCTCTCCATGAGCAAGAAATTATTGGGGTTTGAGAAGGTGAGTAACTTTCATCAATTTCTGCTTGTGTAACAATAATTTCACCCTATTTCCTTGTGCTTTAGAATCTGTTGATACGGTAAAGGAAAAAGAAAAATGGAAAAAGGAAATGGATGAATTATTCGATAACAGAATAACAAACATCATCAGTGAGACTGGCCATTGGTTTTGGGCAAAGACAAATGAGGAGCTGGTAAAAATACAATTATATTACGCTGATATGAGAAAAGAATTCGATGATTTAGAGGAAAATGACAATTCTTTAATAAAGATACAAAGAGAAACCCTAAGTTTTGATTGGCCAGATGATGATACTTTTAACAAATGGAAAAATTAGTTTAGTGAGCAGATGTCAGGAGACAATGACGAAGAAGATGTAAGAGTAATAGTTACTTTTGTAATCAGCAATGATGACAGAGAAAATCCCCAGGTTAAAGTGAGTTTGCATGTAACAGAAGATGATACATCACTTACAGACCTTATGGGTATGTACTCTGAAGATGAAGAATGATTGTGAGATCAGATCATAACAACCAAGAAGCATAACAGAAAGGGACCCGCCAAGAATTGTTGTTGTAATTAACCTTTCTATTATTCTTGTTTTTGTTTTTCTAAAGAAGGACACTTGTCACCTTCTTTAGCCTGAAGCTTGTTGCATCTCACATTATTTAAGTGAGATCCCAAGGCTAAAGAAAGGTCTGAATTTGGTTTTTACTAAGTATTGTGCTTAGTTCTGTTTTTGGTCCAAACATTTTGGGAAGGAAATTTATGGTATACTTTTCTGTCAAAATTTCTGAGATATAGATGAATGTAGAAAGAACTGTGCTTCTTCTCTGAAGGTCTTTCTGGGTCTATTGTAAAGGATATAACATTTTCAAAGGAAATGAATACAAATTATGAACTGTCCCCATATCTGTTCTTTTCTGAATTTTGTCTCCTTTTAAATACTTAGCTACCTTGATGTTGTGTGAGTAAAAGCTTATGCAATTGATTGCAATATAGTAAGGCTGTACATCCATTTGTTATTGCTGTTAATTCAATGGATTAAATAAAGGCTCTGATGAATGTGATGAGGTTGCTTGGGTGTTAATAAGGATTTTTGAATGATAAATTCTGGTAAGGATTGTTGATGAAAATTTGTTGCAAAGCAACAAATTAGATCTAAGAATTTACTTGACTCTGAATCCCCAATGGATTAGGCACTGATCGAAAGTATTTCAGCCAAAAGAGAAGTATATTATGACTGGCTTTTTCAAATTACATTATAAAATCAATTTTTACTTATATTTCCTGTAAGATATTCAAAGTTGGCCAGCACTTGCCTGCATGGATTGTTTTAGCTTCATTTAGCCATTGCTGTTGGAAACATCTGCAGAGCTATAGATGATTTCTTGGCCATATCTATTCAAGGGATGTGTTTATCAATTCGGTAAGATTTACGTATATGTTTGAGGATTTAGAGATGAGAATAGAAATGAAACTAAGAATAATTCTCATACAATTGTTCCATTTTTGAACCATCCCCGGGTACACCCGCCCTGGTTTTTACAGAGCCAAAAGAGTAGAAAAACGTCTAAGGTTTTGTTGGAGTTGGGTCCTAGTACTTTGCATATGCAAGTGATAATGAGAATTGGCTATTCTTTAGGTTGTGTATGTACTGATATCTAGGTTTTAAGCCTTTTGTCGCCTAGTTGTTTTAGCACTGTTAACATCATAAAAAAAAACACCAACAAAATGGCGACTCTGCTGGGGACTGTCTAACACATCTGTAAAAAGTACTGCAGTTGTCTTTAGTCTTACTAAGTAAGTATGTGTCGTGTGATCTTTATTTTGCCCATAGCTATAAGGGAATCTTTAGTGTCAAAACTTGAGGATTTAAAGAAGATATAACCCAAGTACCATTGCTACACACTGACACATCCAGCTTATCTGAGTGTCTTATCTAACAAGCAAGAGTTGCAGTCTTACAACATCAGTGATTGGTCTCTTTGTGCCGTATTTTTGTTCCTACTTGTGTATTGTTTTCTTTCTGTCAGTAAGAATGTTATTATATTTTCCTGAAAGAGGGTGGCGACTCAGTCAAGGTTTTGAAGCTAGTGCTTATTGTAACAAAAGAAGAATATGGCTGACAAGAGAAAAAACACAAGGGCTTACATGAGAGCCAATCCCGATGTATCAATGTATACTAATTTACCCCAAGGTGGTAGGAAGAACCAAAATAAGAAAAGAATAGATCCAAATCCTACTTGGAAGCCTAGAGGTAATGCCTCCGTAAATTCCCATTATCAACCGATAATAGCAAGAGAGTCATCTTCGCTTAGTTCTGAATCCGAAAATACAAGACTCTTAGGAGGTATTTTCTATACCCCATTACCAGATCAGAGAGTTTTTCAAGACAAAGACGTATCTACTATGGGAATTGCTTCACTAAGACTAGGGCTTGTAGCAGATATAAATTGTAGGCTAGGATTTAGGAGTTCATCTGATACCCCTTTTAATCCTAGAGTAGCCCCATATATGGAACCAAACCTTATAGATCTAGATGACCCTACTGATTTCGAGGCAACCTCTGCTGATTCTAAAGAAGTGCAATCTAAAATAGGATTTTTGAAGAAATGGATTGCTGAGGAAGAAGCTAAACACATCCGTCTTGAAAAGGAAAGGGAGCGAGCCACTTTGGATGCAATAATAGAAAGAGATACTCTGCTAAGAAGGATGGCTGCTTTGAAAGAGCAAAATAAAAAATTAGAAGAGAATACCCCCACTCTCCATCAGGACGTCTTTGGAGATGTTGATAATCTAAGAGCTAAAGTTCAACAATAGGAGAAACTCCTAAATCAAAGGCAAGAACCAATTATTGCTCAAGTTCAAGCTTATAAACCCATTCAAGTTGATCCAATAGAGCCCACTGGAATAGTTCTAGATAAAGGGAAAGGCAAGGCTATAGGAATCCAAATAAATGAGCCTCAAGCCATACCAAGCAAACCTATACAACCCTCCATATCAAAATTAGATCTAGAACTAGAGAAGGCTCTAAAGGAGAGGGAAGACCTTGCAAAAGAACTTGAGAAGGTTGAAAATGAAGCTCAGGCTGCAGAAACCAGAAGGAAAATCCAATTCATAAAGTCTAATTCTGCATTGAATTCATGGCCTAGTTTGTCTATCCCACCTACAAATCCTGCACCAGTTAGTGGTCCCATAATCCTGACTTAGAAAGTACCCCAATCTGCTCCTACCTCATCTTTCAATATTGGCACTCAAGTCCCATTTGTCCCACCACAGCTGTCCCAAGCTGCTCTCCTAAGTCAAGCTAATGCAGCTAGTACCTCTAACATTCCTGGTTTCCAGAAGAAACCTATATACCTCAAAAAATATAGACAAATATCATTTGCCAGTATTCCTGGTGCCCTCCATCCCATATCTTTTGATTTAAGGGATAAAGTGGTTAAGTTCTCTGGAAATAATGTTGTTACTGGTGAAGAACATTTGAGAATTTTCATTGACATGCTCAATGATTATGAAGTTGAACATGAGGACATGGTGATGAAATTATTTGTGCATTCACTCACAGAGGATGTAAGGGATTGGTTCAGGAGGTTGCCTGATGATAGTATTACTTCATGGAGTGATTTGGAGAAATTGTTCAAAGAACAATATGGGGACAATACTAATGCAGGATTCATGTTGAATGAGTTCAACAATATCAAGAAGAATCCAAATGAATCCACATTTGATTTCAGTGTGAGATTTCAGAAAGGGATGTACAAACTATTTCAGTTTATGCGGTTAAATGAAGACGTCTATCTTACAACCTATTTCAATGCCTTTGATAGCAAAATGGCCTACCAACTGAGAGATAAGAATCCTAAAACTTTAAGAGATGCCTATAGAGTTGCAGTGAATATAGAAAATAATAGAAAGGCCTCTGGCAAATTAGGGAGGAGGGATTATCCTAAGCTTTTCAATCCTAAGAATAATAATAAAAGGGAGGGTGACAAAACTCCCATAGGAAAAAAGCCTGAAGAACCTACTATAGGCCATTTTTTAGAAATGCTCAAGAAGATGAATCCCACTATTTTCAATAAGACAAATGTTACTGAGAGAACCCCTGTGAATAACAACAATTTCAATAGACAGCCTAGGATGCAAAATTACCCTTACACCACCCAGTGGAAAGATGGTAAACCAGTTCCCAACCAGACCCAAAATATGAAAGATAAGGGTACCCTAGACCCCCTGCAAAGGAACACTGTAAATATGAATGATGATGTACCTTGGTGCATTATATGCCAATCACCTCATTCTGTCGATTATTGTGTTGTTGCCCAGTCGTTCGCCCAAGCTCAAGGAGTGCAAGCAGAAGAAGAAACAGAAGAAAAAAGCCATGATGATATAAGCTGCAATATGGTGAACACATCTGATGATTTGATAGATTTTGATTCAGAAGAACCTGAGAATGATGTTACCAGCCAGAGAATTGCTTACCAGTTACATCATCAGCAAATATTTTCAGATGATGAAAAGAATGATACAGATAAGGTATGCAATACATTTTCTGACGTAGGTTTCACAAACCTAAGAATCCCCTCCAAAGAGGAAATTGATAGAATTACAGCCGAGATGATTTCACAAGTCCATAGTAATTACAATTTGAGAAATAGAGCAATAAATAATGAGGTAGGAAGGCCATCTAGTGTGTTCATCAAAGACACCACTCATAAGACAAATGATCAACACAAGAAAGTCAGTATAGATGTGCCTAAGATCAAGGAGAACAAGGGTCAAAAATGGGAACCAAAAAAGAAGGTTCAATTTTAGAAAGGTGAAGCAACAAAGACAGTAGTGCAACCAGAGAAATCAGAACCGGATGTTGTCAAGCAAAAAGTGGTGCCCACTACTCAAAAGACTCTGATTCTAGGTACTATTGTAAAACCTACTGTGGTTGAACCTGTTGATATGATTGCCATGTTATCTCAAATTACTGTGAAAGTACCCTTGTCTGAGCTTTTTAGAATTGAAGAGCATAAGAATAAGGCTTTGTCATGGTTGGGTGGAATAGCAAACAACAATAGTATTGATGATCAAGCTGTAGCCCAACAGACCCCATTAATAATAGAGGACAATGGTATTATATCCCAGATTCCTCAGATGTTTTTAGATGATTCATCAGTTGCGTTCATACAAGATATTGATCCTTTTTTCCTTAGTCTAATCATAAAAGGGAAAACCTTGAAAAATTGTATGATAGATTCTGGAGCTTCCAACACTATAATGCCTTTTAAAGTAATGGAAGCCCTAGGATTGAAGGTGGATACTAAGCAAGGTAGATGCCGAGGGATGGATGCTAGAGAGGTTCCAGTAATAGGTACTATAAATGCCTTACCATTCAAACTGGCTGCATTTCCTGAGGTAGAATTAACCATGTCTATCCTTGTGGTGGATATACCCCCACACTACGGGATGCTACTTTCCAGAAAATGGAGTGCCGCCATGGGAGGAAGCCTACAATGTGACCTTACTTATGCCACCTTCCATATAGGGGACAAAGCTATCAGGGTAAATAGGGAACCAAGGGTTAACCACATCTTAGGTGAAGAAATTGACAAAGATACTACTTGTTTCCTATACACTGGGATTAATGCTTTCAGGGATGAATTAATTATTCAGGAAGTGGAAAACTTGCCTGATATCATTGAAAATGAGGTTGAATGTTGCATGAATTCACCAAAATTATGGACAATGTTCTTTGATGGGGCTAGTTCTAAAGAGGGTGCAGGGGCAGGTGTAGTCTTTGTGTCCCCTGAAAATAACACCTTCAGGTATTCATTCACCTTGAAGTTTGCTTGCACTAATAACATCGCTGAATATGAAGCATTACTGCTAGGACTCAAAGTGGCCACACACCACAAAATTAAGAAATTGTGTGTCATAGGGGATTCTGAATTGATCATCTCTCAGATCAAAGGAACCTACTCCTCAAAAAATAGGAGATTAAAACAATATAGAAATGCAGTCTGGGATCAAATAGAATTATTTGATGCATTTGGGATCTCATGGAGAGATAGGACCCAGAATAAAATGGTTGATCTTCTGGCCAATGTAGCTATCAAACCAAAAGAAATATCATTTGCAGGAATCTCCTAGATTGAGGCCCAAAACAGACCTTCTATACCTGACAACATTGAAAATTGGCAGGTGTTTGAAGATGACAAAGATATTACAAATTTTTTGCTAAATGAAGACAAATACCATCTTCAGGAGATGGACTGCAATGGACTGATTGAAACCATAAATGGGAAAGAAACCATTTTTGGTCAAGAAATCATGCAATTAAAAAGAAATAAGATGCCTAAGGGGTTGGTAGTCTTGGAGAATATTTTTGATAACCAAGACAGAGTAAAATCGGGAGTAAATGACCCCAAACCGCAGGAGCTAGAAGAAATGAATTTGGGAACGGATGAATTCCCTAAAAGGGTTTACATCGGCCAAAATCTGCCTGTTCAAATCAGAAAAGCATTGATTGACCTACTTAGAAAGTACAGGCATGTTTTTTCTTGGTCATATGATGACCTTAAAGCTTATAGGGAGGACCTTTTCCAGCATGTCATACCGTTGAAAGAAAATGTAAAACATTTTAGGCAAAAATAGAGGCCAATCAATCCTACCCTTGCCCTAAAAATGCAGGAAGAACTGACAAAACTGAGAGATGGTGGAATAATCAAACCAATTAGGCATTCCACTTGGGTTTCAAACCTTGTTCCTGTAAGAAAAAAGAATGGAGATATTAGGCTTTGTGTGGATTTTAGAAATCTAAACATTGCATCTCTAAAAGATAATTATGGCTTACCTAATATGGAAGCCATGTTACAACAAGTGACCAGCTCTGAATTGATGTCAATGATGGATGGCTTTTCTGGATATAATCAAGTTTTGGTAAAAGAAAGTGAACAGTTCAAAACAGCTTTTACAACCCCTTGGGGAACATATGTGTATGTGAGGATGCCTTTTGGCTTGATTAATGCAGGAGCTACTTTCCAAAGAGCCATGGATGTAGCATTTCATGAGTATATTGACAAATTTATGGTTGTGTACCAGGATGATCTTACAGCGTATTCTAACAAGGCTGAAGATCACTGCAAACACTTGGAAATTTTTTATATAAAAGCCTTGGAATATAGGGTATCTCCAAACCCAAAGAAATGCTCATTTGGGGTCACAGAAGGAAAGTTATTAGGACACATAGTGTCTAAGGATGGGGTAAAAATAGACCCAGAAAGGGTAATAGCTATTGATAAAGTCCCCAAACCTAAAAACGTGAAAGGTATACAGTCCTTTTTTGGCCAGGTTAATTTTCTGAGGAGGTTTGTTACCAATTTCGCTGAAATTAGTAGACCCATTTCAAAAATGCTCAAGAAAGGAGCTGTTATAGATTGGAATGGTGAACCTTCACAGGCATTCTAGGATATAAAAACTGCAATAAAAAATGCTCTAGTGTTGAGGACCCCAGATTATACAAAACCCATGCATATTTTTTCTTTTGCATCATTCCATACTGTAGCTGCAATTTTATTACAGAAAAACCAATAAGGGTATGAGCAGCCTATTGCCTTTTTTAGCAAATCCCTGCAGCATGCTGAACTGAAGTATGAAATAAATGAAAAACAAGCATATGCTTTGGTAAATGCTGTAAAAGCATTCAGAAGTTATTTGGTAGGCGCTACTATTATTGACTTTGTACCTAGTGCTGTAGTTAAAGATATTTTCTCTCAGCAGGAAGTGTCAAGAAGGAGATGTAGATGGATCAATAGAATCCAAGAATTTAACATTGATATGCAGATAACTAAGTTAGTAAGAGGTCAAGGTTTGGCCAAACTTATGGCCGAAACTAACCTGGAAGCTAATCAGATAAACCTAGTAAATGATGATTTCAGAACTGATTTCTGCGACATGGACCAGTGTGACTGGTACACCAATGTTATACATTACTTGCAACATATGGAAGTTCCTCTCCATCTGCCTGATAATGAAAAAAGGAATATTAAATTGCAAGCCATCAGGTATGTAATTGTTCAAAATAACTTATGGTGGAGAAACTTTGAAGGAGTTCTGTTGAAATGTGTTGACAAAGAAAGGGCAAAAGAGATTTTGAAAGAAATGCATGCTGGAGTATGTGGAGGACATTACATGGCCAAAACTACTGCGCATAAGATAATGAGGGCTGGTTTTTGGTGTCCTGCTTTGTTCAAAGATGCTCAAGTTATGGTTAAGAAATGTGATCCTTGTCAGAGATTTGCTGGAAAGCTGAAATTCTCAGGAAATACTCCACTGAAGCCAGTTGAAACTAAAGCACCTTTTCAACAATGGGGTCTGGACTTCATAGGAGAAATTTTTCCCAAGTCCAGTACTGGCTATTATTGGATTCTGGTTGCTACTGACTACTTTACAAAATGGGTAGAGGCTATCCCTACCAGAAGTGCAACGAGTAAAGTGGTAAATAATTTCCTATTGAATAATATCATTTCCAGATTTGGATGTCCACAGAAAGTTGTCACAAATAATGCTATGTGTTTTAGGTCTGAGGAATTCATCAAGTTTTGTGATAAATATGGAATGACAAGAACATCATCTGCTCCATATCATCCACAAGGGAATGGGCAAGCTGAGTCCACAAATAAAAACCTGTTGAAAATCATTAAGAGAACCTTGGATGATAATAAAAGGGCATGGGATTCCAAGTTACAGTTGGCAATATGGGCTGACAGAGTAACTGTAAAGAAGGCAATTGGGATGGCTCCATTTGATTTAGTGTATGGAATTCAAGCTAGAATGCCCCAGAACAACTTGATGGGATTATACAATTACATCCAGTTATATGATGAAGATACTACTGATGAAATGAAAGAAAGAATGAATGAATTGGTAGGATTGACCGAAGCCAGAAGAGAAGCATCTCTGAGGAATCAAAAATTGTAGTTACAAGTCAAAACACTCTATGATAAAAGAACTGTAAACAAGAAATTTGAAAATGGAGACCTAGTCTTAATGTGGAACACCAGAATTGAAGATAAAGGAAAACATGGCAAATTTGATCCCATTTGGTTAGGCCCATATCTCATTGAGAATGCTTGGGGTAAAGATTCTTACATAATCAAAGATATATTTGATAATATTCTTGAATTGCCAGTTCATGGACAGTTCTTGAAGAGGTATTTTTCTTGAAAAAATACTTATTTTCTTCCATGAACAATAGTTTTAGGGTTTCCTGTCGTCTTGTTTTCTGTAAATCCTTGTACAGTCTGAGTTTTTTGTTTTTGTGTGTTGCTCTGTGCTCTCTGAAGAAGTTGTCACTTTGCTGGATGTGTGGTCTGCTCTCCCATAGATTCTGAATCCTTGCATAGACTCAAGTAGTTTATCATCCCCAAACAGAGCCACTGTTGGTCTGACTTTTTTTGTAGTAAAAATTTTCAGTTAAATCATAGAAAAGTCAAATGTTCTATGCCTAAGTGAAACATAGGGTTTTGGATAAACCATCTATAAGAAATAATCGCCATATAAACCCTATATCATCTCTATTCATAAATTGACGGGCGCAAAATTTTGAATTTTCAAAAGAGACGAATATGCTGTCATATTCCTTTTCCTTTCTCCCGGGTTACCTTTTTTCCTATTTGTCCCAACCGTCGAATCCAATTAGATCTACCGTTGGCGTTACCTCGCTACTGAGAGTTGAATGCTCATTAAGTATATCGAGATAATGAGTATTGAGTATTTTAAGCGATGGGACCATAAAGTGAAGATGCGACGATCAGAGATTTTCTTATTAAATGTTTTATTGTGCAGGTACACTTTGCAATTCACCATCCAAAAAAAAAGAAAAGAGGATAGGGACCCACTAGAATATCTGACATCAGAACCAGAATGTTGATTTTTCCAGAAGTTCCACCACCTCGCTGTCGGAAAATTCAGATACTTCACCGTTAGCGAAGTAGCGAGGCCATCTGAAAATCTGAAAATGATGACATTGCATCTTGCTTGTATCATAATTACACCAGGTGGCATGACCAGTCATAAATACCGTTGTCAAAATCAATTTTAATTAACAGAAGTAATTACTGGGTAACCCTTGCATTTTTTGGCACGGAATCCTTTTAAGTGCCGGAGCTTGCTACCTCGCTATCGGAAAATTCAGGTGCTTCACCGTTAGCGAGTTAGCAAGGCCCTATAAAATGGCAAAAGATCGGCAAGATCTTTGATGACATGTAATGACAGATGACTATGATAAATTTTGACATGTGCCAACTATGCAGAGATCTGATTCTCATTAATACCTATCTGACTGAATGTACAAGAAATCTTGAACATCAGCTTAAAGTGGATCAACGGAGCTTGCTACCTCGCCATGAAGAGTTGCAAGGGAGATAATTATAGCAACATAGCGAGTTGGGACTGCCGCCTTCTTTCTTAAGAAGCCCTGTAGCGTATCTTTTGATCATTTCTTGATCTGATCAACGATTGTCGTCGCTTCGCCATGGCAAGGTGCTTGTTCTTTATGCATAACAAAGTAGCAACATGCTGACACGTGTTCTCCATCGTCAGTGGGTCTAAATATAAGTGCCATCAAAAGAAAGAATTCTATACATGGCAAGTTCTCATTGGGTAAAATAACTGACATGGAAAATATAACTCCTAGTTGTTCTCTCTGTACCGCATGATCGTAGGATCTTTGAAGATCGACGGCGCAGTTTTAAATGAAAAATGTAGTGCCACTCTCTGTATTAATTAGACAAGAAAGCTTCATTCGTGAGGAAAAACAAAGTATAATACAGAGAGATTTCATCAGTTTCATTTCACGCGAGAAAATATTTGAAGCCATTCTTGTGCAGAAGCCATTACTGAAAGAAAAGCGTGCCAAGGTTTGATAAAAAAAAATTGTCAAGTTGTCTGTTCATGAAAAATTTGTAGGAATACAGAGGAGAATTGAGACAGAATTCAAGTAATTAAAACTACCATCATCTTCGTGAGCTTTTAAGTTTTAAAAAGATAGCCCAAGATGCCTCCTAAGAAGGGATTTACAGGTGCAATAAACTACCTGGATAGAAATGTGCATGATGATTTGCTTGAGTTACTTCCTGAATCTACTGTAGAAATGGTGCAAGTTAAGAGGTTAACCTCACTGAACCCTAGGCTAAGGATAGCTGATCGATTGTATGATAAGGGTAATTGGGTCCGGGATGCTCAAACTTCTCAAATTGGTTTGAGTTTATTCAAAAAATGGTTTGAAGAAAGGAAGTTATATGCCCCTCATGCCAATATATGGAATTTTGATCTTGGGAAGCTTGTTGTCCCCAGCGTGTTTATGGATTTTGACCTGCTTGAAGCTATAGCAAAAAAATATGACCAAGCCACTAAGGTAGTGAGAAGAATGGATGGTGAGGCTTTAGTTGCCATCAGTCCCGAGGAGATTAGGATGGTTTTCAGTCTGGGACCCCTCACCATGTATCATGTGCCCATTAATTTGATAGATTTAGAAAAAGAATATATATCCAAGAGGGATGTAGTTAGGCAGGGTGCACTGAAAGCCCACATAGGCCGGATTGGAGGCCTCCCAACCATAACATCATCTTCTAAAGAACCATTCAAGAAATCATGCTTTAATGCCAAGGCAGTGGAGATATATAGGACCCTGTGCAGAGTCTTCGGAGAGGGCGAAGAAGATTTTATTCCGGTGAGCTTCATGTATATGATCACCCAAATCTCCTCTTTTGGTGTGGAAATAATTTTTGATTTTGCATCTTACTTGGCAAATGAGATTCACCAGGGATTGGTGGGGAATGCACAGGGCAAGGTGGAAAAGGTTTGGAGTTAGTATTCCTTATTGATGCATATGTTTCTTTTTAAAGGGGCCACTTATTTTGGTAAAGAAATGGTTTTAAATAGAGAACAAGAAGGGGAGGCACTGCCAGTCCAACTATGGAGTGCAGACATGACCTGGGAAGCAGAAAATGCTAGCTTTGTTAGATTTGATAGGAACTTTGCCTCCAAACTAAGGTGCCTCATATTGAGTGATAATCCCAGAATCCCTAAGGCATTAATGCACCTTGTTAGGCCTATGGACAAAACCCATAATCTAAAAGTTTCACATAATTGGGAAGATATTTTCCCATATTCAATCTCAACCGTCATCAGGGTCTATGGATTCAAAGGAACACCCCATGTGTTACCCTATCAGGTACCTTTAAAGGTAGGGATAGCTGAATTTTTGTGGCAGTTGGGAGGAGTGGAGGAGGCCTTTTTGCACAAAAGGGGGACAGGATCAATTTTTCCTACTTGTACTATAGCCCACTAGTTTGTGATAACTAAAGAAGGGTGGGTATTTCTCCATAAAATTTTGGATCAATATAAGATGGTAGTGTCTCACTCTCGTTTTTGTGATACAGAAGGTTTGTTTAACTCTGCCCTTAGATTTAGAATCAAGCTTCATCCAGTTTAGCATGAATTCTATTTTCCTGAAGATATAATAAGAAATGAATACTCTCTCCATGAGCAAGAAATTATTGGGGTTTGAGAAGGTGAGTAACTTTCATCAATTTCTGCTTGTGTAACAATAATTTCACCCTATTTCCTTGTGCTTTAGAATCTGTTGATACGGTAAAGGAAAAAGAAAAATGGAAAAAGGAAATGGATGAATTATTCGATAACAGAATAAAAAACATCATCAGTGAGACTGGCCATTGGTTTTGGGCAAAGACAAATGAGGAGCTGGTAAAAATACAATTATATTACGCTGATATGAGAAAAGAATTCGATGATTTAGAGGAAAATGCCAATTATTTAATAAAGATACAAAGAGAAACCCTAAGTTTTGATTGGCCAGATGATGAAACTTTTAACAGATGGAAAAATTAGTTTAGTGAGCAGATGTCAGGAGACAATGACGAAGAAGATGTAAGAGTAATAGTTACTTTTGTAATCAGCAATGATGACAGAGAAAATCCCCAGGTTAAAGTGAGTTTGCATGTAACAGAAGATGATACATCACTTACAGACCTTATGGGTATGTACTCTGAAGATGAAGAATGATTGTGAGATCAGATCATAACAACCAAGAAGCATAACAGAAAGGGACCCGCCAAGAATTGTTGTTGTAATTAACCTTTCTATTATTCTTGTTTTTGTTTTTCTAAAGAAGGACACCTGTCACCTTCTTTAGCCTGAAGCTTGTTGCATCTCACATTATTTAAGTGAGATCCCAAGGCTAAAGAAAGGTCCGAATTTGGTTTTTACTAAGTATTGTGCTTAGTTCTATTTTTGGTCCAAACATTTTGGGAAGGAAATTTATAGTATACTTTTCTGTCAAAATTTCTGAGATATAGATGAATGTAGAAAGAACTGTGCTTCTTCTCTGAAGGTCTTTCTGGGTCTATTGTAAAGGATATACCATTTTCAAAGTAAATGAATACAAATTATGAACTGTCCCCATATCTATTCTTTTTTGAATTTTGTCTCCTTTTAAATACTTAGCTACCTTGATGTTGTGTGAGTAAAAGCTTATGCAATTAATTGCAATATAGTAAGGCTGTACATCCATTTGTTATTGCTGTTAATTCAATGGATTAAATAAAGGCTCTGATCAATGTGATGAGGTTGCTTGGGTGTTAATAAGGATTTTAGAATGATAAATTCTGGTAAGGATTGCTGATGAAAATTTGTTGCAAAGCAACAAATTAGATCTAAGAATTTACTTGACTCTGAATCCCCAATGGATTAGGCACTGATCGAAAGTATTTCAGCCAAAAGAGAAGTATATTATGACTGGCTTTTTCAAAGTACATCATAAAATCAATTTTTACTTATATTTCCTGTAAGATATTCAAAGTTGGCCAGCACTTTCCTGCATGGATTGTTTTAGCTTCATTTAGCCATTGTTGTTGGAAACATCTGTAGAGCTATAGAAGATTTCTTGGCCATATCTGTTCAAGGGATGTGTTTATCAATTCGGTAAGATTTACGTATATGTTTGAGGATTTAGAGATGAGAATAAAAATGAAACTAAGAATAATTCTCATACAATTGTTCCATTTTTGAACCATCCTCGGGTACACCCGCCCTGGTTTTTACAGAGCCAAAAGAGTAGAAAATCATCTAAGGTTTTGTTGGAGTTGGGTCCTAGTACTTTGCATATGCAAGTGATAATGAGAATTGGCTATTCTTTAGGTTGTGTATGTACTGATATCTAGGTATTAAGCCTTTTGTCGCCTAGTAGTTTTAGCACTGTTAACATCATAAAAAAAAACACCAACAAGACCAAGACTAAGGAAGAGCAAAAGCAAGTTGAAGAACTAGTGCTGAGAAAAATGGATAAGTGGAAGTACTCACCAGACCAGATTGCTTCTCAAGTCTCTAGTGAATTGCTAGAGAAGATAAAGCCAAGATGGGATTATTTTATGCAATTAGTTAAAGAAATTTATTCATAAATCTTGAGGTAGTTACTATTGAATATATCAAATTCTGAGGTGAAAGATTCTTTAAATAAAAATGAAGAAAAATTAACTCTAAGGTTTAATACTTGTTTGGTTTTGATTAAAGATATAGAGCATGTTGTTAAGAATTCTACAAAGACTTGGAAAAATATTTATCATATTCATAAACCAAGTGAATTTCCAATTGAAGTAAAGGATGTTGATGAAGAAGAAGAAAAGGAGAAAGATGAGGAGGAAAATGTTGAAGAAGTGACTCATTTTGATAATGACGAAGATGAAGGATCAATGCCTAGAAGCTATTGAGGAGTAAAAAAAAGATGATGAGGAGACTGACCCAGTCAAGATAACTATAGCAATCATTGCCTCACTTCCTCACTCCCTGAGAAAAACATTGACTACATCAAGTATGGAGATAGTTTCAGCAAGTTTGGTTGTGACTACTACTGATACATCAAATGTCCAATCACTCTTTGCACCAACTCAGCTCAACATATCATTGACACAAGTGACTTCCACTTCATCCATTGAGCTATAGACTCCTTCTTCATCTACCAAGTTGAGTTCTTCAATCTTTACCACTCCAATTTTGACTTCTTCAATTTTGAGTACATCTATGGTAGGCTTTCCAGTTTTGTCTACTTCAGTTTTGGATTCTACATTTTTGACTTCATCAATTTTGGATTCTTCAACCATCTCTATAAGTATTCCATAAATTAATAAAATATCATTTTTACTACAAGCCCAAGTATGTCCACTATTGTTTCCATTCTAGGTACAAAAGTAATAAGTGCAAGGACAATTGAGCCTAAGGTTCAACCAAGTACAAAATTTTTGGGAAAAGGAAAGGAGATAGAGGAAGATATAGATTTGGATGAGGAAATAGTAATTCCCAAATGGGATATCTACAATATTTCTAGAGATGAAATGAACATATTTGGTGAACTCCTCCAAAAAAGGTCAAACAATAAAGATTAAGAGAGGAAATAGACAAAGAGTATAAGATAATAGATGATACCAAGAATATTTTTATCAAGGCAATTGGAATTGAGGTTGATTCTTCTCAACCTATTTTAGCTTGGAGAGGCAGTCCAAAAATTCAATGAGGACATCGAAGGTCAAGATAAGCTAGTTGAAAAGGCTAAAAATAAATTTAACAATAAAGTGCTTGAGCACATTGCTCAAAAAATAGCCATTTTTCAAGTTGAGATTTCAACAATTTTGGTCAAACTTGAGGCATCTTGTTCAAATGTGTCATCACTTTTTGCGAAACTATGTGATGTCTCAGAGTATACAAAGGAAGTAAAGGAAAAATTGTCCAAAATTGATGTAGATCTTAAAGCAAGTGCTTAGCAGCTGCAACTTGACCCTAGTTCAAGTTCTGCACATTTCAAGAAGATCATATTTTTGTCAAACTTGCAAGCTGAATTGTTAAGAGAAGAAGCAAGGATCCACTCAACACTGATTGACATACAAAATATGATCCTTCCAGTCATGGATGTTATGTAGAAATACATTGTATATTCAAAAACTTTGATCCATGATAACAACTTCTCTATTGTGGATCACATGATTAAACTATTAGTAGAAGTGCAAATTGCAATTCATACATGCAAGGTCTTGCAAGAAAATTGGGATAAAACCTTGGCATTCATCCTTAAGGTACATTCTAAATTCTTATCTCATTTTGGTGTCTTTATGTAAATATGTTAGAATAAATTGTTGGCATTACTGTCAAAAAGGGGGAGATATGTTATTATGGGAGATATAGGAGAAAAGTTACATTGAAGAAATGTCATATGTATATAAGAGAAAAGTTATATGTTATGAGGAAGCAAGACATGTACATAGAAGAACACATAGTATGGGGGAGAAATATGCTATGGTGGATAACTACTCTATATATACCTTACAAAGATCAATTTTGAAAAATTTCAAAAATATACTGAGCTACTATCTCATGGTGATGAATACAAGGTATTCATTTTTGGGCTAATAAGTATTTTTTCCACTAATGCCAAAGGGGGAGATTATTGACATATCATTCAAATTTTTTATTAGTGACACACACTTATTTAGATTTTGTATAGCTACCAAGCTCATTGAATAGTTCACAGTGTTTTCCATGTATTTTAGTAGCCATCGAGCTCTACAATTGCTACCAAGTCTTTTGGACTAATCCAAATGGTTACCGAGCAAATTCAGTCAGTGTGAAATTCAGTAGTTCAAACTAAGTATTTTAGTATTCACCAAATTTATCAGTGGTTACCAAGTATTTTAGTATCTATTGAGTTCATAGTTCATGTGATGTGAAGCTAGCATTAACCAATCTACTGAGTCTCTAGTGTAGACTAGACTACTTGAAAGTGATCAGTATGGACTAAGCTTCTATGTCTACTAGGAGCATGATGATGTTGAGTAGCAATAGTGGATGTTGAGTATCAAAACCTCATCGAGTTAGTCTTCAAAACCCAAATATCTTCATGTGGGCCAACTTTGTAATATTTGTGTTAACTTGTATCATGGCTGACTTTGTAATTTTGTAATATGGATTGGTATATATATGTAATGTATTGTATTGTATCTAGTGTGTGTAAGAGAAATAAAGAATATGAATATGAATGTGAGCATATGTATTGTAATATGAATGTGGATGTGAAAAGTTCAAGTTATGAATGCAGTAGTTAAATAATTATAAAGGCCATATTAGTATAAGGAGTAGCAAAGACATATCTATCATAGAAAGGTGATTAGTACACTAAGGAATCTCTATCAACAAACTTAGTTGCAAATTAGAGATCTACTACTTCATCCTAACAGGTGAACCAGTCAAAATCTTTTAACAAGGTAGACCTAATAGTCATTTATAAATCTATTTACCGAGTGCATACTCCAATGTGTGTTTGAAAATCCTCTCACAAGGTGGACCTAGTAGTCCTATTTGCTCCTAGCAGGGTAGATCATTAGAAGTGATCAATGTAAGCCTTAATAGGCCAAATTAATGCTACAGTACTAAAGTTTGTGGGTATCATGCCCGCCCTAGTTTTACTTTCTATTTGGAAGATTTCTAAGTCACCAAATCTTTGTGTTCAAGTGTTATAGATGCTTTCATGTTTTTAATTTCTCATGCATGAAATTTGATTAGATGTGATGAACTAAGTGCTAATTAATTTATTGGATTAAAATCAAAATTGTTAAAGTTTTATAAGTTACTGATTCACCCCTCCCCTCTTAGTAACTTAGCATAGTCTTGAACATTTCCAACAGGCCTATGATACTTTTTTGGTTGAAACTAAAAGAAAAAAAATATTTTTTTGAGAATAACTAAGGGGGAGAGAGTGAAACACATACAACTTAAGTATGGAGGGATCTAGAATGTTTGTTAAAACTATTTTGATTTATAGTTACATTTATATTTGGTTGCTTCATAGCATGCCTTATGACAGTTCTCATGATTTAATTAGCTTAAAATATATTTTTCTTGCTTAATCCATGATTTTATACATTTTTAATCAACTTTAAATTTGATTATACAAGTGGATACTGTTGGCTTGGTTTTTCACATAAAATTTTATGTCACATCCTTAGTGAAAATTCTAGTTCTTTTTCAAGAATTAGGGTTTTGTAAATTTTTTATTGACACCAAAAAATCCCTAAATTTTGTCTTTTTGTTTTCCCAATGTTAAATCTTGCCCCAAAGGACTATTGACATAGGTTTGCATGGTGTGTTTTTTTTAAAAAGAAAGTGCGTGGGAAAATTATTTTTAACACTTTTCTTCTTTTTCCCAAGTACTTTTAAAACTTGGTTACATTACCCAACATTTCCCTAAGTTCCCGTAAATATTTTTAAATCAAGCTTTTATTTTAATATTCCCATAAGATCAAGGGTTGTTGCTATGTTACCAATGAGAGTTGCAAGGTCTTTACTCTTGGTGAAATAATGATAGCTTGCCACCTATCTATGGGACCTAGTCAAGAGGAGAAAGGTTTCAAAAGTAATGTCTATGTCATAGATCAGATATAACATCAATGACCCTCTCTTTGTATCCAAAAGAAGCTACACAATTTTAATACTTGGTGACATAGCGATAGCCTGTCATGTTGATATGTGGTGGGGCCAACCCTTGTGGAAAATATTGTGGGTTCCATTCCATCAAAAGGTTGTCCAAATGTCAAAATTCCAATTGCTATAAGGAATATACTTGGCAGTGATACAATTTTTATCCACACTATTAAATCTTTTAAGATCGATGGCGATCACTTTGTTGCAAATAGAAGTTACAAGGTTTTTATCCTTGGTGACATAGCAATAGCCTGACACATGTTCAAATACATAAATGAGTTCTATGTAAGTTGACAATGAGGAAGGAAAGGGTCCACATGGTAAAACTCAATTGGATTGACTGTCAACTAGGAAGGTTGAAGATAAGTCAAAAAGTGTTTCATTTCTTAATCATCAATTTTTTCTAAAATTGATGGCCTATTTTCAAATTCAAAGGGGAATGCCATTCTATTTTTCTCTGCAACCCATTTATGGGAATTAAAGATCCTCATGCAAAATAAAACAAGGAATGTAGTGCTAATAGACAAGAATTTCCTCATACAAGTATGTTTTTCAATTTCCTAGAGCTAGGACATGTTGAAGAACTTATTTTTCTACCTATTTGAATTATAAATTTTCTATATCCATGATTCATTACAAAATTCAGAGAAGAAATAAGAAAGTCAAGTAAGTATCTTCATCCACATATAATTAAAAGAATTTTGGTTTCTCTTCATTTTTATTCCAGTATACCTCCAAGAAAGGGTTTCTCTAGGAAGACCTAGAATATGCTAGCATAAATATTCATGATAATTTTCTACAACAATTAAGTGAAACTACTAATGAATCTTCCTAGATAAAGAAATTAGTTCCTCTAAACCCTAGGCTCTTAGTTATAGATGGTTTGTTTGACAAAGGAAATTGGACTAGGGATGCCATAACTTCTAAAATAGGGCTACAATTATTTAAAAAGTGGTTTTCAGAGAGGAAATTGTTTTCTCCCCACATAAATATTTGGAATTTTGACTTAGGTAAGTTAGTAGTTCATGAGGTTTTTATGGATTCAAATGTCCTCATAGTTGTAGCCTAAAACTATCACCCAATATCTAAGATGGTGAGGAGAATAGATGGGGAATGCTTGATGAAAATTATTGCAAAAGAAATACAAGAAGTATTTGGAATGGATAGAAGCATAGATTAGCATGAGGTCATTGATTTTCAAGGACTGGACAAAGAATACTTGTCTTGCAAGGATCAAATTAGGCAAGGACATTAAGACGACACTTGGCCATAATTGGAAATTTAACTTTTGTTACAACATCAACTAAAGACCCTTTCAAGAAATATTTTTTCAATTTTAGGGCTATAGATATCTATGTGACTTTGTGCAAGGTCTTTGGTGAAGATGAGAAAAAAATTGTGCCAATAAGGTTTATGTATATGATGATACAAATCTCTTCCTTTCATGTGGATATTATCTTTGATTTTGCATCTTTTCTAGCAGAAGAATTCACATAGGTCTAATTGGAATTGAAAAGGGAAAAATTCAAAAAAAAATGGTTTCTACTCTTTATTGATGCATGTGTTTTAGTATAAGGGGGTTACTTTCTTTGAAAAGGAAATGGTATTAATAAGAGAATATGATGGAGAGTCTTTGCTAGTTCAATTGTGGATTGCAAATTTGAATTGGGATGTAGAGGAGGCTAGTTTTGTAAGCTTTGATAGATATTTTGCATCTAGATTGAGGAGCCTATTATTAAAAGATAACCCCAGGACACCTAAGGCATTGCTAGATTTCTTTAGGCCTATGGATAACCCTACTAGTTTGAAAGTATCTCATAATTGGGTAGATATCATACCAAACCCTATGTCAATAGTTTTTAGATATATGGATTCCAAGGAACTCCACATGTGCTTCCATACCAAGTACCTCTTATGGTGGGAATATCTGAGATATCATGGAAAATAGGTGGTTTAGAGGAAGAAGAACTGACAAGTAGGTCTAGAGGCTCTATTTTCCCATCTTGTATAGTTGCTCATCAGTTCATAATTACAGAGGGTGGTTGGTTGTTTCTATATAAAGTTTTGGAACCATACAAAATGGCTATCTCCCATGCTCATTTTAATGATATTGAAGGATTTTTTGAAATATTCGGATAGAGGGCTAAGGCTAGTGCTCAAAAGCATCAACCCTATTTTCCTAAAGATGTAATAAGAAATGAATTTTCTCTCTAAGAACACAAGATTAAAAAAGAGAAACGGAGAGTCTATTCAAGAGTCTTAGAATTCATTAATTATTTTGATAAAGATTATAGTCCTTTGAAAAATGCAAAGACAATAGCAAACAAGATGAACAAGTTGATGATCACCTTTCTAGAGATTATGGAGACCATGAATGAAAAGAGTACCCTTTTCATCAATTCTTATCCTAATAAGGAAAGAGAAGTAATGAAAAAGTTATCCTTTACCCCTATGGTAGGATTAGGATAATTGATCATTCAAAGGAGGCTTGGCTATAGCATTATCAAGAACAAAGAGCATACAACTGATAAAGGTAAGAAAATAGTTGGATCAACTAGTGCTACTTTGGAAGAGAGGCTTGAGGAGCTAAGACCCAAGAGGAAAAAGATAGAAGAAAATAAAGTGTCCCAAATAGAAGAATACACTCCCACTTAATCTCCATTGCATCTAGAAGAGTAACAACTTACTAAGGAACAAATGGAACAATTAGTATCCCAGGGGGGAGTGCTTATTATTATTGCATAATTAGAGGAAGAAAATCCTCAAGAACCTCCCATGGCTAGCCTTGAGCTAACAGTTTTTGATTATAGAGGAAGGGAATTAGACCCTGTGGTAGAACAAGCTAGTCATGAATTTCTTTCAGATGACAGTTTTGTCAAATCAAGAGCTTTCTACTAGTTTGCATGGAGAACAAATATTGAACAATTTGGAGAAATGTGTAATAAGAGGAAGGCAAAGCATCCAAAAATGGAAGGGGCAACCATACAAGATAAAATAAAAGATGCAATGATGCAAGAGTTTAGAAGTTTGACCCCTAAAGGAGGAAGACGAATGATAAAATCATTCAAGGTTTTTCTTTTACCAAATTGGGATATTGCAAATGCAATGGTTTTTAATACTCATTAAGAAGTTAAGTGTTGAGGAAAAGGTGAGAAAAGAACTTAGAGGTGCTAAATTCAATGAAGATCATGTTGCCTTGGCAATTTTCTCTTTAAGAAGAGGATCCAAAGCTAGTCTTTCTCAGCCTGATGATACTAGAATAATTAGAGACTTGATTGTTAAGAGAGAGGAGGATACTCCAAATTATGAGGCTATAGAGTTAAATGTTGAAATAGCTAACCTCACATTAGCTACAACTAGGAAGGAGAAAAAATAAAAATTGGATTTATAGAAAAAATATGAATAAGTTTTGGATGCTTACAATAAAGAAGTACGTAAGAGAATTGGGCTGGAAAATATGATGGCAAGGCACCAAGGACAATCTAGCAAACCTAGGATTGATTATCCTCATCCTCAAGTTGAACCTTTTAAGTCAAATCCCCTCATAGAGCTACTAGATACTCCACAAAGACCACAATTTTATACAACTAAGGATTTTGAAGAGGAGAAGATAAACTTTGGGAATTACATGTGGAACTAAATATCCAATATGAGGATAGAATAGGAAAAAAAATCATGTATCTAGTAGATAAGATTGGTTGGCATAATTTTATGATCATTTGGTAAAGATAATGGAAATGTGAAATGATATAAAAAGAAATGAGGATGCTTTGAAGCCAATTGTGAATAAATTGATTCATAGGGACAAAGATGTTACTCTTTTATGTTATTTAGTTATTAGTTTGTCTTGTGAGAAAATACAAAAAAGCCTTTGACATGACTAATGATCTATCTAATTTTGATGATAAGAGGGTTGCAGTGCAAAAGAGAATCATAATTTGTTTCTCAAAATATCTTGGTGAAAAATTTGAACTTTTTCCCCATGCACCTTAGAAAATAGATGAATCAAAAGACATGGAAGAATGGGCCAAATAATTGGATGATTTGTTATGCCTTAGAATTAATAGGGTCATAAATGAAAAGGGTCCTTCATGTTGGGAAAAAGAAATTCAGGAAGTTGTTAAAGTTCAAATATTCTATGGTTCTCTTAAGGAGGAATTTCTTGAAATAAATAAACTACGAGAATTTTTTTTAAAGAAGCAACGTGAAGTATTGAGTTTCAATTGGCTAGATGATAGACTTTTTCACAAGTGGATAGAAAAAATTGTACATTCAAAATAGTTAGTACTTGGTGAAACTAATAAAGATTAGGTGGACCAAGATGGATTAAAAAAATTGATGCATCAGTTAAAGTAGAAGAAGAGAAAGATAAACAATCAACTGTAATAACAGGCACACAGGTTCAAATTGACAACTTGGCAGTAGGAGAATCAAGTATAACTATTATTTTGTTAGTATGAGATGACCTAGATGGAGAACCATGAGTTAAACTCAGCTTTCAAATATTAGAGCCTGATCCATCACAAGTAAGTTCAATGGTCACACACTCCAAGGAATGACAACTATGACAAAGCCAATAAAAAACTCCTCAACAACAAAGAAGCCACAATAGAAGTGGTCCCACAAAAAGAACATTCATGATGTAAATTAGTTAGTTGCACCAAATTTTGTCATTTGTAATAGTAACCTTTTGTAAATATCTTTCTATCCTAAGGACGGATATCATTATTCTCTAAGCCTAAAGCTTGTTGCATCTCATGCTATATAAATGAAATCCCAAGGCTAGAGAAGGGGTCTAAACTATTATGTAATTTTTAGTTTTTGCTAAGTTTATATTCGGTCTAGTTTTCTTGATGTAAATTTGTCTGGTGCATTTTCTTTGCAAATCTAAGAATACATTGACATTCAAGGATTATGTTGTCTTGTCCTAAATTTTTCTCAGTTCTATTCCAGTGTTATATGATTTTCAAAGGAAATTAATATAAAGATGAACTATCACCATATCTTTTTTCTATAAACCTTGTCTCCATTATTATTGTCTAGTTATCTTGAGGTTGTGTGGGCACAACTTATTCAATTAATGCAACTAGGATAGGTTCCATATCAGTTTGCTATTTCTTTTAATTCAATGAATTAAGTAAATGCTTCAGTGATATGATAGGATTTCTAGGCAGTAAAAAGGATATGCATAAGAATGAGTTTTAAGGTAAATTGTTGATAATATTGATTGTAATGCAATCAATTAGGTCAAAATAATTGGATAGACTCTGAATCCCAATGAATGAGGCATTGATCAATTATTTCAATTTTTCTATATGAAAAGATCATGGATAAGCATCAAGCAAAAATTGCAAAAATAAATTTATTTTTACTTTAATGTATGAAGAATATCATAGTTGGTTAGTACTTGGTTACATTTAATTTATGTGTTTTAGTTAGTTGTTGTTACCCAAAATTATGTGTAAATCCAAGAAGAATTATGACCAAATATCTACTATAAGGGATAAGTGTAGTAAAATAATGTTAGTAAGTGAATGAAGTGGGAAGATAATATCCATTATTGAATCATTTCATCCCTCAGGTGTACCCACCTTGGTTATGTAGAGCCTAAAGAGTAGAAAATCAATATGATTTTGTTGAAGTTGGTCCAGATTTGAGAACTCCTTAGTTGAGAATAGGAAATAGGTAACCCTTAGACTAAGTTTTTCTTCATCATCTTGGTATCAATCACTCTTTTTCTTGGTAGTTTAAAAACACCAACAAAATGGTGACTCTACTGGGGAAATGTTCAACACATACTAATGAGTAAAAAGTACTACAATCTTTGGTGCTATGTGTATACATGTTTTCTCATGGTCATCTTGGATTTTTCTAGTGACAAACCTTGAGAATTTAGAAAGGGGAGAAAGTCCCCAGTACCACATGTGTAGACTAATGTATACTATCCTTACAAAGGTGTCTTATCTATTAAGTAGGAGTTGTAGTCCCAAATTTTTTCTGATTGGTTACTTTGTGTGTCATATCTATCTTATTTTATCCCATATTTGTCTTTGATTCAAAAGCTATTTCATGTTATATTCTCCCTAGAATAGGCTAGTGACTTGGTCAAGGTTTTGAAGCTAGTGCTTACTAACAATTAATTTCCATAAATGACAAATAAGAGAAAGAATACATGAGCTAATACAAGAGCCAATCCAAAAGTACCATTGTATGCTGATTTACCCCAAGGTGGTAGGAAGAACCTAAACAAGAAGAAAGTGAATTTTAATCCTACTTGGAAACCAAGAGGTAGTGTATCAATAAATTCTCAATACCAATCGGTTGTAGTGAGAGAATCTTCTTCATTAAGCTCTGAATTAGAAATTACCAGACTCTTAGGAGGTATGTTTAGTACCCAATTATAAGAAGAAAGATCCTATCATGATAAGGATGTTTCTTCAATGGGAGATATGTTGTGTAGACCTAATCACAGGTAGGTATATAAGAATACTATTGAAAACTCTTTCAATCCCAGACCAACTCCATTTGTTGAAACAAACCTTATAGATTTTACTTATCCTATTAATTTAGAAGCAACCTCTACAAATCCCAAATAAGTATACTTAGAGATTGAAGTATTTAAGAAATCGGTTGTAGAAGAGGATGCCAAAAAAATTAATTTGGAGAAGGAAAAGGAGCAAGCCACCTTGGATGCTATTATTGAAAGAGATAGTTTGCTTAGAAGGATGGCTACCTTGAAAAAGCAGAACAAAAAGCTAGAAGAAAGGACTTTATTTCTGCATGTTGATGTTTTTGGATATATAGATAATTTAAGATCCAAGATTCTAGAATAGGAAAAGCTTCTAAATCAGAGACAAGAATGCTACGCCCTTAATATTATTGTATATAGGGTTAAGAATAGTCAACTTGTGGCTCTCTTAATCCTTAATTAAGTCATATTCTCATCATTATATTAAAATTTGGGTAGGTAGGTCAGCCTAGGTGTAATGAAGGGTTGTTTCTATTCAACCTAAGCATAATTAGGTATATATAATAGGTTGTGAGTCTTATTTCATCATCATATTGTGAACTGTGTTCTCATTAGAGATATTTGGAGGTTTCCCCCTTGAAGTGGCATATTAATCTTAGTTATTATCAAGTAGTTATATAATATTTCATGTTATTTCTTCTATTTTGAAAGTTATTTCATTACAAGTGGTATCAGAGCATGATCTTGGCATTATAGAGGCAATATTTTTTTCTCAACATTGAGATGATTTTGGGAAGAGCATAAATTTTAAATTTTAGCAAATTTTAAAAAGATTTTTAAAGGGTTTTTGAAGACCATATTAAAGAATCTATAGTCAAAAATATAGAGTAATTGGAGAAAATTTGAGGAAATTATTGTAGAATTACGATTTCTACACAATTTTTTAACATCTTCATATCTCTCACATCCTACCAAGTTGGAGTATAACTTGTATTAGATTTTTCAATAGATAGTAGAGGAGCCTAAATTAAAAGCTTGGAGAAATTGAAAAACAAAAAAAAAGCAAGATATTGAAAAATTGGAAAAATTCTCTCTCAAGGCAGAAAATTTGCTAATTTTTTGGGGAGATTTTTTTAGAGTAAGGATTTATTGGCCCAAGTAAGTGTTAGAAGTAGTAGATCACCAATATAACTTGTCGGGGGGGGGGCGTGAATTAGCTATATATCTATCTTAAAAAAATTCTTAATTAATCAACCAAAGTAAAGAACAATCACAAAGAAGTGTGAATACACAAATACACTAGATATTTTGACTAGGAAAACCCTTAATTAGAGGGAAAACCCTAGTGGGAATGATGCCCAAAAAATAATGTACTAATCTAAATATTCCTTGTTAGAGGATGGACCTTGTTAGGAGTCTATTACAATACTTAGTACAAAGAGTCCCTGTTAGGAGACTTTAAATCCTTGTTAGGAGATTCCAACCCTATTAGGAGTTGTAGAAGGCAACTGAACCCACTTTCCAAATAGCTTGAGGATCAGATCAACGAACCCACTATCCAATTAATCTTGGTACTATTCCTTTTAGAATAATAAATATGTGGCAATCTTTCACTTCTCTCTCTATCGAGTATGTTAGACTTTTTCTATTAGAAATGCTTTAGAATAACTGAGAGGTGGGGGGGGGGTGTGAATCAGTTATTCAAGGTCCAAATGTCCTGATAAATTTTTTTCACTAAGTATAGTGAGCTCAATTAAACTTATCATTCATCCAAGCTAAACTTTTTTACTTAGCAAGTTACTAAAAATCAACATGCAAGAACAACACATGAAAGATCAACACATAACATAGTGATTTACATGGAAACCCAATTTGGGAAAAACCACCAGTAACATGCTACTCAATTCTCACTCTTCTGAAGTGATGCCCTCTGAAAGGCCTGTCTTGTTAAAGGCTACAACACACTATTAAATGTGACCTGGTTAAAGGATTTCAACCACCCTATTAGAAGTGGGCCTTGTTAGAGGACTTTACAACATTCACTTCGAATGCCACCCTGTTAAAGGATTTTAAAATGGTTGTTAAGCCAACCTAAGTCCATAGGATTTTACCCTAACTAGTATAATTGTTAGAGACTAAACACAAGGGATTTTATCTCAGTTTAGCTCTCAAATTTGCCTGGCTTTCAATCTTTGCAGCTCTAACATCTTTTCCTCTTCTCAAACTTTGTTTCCTTGAGTCTCCATGCTCAATATACCAATGCAATCTCATATATGACCACTTATCAAAGCAAAGTCTCTGTACTCTATTCCTTTCTCCTCAATGCCTTCTCATTAACACCCTTCAATAACTTCACAACTTGGCACACCAACAACTCTTGCTTCTTGGCCTATGACTCCTTAAATAGAAGTCTAGAATACTTTTTCCACTCTTAATCTTCCCACTTTTACTTTCAAATCAAATGGATTAGGTAGGATTCAATGAATCTACCCCTTATCTTGCTCCTTCTAGAAACATCATGAAGAATCCTCCTGAATTTTCCCAAAAATTATTTACCTAAAATTTTGTGCCACTAGCTAATCATCCTTATCATCCATCTAGTTCACCAAATTCAAGGTAACAAACTTGTTAGCTCAAATTTGGTGAATCTTTGACTTTTCAAATAATGCAGTAGCTTGACATTATTGAAATTTTGATGCTCAACACATACTATGTTACTCGACACCAACTACATTTTATTGATGCCTAGTACCTACTAAACATTCACTCGGCATCAACTAAGTTTTATGATGCTCAACACCTATCACTTTTCTCATCACCTAAACTTGCTTGGCTCTTATTTCACTCGACACACACTAGATTTTTCATTTTCTCAGCACTAACTAGAAATATACTCAGCATGAACTAGCTTGCTTGGCATCCACTAATGACCTTAGTCAAGCTTTATAGATAGCCTTGTTACAACTTTTTCTTCTAGAGTTTCTAAGTGTGGCCAACCTCTTTATCTTTAGGTATACTATCAACAAATCATTTTATCATTGTCTTAACTGATCATTGTACTTCATTACAAAACCATAACTCAACCTTTCCCTTAGGTGCTTTTGTTACATCTTGTTGATTAAACCCTCTTCATCAATCAACTAAGTGATAGTAATTGGATCTTATAAGCAATTGTCATTCTAACAAATAGAAGGTTTGACATCAGTGACAAAAAAATGATTGAAAACACTCTTTATATCATCAATCTCCCTCTTTGCAACATTCTCTCTTCTTCAATAGTGATCTTTTTCAATTAGATTCCAACAATCTCCCTCTTTGGCATTGATTCCAAACCAAACTAATCAACCAAGTTATCAAAATTCTAACTAAGTTAAAATAGTAAATCAAATTCCAAAAATAAAACTTTATTCAAAACTATTCATTTCATCAGCAACTCTATAAGTAACTCCTTTTGCTGATAAACTATCTTCTCCTCTCTATTTTTCTCTCCTTCTGATTGATTTTTGTCTTCACTATTTTCACTATTTTCTCCCTCTAAGTTGCTATTTCCTTTCTCTCTTTTTTCTTTTTTTTTTGTATTTTCCCTTTAAATTTTTTATTAATATTTGTATTACTCCCTCTTTTCTGTAGCTTACCACTTTGATCAATTCTACCCTTCCTAACTACTATTTCTCCCTCTTACATTTTATTCCTTTAAATGTGCCATTTCTCCCTCTGCACATTATTTCTTCCTCTATATGCATTGATCAATTTATGCTATCTAGTATCAAATACTTCTCCCTTTGTCCATTTGATTCTATAGATTTGATTAGTTTTTACTATTTCTCCATCTTTGACAACAATGCCAAAGACATATTATTTCAACATCTCATCATGCAAGTGTAGTATTTGGAACTTCAGCACTTTGATTACTTTAGGAAAAAATCCTGAAGTAAGTATCCTCTACATCAATTTGTAACATTTCAATAGTCAACTTATTTGATGTAGGGAAATCTTTTCTATTGATTAGACAACCTCTCAAATGCATCTTTAGGTAATAATTTTGTGAAGATGTCATCAGTTTGTTCCTTTGAACTGACATATTCCATCCTTACTTTCTTGTCTTCCACCAATTCTCTTACATAGTGATACTTAATTGCAATGTGCTTTGTTTTAGCATGCATCACAAGATTTTTTGATATGTTGATGGCACTTGTGTTATCACAATAGAGTAGCATAGGTTTAGTTACTTCTTCCTTCATACCTTGCAATAGATTGTTGATCCATACAATATTGGTGTAGTTAATAGCAGCAACAACATACACAATTTCTATTGTGGACTATGAGGTACAACTTTTCTTTTTGCTGGTCCAAGTGACTAATCTTTTACCTAAGAAAAGTGCTCCTCCACTGGTGCTTTTTTTGTCATTAATATTACCTCCCTAGTTTGCATCAGTGTAGGCTTTCAACTCAAACTTTTCACTCCTCTTGTAATATAAGTCAAAGTCATATGTTCCTTTTAGGTACCTCAATGTTCTTTTTACTGCCATAAGATGATTTTCTCTTGGGTTTTTAGAAAATCTTGCCACTATTCCAATAGATAATGTAATGTCTAGTCTACTATATACAACATATTACAACTTTCTAATCATTGATCTATACATTGTCTAATTTACCTCAGCAAACTCATCATTTTTTGATAACTTATGTCCGGTTACCATTGATGTACTAACTAGTTTTGAATCTTCTAAGCCAAATGTCTTGAGTATCTCCTTGATATATTTTGATTGGTTCACAAATATACCATGCTTTAGTTGATGTATTTACAATCCAACAAAGAATTTTATTTCTCCAAACATTGACATCTCAAACTCATGTTTCATCTATTAAAAAAAATCTTTGCATAGGGCATCTTTTCCTCCAAATATTATATCATCAACAAAGATCTTAGATATCAAAATGTCTTTACCTTTTTCTGCCTTGATATAAAGGTTGTTGTTGTCATCTATTCTCTCAAATCTTATCTTCACAAGATATTTGTGTAGTCTCTCATACCATGCTCTACGTGCTTGCTTCAAACCATAGAGTGCTTTGTGTAGTTTACAAACCACATCCTTGTTGTTGTCATCAACAAACCGTTTTAGTTGTTCCATGTAGACTTCCTCTTCTAGTATACCATTTAGAAAAGTATACTTTACATCCATTTGGTAGACTTTAAGACCTTTGTAGGCAACATATGAAAGTAGTGTTCTCACTCCTTCCATCCTTGCAATAGGGGAAAATGTTTCCCCATAGTCCAGTCCTTCTTCTTGTGCATAACCTTTGCAAACTAGTCTTGCCTCATTTCTTGTGATCTCACCATTCTCATCTAGCTTGTTTCTAAATACCCATTTGGTACCAATCACATTCTTATCAACTGGTCTTGGAACTAAGGTCTAGGTTTTTTTCTTCTTTATCTAATATATTTCTTCTTCCATGGCTTTATACTAGTCATCATCTTGTAGTGCATATTTCACTATTTTAGGTTTAATCTTTCTCATTAGACATTATTCATTTCTTAATTTGTTCCTTGTCATTGGTCTAGCTTCCTTATCTCCAATGGTTTGTTTTGTAGGGTGATGTATTCTCACATACTTGGGTAGTCTTGGTTCTATCCTTCTTTCTATGTTTGATCTTTCAGCTTTAGAGTCACTATGCACATCTCTTTCTAGTATTTCATCATCTCTTTCATGTGTATTGATTTCAAAATCAGAATGTGCATTTTCTTCATTCTACAACTCAACTTTTGAATGTAGCTTGACATTCATTAGTTGTGACTTGGCTGATACTAAAACTTTTTATTGATTTCCAACTTGATTGACAACTTCTTCTTGAGTAGGTATTCCTTCATAGAAGTATACAAAGGATCTATACTCTTCTAGTCTCTTGGTTTCATCAACCTGAGCTTTTGCATGCTCATCAAAATTTACATTTGCACTCTCCACAATCTTGTTAGTGTTAGTATTGAAACACTTATATGCTTTTTTTCTAGTGGAGTATTCAAGGAATATGCCTTCATCACTGTTTGAATCAAACTTTCCTTTTCTAGAATCTTTAAGAATATAGCATTTACAACCAAACACTTTGAAATGTTTTACATTAGGTGAGTGACCATACCATAATTCAAAAGGTGTTGTATTTGTACCTTTCTTGACTTGAACTTGATTCTGGGTGTAGACATTAGTGCTAACAACTTCTCTTGATTACTTTAGTGCAACATTCTTTTCTATCATTAATGTTCTTACACAGTCTATCACTATTCTATTCTTTCTCTTTTCAATGCTATTCTGAGGGGGAGTTCTAGGTGTTGATGTTTGTCTCTTGATTCCTTTGTCATTGCAAAATGTTTCAAAATATTTTGATGTGAACTCTCCTCCTTTGTTTGATCTTAGGCACTTTAGAATTTTTCTTGTTTCCTTCTCAACCCTAGCTATATACCACTTAAACATTTGAAATGCATCAAATTTTTTGTTTTAAGAACATGGCAGTCATCATCCTAGAGTAGTCATCCACAAAAAAACATTATGTATCTATCTCCTTGGTAGCTTTGCACTTATATTGGGCCACATAAGTATGTATGGACTAGCTCTAATACTTCTTTGGAGGTGAAGGTTTTGCTTTTGAAACTTTATTTTGTCATCTTCCCTAGTTGACATTGTTTTCACATTGTATTTTCAGGCCTTTTTAGTTTAGGAAAACCTCTGAATTTCTTCATTTTGCTGATGCTAATGAGATTATCAAAGTTGACATGACATAGCCTTTTATGCCATAGCCACACATCATCAAGTTTAACAATAAGACAGGTTGTATCTTCCATATCTAGGTAAAATAGGTTACTCCTAGTTTGGTCTCCTTTTCCTATCAGGTTTCCATCAATGTCATAGATTTTGGTAGTTTTTTTTTCAAACTCTACTTTGCAACCCATATTGCCTAATTGTGACACACTTAGCAGATTGTAGTTTAATCCTTCAACATAATATGCATTATCACATGAAATTTTCTCTATAAGTTTAATAGTACCTTTTCCTTTTATTAGACATGGAGCATCATTTGCAAATCTAACAATATTTCCATCATACTAAGGTAATAAACTTACTTTTGTCTCATGTCATGTGATGTGAGCATCCATTCTCTATGATCCATTTATCATTTTTTTTCACACAAGTTACCAATGTTGTTGCCTCATCTTCATCTAACTCATCCTTCATGGCTACATAGACTACCTTATCATCATTTTCATTAGAATCTTCTTCAACAATGTAGCACTTTTTTCCTTTGTCTTTGTAATCTCTATTATCATCTTCTCTTTTGTTCTTGTACTTGTTTCCTTCTTTGTATTTCTTATTCTGTATACATCTTACAACAATATGTCTTACTTCATTGCAATTGAAACATATGATAGGTAGCTTACCTTTGAATTTACCTTTACCTCTATGAAATCTTCTGGCCAACAATGTTTCCAATTGTTCCACATATTCTTCATCTGTGCTACTATCACTAGATGCATATTTTTTCTTTTTCTTTTTCTTCTTTGATTTTTCCTCCTTTGTGTCTTTAATTGATAGCTTGGCTTTGAAAGTAGATTCAAGGTTCTTAGGTCTATAGTTAACAAATTTGGATAACTCAAATGCAATGTCTTCCTACTATTCCTTCAAAATTTAGTGTGTTTCCCAGTGCACATCTTAACTCTTGTATGTCTAAAACTCTAATAGCATAGATGGGGAGTAGAGTTCTTAAGAATTTTCTATTGATAGTATCATCTTCTAAATGACCACCCAAACTTCTTATTGCATTTACTACTTCTTTCATTCTAGAGGCATATTGAGTAGTGTTCTCACCTTCCTCCCTTTTCATGTCATCAAACTTTCCTCTGAGGCTTTCTCTTTTTGCTCTTTGAACATTCTGATCTCCTTCATAAATATCAATCAAAGCTTTCCACATCTTGAATGTAGAGTCACATCCCTTGATGTCATCAAATTCAGCATAGTTGAGGATAGAGGCAATCTTGCTCGATTGTGCTCCTTCTTTTCTTCATATCTTCTACAGTGGGTACAACTAGATCAACATGTTATACTTCAATTGAGGTTTGGGCATGATCACTTATTGATCCAAGGTGTAGCTTCATTAGAATTTTCCATACAATGAAGTTATCTTTGTTAAGCTTGGGAACTTCTCTCTTAGATGTCTTGATCTTATTACTTCTAGTACTTTTAAACTAAATCAGCAGATGGCTTTGATACCAATTGTTAGAAATGCTTAAGAATAACTTGGGGGGGGGATTAGTTATTAAAGGTCCAAATGTCCTAATAATTTTTTTTTGCTAAGTATAGTGAGCCCAATTAAACTTATCATGCATCCAAGATAAACTTTTCTACTTAGCAAGTTATTAAAAATCAACATGCAAGAACAAAACATGAAAGATCAACACATAACATAGTGATTACATGAAAACCCAATTTGGAAAAAACCACCAATAATATGCTACTCAATTCTCACTCTTCTAAAGTGATTCCTTACAAAAAGCCTACCCTGTTAAAGGCTACAACACACTGTTAGATGTCACCTGGTTAAAAGATTTCAACCACCCTATTTGAAGTGGGCCTAGTTAGAGGACTTTAGAACATTTACTTGGAATGCCACCTTGTTAAAAGATTTAAAAATGGCTTTTAAGCCAACCTAAGTCCATAGGATTTTACCCTAACTAGTACAATTTTTAGAGAGTAACAACAAGGGCTTTTGACCTGATACAACTCACAACTTAAGTTGCAGATTTTAGATCTCAATTTAGCTCTCAAATTTTCTTGGCTTTCAGTCTTTGCACCTCTGAAAACTTGTCTTCTTCTCAAGCTTTGTCTCCTTGAGTCTCCATGCTCGATATACTAGTGCAATCTCTTAAATGACCACTTATCAAAGAAAAGTCTTTGTACTCTATTCCTTACTCCTCAATGCTTTTTCCTTGACACCCTTCAACAACTTCACAACTTGGTACACCAAAAACTCTTGCTTCTTGTCCTTTGATTCCTTAAATAGAAGTCTAGAATACTTTTATGACTCTTAATCTTCCCACTTTTAATTTTAGATTGAATGGATTAGGTAGGATTCAATGAATCTACCCCTTATCTAGTTCCTTCTAGAAACATCATGAAGAATCCTTCTAAATTCACCCAAAAATTATTTATCTAAAATTTTGTGCCACCAACTAATCATCCTTATCTTCCCTCTAGTTCAAAAAATTTAAGGTAACAAACTTGTCGGCTCAAATCTGGCAAATTTTTGACTTTTTAAATAATGCAGTAGCTTAGCACTATTAAAATTCCGATGCTTGGCACATACTATGTTACTTGGCACCAACTATATTTTACTTATACTCGACACCTACTATAAATTCACTCGACATCAACTAAGTTTTCTGATGCTCGACACCTATTACTTTTCTCGGCACCTGAACTTGCTCAGCTCCTTCTATTTCACTTAGCACACACTAGATTTTGCATTTTCTTGGCATTAACTAGAAATTTTCTTAGCATGAACTAGCTTTCTTGGCATCCAATGATGAACTTAGTCAAGATGTGCAGACAACCTTGTTACAACTTTTTCTTCTAGAGTTTCTAAGTGTGGCCAACCTCTATATCTTCAGGTATACTATCAACAAATCATTTTATCATTGTCTTAACTGATCATTGTACTTCATTACAAAACCATAACTCAACCTTTTCCTTAGGTGCTTTTGTTACATCTTGTTGATTAAACCCTCTTCATCAATCAACTAAGTGATAGTACTTGGATCTTATAAGAAATTGTCATTCTAACAAATAGAAGGTTTGACATCAGTGACAAAAAAATGATTGAAAACACTCTTTATATCATCGATCTCCCTCTTTGCAACATTCTCTCTTCTTTAATAATGTTCTTTCTCAATCAAATTCCAACATTCTTCACCTTCAAATCATGCAATCAGATCTAGAACTCTATATCCATCAACAATACCCCTTAAGGTCACTTACACACATTAGTAGATTACTCTACTCCTCTACTTCACAATTCACAAGTCTTCTTTGCTTCCTGATCTCAATGATAGTCTCTAAAACTTGGAAAACATCTTTCCTTTATACTACACTCAATATTAATTCCTTGAGTCGAATCCATACTTTGCCATATGTTAATTAAATTAAATACATATTTAATTAATGTTGTCGACTCACAGTTATACCCAAACTTTCATACGTGTGACTTCTATACATGTGCACTTGCTGATATAATCAATAGTCAATGTGCTACTTCTAGTTAATTGCGCAACCCTTAATTCCAAATACAATGCTCTGTATTGGTCATACAACAAAAATAGTTTTTCCAATGCTTTTTTTTCCTATGGTTCTCTATAAATCATCAATATCTTTTTTATGATGTTGATTTAGGATCTATGCACTTGTCCACATGTCAAATACATATTGTAGTATATGCTGGTAACTATGCATAACCAAATGCACAATGTAATGTCCTTAATATACAAATCTTAATCAACTGCTCCATTAGTCTTATACAAACTCATTGCTATGTTGTCATCAATGACAAATAATGTTCTACAATGCTCCCCCCTAGCATTAGCATTCATGCTAACAATCTCCCCCTTTGGCATTGATGGCAACATAGATAAAAACATCTAGTTACAAGAATACCAAGCCTTAATTGCAACACTTCTCCCCCATAGTATAAAATTTCTCCAATCTTTTACATATCATTCTCTCCCCTATTGAAATCAATATCAAAGATAGTACATAAAAGTTTAAATTTCTTAAGTATGCAATAATCTATTAGCACGACCACAAGTTGGTTTATTTCTTTTAAAACTTTTTGATATAATTCTATAAACAACACA
Organism: Cupressus sempervirens; assembly: GCA_028749045.1. Classification (NCBI taxonomy): domain Eukaryota; kingdom Viridiplantae; phylum Streptophyta; class Pinopsida; order Cupressales; family Cupressaceae; genus Cupressus; species Cupressus sempervirens. Next base: position 598,608,783 of record CM053788.1, on the reverse strand, counting down.
AGTGTCTAAAGACATTTTTATATACCAATTATCAATCACCAAGAGCCCTTGTTGACTCTATTCATCATAGATATTCCTCCATTGAGGAAGCATCAACATTCATTATAGTGTAATAATGGTGCTATGTGTATATGAGCAATGCTAGTATGCTAATAGAAATCAAATTTAAATAAAACTTCTACAAACTAAAAAAAATTCATAAACTTCAAGATAGACTAAGATGAGCTCTCAATTGAGAATATGATCCATTAATGGGCTCTCTCAATGAGAAGCTCTCTTGTTGAGTGGTTTTGTCTAAATAGATAGATGTATGCTCAAGCTTATGCTTCAAAAAGGGCTTCAAATGGAGTTGGAATTTGGGTGTGAGTGTATGGTTTTGATCTAAAATGGCTTCTTAAAATGGCATTATGACTTTACTTCATGGATTGTGTTCTTTTGAAAAGGGGAAGGATCCAATTTATAGGCAAGAGGCTTGAGGGATTGAGGGCTCAGATTGCATGAGAGGAGAGCACATGGATTGTGCTTCCTTACAACCAATTAGGGAGTGACACATGTCATAGGGTGAGAGGATGAAGGAAAGGGGAACGATGAGTCAACAAAGGAGGCTCAAAGGATAAAATCTTCATAAAGACCCTCATAATGGCTTGTAAGATAAATGAAAGGGCTTGGAAGAGTCATTTATGGCCTAGTGGGCTTCATAAAGTTTTATGGTTGGGATGTTTTGAGGGAGATGAGAGGAATTTCGATTTGGGCTTGATTAGGAAGGCTTTAAGCTTGCTTAGGATTGTACAAATGATAGTGGATGGATTAGGATGGTTTAGGATTAGCTTACGGATAGGGAAGTGGATGGAATTTAATGAAGGTGGGTGAAGGAGGAGATATTTGTTAACTTTGGCTTGGGTTAGTAAGTCTTAACCCATATTTAGGGAATGCGACAAGGTTAGGAGGGGATTACGATTAGGTTTAAAGACATCTTCTAGAAGAGTCTAGACTTTGGATGAGGATAAAGACTTTCTAGAATAGTCTAGAACTTCCTAGGATGAGGATGAAGACTTTCTAGAAGAGTCTAGAACTTCTTAGGATGAGGATAAATTAGATTTTTCGGAAATAAATAAAGTTTTATTTATTTCAAGGGTTTGGGTTGAGGAGATATTTATTAAAACTTTTTTAATAAACATGAGGATTAATATTTAATCTTAATTAAATATTTTGAGTTGGGATTAAGGGTAGGAAATGATGGGATTAGCCTTTAATCAAAATTAAAGAAGGATTAGAAGATTTTGGAAGAGGTTAGTGGTCTTAAGGAAATTGGCCAAGTTTTGGGCAAAAAATAAATTTTTTAATTTATTTTGGGTTTTTTGGTCAATTTATTAATTAAATAATTAATAAATAAGGAAATAATGTTTAAATAAGATTTAAACATTTTTGGGAGGGATTCCTTAATTAAATATTTTTAATTAAGATAAAGGGATTTAATTGCATAAAAATAAATAAATAAATAAATTAATAAATGATGATGTCATAAGGAATTTTTTCATAAAATAAAAATACTTTGTTTTTGAAAGGATTTAGGTGTCTACATTTTGCCCCTCTTTGATGTGATGCTGCAAGTGGCATGGCATCAAAGATAAGAAAATAAGATACCCAAGGCAAGAGCAGAAGAGGAGAGAATCAACTGCGAGATGCCCCCTCAAGAAGGCGGCAGGGAGAGAAAGCGAGGCTCGACGGCTTCTTGAAAAGTACAAGAATTTGAGATGAGAAAGGACACTCAGATTGGCTTAAGAGAAGAGGTTTAGTTAGCTCAAACTCTCACTATGGGAGAATGATAAAGGGAGAATCAGAGGCACAAGAGGAAGCAAGCTTAAGATCTCAGGGATTGTAGAGGATGAAGGAGCGAAGTGCTATAAAAAGGAATCCAAGATAGTGAGATGGATGATGGGATGATAAAGCTAATGCTATAGGATTTCATAGAGTCAGATTGGCGGAAGATGGGTTTTGGAGATCATTAAGACTAGGATTGTGGAGCTCGAAAGATGAGGCTTGGTGGATTGATTTGATTGGTGGATCCCTAAGACTAGGATTGTGGATCCCTAAAGCTAAAAGTGAAGATTGATTCTGAGAGATACAGTTGCACACACTAGGGTAGGAGAGACAAATGTTGGATATGGATGGGGGATAATGGAGATGAAGGGAATCCATTGAAGCTTTTTGAGCATGGGGATACTTCAAAGAGAAGTACCACCATGTAGTTGAGCACTAGATTTGCTATAGGACTATTGGTTAATTGCCAAGGTTACCAAGAATATCAAGGCCTTTTCACCAATTGTCCAAAGGACTGATGGACTAACTAAAAACAAAAATGCAAGGATTGCCCCAGCATCACACATGAATCTCGGAGGAAGCAGCGTGGAACTGACACTAGGTAACCCACAAGTAGAAAAGAAAAACAAACGAAAGACCTGATCAAGACCTTAAGCTCAGATTGCCCCATTCATAGTATACCGTGATATGGAAGATCATGGCAAGCTTGAGGAGGGAACAAAAAGATTGTTTGGAAAAGATAATTCAAGACCCAAAAGGGAATATTTCAAATCAAAATAAAGAAAAAATCCAAAAGATAACCATTTGCCAATGAGATGGGTGGGATGAGGTACTAACAGACCAAGATCAGACATGAGGAAAGCTATATCCTACAAGGATCTATCGGAGAGCACCTAAGCTGAGGGATTTGGATGAGTGATGCATCTGGCAAGCTGAACTAAGAAGGATAACACTTTGGTGACAGGAGATCTAGCTAAAGGATGCATTGGAATAGCTAACCAAGGGTTGTGCAATGTGTGCAAGATGTCGATCAAGGAGGAACTGACACGACAGCTAGATAGATACAATGGTACTAAGCTAAAGAGGATGTACAAGCTAATGGACCAAGATATGTTACAAATGTACAAGGTTGTTCATGTTTTTGTTTTTGTGAGATGGAAATGCTCATGAAGGGTGGGATGTCTACAATAGTTGATAGGCAGATAGGTAGATAGTTGGCAAAAAGCTTAAGGAAAATGGGATTCTTTGTGTGCATTTGATAGGATACAAGCTAGGATACAAGATTTGGCATATAATACAAGCTGGAATATGGTACAAGCTTTGGACAAGATTTGGATAAACAACCTATGATACAAGGGATGATACAAGATTGACAAGCTAGGGTACAAGATTTACAAGCTGAGGTACAAGATTTACAAGTTGTACAGGAGGTATTTACAAGCTTCATTAGATTTTGGATATTTGGTCGGAACACCAAGGGAACAAGCAGGTGTTTTATTGGATTGTGAATGGATGGATGAGGGATAGGATAGTGATAGATAATGGATTAGTCTTAGTACATAAGGTGCCTAAATTACCAGGTTTTCACCAAGGTACCTATCCAAGGCACTTGAATTGCCAAGTTTTCACCATTGGATGCTTATTTCTCTTTACTATTTTTTTGTATTTTTCGAAAGCTAGGTATACCAAGGATCTTTAAGCATAGAACTTCTTGAGATGAATGATGTTAGTAGATCATTCAAGAGTTCTCCTTCTAGTGTAGATAGCTGATAGGCTCTGGAGCCAAAGGAGGTAGTGACAAAATAAGGACCAAGCTAGGTAGGTTCAAACTTGCCTTTCTTTTCTCGATTAGCTTGGACTTTCATATTTTCTTTGAGGACCATGTCATCTAGTTGAAAGTGTCGTGGAAGCACCTTCTTGTTGAAATTCCTTTTGAGACAAGTTTGATAGACTGTGAGATGATCATAGGCTTGTTGTTGCTTCTTGTCTAAGAGATCTAGCTAGGTGAGCCAAGCTACTCTGTATTCTTCATCTAATATTTTCCCTTGCAAAGATATGCACAAGGAGGGAAGTTTAACCTCTATGGGTAGTACTAATTTAGAACCATAGACTAAGGAGTATGGCGTTGTGCCTATGGATGTACAAAAGGAAGTTTGATAGCCCCATAGGGTTGGATTTATTTGTAGGTGCCAATCACGGCCAGAATCATTGACAACTTTCTTTACGATTTTGAGGAGCATTTTGTTAGTTGCCTCTGCTTGGTCGTTACCTTGTGGGAAATATGGGATAGAAAAGTGATGATGGATGTGAAGGGAAGTGCATAATTCTTCCATGTTGAGATTTTCAAAGTTACCTCCATGGTCGGTGAAGATGGTGGATGGGATGCCAAAGCGGCAAACAATGTGGTACAAGATGAACTTGGAGACCTAAACTTCTATAGCTAAGACTAGGGGGACTGTTTCCACCCATTTAGTGAAATAGTCTATAGCTATTATTATCCATTTATGTCTATCAGATGAGAGAGGTGTGATAGTTCCAACTAGATCAAGGCCCCAACAAGCGAAAGGCCAAGGTGGTGCAATAGGTTGTAGATCCTATGCTAGAGCATGCACAAGATTTGCGTGCTACTGACATAGGATACACTTTCTGACAAAGTCATAGGAGTCTTCTTCAATGGTAGGCCAATAGTAGCCTGCTCTAAGGATTTGTCACGTGAGGACAATACCACTCATGTGGGCATCGCAAAGTTTGGAGTGTACTTCTTTTAATGCCATCGCGACCTCATTTTCATCTAAACATCAAGAGAGAGTATCATGATAACCTTGACGATATAGGGTATTGGCTATGATAACATAGCAGGATGATTTTTGGATGAGGTTTTGGCATTGGGTACTTGTGAGGTGAGGGGAGATGATACCATCTTTAAGGTAAGCATGAATCTCATGGTACTAAGGGGATTGGGGACCAACCAAGATACAAACAAAGTTTGAGTCATCATTCACATAGGCAGGTGTGAGGAGCTGCTTGACTAAAAACTCATACTACATAACTGCTTGGGGAATTTCCAAGAGTGAGCCGATAGTAGCCATAGTGTCTGCTACTTTGTTCTGTATTTGAGGAACTTGTGTAAATTGAAGCTTTGTAAAATGCTGGGTTAGTTGATCAACTAGCTCTTTGTAGGGTAATAGCTTTTCATCTTTGGTTTGATATTCATTTAGGGCTTGCTTGATGATGAGATGAGAATCACCAAATATTTGTAACTCAGTGATGTTCCATTCTATAGCTATCTTTAATCCTACTATGAGAGCCTCATATTTAGCTATATTGTTGGTGCTAGGGAATTGTAGCTTGAAGGCTTTTGGAATGTAATCTCCTTGAGGTGTAACCAACAATATTCCTGCCCCTAATCCATGAGATGTATATGATCCATCAAAATAAAGTTTCCATGGGGTTTTTTCTTTAATTAGATAGATATGCTCATCTGGGAATTTTGTGATCAAAGGATATGTATCTACTAGAGGTGCATCAGCTAGGTGATCTGCTATAGCTTGCCCTTTGATTTCCTTTTTGTCTACATACTAGATGTCAAATTTCCTAAGAAGCATAATCTATTTGGCCAAATGGCCTATAAGTGTTGTTCTGGAGAGCATATACTTGAGAGGGTCAATCTTGGAGACTAGTTGGATGGTATGACTTAGCATGTAGTGGCGAAGCTTTTGAGTTGAGAAAACAACTGCCAAACAATCTTTTTCCATAGGAGTATAATTGAGTTCATAACCAACTAGGGTTCTACTAATGTAGTAGATGGCTCTTTCTCTGCCATAGTCATCGAGCTATGCTAGAAGTTCCCCTAGAGCAGTAGGCATTGCTGATATATATAAGATCAAGGGATGACCAGGAACTGTTGGAACCAAGATAGGGGGATTGATGAGATATTGCTTGAGATGATTGAAGCTACGTTGACATAAAGGATCCCACTTGAAGTTTTCATCCTTCTTCAGTAAGTGTGCAAATGGCATACACTTATCTGCAAGTTGGGAGATGAAGCACCAAACGGATTAAAGCTTTCCCTAAAGAGTGTGAAATTGTCACAGTGTCTGGGAAGGAGGCATGTCTAAGATAGCTTTGACCTTCTTGGGGTCAATCTCTATACCTTGTTTAGAAACTATAAAGCCTAGAAGCTTGCCAGATGTGACCCCAAAGACACATTTCTTAGGATTTAGCATGAGATGATATTTGGCTAACCTATCAAAGACTTTCTCCAGGTCAGCAAGATGATCCATGAAGGTATGAGATTTAACCAAGATATCATCCACATAATCCTCCAAAATGCTAAGGATAAGATCATGAAAATGGCTGTCATAGCTCTTTGATAGGTAGCCCCAACATTCTTTAGGCCAAAAGGAATCATGTTGTAGCAAAAGGTTCCCCAAGGGGTAGTGAATGCTGTCTTATGCTGATCCTCTTCTACAATCTTGATTTGACTATACCCAAAAAATCCATCCATGAGGGATAGAATTTCATGTCTAGCTATAAGATCTATAATCAAATCAATGTTGGGCAAGGGAAAATCATCTTTTGGACAAGCTTTGTTAAGATCTCTAAAATCAGTGCAGATTCTAATGTCACCAAAAGGCTTAGTGATGGGAACCATGTTGGAGATCCACTCTGAGTAGTTGATAGGTTGGATAACCTTAGTAGCTAACATTCTTCCTAATTCAGCTTTGACCAGTAATGCCACCTTGGGGTGCATTTTTCTAAGCTTTTGTCTGATGAGCTTGATCTTTGGATTGACTGCAAGATGATGAACTACAAGCTTTGGATCCAGTCCTAGCATGTCCTGATATGACCATGCAAATCAGCCAATGTTCTCTCTTAAGACCTCAAAGAGGAGGTCAGATTGGTCTTGTGATAGGGATGCAGCAATCTGAACAAGTTTGGGGATCTCTGAAGAATTGATGTTGACTTCTCTAGTATCCTCAATTAGAATAGAAGACACCTTTGGTCAATTATTTTGAGGAGGTAATGCTAAATCCTCATGTTCTACTTGTGACTCTAGATCTTCTTGCTAAGGGGTTCTCTATGCTACCTAAGCTAGTCCCAAATTCACCTTAGTTCCAATTTTGGGTATATCGGAACTAGGTTGGGGATTTTTTCCAAAATACCCCTTGGGATCTAGCTTATAGATATAGGTAGAATCTGGCTTTGTTTGCTTGTGAGGAGTTTCAGCTCCCATGAATCTCACAAGTGCTTAGTCTGATGTGAACTCATCAATGTGTATGATGCTTGGTTGGTCCCAACCTATGAGTTGTGGATGGGTGAGTGGTAGGTCAATGAAATGGATGGATAGTTCTTGGAGAACAGAGTCTTTAAGGAAGATTTGGTCTGGGATATCGTCATAGGCTCTCTTTTCAACTTCCTCAGGAATGTCTTCAATTTTGACAAGGTCACGGTGAATGTTTGAAAAAGCATGACCGTTCTCATTGGTGCCCCCAGTTGTGGGTATGCCAAAGCCAAGACCTAACTTTGATTCCCACTTGTGTGCATTGATGGGGCACTGCATTCCTCTTTCTTCTGATCCTAGACCACCACCTTGATAGTTCCATTTTTCAGTGATGAGCTTATGTTCTTGGGGATACTTCTGGCTAAAGTGATCAATGCATGCTTGATTTCTTGGAGGTGCATCCTTATGTAACCAATTGTTGATATCTAGAGTGAGCTCCTCATGAAGAGGGATTTTTGAGGATGCAAAGGTTGTTGGGCCAAACTATTTGTATCAAGGAGGTGGAATCTCCTTAGCTTTTTGATATGTTGGTCGTCCATGGGCATGTGGATCAAGTGGGAGTGCCCCGATAGCAAATGCATCTAACAGACTATCCTCTCCATAGCCTTTGTTATTGATCTTCATGATAGATAGGGTGGAGGCGAGGATGGTTTCTAGGTCATTACAAGTGTGGGATGAGCTAGCGATGGCTATGCCAATATCAATTCCAAGGCAATGGTTTCCATATGAAGCTTCAACCGCATTGTAGCAAGCAAAGGGTTCTGGATCAACATGGATGATTACCTTAGTGCCCTGATGCAAAAATTTGACGCACTGATGGTAAGTGGATGGAATGGCTTTCATGGCATGAATCCATGGGTGACCAAGGAGGATGCTAAATGGTAGCTTTAGATCAATAACATGGCAGAGTGTTTCTTGGATGACTGGCCCAACCTTGATTGGCAACAAAATAGTTCCTTTTGTGGTTCTTTCCAAGTTGTATTAAGCTTTCATGGTCATAACCTCATTGATGATATCTGCCTCAGTATACCTAGCTTGTTTTATGAATTTTAGGGTGCAAATATTCAAGGCTGATCCATTATCTATCATTACTCTTTTTATGGCAAAATTGATTACCATAATGGCTATGTAGAGCAGAAGGGTGTGATCTGGCTCAACCATGGGTATGTCAGTGAGTTTGAATGATAAGACACATGAGAAGGATAGGTGTCCAACAAGATTATGAAGATTAGTAGCGTTGATATCTCAAGGGACATGAGATTCTATGAGAGCATTGTCAAGGATGTTTTTGTACATAGGACTAGTGCAGAGAAGGTCTAAAATGGAGATTTGGGCTAGCATGTTCCCAAGGTGTTCCAAGATATTGTACTGGCTTTTGGTGGAGTTGATGGTGCTGGTGAAACTGGTGGGCCTGTGATGTTAAATTGCACTCTTCAAGTGGTGACTACGCACTCATTGTTGGTCCTTGGATATTGATAACATTGATAGAAGGCTCTTTCTCAAATATACAACCTATGAGGCTACCATAATATATATAGGATGAAGTGTGGTCATTGTTCTTCCCATGTTGTTGGTTTGGCTGGCAGTTGTTGGTGTTGTTGTTGTTGGTTTGGATAGGTGCTTTTCCAAGATTTTGGTTGTTGTGAGGGGGAAAAGCATTTTGATAGATCTGTAAGCTTGCATTGGGAGAGGTTTGGGCACCAACGGTGATTTCTTTCCGATCAATGAGGTCTTGCACATAATCTTTCAGTTTCATGCATCTGAGGGTGGTGTGACCTTTTACTCTATGAAATTTGTAGTACTCGTTGTCTTTGTACCATGCATTTTTGGATTGCCCTGGGTCAATTTGCTAGCTAGGAGGAAATTTGATGAGGTTTTCCTTAGTCAATTTCTCAAAAATGACATCCAATGTCTCACCAAGGGGTGTATAATTTCTAGGTCCAGGTCAAAACTTGGGCTTTGGTCCTACAACTACATTGATGGCATTAGCTTGATTGCTAGACCCTTGAAAGTTGGGTCTTGGATTATGGCCTTGATAGCTTTGGTGATTCTAGTGTTGGTAGTTGATATTTTGTTGATTATTTGGTTGATAAGGTGGGTTGGACTAATTTTGGGAAGGACCAAAAATATTCACATGTCCAGTGTCAGTGACACTATCTGTTGCAACGTGCTTGTTTTTGTTCCAATACCTAGAGTTGTCATTGGAATGTGATTGATTTTGGTTGGCTTCCTTGTAAATCTTGACCAAACCATCTTTAATGAGTCCTTGCTTAAGGATCATTCCTTTTTCTTTGATATCTATGTAGGTCTGCAAACAATTCATGGTCATGTGGTGAGCCAAGCTAGGATGGGCATTATCAATAAACATTTTCACCAAATGGCATTCTCGCAAGGTGCAAGATATGCGGGTGGTAAGGGTTTGCCATCTTTCCAGATATTCGAGAAGGCTTTCTCCACCTTTTTTCTTAGTGTGGACAAGATCAACTACTGAGAGCTCTGTTTCAACAAGATGGGCATATTGGGCTACAAATGCCTCAGACAATTCAACAAATTTTTTAATTATGCCATATGGGATTCTATAAAACCATTCAAGAGCTGGTCCGGCCAAGCTTTTGGGAAAGAGATGCAAGAGGAAGATGTCACCATATGCTACTTCTTGGTAGTGCATGTAAAATTCTTTGATATGTGCAACAGGGTCTCCTTTTCCTCTGAATTTGTCAAACTTGGGTATCTCAAAGTGTTTGGGAAATGGTGTCATGGTAATGGCTCTATCGAATGGGTAAGGACACATATTTTCAAACTTGAAGGTTTTTGGATCATTTCCCTCTAGGATGTTCTTCAAAGCTATCTTCATGGCTTCCCATTCTAAATTAATGGGTGATGGCTGGGGTGCACCCAATGGTGCCTTGAGGTAGGTATGTGCTATATGGGGTAATGGAACATGGATGGCTTTGAGGTATGGGCTGGTAGGGATTGTACATGGCTTGGGAAACTAAATGGTGGATGATGGGTTGCTGAGGTGGAGGAGGTACATATTGCTGCATGTGTTGTGAGGCTTGCTGCTAATATGGGATTTTGGATAGGGATTGAGGGATGTAGGGTGGCTGTGAGATAAATGGATTGCTTTTTGGAGGTAAGGTATAAGATGGTTGTGAAGCTTGGAGAAAGGATCAGGGAGCTTGTGAAACTTGACTTGGGATTTGAGGAGTTTGACCAATATATGTGGGTTGTACCCCCATTTGGGAGGGTATCATGGCAAAGGAGGCGAAGTAATTGGTGGTTCATGGTGGTGGATTTCCTCCTAGAAGTGGCATAGAAAAATAGTTAGTAATAGGAGGTAATGGATTAGTTGGTGGTGGAGGTGGTGGGAATTGAAAGCTTGGAAATGGAACTGATGGGGTTTGATAGCTTGGTGGCTAGATTTGAAAGCTTGGTAGGGTGGTGGTAGGAGCTTGGGTCACTTGAGAGCTTGGCAAAACATTGGTAGTAGCTTGTGGATTTGTGGCTGATGGCATTGAGCTCCAAGGACCTAGTGGAAATGATGGAATTGTGCTTTGAGCTGAGGTAAACAAGCAAGGGGTGATGAAAGGTTGATTACTTGGCCCCATGGGTGGCATCCTAGTTGTATATTGTTGAGGTTGGCCAAAGATACTAGCACTGATTTGGGAGATGGGTTGATTTGGAAGGCTGGGTTGGAGAGCAACAACAACAATAGTTAAGGGAGTGAATGATGAAGTGTTTTGGGTGAAGGGGGTTTGGGATGGAGTGGTATGGACCAATGGTGGAGTGGTGGTGGTTGGATTGGCTTGTGGAAGGGAGATTTCAACTTGAGTGGAGGCTGGTATGTTTGGGTCTATTGGATCATAAGGATTGGCTTGAAGCTCTTCTTTTGGCACATATTGAGGATAATCTAAATCATAAGAGCCTATTGGGAGTGGTAGTTGTCCAAAAAATGGGTGAGATGGATCTAATAAGGGAGGAGGTCTTCCAAAGTCAAAGGCTCCTATATTGTCCCTTTGAAAGTTAGCCATGATTGTTTCTTTGTTCTTGTTGATAATGGCATTCACCAATACTACATTTCCTGGTTGGTTCATGAAAACTTCAATGTTAGTAGGTGATGGTATAGTGTTCTCTGGGCTGAAGGATGGTTGAGTGCTCAAGGGGAGTGATGTTGTTTGATCCAAATGATAGGGTTTCATTGTTTCTTTCTTCTTCTGGGCTAAGCGAGTGACCGGTGGCATGAAAATGTTCCTAGGGATGAGATGCAACAATGTTGATGGATGCAAAGGGGGAAGGCTTTTCTATGCAAATGATTTCTTGGGTTGAGGCAAAGCTATATCAAAAACATAAGGAGGATTAGGCTGGGGATTCTAACTTCAAAGATATGTCGCCAAATCATGAAAGGTCTACTTTCCTATGATCAAGCTTGGTGGTGATTGTGTCAACTTAAGGATAAACTAATGATCCTTTAAGAAAAACATGAGATTGACCACTTGTGGATCCCAAACTTTAGCTCAAGGTGATGAGGGATAACAAGTGACAAAGCTAGATTACCCTAGACAAAGCTCTGTCAAAGGGATAACCTTGGTGAGATTGGTGGATTTTCAAGATGGTAGGAATGGCAGAATTTGGAAAGGTGACAACAATTTTGAAGGCTTGGATGTGAAGTTTAGGCTTTTGGGATGCTAGCTAGGTTTGAGGGGATTGGTTTGGTTCTAAGGAAAAGATCTAAATAAAATGGGTGAGCTAAAATTCTTAAGGGGATGACTAAGGGTGGCCGGCTTACCTACAAGGATGACTCTAAAGTGGAGCTTATGCAAGAAGATGTGGAGGAACAAGGGGGCCTAATCATAGAAATCATGCCTAGTTGGTAAGACATAAGAAGGGTTAACTCCTGGATGCTTGCTAAATTTGATAGTGCAATCTAATCATGCATCTTGAAGGGCTTCATCGGTAGCTTTATCTTCTACTTTATGGAGTTTGGAAATTTGAGGGCTTGGTGTTACTTCCTTTTTCTTAGCTATAATTTCTTGGTATGCTTGAGATGGCTTGAGTTTGAATTTGTGAAACTTCTATTTAGGTTTGGGTTGTTCTGACATAAATTCCTGAATCTGCTTGGCTTAGAGGGATTTTGGTTCTTTTGCTTCAACTCATTCAACTTCTAGAATAGGCAGTGACTACGCTAAGTATGCCCTATACTAGGATTGACCAAGTTTGGCAAACATTCATTCAACAAGTAAAAAATCAAGCAATAGATAGGAACAACCAGATAGAAGTTTTTGATTCTCAGAATGTGATACTTGCGCCAAGGAGTGTGTATGTTTTACAAATAGTCACTTCAAACACATTAACACCCTAGATGGTTTTTTGCAAGGTTGAAAGTTGTCTAATCAATATAACACTATTTTAGTTGCAGGATTGGACATCCCTTACCAACAAAGTACTATGCTAATTTTCATTAAATGTCAATCCGGGAGCGTGAACTTGAGATGATGTCTGCAAAGTATATGCTCTAGTTTTTACTAAAAGTCACTACTAATTTGAATGCAATAACTAATAAGGAAATCTAGTTTATCCAAAGGAAATATGACTATCAAATACTTAGAAGGAAATTCTAATTATTTAGCCATATATCTATGCACCTACTACTGCAGGAACAATGACTAGTTCTGTTTCCAATGGTTGCAGGAACAACAATTTTAACTCTAACTTAGAAAACTGAGTCTAACTTTTACTTACTAAAGTAAAACTCAAATAAAAGTGTAGAAACTCAACAAAGGCATGTATTCATCAAATATGCAGTATTACAATAACTTAAGAAAAATAGTAAGATGTCTATCAACTCTGTCTGTCTACTCACTACTTAACCTCATAGATATAGACGAGGTCTTATTTATAGAGAAGAACAAAAAACTCCTAAAACTATGACTTCCTCATGAAGGAAAGTCAGTTACAATTTTAAGACTACAAACATGCAATTGGAAAGACATTAATTCTCCCTTAAATTCCCCACAAATATAAAAATCATAGCAAATGCTAGATTTTCTCATTTATCTATCTTCAAACATCTTTCCAAGAATCCACGTATCGTGCTTTGCATGTTTAACTGATTGCTTTATGCTTACTTCCTTGCTTGGCTACTTTATCAGTTCTTGCTTGTTATTCATTAAAATAGGTCCCTTCTGACTTTGCCACCAAGTCTTCTAGTTGCAACGGTGTCATAACGCTTCTCCTTAATGTCATTAATGCTTTAGCGCTATTCCTTCATAGTTTGTTTAACTCTACTCTACTTGTATCCTGCGATCAACATTTAATACACACAAGACTTCTCATAAACATTTATTTTCATTTATTAGTTTATAAAGAAAATGCATTAATTATTCAACTAATAGTTTTTGCAATCTCTTCAGCTGCAGGAAGATCTACCCACGTCAAACATTCATGAAGAAATATTTTTACCATAAAATGAACCCCTTTTTAAATATAATTTCGATTATCATTTTATGCCCTATGTCCATACTTTATACATCAAAAGTTCAAAACGTTTTTACTAAAGGATGATAAAGTTCAACATGTTATAGACAAATTTTCACAAAAAGGGCTAATAAAACTTCTATTTCTTCATGTCATCATTCTTCCCCCCAACCATCCTGAGGCTGCTCCCTTTAGCATCTATAAGTTTCTGATCCTCATCCGCAGTTTGAGGTCATTGGTAATTTTCTCTCCTAATTCATGAGCTCTGTAATTGAAATATCCATGATTTTGTTTCAATCTTTCCCATTTCTATTCTTCAGTAGTCATGTTATATTCAGCAAACAAATCATATTTTCCAAGCATAGCATGCAGGAGTATTGGCAGTTGGAAACGAAGAGGTACCCAATAATTTTTTTGATTTCTTCCCAACGTCAGATACCTGGGCATCTTGCTAATGGCTAATCCCAGATTTTGGGGAGAGTGCAACTCCCTAGTTTTCAGGTCTTCTGGCAATGAAATCCATCTTTGAAGAGAAGCTTGTATAGCATCAGGGGCATTTTTAGAACAATGTTGCTCCCAATCCAGAAATGCCTGTTCGCGAATGGGGTGGATTTTGGCAGCAACACTTTGATAATTGATAACATAAAGCCAATCGAAGAATACTCTGTAAGTGTTATGTATTTTTGGCCGAATGTACAATGGTTCAAACATTTCTTTTTCCCTGTAAGGAGAAGCCTGGTTCTCTCGACTGATCTCATTCTGCATCCATGACATAACGGCCCTAAACTGTACATCTCCCACATATAACAATGAATTCTAATTTTTATCATCTAGTACAACAAGATTATGAACATATAATTCATAGAGGAGATTCTTTAGAGTCATTGGAACTAAATTAAATGTTGCATAAAATTCCTAAGGAGTATGTAAAGAAGGGTTCAATCCCCGAGTAATTCAAGACACCTAAAAATTAATCATTTTCTCCTTTAGGAATAGTGTATAAATTGGAAATGTCTGGTGGTGTATGACGATAGACAATAGGTCTATAATCTTCAAGGCAGCACTCAGGATGATGGTGGTCAGTAGTGCTGTCATCCTGAAGAATGTTGTTGTTAATCAAAATCATTATGTTGACAAGTAACAGTGTTATCAACTTTTTCTGAAGGGGCAATGGTTGTAGGATAGGGTGCAATAGTCACTTGTTCTTGAAATGTTTCAAAAATTTCCTAAACCATTTCTTGTGCAACAAATGGATATTCCTCTAGTGGTAGATTATCAGTTTCCTCCGCTGGGTGTCCAACCTCAAGCACTATTTCTTCTAAGGACTCTATGTCACTATCAACATTAATAGGACTATTTGGTTTTGCAAAAATTTCCTCGGGATTATTTTTATGTTCAGGAGTAGGTGTTGTATGCTCTGGTGACTATGCAGGTGTAGGTACTAGAGTTTCAATATCAATATTTGGTATAGGAGGCTCAACAAGTGGTGCAGGTGGTTTAGTTCTTATATTCACCCCAGACATTCTAGTGACTTGCCGTGGGGTAGAAATTGGTTTCTTGCCCTTATCAACAGATTTCCCTTTATTCAGGTTAAGTGCAGATTCTTGTGATACTGGAGGCACTTCTTCTGAACCTTCCTCTGAGGCAAATGTGTGTGATTTTCTCTTCCTAGGAGTTGAGGCTTCTACAGTCAAAATTTTCCTCTTTGTAGTTTTAGGTGTAGAAGCAGAAGTCAAAGCTTCTTGAGCCATTTTATATACTACTTTTTTTTCTCCTATAGTAGTTTTCTATTTTTTCCCTACTCCTTTCCCTTTGGGTCCACCCCTTCTAGGTCCCTCTGGCCTTAACTTTACAAAATCATCCCATGTTCCCAAATGCTACCTAGTGAACTCTTTTTCAATTATAGCCCTAATCAAGAAATGGTGGGATACCAACTGGGTTTTGCCTTGCTGTACATAGGTAGGTTGCCTTTTGATTATATTATAAAGGAAACTTGGAAGATTTACAGGACAATCCCCATGTCGAAAACCACTCAGAATTTTGAAATGAATAGCATGCAAATAGGAATATCTTTCTTCACAGGGAAAATATATTATGATAAATTTAGTAGGGTGGATAAATTATAGAGGGAGAGATAACTGTAATGTACCTTACTTTTTTTTTTCCTCTAGTTGAAGATATCTCGATACTGAGAATTGCTCTTTTTCTTGTCATGCATCCATGTCCTTTAGCCAACATTCTCCAATTGTGGGTAACCTAGAAACTTCTGTCACCACTTCTACGGTGAATTCTACCCGAATGCCCTTAACAGTTGCATATCCATCCCTTAATGTATTATGAAATTGGAGCACAATTTCTTGATCAAACTACTTCAAACTGAGACAATAAGCCAGCCGACCTCATTGTTGAAACAAACTACATGTTGTTGGGTCTGCTAGTAAGACTCTGTGATCTACTGATTCATGCCACTGAGGTTCTCCACCCATATTTTTGAAAAAAATTCTAATACAAGCAATTTCACTGCAAGTGATTTTGAAATTATGGGTGATGATAGCTACAAGGGTTTCAACAAAGGGAAATTACAATACTTCAATACTTTCCAAACATCACACCCTTCAGTACTTCATGATGACATTTTAATCATCAAACCATAATGGGAATAAAGGTCATGCTCAAAAACATATTCCATATTAATGAGGAGGTATGTGAAATCATGTTTTAATATTATTTCACACATTTCAGAAGTACAAAGGGTTTCCAGCTCATTACTAAAATGAGCCTTCCCCGTACATCCTATATGCTAACTTAAGATTTCCTTGATTTTGCATTCATGATTGATTTCCCCTCCCCCCAACCTAGCAGAGACTGGGTCCCACTAGACCGTAAATATTGCAAATTTTAAAAATTGAAATAACATGCTTTCCTAAATAAATAATAAATGAAATAAATAAAGGCAAAGGGGTCGAGTGTGACTGACCTGAGGTGCGATAGGAAGGATGAACCAAAAAGTGCCTTTTTATAGAAAGAAAGTGAGATGGAATGATGATGGAAAGACAAGAAGATGGGATGGAATGAGGTGGAAAAGGAATGAATTTTCACATGAGCACAAATTTTTACTATTATGAAGGCCTTGAAAATAAATTCAAGGGGCTGCAGGCATCTGAGTGGAAGTCTCAGATGAAGTGGCTATAGGAAGAGATGTTTCTGTTGTTGTGAACTATTGAAAAAATTCTTCCCTGGTTGCTAGTTTATGATATAACTTCAGGCGATGCCCATTAACCATGAGTTTGAATTTAACCAGATCAATTGTTGATAGTTGAACTACTCCATTGTCAAAAATTGTAATGATTTAATAGGGACCAAGCCATCGAGTTTGAAATTTTCCTTGGTGATGTTGATATCGTGAATCATACAAGAGTGCCCAATCACCAACAGAGAATTCTCTGTCTTTAATAAATTTATCATACCATTGCTTTCTTTGAATTTGAATTAATTTTGTGTTATGAAGAGCTGATTTTTTCCATTCATCACACTCATTGAGATGTAGAATGTGATCCTGTTGTGCTGCAGGAAGGGTAATATCAAGTTCTAAAGTTGTCCGTAGAGTTTTATGTTCAAATTCAATAGGCATAACAACTATCTTTCCATATAAGAGTTGGAAAGGCATAAACCCAGTACTAGATTTCCATGTTGTTCTGTACACCCATAAGGCTTCAAGAAGTTTTGTTGCCCAATCTTTATGATGCAAAGATACTATTTTTGTGAGAATATGTTCCAGCTCTCTATTTGTTACTTCTACCTGTCCATTGACTTGTGGATGATACGGAGATGATTTTCCATGCCAAATTTTATATTCCTCCATGAGTGCTGCTATCACGTTAGATGTGAACTAAGGTCCTTGATCTTATTGTAATTCTCTTAGAGCACCAAATTTGGTAAAGATACATTCATATAGAAACTTTGCAACATTATTGTCATGAGGATGCTTCATGGGTTTTGCTTCAACCCACTTAGTAACATAATCAGTACAAACCAATATGTAACTTTCCCTTCTAATGGTGGTTCAATAGGGCCAATAAAATCAATTCCCTATTTATCAAATGGTTCTACTACTATCTGTGGCTACAGGGGCATTTCACTTTTTTTGGTCGATCTACCCATTCTTTGACATTTATCACATTTTTTTGTATATTGAGCCACATCTTTGTGAAGTGTAGGTCAATAATAACTGGTATTCAGAATCTTTAATGAAGTTCATTTGTTAGCAAAGTGTCCACCACAGGGCTCATTGTGACAAGCATGAAGAACATCATATGTTTCATCTTCTCTAAGACATTGTTGTGTTACCTGATCTAGTCCAGTATAAAACATGAATTCTAAGATCCATGAGAAATTAAAACTCTTTTTTGCTAGCAATCATTTTTCTTTTGTAGAAAAATATGAAGGAGTTTTGCTAGTAGTTAAATAGTCGGCAATGTTAGCATACCAAGGATTGTGTGTTGATAAAAAGAAGAGATGTTCATCAGGAAAGCTATCTTTGATGGTTGCAGGATCATCAGGTGTCTAAAGATGAGACAAGAAATGAGCCACAACACTTGCTTGACCTGGCTTGTCAATAATTGTGATGTCAAATTATTGCATTAGTAACAACCATTGAGCCAATTGTCCAAATATTGCTGGCTTGTTCATCAGATATTTGATAGCAAAGTGATTTGTATGTACAAAGATTTGGTACCTTGTAATGTAATGTTTGAATTTGTTTAGAGCATAAATTACATTAAGTAGTTCTTTCTCTATCACCATGTAGTTATACTCGGCTCCTTGAAGATTTTTGTTGATATAGTAAATTGCACATTCTACTGAATCTGTCTTTTGGCCAAGTACTACTCCAATGGCATGATCTGAAGCATCTGTGTGTATATGAAAAGGTAACTCCCAATTTGGTCCTCGAAGCACTGGTGCTATTAAGAGGACTTCCTTAAGCTACAGGAAAGCTTTTGTACACTCTGAATCCCATATAAACTCTGCATCTTTTCGAAGCAATTTGTATAAGGGTGCCACAATTTGATTGAAATCTTTGATAAAATGCCGATAATATCCTACATGTCCTAAAAAACTCATGACTTCTTTTAATTTGGCTAGTACAACTAATGTATGTATGACTTCTATTTTTGTTGGATCTACTTCAATTCCTTTAGGAGAAATAAAGTGTCCCAAGACCACTCCTTCTTGCATCATAATAAAGCACTTTTCACTGTTTAAAGACAAATTGTAGTCTTTGCATCTTTGTAAAACCTTGTCCAAGTTTTCCTTGGCTTCTTCAAATGCTTTCCCGTATGTGATGAAGTCATCCATATACACTTCCAAAAACTTTGTAGATATGTCAAAAAAAATGCTAATAACAGCTCTTTGGAAGGTTGTGGGTGCATTGCATAGACCAAATGGTGGGACAGAATAAGCAGATGTTCCCCATGGACATGTGAATGTTTTCTTGTCCTGATCTGGTGCTATCTGGATTTGATTGTAACCATTAAAACCATCTAAGAATGAAAAGTATTTCTTTCCTGCAAGATTGTCAAGCACTTGATTGACAAAAGGTAATGGAAAATGATCCTTCTTGGTAGCCAAATTAAGTTCTCTATAATCTATGCAGACTCACCATTTTCCCCCCTAATGGTGATACCCATTGGCTATCAAAAATAGGATATATGAAGCCAGAATTGAGTAACTTTTGTAATTCATTTTTGACAATATCCCTTAATGTTGGGTTTATCCTATGCTGAGGTCTTCTCATAGGTTTATAATCCATACTGATATAAATTCTATGGGTACAGAGTGTAGGATCCAAACCTTTCATATCTGTATACTCCCAAGCAAAAGCATCTTGATACTTTTGTAATAGCTGAAGGGTATCATGATGTTGTGCTTGAAATAAGGACTTGCTTATATTTAATTCTCTTCCTAGAATGATTATTGTTTTGACTACTTTTTCAGCCATTGAAATTTGCACAATTGGTTGTGAATCTATCTCATGTGGCAGGAGTGAATGCATTTCATCAGATAAAGGTAGAATGCTTTGTAAGACATACTCTTGTGTAGAAGATGCTTCAGGTTGTGTTCCACACTCATTCAGTATAATAGAAGAAATGGCATCATCTTCCTCTTTGATGTTTACAAATGAGTTCGTGAGATCATCATCAATTGTTGAATAGAATCTATTTCCACATCAGAGTCATCCATATTTGGCTAGACAACTTGATCATCCTGCAGCAAAGGCGGAGCAGGAGAATACAAAATCAAATTTTTAGTGTTTGTTCCATCTGAAATAGTCATTTTTCTTGATCAACATGCAATATAAGCATTTGCTATTGCTAACCATGGTTGTCCTAAAATGATAGGGTAGCCTCTAGTACTTGTTTTTGGAGAGAGTACAAAAAAATCAATTAGATACTCCCATGAATGTAATATGATAGTGAGATCTTCTAGCATACCATCAGGAATGAAGGTAGAAATATCTGCTAATTGCAAGATTGTTGGTGTCTGCCTGAGACTAATGATACTTAATTTGGACACCACTTCCTTGGTTATTACATTGATGGATGCTCCTAGGTCTATTAAGACATTTTATACTTGTACTCCTTGAATGGTGAGGATTACTACTGGGCTACCAGGGTCTGCATACTTAGGCATTTTGTAGTTATCAAGCATAAGATCAGAAAGCTATCCAAGGACATGAATAGTCTTTGGGTCTTTCTTTTTCCTTCCTGTCTTTTTAACATAGGCTTCTTTGATGGGTTTTGAATATATAGGTACTTCCTTGATTGCATCAAGTAAGGTAATTTTTACCATCATTTTCTTGTGTTGCTCGAGCAAATCTAGTGCAGCTTGATTTTCACTTGGCAGTATTTGCTCTGTTAACCTGCTAGGAAATGGTGGTATTTTGGCTATAGGAGAAATAGTGGTGGCAGGTTCTTGAAGTAACTCAACACTCATATCATCTATTTTTTTTATAATGGGCTGCTGAGGTGAGGCAAGCATTGTTCCAAATCTTAGATGAATATCATTTAGGGTAATGGAATAACTTTGTTGTTGGGCTAAAGGTTTTGCACTATTAGGGTTAGGTGCAGGTTTTTTAGGTAATTATAGCTATTTTGGAGGAGCTGTGTTGGGTGTAGGAGGCATTAAGTCTTGTTGTTGAAGAGGTTGAGTCAAAGCTAGCTACTGTTGATGTTGCTGCCAATTCTAGGTTTGCTGCCAACCCTGTTGAGGTTGGTGCCATCCTTGGTCAGACTACTACCACCCTTGGTTGGTCTGTGGCCAACCTTGCTTAGGCTATTGCCAACCTTGGTAAGGTTGCTACCAATGATTATAATTACCATGTTGTTGTTGCCATTGACTATTACTACCATAATTATGGAGTAGGTCTTGAGGAATACCTAATCTTGGAGCCCATGGCCTCTGTTGAGCAACATAAAATACTTCTCCATCTTCATCAATTGCCTTGAACTCAGTAGGCACATGTTGTGATTCCACACTAGCAATAAGCTTACATCGATAGTTGCATTTCTTTTCTCTGCAATGGGGGCAATATTCTGCCAACATACTATCAGCATCTTCCTTCTTCCTACATGCTTGCATGGTATCCAATTATGTAGCAACATCATTAATGATGTCTTGCTTGAAATCTAACAAGAGGTTTGACAATTCTATCTTAGATACTCCTATCCCAGGAGTCTTTTGGAGTAAATCCCTCAAACCTTGTCCTTTTTTTGTTGTTGCTTCGGAATAGTTTAAACAAATATTTCAAATTTCAGCCCATGTCTTCTATGTAATGTCACCTCCAGCCATTAGCTTTCATACTCCTGTCATGTACTCCTTTCAGAAAGAGATTCTTTTGAGACTCCTCATTCAGCTGATGTTGTGTGTTGCGCTATAGGTTAAACATGAATCGGGCAACATAGTCCTCCAAAGTCTCATCCTCCTTTTGTGTCATTTTAAAAATTTCATCTCCTTTCAAATCATGGCCTCTGCAATATTCCTTATATTTATTAAAGAATAGATTACTCATAGTTGGCCAATCTATAACAACATTGGCACCTAAACTCATAAACCATCTCAAAGTGGCTTCTTTGAGAGTTGATGGAAACAATTTCAGCTTATGGGAATCATTTGTGTAGTCATAACTTTTACAAAGGATGTCGAATTCAAAGAGAAAAGTTTCTGGATCTTCATTGATAAGGCCATAAAATTTAGGCAGGGCAGCTAAGGGTATATTTTTCAAATTTTGATTACCCTGCTGTGGAGGAATTGGAAAGAGAAAGGTAGGTTGAGCTGCTGCCATTTGTAGATGTCCTAGTGGTGGCTGATAGATGACTAGAGCTAATGGATTATCTTGATATTCTAGCTCAACAAAAAGATTCTTCAGATGTGGTTGGTGATTGTACTTGTTCTGATACTTCTGCAAATACATTCTCAAATAGTTCTTCTTCTCTCTCTTCTCTTTCTTCTCTTTTTTCAGAGTTAGGATAAAGAGGATCTTCTTGATTGAAGTTGGGAAGAAATCTTCCAAGGTGATCTCTTCTTCTATGCATGCAAAAATGCTGGAAATGAAACTAAATGACTCAATAGTAAATACTAGACTGACACCATCCCCAACAATGGTGACAAAAATATGTCTAATCAATATAACACCCTTTTAGTTTTAGGATTGGACATCCCTTACCACCAAAGTACTATGCTGATTTTCATTAAATGTCAATCCGAGAGCGTGAACTTGAGATGATGTCTACCAAGTATATGCTCTAGTTTTTATTAAAAGTGACTACTACTTTGAATTCAATAACTATTAAGGAAATCTAGTTTATCTAAAGGAAATATGACTATCAAATACTTAGAAGGAAATTCTAATTATTTAGCCATATATCTATGCACCTACTGCTATAGGAACAGTGACTAGTTCTGTTTCCAGTGGCTGTAGGAACAACAGTTTTTATTCTAACTTAGAAAAATGAGTCTAACTTCTACTTACTAAAGTAAAACTCCACCTTCTGCATGGGCCCCCACGGAAGAATGAAGGAAAGAAAAACTCAAATAAAAGTGTAGAAACTTAGTAAAGGCATGTATTCATCAAATATGCAGTATTACAATAACTTAGGAAAAGAAGTAAGATGTCTATCAACTCTATCTATCTACTCACTACTTAACCTCATAAATAGAGATAAGGTTTTATTTATAGAGAAGAAAAATAAACTCCTAAAAATAAAACTTCCTCATGAAGGAAAATCAGTTACAATTTTAAGACTACAAACATGCAATTGGAAAGACATTAATTCTCCCTTAAATTCCCCACAGATATAGAAATCATAGAAAATGCTAGATTTGCTCATTTATCTATCTTCAAATAGCTTTCCAAGAATCTAGGTATCATGCTTTTCATGTTTAATTGATTTCTTTTATGCTTACTTCCTTGCTCGGTCACTTTATCAGGTCCTGCTTGGTTATTCATTAAAACAAGTCCCTTCTAACTTTGCTGCCAAGTCTTCTAGTTGCAACGGTGTCATAACGCTTCTCCTTAATGTCATCAATGCTTTAGCACTATTCCTTCGTAGTTTGTTTAACTTTTCTCTACTTATATCCTGCAATCAACTTTTAATACACACAAGACTTCCTGCAAACATTTATTTTCATTTATTAGTTTATAAAGAAAAGGCATTAATTATTCAACTAATAGTTTTTGCAATCTCTTCAGCTGTAGGAAGATCTACCCACATCAAACATTCATGAAGAAAGATTTTTACCACAAAATGAACCCCTTTTTAAATATAATTTTGATTATCATTTTATGCTCTATGTCCATACTTTATTCATCAAAATTTCAAAACATTTTTACTAAAGGATGATAAAGTTCAGCATGTTATAGACAAATGTTCACAAAAAGGGCTAATAAAACTTCTATTTCTTCATGTCATCAACAATTGGTTTAGCTAGGGAGTCCTCGATATACCCAAGTTACGTGAGGCCTAGATTTGTAGATGAAAACAAAAAGATGTCACATAGCCAAGAGGAGTGGTAACCCACTTCTCCTTTTTTACTTCTCAAGGGTATAAAGTTCCTTGAGGCTTAGCACGAGTGACAAAATCTTGATCCCAAGAGAGGTGTCTTTGGATTCACCTCCCGATCTTTATACTCTATCAGAATGCTAGAGTTGAGGTCATCCCAAGGGGGGATGAAATCCCCAAGTAGGCCTCCTAAAATTTAAAAAAGATTTTGGATACTAATCTTATGCACCCAAGATGGCCTCGAAAGATGACAAGGGGAGAGAAGACTTGGATGATCTTGGGCTAAAAGACAAAATTCTTTTCCAACTAACACTTAAGTTTTTCTGATCTAGACCTTGCAAACACACATGTTTAGGATGCAAATGTTCAATTCCAACTTGAAGCATTAACAAAAGTAAAATTGATTGAATAATGAATACAATAAGAAGATTTAGGGTCAACAAAAGTAAACTCGCATGCCCGGAGGCCCTCCACGTCAAGTATCGATTGATTTTTCTTTAAGGCATTCAAGATTGAGTGTGAGTTTGTTTTAAGCCCAAAATAAAGATGTGTAAAACTCAATTTAAAGTGCACGCCCGAAGGCCCTCCACATCAAGATTTGTTCAATTTTTATGCCCCAATGAAGTGTTAGCGAGGCTAATGTGCATTTAGAAAATTTTCTATCTTAGAAAAACCAATAAAAACTCAAGTGAGTGGAATTTGATTTTTATGGAGCACTTAACACCTTCTTAGGTAGACCCATCCCCATATATGGCATTGATATTTCAACCAATGGTTAGAATGATGGGTGATTAAAGAGGGTGAGTCCAACAACAAATTCACTCAAAGTGTCTTTATTTTTTTTTATAACTTAGAAAGTTTCTAAAATGTAGATTCTTTTTATGCCCCAAAAGATGAAGTGTGAGATATTGTAATGATTAATTGACCTTTTGCATTCAAGATTGGATTTTTTGTTTTAATCATGCATTCATAAACAAAAAAAACATGATTTTAATCCATGGCACTCAAGAGTGATTTTAGCAATATGCATTCAAAGACAAGTGCTTAAACATTCAAGTATTTTCCTTTGAGCATTCAAGATTGAGATTTTGTGTGTTGTTTTAAGAACTTTGAAGTTCTTTGTTTTAACCTTAGATCATTCAAGATTGTTTTGGACTCAAAAGTGAAAATGACTCTTTGGACTTTGGTTTTCATTCAAGATTTTGTGTTCTAGTTTGCATGTTTTAAGCCCAAAAATGATATTCCTAGATTGTTTTGATGCATGAAAAACCTAAGAAACATTCAAGATTTTGCAACAAGACATTTGTTTGGAACAGATAACAAAGCTTTTAGGACAATTTTGGCAACCATTTAGGATTCTTAGTTTTCATGAGATTTTTAAAAGAACTTTAAAATATTTGCAAATGAGGTTCATTTTATCCTTGATTGATGCTTTGAGTTTGATTTAGATTTTAGTGTGCACTTAGTGTTGATTTTGAACCTTTTGAAATGGAAACTTGATGTTCTTTTTAAATTTCCAAAAATGAAGTGTTCCTAACTTTGCATGAATGTATCTAAAACCTTGATGTTGCAAGGATGCAAATTATTGGATTGGTTTAGTTTCACTTGTTATAAGATTTTATTTTATTTTTTTTTCAAATTTTTAGTTTTTAATGGATTTAAGTATGATTTGGGGGTTTATTTTAAGCACTAAAAAGAAGTGTGTATGATTTTTCTTCCTTAAAAAAAGAAAGGCCAAGATCTCCCACAAGAAGAAGAAGAAGAAGTAGATGGAATAAGAAGAACATAGAAAAGAAGAGGAAGAAGAATTTTGAGTGCTTTGTCCACCTATAAGCTTGAAAAATCTGAAAACACTATGAGATAGACTATGAGTTCCTTTGTCTTCTTCATGCTCATGTGGACCTACAAAACCAATTTATACAATCCTACCAATCACAAAAACAAAAAAAATTAGCCAAAATTTAGCAAATGACATAAAAAACTTGACTAAAAATGCTAATGAAGATGACCCATGCAGGGTCCCACCGGGCATGCCAAAATGTATATGAGCAATATTAGTATGCTAATAGAAACCAAATTTAAATAAAGCTTCTACAAACTAAAAAAAATTCATAAACTTCAAGATAGACTAAGATTAGCTCTCAATTGAGAATATGAGCCATTAATGGGCTCTCTCAATGAGAAGCTCTCTTATTGAGTGGCTTTGTCTAAATAGATAGGATGTATGCTCAAGCTTATGCTTCAAAAAGGGCTTCAAATGAAGTTAGAATTTGGGTGTGAGTGTATGATTTTTATGTAAAATGGCTTCTTAAAATGGCATTATGACTTTACTTTATGGATTGTGTTCTTTTGCAAAGGGGAAGGATCCAATTTATAGGCAAGAGGCTTGAGGGATTGAGGGCTAAGATGCAAGGATGGTGAAAAGTTCATGGAGGGCTTAGATTGCTCAAGAGGAGAGCACATGGATTGTGCTTCCTTACAGCCAATCACGGAGTGACACATGTCACAGGGTGAGAGGATGGAGGAAAGGGGAAGGATGAGTCAACAAAAGAGGCTCAAGGGATAAAATCTTCATAAAGACCCTCATAATGGCTTGTAAGAGCAATGAAAGGGCTTGGAAGAGTCATTTATGGCCTAGTGGGCTTCATAAAGTTTTATGGTTGGGATATTTTGAAGGAGATGAGAGGAATTTCGACTTGGGCTTGATTAGGAAGGTTTTAAGCTTGCTTAGGATTGTGCAAATGATTAGAGGATGGATTAGGATGGTTTAGGATTAGCTTAGGGATAGGCAAGTGGATGACATTTAATGAGGGTGGGTGAAAGAGGAGATATTTGTTAACTTTGGCTTGGGTTAGTAAGTCTTAACCCATGTTTAGGGAATGTGACAAGGTTAGGAGGGGATTATGATTAGGTTTAAAGACATCTTCTAAAAGAGTCTAGACTTTGGATGAGGATAAAGAATTTCTAGAATAGTCTAGAACTTCCTAAGATGAGGATGAAGACTTTCTAGATGAGTCTAGAACTTCTTAGGATGAGGATAAATTAGATTTTTAGGAAATAAATAAAATTTTATTTATTTCAAGGGTTTGGGTTGAGGAGATATTTATTAAAACTTTTTTAATAAACATGAGGATTAATATTTAATCTTAATTAAATATTTTGAGTTGGGATTAGGGGTAGGAAATGATGGGATTAGCCTTTAATCAAAATTAAAGAAGGATTAGAAGATTTTGGAAGAGGTTAGTGGTCTTAAGGAAATCGGCCAAGTTTTGGACAAAAAATAAATTTTTTATTTATTTTGGGTTTTTTGGTCAATTTATTAATTAAATAATTAATAAATAAGGAAATAATGTTTAAATAAGATTTAAACATTTTTGGGAGAGATTCCTTAATTAAATATTTTTAATTAAGATAAAGGGATTTAATGGCATAAAAATAAATTAATTAATTAAATAAATGATGATGTCATAAGGAATTTTTTCAAAAAATAAAAATACTTTATTTTCAAAAGGATTTAGGTGTCTACACTATGTACCCTAAATTGATGCACTTTTGGATCTTCTACTCTAAGCTAGGTAGGGGAATAAACCCAAGCATACTTCTCAAGTACTCAAAGGTATCCTTTGTTAAGACCTTTGTGAAAATGTTTGCAATCTGTTCCTTAGTATTAATGGTCCCCAATCTGATTTCTTTCTCTGCAACTTTTTCTTTTAGTAAATGATGCTTTATTGCTATGTGCTTAGTTTTAGAATGCAAAATAGGATTCTTAGACATATTAACAGTACTTGTGTTATCACAGTAAATGATAAGAAGTTTGTGAATGTAATTCTAATATCCTTCATCATCCACTTCATCCATATGACTTGATTATAATTCTTTTCTACTACAACATATTCTTCCTTTGCAGTACTTTGTGAGGTATAATCTTGCTTCTTGTTGAGCCAAGAAACTAGTCTTCTTCCAAGGAAAAATGCTCCTCCACTAGTGCTTTTTATGTCATCCCTATCTCCAACCCAATCAGCATCTATGTAAGTACAAATAGTAAAGTCATTTCTTCTATCATACTAAATGTCATAATCTAATGTTCCTTTCAGATATCTAAATATTTATTTTACTACTGTATAGTGATATTCTTTGGGATCTACTTTAAAATCTTGCCACAATTCTAATTGCATTTGCTATATTTGGTCTACTATGAGTTAGATACTGTAATCCTCCAATCATAGTTCTTTACTTCTTTCATTCAATAATAGCCATCTCATCTTTGCTTGATAACTTATGACCAGTTACCATAGGAGTTCCAACAGGGTTATAGTTTTCTAGACCAAATATTTTAGAAAATCTTTGAAATACTTGGTCTAAGAGATAAAAATACCTTCTTTGTTTTGATCAATTTACAGTCCCAAGAAAAATTTCATTTCTCCTATCATGCTCATCTCAAACTCATTCTTCATGTCTTATGAGAATTTTTTATTGGCTTCATCATTTCCACCCAAATGATGTCATCAACAAATACAATGATTATTAGTAAATCATCTTCTATTTTCTTCAAGTACAAGTTACTATCTGTTGTTCCTTTAGCAAATCCAAGCTTTGCTAAGTATTTTACCAACCTTGCATACTAGGTTCTTGGTGCTTGTTTTAATCCATACAATTCTTTCTTTAGTCTATAAACCATGTCCTTCTCTTCTATTAAAGGAAAACCCTCTATTTTTTCAATGTAAACTTCTTCTTCAAGCTCTCCATTCAAGAATTTTGACTTAACATCCATTTGATATACTTTAAAATTCTTGTTTGCCACATATTCTAGGAACATTCTAACTACTTCCATTCTTTCTATAGGTGCATATGTCTCTTCATAGTCAATTCCTTCTTGCTAAGAGTAACCTTTGCATACAAGTCTTGCTTTGTTTCTTATTACTTCTCCCTATTCATTCATTTTATTTTTGAATACCCATTTTGTGCCAATCAAATTTTTGTCCTTAGGTCTAGGAACTAATTCCCATGTGTCATTTTTAATTATCTACTAGAGTTCTTCCTCCATTGCTCTTATCTAAAGATCATCTTTGATTGCTTCATCTACACTTCTTAGTTCTACTTGAGATATCAAACATAGTTCTTCATTAATTCTACTCCTTGTCATTACCCCTTTTTCTTTACTTCCTATTATCTAATCACTAGGATTATTTCTTATCAAGTTCCTATTTGGGGTAGGAGTTGCAAATTCAACTCTTATTTCTGGCACTATGCTTTGTTCTTCTCTCATATCTTCAACTTGCACATTATTCTACAAGTCATTGTTAGCCTTCAGAAATAACTAATTACTTCTATTAGTCATTCTAGAGTAATCATCTCCATTAGATTTATAATACACTATCTTTTCCTTAGTGCAAAATTTTCAGCAATTTTGGCATTTTTGCACTCTATTATAGTTTTTTTTCTATAGTTGAAACATTTGTTAGCTTTACATTTTAATGAGTAGCCAAGAAACATAACTTCATCACTCCTTGGATCAAAATTATTGGTATCTTCATCTTTTTTGATGTAACATTTGCTTCCAAATATCATGAAATATTTGATTGATGATGAGTGACCAAACCATAGCTCATAGGGTGTTTTTTCCATACCTCTTCTCATCTACACTTTGTTTAGTGTGTATACTAATGTATTGACTGCTTCTCTCCAAAAAGCTTTTGGTACATCATTTTCAAATAACATAGCTCTTACTACTTTAGCAATTGACTTATTTTTTCTTTCAGCAATCATACTCTACTCAGGTGTATGGGGTGAGGATAGTTGTCTCCTAATACCGTGCTCTTCACAATAGACATTGAATTCTCTAGAGGTGAATTCTCCTCCTCTATCTGATCTCAAGCTCTTGATTTTGACTCCAGATTCATTCTAACCTTTGTTCTTAAATGTCTTGAATTTCTCAAATGCTTTTGATTTTTCTTTAAGAAAAGCTACCCACATCATTCTAGTGAAATCATCAACAAAAATCATAAAGTACCTTTCTCCATAGGATCCTCTTGTTCTTGCAGGACCACTTAGATTTGTATGGACCAATTCTAGCTTTTGTGTAGTATAAAACTACTTGCTAGGAAATGAAACTCTCTTCTACTTAGCCAAGATACATTCCTTACAAATAGTGTCAGTGGGCTTAGTTATCTTGGGTAAATCTCTCATAGCAAATGTATTAATGGACTTCATAATGTTATCAAAGTTAATGTGGCAAAATGTTTTGTGCCATAACCAATGCTTGCCAATCTTTACTACTAAACATGTTATTTCAGTGGAGTTTAACTAAAATACATTACCTCTAGTTTTTGTGCCAGTACCAAGTAGTTTTCCTTCCTTGTTCTTGATAATCCATGTGTTATTACCAAACTATGGTTGATAACCTTTTTCCATAAGTTGTCCAACACTTAATAGGTTATGCTTCAGTCCATCAACAAAACAAACATCATTAGTGTATGTTTTACCATCAAGTGTGATAGATCTAATTCTTGTAATGTGATAAGCCTCATTGTTCCCTACTCTAACAATTCCTCCATTATGGCTTCTAAATTTGAAAAAATTTCTCATATCACTAGTCATGTGATGTGAACAACCACGATCAATGATCCAATCTTTCTTTTCAACTTATGAGATCAGCACACTTTCTTCTCTAATTTATTTGTTAAGATCATCCTCCTTTATAGCCATGAATCCTAATTCATCTTCACTCATGTTTTGATCAAAATCTTCCTCTTCTTCTTCATTAGCATATAAAAAATTTCAAGGTCTTCTAGACTTGAATCTTCCTTTATACTTTCTTTCTTTCGTCAACACACTTAACCATTTTCACTATACATGTCAAGTATACAATGGAAGCCAAGCCAAAACTCTAATACATACTGAGTTATAGATAGTGCTGAGTAGACCAAAAGATAGTATGTGCTAAGCAGATGAGACGAATATGTGCCAAGTAACTTAGGATCCAATAGGAGCCAAGCATTGTGAAGTTACTAGGTGCCGAGTGACATAGTGATTCTATATAAGTCGAGCAATGTAGAAAACTAATAGGTGTTGAGTGATAGTAATTCTATAGGAGCTAAGAAATCTAGAAAAGATGGTGTTGAGCATCAATATTACTTCATGTGATGAGCAATGTAGGATCAACATGAAAGTTTGTGCAATTGCAAACAAAGATGTAAAATGGTTATGCATGACTCATAGTAGGATAAGGAGATAAGATCAAATCCTTTCTTTTGTCCATGCATTCTACATGTAGCCAATTAGAAAATTGGAGATTACATGTAGCCAATGGGTGAATTTTTAGGATTTGAGCGAGAACACTTGAATCAAGGATGCATAACGAACCACTAATCTTTATAAAGGAATCTTGATGCCATTGAACAAGTAGAGAGAAGTAGAGAAAAGAAGAAGGAAAAGTAGAGACTATTATCAAGGTCATTGCAGAACATTTGGTGTTAAGGATTTAGTGGAAAG
The DNA here is from genome assembly GCA_028749045.1 of Cupressus sempervirens. NCBI lineage: Eukaryota > Viridiplantae > Streptophyta > Pinopsida > Cupressales > Cupressaceae > Cupressus > Cupressus sempervirens. The sequence continues at coordinate 598,577,655 of CM053788.1, read as the reverse complement.
GATAACATTTGCACATCTAGTTGATCAGAATAGAACAAGGAACACAATTGGCAAATCAAGAGCCTAAGATCAGCATTAGAGATTACATTAGATTAGGTGTATTATTCTAATACTCTCTCACAATTGTATTAGGAATTTGGAAATCTTATTGAGTTAGGTGGGTTTAATAGCCTTATGTAAATCCTTTAATAGGGTGGCATTCTAAGTTGAATGTTCTTAAGTCCTCTAACAAGGCACACTCCTAACAGGGTGTAGAAATCCTTTAATAGGGTCACATTTAATAGTGTGTTGTAGCCTTTAACAAGGTAGGCCTTTAATAGGGAAAACCATCAGAAGTGGTTGAAATCAATTGCTACAGTAATTTTGTGGGTATCAACCCCACTCCATTTTTACCTTCTTATTCCTGGAGGGTTTTTGGGTCATCAAAATCTGAAGTGTTATGGGTGATGCATGTTTTCTTCTCATGATTGTTTAATGTTTTTATGCATGCATGTTAATTTCAATTATATGTTATTAAAGATTTAAAACAAAGAAAAAGGCTAGTACTTCTAATTCACCCCCCCTCTTAGAAGCACTCTTTCCATTAAGACATTCCAACAATTGGTATCAGAGCCAAGTTCTCCCAAGAAGAAGCCTAATAGCTTGGAGAAAAAGATCTGAAGATGGAAGTCTTCAAATTTGGGAAGATCATTGAGAACCAGGTGATAGATGTGCATCTTGCTCTATGTAAGGTAGAGGAAGCTAGAAAGGAACTAAGAAAATCCTTAAAAAGAAGGAAGGAAATAGCTATAGCCAAAAATGATGTTCACTACAAGGAGATTGAAACCAAACAAGTATTTTCTGAAGGAGATTCCAAAAAATTTGATGCAACAATAGCAGAACTGATGGAGAAAAATAGAGTTCAAGTAGAAGAGATAAGAACTCTTAAGATAGAGCATGAATCATAGGCCATGATGCTATGTGAAATCACTGAGCAAAAGAAAAGAATAGTTGAGGATAGAGTCATGATGGAAGATGAAAAAAGAAATCTTGCAAACAGACTTGAAGAAAAATATACTGAATTAACAAGGATCTCAAACATGCAAATGGATACACTTGCCCAATTGATGAATCTTCATCATGAACTCAATATGAAAGATATTGAGATCTCTACTATGAGGATGTTGAATGAAAAATTGCAAAATGAATTGAAGAGAGAAAAAGAAATAATAAAGAATCTCAACAAGTCAAGTGAAGCTATCAAGTATTTTGAACAGTTGCTGAAATCCCCAGAATCAGCCAATAATACATTAGGACTTGGATACACCAGCACTGAAGTTGGTGAATCATCAAAGAGTGCTGAGCAAAGAAGTGAAAAAGGTAAGGATACTAAACCCACTTGTCATTACTGTAATAAAAAGGGGCATACTGCTAATATTTGCAGGAGTAGAAGGATCAATCAGCCGAAAAAACCTAAAACCAAGGGTTACTATCACAAGTGCAACATGCAAGGACACATGACACAAGACTACAGGTCTAACGTCACAAGGACACAAAGATTTGATGGACACTGCCATAATTACAAGAAGTATGGACATAGAGCCTTTGAATGTAAATCAAAGCCTATGTGGACACCAAATTAGTATGTAAGTAGGGACAAATATGTACATCATTACAATTTGGGCTACAATACAAGACAAAGTTGTCATTATTGTCAAGAGTATGGTCACATACCCTAGAATTGCATCAGAACACACTTCAAGGGGAACTATAAAAGATAATTGAACCAAACTACTTGCTTTAGTTGCTTGAAAACTAGACATGTCTGTAGGAATTGTCCAACAAAGGCCAAAGCACCCAAGACTAAAGTAAATAAAGGAAAAAGAAAAGTTGAGGAGCACACATCAGAACAGATGTAAAGAAGACATGGCAGAAAAAGGATGTACCAAATGCATCTAATGGAAGGATCACTTCACCCAAGAGGTCAAGTGATCATACCTCATCCAACTAATCACAAGATGAGCCTATGGGACTGATACATATAAGGAAGTATCATACATTAGCCCTAAATAGAGAAGAAGCACTGAAAAGTATAAATTTGCATGAGATAAGATGCCAAGACAAAATTTGAATGATGATGCCGAGTTGTCTTTGATTGTCGAGTAAAACTACTTTGGAAGCCGAGTTAAAAGGTCTAGTGGGAGCTGAGTAAAATTGTAAGTGGTTTTCGAGTTATTAACAAAGCTAGTAGATGCCGAGTGAGAATAGCTACTGAGTGAAATAAAACAGATGTCGAGTTGAAAACCTTTGAAAGTGGAGTGACAGGTGAAGGTAAAAGAATGCATTAAATGCAAGGTTTTTGAGTCACTTAAAGGTGAAAATCAATTCATTTTAAGCCATTCAAATGAATAATGATTACCAGGAGCATCATTGAGAAATTTTCAAGCATTCAACCAGCAATTTGCAGTGATTTAGCATCAACCCAAGCAATTTAAGTATTTAATCAGGTATTTCCTTCAGGTGCCGAGTTGTATAGTTTGTGAAGTTTACTTTAAATGTCAAACCCTAGTTTGGATAAAAATGGCATCTAGTCCAGAGTCGACCCAAAGGAAGGAAATCCATGAGATTTAGCTTGTCAGCAAAGAGGTTAAGCAACCTAAATTTAGGCCAATCCTAGAAGTAGCATACACAAATGATCCCACAGGTGCATTATCTATGATCCCCAAAAAAGTTGTTATGGTCCAAGATGTGCATAAATATTATAACTGCAAAATAAGAGCCATAGGAGACCTAGAAATCTTCAACGCCTATGACAAACTCTGTCATAATGGTATATTGAAGGATGAATTTTCAATTATAGAGAAGAAGGGTTTAATCAAAGCCCTAGTTTTTCCAATCATATTCAAAACTAAGTGGATATGCATAATACTTAGTAGAATTCATGATGGATCATTCTGGTTAGAGCAAGGACCAGTTAAAATTACCAAGAAGATGGTTCATAGGGTTACAAGATTTCTAACCCTAGATCGGCCCAAGACACTAAGAAGTCAAAAGAAGGAAACAATAGAGAAGAACATAGGTGCAAAATGGAATAACAAGGGAATGAAAATTGACACAGTAAAAGACCCCCTATTAGATTTTTCTGTGAGGATCATATCACACAAATTTTATTAGTCTAGAAGATTGAATAGTGTGCCTTGTATAGTTGTTGATGTTGCATACAAACTGATAAAGAAGGATCATATATATGACCTTGCAGAGCTCATGTTGCAGTAGATTAATGAAAATCTTGGAGCAATTAGAAAGTCCAAGGGAGCACAATGTAAATTTGGGTTAGTGTTAGTTTGTATGTTCTTCTATGTGATGAAGGAATTCCATTCATTTGGAAAATTCAACTAGAGTTAGAATAAAACAATTGTTGATGAAATTAATTATTTTATTGCACAAATTGGAGATAGCTTTGATGATCAAATGACTATATATTTTGACAATTTCAAGAATGCAATGAAAAGGAGAATGAGGATACAAGTTTCACTGGTAGAAAAACATGAGAATGACATATGCTTTCTTTTTGACATTGATTATACTTACATCCAAGTAGTCCTTCCAAGAGTAAGATGGCTTAGACCATTGGGATATGAGCTTGATGTTGATCAAGCTTTTGCAACTATTACAACATTACTTGCAGAGAAAATGGACAAATCTGCTAAGGCATTTGGAACTTATGACACTGTCAAATCAAGAGTTGTTACAGAACTCAAGACTACCATAGCAGTGAAGAAGAAGGACAAACTAGTAAAGAAAATAAAGAAGAAATTTGGTGTTGAAGAAACAAGTGTGGCAAGAGAAGTAGAAGAAATTAGTGAAGATGAAGAAGAAGGTGATGATGAAAAAGATGAAGATGAGTCAGAACAAGAGCCACTTGAATTGACCCAAGGACAAGGTGAAGAAAAAGATGAGGATGCCAAGGAAGAAGAAGCCAAGGAAGCACCTATCAAAGGTAAGGCTATCAAAAGGAAGGAAAAGACACCTCTTGCTTCTCAGCCTACACCAGAGAAGCCAATAACTAGAGCTACAACAAGGGCCACGACAAAAAAAGCCAAAGAGGAAGCTAAAAGGAAGAAGCAAACAACCAAGAAGGCATAGGAAGAGCCAAGGAAAAGGAAAAGATATGTGGCTCAACTTGATACTGATGAAGAAGATCAGTTTGAAAAGGCAAGTCATCCTCCTAAGTCTTTAGTTGATATATTATGTGAAAAGATTAGGAATGGAGACTTAAGTGACATGGAAAAGATAGAATTCAATAAGTTCACTAAAAAGGAACAAAATTGAATAGAAGAATTAGTCTATGAAATGATGGCACAGTTCAAGTATACACCTTTTGAACTAGATGGACAATTTCCAAAGGAATTGTCTAAAATTGTAGTAGATAGATGGCATTTCTATTTGAAAATGGAGAAAGAAATGAGGGAATCAACCCTAGCAAGTATACTACCTGATTTGACAAAGGAACAAATAATTAAAGCAATAAAAAGGAATAATAAAAGGTTTACACCAAAGTATAGGGAATTCTCCATTTTGCAAAATAAAATTGAAGAAGTTGTACTAAGGACAACAAGATCATGGAAGAATTTGTATAAGAAAAATGAAGATGTCCTTGAAGAGGAATACAAAGAAGAAGCCACAGCTAAACTAGAAGAGAGAAGAAAGAGGAGAGAAGAGAAGAAAGAAGTAGAGAAAAAGGTTGAAGAGGAGGAAGGAAAAGATAAGGATAGGGGTACTGATGAGCAGAAAAGTGTGCAAGACACACAACCTCCACCTCCTAGTCCTCCTCACTCTACCTCCACACCTATAGAGATCATAAATATTAAGGATGTTGTTGACACCTCAATTCAAAACATCAACCCATTAATTGTAGAGGATCTCACTAAGATCCTTGACCAAAAAACTCTTCAAGCACAGTTGTGTACAAGTCCCATATTGGTTAGTGTAGACGAGCTCCAAAGTCAGTAGATAAACTCAAAGAAGGCAATGTTTCACCACAAGAACCACCTCAAATCACTCAAACTAATTGAATTCCACCTCCATCACCACCAAGAATAGCCATGCAAGCTCATCAGGAGCTGAGTGCAATAGCAAGAGAAGTCACAAGTACATCAGTACAGATCACAAGTACACCCCTAGCAGTAGTGATAGAAGAAGAGGATAAAGAAGAAACACAGGATAAGGAGGAGTCTGCAATACAAACTTTGGTTGAATTTCCAAAAAAAGGAAATCCTACCAAACCTGTTCAATAGTTGAGTACTAACAAGTTGACCTTACAAGTCAGTACACCAAGCTCAAGTTCTACTAGGGTAGCTAAGACCATTCATTATGGTATTCTTGAGCTTGATGAAGAAATCCAAATACCTTATTATGATTCAAGCACTATAACTGAGGAAAAGATGAATGAAATATAGAGTGCATTAGATAAAAGAAGGAGGGAAGAGGCAATGAGGAAAGACTTCAAATACAAGCAGGTAATGAATGAGATCAAAGATATATTTATGGATGCCTTCAGCCTATAACCTCCAAATTCAAGCAGGCCAATCCTTGAGCAACTATCTAATATAGTTGACCAAGTGAATAATGAAGACCATGATACAAATGTAAAACTAATGGAATGGTCAGGAAAGAAGTTTCTAGGCAAGGTCAACCAAAAGATAGCTAGTAACATTATTTTGGGATAGGTTAACTTAGCTAAGAAATTGGATAATGTAAAGATTGTGTTAGGGAATATCTTTTCCCTTTATAGAAAGTTGTGTGATTTTTTTAGGTTCACACAAGAAATAAATCCAAAAATTTTGAACCTTGAGAGAAAGCTAAAACTCTCTAGAATGAAACTACCCTCAAATCCTGCACAAAGTGAGAAGCATTTTTCTCAAACGCTTCACACTCAGAGGGAATTAGCTATACTATCAGCAAAAGAGGCCACTATTACAAAAAATTTGATGCAAATACAAGCCTCTATCGCTCCCCATTTGGAAGTCTTACACAAGGAGTAACTTTATGCAAAAATAGTCCTGAAGAAGGATCCAAATATTTCTACACATGAAGGAGTTGTTGATCTAGCAGAGCTTGCAATCCAACACAAGTCATTGGATATTGCATTGAATAACTGGGATACAGCTCTCCAAATTATCCTTGAGGTAAATAAAACATTTTTGGCCAAGCATGGCATTACCATTTATAATCCTTTGACATAAGTGTCAAAAAGGGGGAGAAAATATTCAAAGGGCAAAATAATGTAGGAGATAATATTTTAAGGGGGAGATATATTAAAGGAGGAGAAATGCATATAGTAAAATAAGGAGATAATAGGATCAAAAGGCAAGAACAGGTTAGAAATAGGTCAAAGAACAAAGTACATTAGGCACAATGGCACAAGACATCATAATTCATGACATAATCAACTTAGGGGGAGTCATAAGATATATTGTTGTTCACAATATATTTTTGAAATTTTGTAAGTGAAAAATGGACACATAAGGTTTAGATCATGAATGATCAGTTAAGTATTTTTGACACTCATGTCAAAGGGGGAGATTGTTGATCAAATAAGTAAGATTGAAAAATGAGTGTCAACACACTTAACCATTTTCACTATCCATGCCGAGTATACAATGGAAGCCAAACCTAAACTCTAACACATGCTGAGTTATAGATAGTTTCGAGTAGACCAAAAGATAGTATGTGTCAAGCAACTCAGGATCCAATAGGAATTGAGCATTGTGAAGTTAATAGGTGCCAAGTGACATAGTAATTCTATAGAATCTTAGCAATGCAAAAAATTAATAGGTGTTGAGTGATACATTAATTCTATAAGAGCCGAGCAATCTAGAATAGATGATGTCGAGCATCAGTATTACTTCATGTGTTGAGCAATGCAGGATTAGCATGAAAGTTTATACAATCGCAAACAAAGATGTAAAATGGTTATACATGACTCATAGTAGAATAAGGAGATAAGATCGAATCCTTTCTTTTGTCCATGCATTCTACATGCAACCAATCAGAAAATTGGAGATTGCATGTAGCCAATGGGTGAATTTTTAGGATTTGAGTAGGAACACTTGAATCAAGGATGCATAAAAAACCACTAATCTTTATAAGGGAATATTGATGCCATTGAACAAGTAGAGAGAAGTGGAGAAAAGAAGAAGGAAAAGTAGAGACTATTATCAAGGTCATTGCAGAACATTTGGTGTCTAAGGTTTAGTGGAAAGGATGAAATTTATACATCTAGTTGATCAAAATAGAACAAGGAACACAATCAATAGATCAGATCTAGCAAAGATCAGCATTAGAGATTGAATTAGATCAAGTGTATTATTCTAATACTCTCTCAAAATTGTATTAGGAATTTGGAAATCCTATTGAGTTAGGTGGGTTTAACAACCTTATGTAAATCCTTTAATAGGGTCACATTTAACAATGTGTTGTAGCCTTCAATAGGGCAGGCCTTTAATAGGGAAAACCATCAGAAGTGGTTGAAATCAATTGTTGCAATAATTTTGTGGGTATCATCCCCACTCTAGTTTTACTTTCTTATTATTGGAGGGTTTCTGGGTCATCAAAATCTCAAGTGTTATGTGGTGATGCATGTTTTCTTCTCATGATTGTTTAATGTTTTTATGCATGCATGTTAATTTCAATTATATGTTATTAAGAATTTAAAACAAAGAAAAAGGCTAGTACTTCTGATTCACCCCCCACTCTAAGAAGCACTCTTCCCATTAAGACATTCCAACATGACCATATTCATTACATGTCCAACATTTAAAGATATTATTACCATCTTTTTGTCTTTCTACAAGAAGATCCACTCCCTCTTGGATCTTTTCCTCAATAGACTTCCTACTGCTAGCAATGTCTCCTTGTGCTTTTGTGTTCTTTGCAAAACTAGGTTTGATATTTAGTGCACTAAATGATGTCTCAACCTTTGCTAATTCTCTAGATTGTTTCAGATCAAATTCTTTAGCTTCCAATCTCCCAAGCAATGTTTCTTTGGAAAAGTTAGTGGTGCAAGGTAACACTACTTGAATCATCTATGTTATTTTCTCGAAGGGTGGTGTTAGACTTTTCAAGATCTTCCATATTACTTCTTCATCAAATTTCTTTCCATCAAGAGATGTGATTCCTGCAACAATCTTAGATATTCTGCTAACATGACTTCTTATAAGATCATCTTCCATTATTTTAGTATCTTGGAATGCACAATACAAATTTCACAATCTAACCCTCTTTGTATGTGTATCAACTTCATAATTAGCCTCTAAAATTTTCCAAATTTTATGAGATGTTTTAAGTTTTTCTACCTAACTATACTCACTTTGAAGTAATGCTAACAATATTGCGTCTCTTGCCCTTATGTTGCACATAAACGCTTCTCTCTATTCCTCAGTGCAACTTTTAAGATTGTCTTCTTCTGCAATGTTCTTAGATGTCTTAGTTACAAGACAATATCCTAGACCCATGCACAAGAGATGAGTCTTCAATTTATCCTTCCAACTATCGTAGTTTATGCCATCAAATCTAGGACTTTCCTTCCTAAACATATCCAACATGGATCTCCCAAAGTTGTTAAAGTTTCCTTCAATGACTTGATGATCTGATACCAATTGTTAGAAGTAGTAGATCACCAATATAACTAGGAGGGGAGGTGAATCAATTATATATTAATCTTAAAAAATTCTTAATTAATCAACCAAAGTAAACAAAAATCACAAAGAAATGTGCATACACAAATACACTAGATATGTTGACTAGGGAAACCCTTGATCAAAGGGAAAAGCTTGGTGGGAATGATGTCCACAAAATAATGTACTAATCTGAATATTCATTGTTAGAGAATGGACCCTATTAGGAGTCTATTACAATACTTAGTACAAAGAGTCCCTGTTAGGAGACTTTGAATCCCTGTTAGGAGATTCTAACCCTACTTGGAGTTGTGCCAACCTTGTTAGGAGTTGCAAAAGGCAGTTGAACCCACTATCCAAATAGCTTTAGGATCAGGTCAGTGAACCCATTGTCCAATTGATATTGGTACTATTCATTTTAGAATAATAAATATGTAAAAATCTTTTGCTTCTTTCTCTGTCTAGTATGTTGTACTTCTTCAACTTCAGATCATGCAATTAGATGTAGAACTTTGTATCCATTAACAGTAACTCGTAAGGTCACTTACACGTAGTAGTAGATTTTTCTACTCTACTTCACAATTCCCAAGTCTTCTTCACTTCTCAATCTCAATGATGATCTCTAAAACTTGAAAAATATCTTTCCTTTATACCACACTCAATATTAATTCCTTTAGTCAACTCCATACTTTACCAATCATTAATTAAATAAAATACATATTTAGTTAATGTTGTTAGCTCATAGTTATACCCAAACTTTCACACATGTGACTTCTATACCTATGCACTTGTTTATGTCATTAGTAGTCAGTGTACTACCTCTAGTTAACTTCACAACTCTTAATTCTAATTACAATGCTCTATATTGGTCATACAATAAAAACAATTTTTCCAATGCTATGCTTTCTTGTGGTTATCTGTAAACCATCAATATCTTCTGTACAATGTCAATTTTGGTTCTACACACTTGCTCACATGTCAAATACATACTATAGTCTATACTATTAACTACACATAAGAAGATGTGCAATGTAATGTCATTAATACACAAATCTCAGTTAGCTACTCTATTAGTCTTATAGAAACTCATTACTATGTTGTCATCAATGATAAACAATGTTCTACAATGCTCCCCCATAGCATTAGCATTCATGCTAACAGTAAGTTATAGTAAGAAATAAATAAATTATAGAATTGACATTACATTTGTTTGATTTATTTCAAAGGAAATGGTTTCCATCATGATGGGGCCTCCAAAAATGACAAGAAGAACTCTACCACACTAAGGAAATCCTCTAATCAAGATTGGGAAGCAACAGAGGATAGTAATCCCAATGAAGAACTTAGGAAGTTCAAGAAAGAGGTTAAGAAGGATATGTGTGACCTACAAGGAGATATATCAGACATATGAAGCATATTAAGCACCTATATGAATGAAACAAGGAAGGATCTCTCAAGCAATCAAGGTGAAACCTTTAAATAGAATAATAATGACACTAATTTTATTAATCCTATGGGATCTAGGAATTTTTTTCCAAATGTGGATATGCAAAAATTTGATGGCAAGGATCCTCTAACATGGATAAATCAAATGGATAACTTTTTTGAAGTACATCAAGTCCCATATGGATAAAAGGTTACAATGGCTTCCTTATATCTAGAACTAGATCAATTCATTTGGTATCATTGGCTTTGTACTCGTAGGACGAAAAAGGGTCTCACTATATCATGGTCAATTTTTATAGAACTCCAAGAACAATATAGAAATAGTGTGATAGAAAACTTCTTTATCCAACTTGCTAAGCTTCAACAAATAGGATTAGTTAAGGGTTATATTCAACAATTCCAAAATATTTCTTTAAGAGTGGACACAATTATAGAGGAGAACTTGAGTGACTTATTCTTGGGTAGTCTCAAGGATCACATTCAACATGAGGTACACATGTTTTGGCCAAGTTTAGTAAATGGGTCTTTTATATTGGCACACAGGGTAGAGGAGAAGTTCTTGATTCCTAGAAAGCAAGGGGCTAATGTGACAAGAGACAAAGCATATTCAACACCTTATCTTCCTCAATCTACTAGGTTGACTCCACAACAAATTGAGGAGAAAAGAGAAAAAGGGTTGTGTTTCAATTGTGATAGAAAATATAGTCGAGGACATAAATGTAGTGAAAAGAAATTGTTCTATATTAAAGGTCCAAGTGAGGAAGAAGAGGATGAGCCCATATCAGAGAAGGGTAGGGAGTCAGGTAAGGAGTCACATGATTCTTAACCTATCATTTCCTGTCATGCACTTTCAAGTTTTAGTGAACCAAACACTCTTATGGCAGTGAGTTTCCTAAAGAAGCAGAAAGTAACAGTGTTGATCGACTCAAGTAGTATTCATAATTTCATCAACAAAAAGTTGGCAACTATTCTAAATTATTTTATATATGCAGCTCCAAAGTTTCAGGTTTTGATTATAGATGGGGGCACAATTAGTTGTTCAGGGAAGTGTCATAGCATCAAATTATCCATGGGAGATTATCAACTTGATACCCCAATGTATGTGATATCCATGGATGCAACAGATATTGTTTTGGGAGTACAATGGATTACTACATTGGGAACAATTAAGGTGAACTTCTAAGAACTATTCATGTGATTTCAATCATAAGGAAAGGTAGTGGATCTTAGGGGATTGAAGGAAAAATCCCCATAGATGGTAAGCTCTCATCAAATGTAAACAATTATTAAGAAAGGTGCAGATTGATTTGTGGCCTAGCTATGTTCATTACAGTTCTCTCAATCTAATGCTCTTACTCATCTAGATTTACAAGCAATAATTGATTGTCACTTGGTGATTCTTAGAGATATTCCTAAAGGAATTTCTCCTAAGAGGGATCATGACCATACCATACAACTAGTTCCATAGAGTCAGCCACTAAACATTAGACCTTATAGGTACCCAGACATACAAAAAAGTGAGATAGAAAAAATTGTTGAGGAAATGCTAGAGGTAGGAATTATTAGGCATAGCTAAAGTGCTTACTCCTCACCTATTATGATGGTGTGTAAGAAGTATGGAACTTGGTGCATGTGTCCAAATTATAGAGTTCTCAACAAGTACACCATTAAAGATAAGTTTCCTATTCTAGTCATTGATGATCTTCTAAATGAATTAAATAGAGATATTTATTTTACCAAGTTAGGTCTTAGATTGAGTTATCACCAAATTCATATCAAGGAGGAAGATATTTGTAAGAAAACATTTCAAACTCATGAAGGTCATTATGAATTTTTTGTGATGCCATTCAATCTTACCAATGCACCATCTACATTCCAAATTTTGAAGAATTATATTTTTAAGTTCTTGGGGAAAGATATTGTTAGTGTTTTTTGATGAAATATTAATTTATAGCAAGACTTGGGAAGAAAATTTGCAACATGTAGATCAAGCATTACAATTACTCAAAGATCATCAACTCTATGCTAAGCCATCCAAGTGTGCTTTTGGTCTTGAGGAGGTGGAGTATTTGGGACACATAGTTTCACATGAAGGAGTAAATGTGGACCCTAAAAAAATTAAGGCTACCATGGAATGGCATATTCCAAAAACTATTAAGAAGTTGAGAGGTTTCTTGGGACTAATAGGATACTATAGAAGATTTGTGAAGAATTATGGTCATATAGCAGCACTTATTACAACTCTATTGAAGAAGGATTCTTTTCATTAGAATGAATTTGCTAATTTATCATTTGAGAAATTAAAGAAGGCTATGTGTACAACTCCAGTGCTTGCCACTCTAGACTTCACCAAAGAATTCATTGTGGAATGTGATGCTTCTAGAAATGGGATAGGAGCAGTTCTCATGCAAGAAGGTTGACTAATTTCTTTTGAGTGTCATCAATTAAAAGGTAAAAATAAACTCAAACCTATTTATGAGAAGGAAATGTTAGCAATCCTTAATGTAATTAAAAAATGGAGGCCTTATTTAATGGGTCAACACTTCAAGGTTAAGAAAGATCATGATCACCTAAAATATTTTTGGGAACAAAGACTATCATTAGAAGAAAAAAAAATGGGTCACTAAGATGTCGAGATATGACTTTGAAAATGTATACAAGAAAGGGAAGGAAAATATTATGGTCAATGCACTTCGTAGGAAGGATGAAAAAGATGAAGCCTTATTGTGTGACCTTTCAATATTAGAAGAAAATTGGGTGGTAGAAGCCAAAGAAGAGTGGAAAATGATGTTGCAACAAGTAATATCATCCAGAAAATAAAAAGTGACCCTAGTAGTGTAGATAAGTTTTGTTTAAAGGGGGATATTCTTTGGTATAAATAGAACTTATATCTCTACAAGAATTCCACTCTTAAACACAAGATTCTCAAAGAACTACATGAGTCTCCAATCAGTGGTTATTCAAGAGTTTTGAAGACATATCATAGGGTCAAGCAAGATTTTTTGTGATGATGGGCCACACTACCCATACCAAATCACAACCAAAATCACAACAAGATGGAGATAGAGAGATGAAAAAAATGCTTCATAAAGCATCCATTAATACTTGAAATTCATTACAATATTCTCCACATGGAAAAAGCTCCAAACTTTTATAATATAAGAGAGCTTCCTCACTAAGAACTTCCAACTAGAAGAGCTTACAACAAAAGAGCTTCTTCTTAAGACTTGTACTTCCCAAGCTTCTACTTCTCAAGCTTTCTTACAAGAGATTACATTAGAAGAGCTTCACTACAAGAGCTTACACTTGAAGAGCTTTTACATCCAAAGAGCTTGATTACAAATGAACATAAGCCTTCCTTAAATAAGAACTTACCACCCAATGGATGATTTATCCACAACATTCTAGAATATCTATAACTTTTTGCAATATCTATAACCTTCTAGAATTTCCACCTAAAAACAACTAAGCACCACCATGTGGCCCAATTAGAAAATTACATTGCTTTATGGATCACAACAAATATTAAATGCATGATTTAAGGAACTTTCCACAAACTTCTAAATTGTCACCTACACACCTCGATTAATGGAATAACACTATTTTTTTTATAAAAAAAAATTTTACGCCACCTATGCACCTTGAAAATAGAAATTTCTCTTTTCTTCTTTGTTTTCCACTTTCAATTTTTTTTAAAAAAAAATTTCTTTCTATTTTCGTCACTTTCTCTCTCCTCTACAATTTTTTTTTAAATTTTAATTTTTAATTTTTTTCTTTTCTAATAATTTAATTTTCCCATGTAATATGCTCTTGCATCAGACTCCCTTGGTAGATAGAAAAGTGTGTCCCATACTTTGATGCCAAAAGAAAGATATACAACCATCTTCATCTTCACTAAAGGCTTCCACATTTTTTTTTTCCTAATGCATGATGCTCTTGCATCCGACTCTCATGGTAGGAAAAATTTTGTGAATATGGATTCAAAAAATGAAGTAGCCACTATTGAAATTTTTTTTCCTCTTCCTCCAACACATAGCTGGAACAAGTATCCGGTGCCGATATATTTCCTTCTTTATTCTCTTCCAACACCTAGCTGGAACAAGTGTTTGTTGCTGAAATCTCTCTTTTGCAATGAACTTTGTCCAAGTATAAATCTCATCCTTATCCAATCTTGTTGAATTAATCGCACATGTGATGAACCCAACAACACCATACCAATCTTCCTTTACATACCACACATGACTAACAAGATCCTCATGCAAACCATTATCAATATCTTTCAAACTCACCTCAAATTCAACATCATATAATTCATAGAAATTTACCTCTTTGACATGGTCATCTTTGCTTGCCTCTTTCATGTCGTCAACAATGCATGTAACTATTTCACCTGCTTGATCTCCAATGAAGGCACTATATGTTTCCTCCATTGCTGCAATCTTAAAATCATCTTGATCTACTTTAGGTTCATAAATCTTGTCATCTTGATGCTCTTCCTCTTCTTGTTCATCTTCTTCAAATTTAGGTTAACAAATAATTCCCTCTTCATCCGCTTGCTCTTCCACTAGATCATCTTTCTTTTCCGCATCCAAATAATTATCAACATCTCTTTTTTGGTGACATGCTCTTCATTTCTGTAACTCAGCTTCTAACTCATTCACTTGCTTTTGAAAATCAACTATCGATGCCTCTTGATTTCTTGCCCTAATTTTCTCTAGTTGAGGAATCCTTAGAATCCATCCAATCACAAAAGTCATCTTCTTCTTTCTCTTCTCCATACTCAATTCTTTAGAAGAAAAATCTCGTGCAACACAAGAACCTGGTGCAAACTGCCTCATAGTTGATGATCTGTCTACACAATCAAGAACTTCTTGACAAACTTCACCCAACTCAAGGTCCTAGTGAAAAATACCTCACATTCGACGATCTGTCCACACTCTTTGGAACTCTCGCTCTGATACCACTGATGTAGATACACTCTGATACTACTGATGAAGGTATGCTCTGCTACCACTGACAAAGGTATGCTCTGATACCACTGATGAAGGGCTCACTTTGGGAAGGGCTAAAAGGTGATGTTCAAAAGCTTGTGGCTGAATGTTTGGTTTGTCAAAGAAATAAGGGGAAGACAATTAAGACACTAGGTCTCTTACAATCTTTATCTATTCCTAGCCAATGTTGGGAAGAGGTATCTATGGACTTCATCACAAGGCTTCCCAAATCTAAAGGTCATAATGTCATCATGGTAATAGTTGATTGCCTCAATAAATATGCATATTTCATTGCATTATCACATCTTTTTACAAAAAGTATAGTAGAAAAAATTTTCTTGGATAAAATCCAAAAGCTACATGATACACCTAAGGTTATTGTTAGTGATCATGATCCTATCTTTACTTGTCACTTTTGGAAAGATTATGTTTGGGTACTCAATTGGCTCATAGTTCTTCATACCATCCACAATCAAATAGAAAAATCAAGGTGGTTAATAAATTTGGAAGGATATCTACAATATTTCACTTCAGAAAAAAAAATATCAATGGGTAGATTGGCTACCTCTTGTAGAATGGTGGTACAATACTTTTTTTTCATAGCTCATCAAAAATGTCTCCATTTTTGGCACTTTATGGACATTATCCTCCTTCCATCACATCATCATTAAAGGTTTCACCAAGAGTTCAAGTAGTAGATAATCACTTGCTTCATCAACAATATGTACTTTTAGGACTCAAGGAGAATTTAGCCATGACACAAAATCGAATGAAACAACAAGCGGACCAACATCGTAGTGAAAGAAATTTTGAAGTTGGGGACTAGGTCTTTTTGAGATTGTAGCCTTATAAAAAAATCTTAGTGAAGCAACAAAATAATAATAATAAATTGTCTCCAAGATATTATAGACCTTACAAAATCATGAATAACATTGGTAGTGTTTCCTACAAGCTTGAGTTTCCACCAACAACAAAGATGTATCTGACTTTTCATGTTTCTTGTTTGAAGAAGTTGATTGGTAGAATATTCCTACTCAAATAGTACTACCATAACTTGATGAAGAAGGAAGAATAATTTTGGAATTGAAGTGCATTCTTTAAACACACAAGAAGAAGCTAAGGAATGAAACCCTGACTCAGTATCTCATCCAATGGAAGAATTTACTAGTTGAAGAGGCCACATGGGAGAATGAGGAGTTCATTCAAAAGAATCCATAGTTGGTTATAATTGAGGACAATGCTTCTTTCAAGAGAGGGGGTATGCTATGCCCTTAATATTATTGTATATAGGGTTATGAATAGTCAAATTGTGGCTATCTTAATCCTTTATTAAGTCATGTTATCATTATTATATTATAATTTAGGTAGGTAGGTCAGCCTAGGCATTATGAAGGGTTGTTTCTATTCAACCTAAGCATAATTAGGTATATATAGGAGGTTGTGAGTCTTATTTCATCATCATATTGTGAAGTGTGTTCTCATTGCAGATATTTGGAGGTTGCCCCCTCGAAGTGACATATTATTCTTTTTTATTATCAAGTATTTATATAACATTTCATGTTATTTCTTCTGTTGTGCAAGTTATTTCATTACAAAAAACTTGTTATATATCAAATTGAACATTATAATCCTATTCAGAAAAAACTTTGTAGATCTAACTATAAAACCAATAGATAAAGGAAAAGGTAAAGTTGTAGGAATCCAAATAAATGAGCCTCAAACTATTCCTAACAAATCTAAAAATTCTCCTATGTCTAAGTTAGATTTGGATCTAGAAAAGCCTAGAAAGGATATGGAAGATTTAGCAAAATAGCTTGAGAAATTGAGAATGAAGCCCAAGTAGTAGATACTAGAAGGAAGATCTAATTCATTAAATCCAATTTTGTTTTAGCTTCATGGCCTAATTTATCCACCCAAGCCACAAATTTTGCCCCTACTTGTGGGCCAGTAGTCCCTAACCAAAATGTATCTCAATCTGCCCTTGCTTCATCATCTACCACTAGTACCCAGATCTCTTTTGTTCAAATATAGCATTTTCAAATTATTTTCCAAAACCAAACTATTGCAGAAAGTACATCAAATGTTGTTGGTTTTTAGAAGAAACCTATATACATGGAGAAATATAGAAAAATATCATTCTTAGGTATTTTTAGTTTCTGACATCTAATATCATTTGACCTAAGAGACAAGGTTGTGAAGTTCTCAGAAAATAATGATGTCACAAGTGAGGAACATTTAAGAATTTGTATAGACATGCTTAATGATTTTGAGGTAAAACATGAAGATGTGGTTATGAATTTGTTTGTGCACTCATTGGTTGAAGATGCTAGGGATTGGTTTAGAACATTACCGGATGATAGAATTAACTAATGGAATAATTTGAAAAGTTATTCAAAGAATAGTATGGTGATAACACTAATGTTGGTTTCATGTTAAATGATTTCAAAAACATCAAAAAGAACCCTAATGAGTCTACTTTTGATTTTAATGTAAGATTCCAAAAGGGAATGTATAATCTCTTTCAAGTAATGAGACTAAATGAATATGTATGGCTTACTACATATTTCTATGCCTTTGATAGTAAAATGGCTTATCAATTGAGAGACAAAGATCCTAAAACCTTAAGGGATGCTTACAAGATGGTAGTCAATATTGAAAATAATAGGAGAGCATATAGTAAACTAGGAAGATGAGATGATCCAAAATTGTTCAACCGTAAGAAGCCTAAGGAAGATACAATGGGTCAAGTGTTAAATCTTTTGAAAAAGATGAATCCACCAGCTGTATATGTGAAATGCAAGTCTCAGATACTTGCACACACTTCAATACAGTCATTACCTGAGAGATCATCCTAGAATAAATATGATATTATTCATCTGAGTAATCCAATAGTTCAACCTATTGCCTTCTAACTAGAAGGATTTAAGCTAGCAAATATATGAAAATTGAGTAAGGATTCCAACATAGATTTGATGAAAATTCAATTCAAAATTCTTAATGAGGAACTAAAGGCCTCTTAAATAGAGTTCCAGAATTGATCAACAATCAAGATCAATTGGAATGAATGGTCAGGATTGAAGTTGAGATTCAGTCAAAATGGAAACTTTTTTGTACAGATGAAGTTAATTATTTTAGATCTGAGTGTGATGGAGAATTAACTAATTCTCATCTAAATGTAAGATAGAGTTAACTGAATTGATTCTATTTTGAGAGGTAGTTCACTAATAATTTCCATTTTTTGAACTAAAGAGAATATTTTAGAGAAGATATTTAATTTAATAAAATAGGATATGACCTCATCAATGCATAATTTCAATAAATTGAATAATTAATATCAATAATTAAAATAAGGATATTATCTTATTAAATTGAATATGTTGAATTCCTATGTACATTAGCTAAAGAAGTAATTTATTTTAATTAAAGTATGAACACTTATAATTACATTAAACTTAATCAATAGGTTTAATGTAGCTAATTTGAGTCGATACTTAAGAATTAAATAAAGGGTATAATTAATGTAAATTAGGGTTTTCTACATTTGACACTTAGGTCAAGTAGCAAGTATCAGAATCATAATTGCCTAGTGAAATAGGACTTAAGGATGATTGAATAGATGAGAATTGGTTAACATGGCAATGTGCCAATTTTGGGGTATTATATTTGCCCCTCTTTGAATGAATGTGTGAGTAGCATGTTTGATTCAAAGAAATTAGAAGTATGAAGCATAGATTAAGAAATGAGATTGGTTATGAAATTGATGATACAAAGACCAATTGATAAGATTTTTAAGGTTATCTCTAAAATGAAGCTTAACCTTAGGGAATCTAGATAGAACACCTAGATATTGAGATTGATAAACTTTTAAAGGTTATCTCTAGAATGAAGCTTAACCTTAGGGGATCTAGATAGAACACCTAGATACTAGAGTTGATAAGATTTTAAATGTGATCTCCAAAATGAAGCTTAACCTTAGGGGATCTAGATAGAACACCTAGATATCTAGATTGATAAGCTTTTAAAGGTTCTCTCCAAAATGAAGCTTAACCTTAGGGGATCCAGATAGATACCTAGATACCAAGATTGATAATATTTTAAAGGTTATCTCTAGAATGAAGCTTAACCTTATAGGATCCAGATAGAACACCTAGATATTGATATTGATAGCACAAAGATTGTCAAGTTTCATAGAATTGTTCCCAGAATGAGACTCAATTCTCAGGAGTTAGGCTTTAGACTATCCTAATACCTCTCCATTTGAATAGTGATGAAAAGAAAGAGCCTATAATTATCCCTAGAATGAGGCTTAATTCTCAACAAAAGTTACGATCATCTCTAGAATGAAGCTTAATCCTTAGCAAGAATTTGGAATTATCTCTAGAACGAAGCTTAATCCCCCAGATTCTAGAGAGGACATCTGAATACTAATTTATAAAAGATAACAAGACCTATCATGAGTCATAGAATCATCCCCTAGAATGAGGCTTGATCCTTGGTAGTCAAGGTTTAGACTCTCCCAATACTTGTCCATCAAACTCTTACAAGGACTATTATAAGATTAATTAGTTGATTAAAAGATGAGATAGATGACATAGATGCTAGATAGAAGGGAACAAGATGCCCCAAGTGATGAGAGCATAAGATTCAAATTGATTTGAAATTTGGATTCAATGATGTAATCATCTTGCCCCCTCGGGAGTGAAATCAAAGGATGACACACTAGAATAGTGATATAGAGTAGTATGTGGAGAAATATTGAAGAAATTAGAGCTTTAGAAGAATATAGGAGAGATCAAAATGATCAAAAGAAATCTCTAAGTCGATTCAAAGTGATTTTGAGGTCTAAAAGACCAAGTTTGACCAAAGTTTGATAAGAGTTTACTTGAGTTGACTTTTTCCAAAAAAATTGAAAAATGTCAAAAAATGTGATTTGAAAGCATTCACAAAGATTCACAAAGTATTGAAAAGTTGGACTACACAAGAATTCAATTGTGTTGGCCCAAAAATTTTAAAATACAATTTTGAGTTGTTTAAGTGTGTCAGATTTTGAATTCGATCTTGAAAATGGGTTTAGAGTAGCCAAATTAGCCAATGGGGTGATTTTCATGCCAATATAAAGGCCCATAGGGTTATTTTCAAATCATTTGTGCTTTTTTCTTTTGTGGAGAAGAGAGCTCCGAGGAGAAAATGGTGGTCCCCATGCAGTCACACTGATTTGAGCACTCCTCATGACACAGTTGGATGGTAGAGTATGGACATCCTATGGGTAATCAATAACCTTGCTTTGTATTTTGATTTTCACATAGTTTGAGGTGTTTTTAGCATGTATTAGGGTGTTTTCAATGTTTGTCATGTCAGTTTTCATGTGAGGATGTCTCTCCTTGCACAAAGCCAATCTCTCTCCATGTGAAGAAGTACCAAGCTAGTACTTCTTTGATTCATATAGTGGGTTTTGTCGCATGGAGGATACCCTTTTTTCACACAAAAAATTCTAATTTGATTTCATTTTTCACTTATATCTTAATTTCCCTTCATGTGACAAAGTGTATCCTCATGGAAAAATGTGTAATCTCGCATGAAAACATGAATTGTGACACAAAATTCTAGTGTATAGTGAAAATTTAATGTTTGAATTTACTGCTTTTATTAATGTTTATGCTTTCATTTGTCATCTTCTCTTATCTGAGACTAATTATGTGCATGTTGTCTTTAGGTTTGTAAGTTCGCTTTTTAGATGTTGCATTCAGGTCCCATTACTCACCCTACAGTGCTTTGTTGTAGTGGCTTGATGATGTCGACATGGAACACATTGATAGATTGGGGTTATCTTATCTTTGTTAAATCTGAGTAGTGCTGGTGAATCATGGCATATTGATTGCATTGGTGGAGTGTTTCCATTTGGAGACAATCACCTTCCGTCTACCCTAGGGAGAGATGATGATCACTCTAGAGTATATCTATAGGATATTATGCATCCCATTCCATGGGCCATGAGTTGTATATGATAAAATTCCATCAGTAGTTACAAAGGCACTGAGGGCCATCTTATAGGAGGATTTGGTCATGGGTAGAGCCATCACATGGGATGAGCTAGTGCATACCTATAGTCCCAACCCCAAGTTACCATTAGTACTGGCTATATATTTATTAGCTATTTTCTTATACTAGATAAAGGAAGCATGAGTTGAAGTGTGGATGGGGTTAGATACTACACATGATGTTACAAACACTAGAGAGATACAGGTGAGGTCAGTGCATGCTTGCACACATGTTCCATAAGATGCATGAGATAGTTTATCATGAGAGTAGGAGCATGGCCACTAGGATCTATGTTCTTTAGATATAGGGATGGGAGCACTTGCCAATTATGAGACCCATTTTTGCAAATGAGAGGTAGCCCATGGAGCCATATATATAGGTATAGACGCTAGTTGACCCAGACAACTTTGGGGAAGACTAAGTAGTGGAGGGATTGATTGGATGACCTAGTAGCCATAGTGTGGAGACTATGGATGGAGATAGAGGCCTAGGATGATGCACCCACAAAACTAAGTTACATTTTCACCTCTCACCCACTGATAGGTCACTTAGTATAGGCTATTGAGAGGTTCCTAATGACACGAGTGTGGCAATAGTATGATCGACTATAGGATATATCACAGGAGTACAACTCATACATGAGGCTGGCTATAGATGTATATTGAGGGTGGTCACCAATATTAGACCCAAGATAATCAATGATTAACATGTACACCATAGTAGCGGTCCAGTGGGATTACCTACTGATGATAGAAAATGGGGGAATGACTCCTGCATATCAAGTACATTTTTCTCACCATTCCTTTCCATGATTCATAGACCCAATAGGGATGGTGAGGTCTATTTAGCTAGTATAGGCACCATAGACACCACCATGATAGCCCCAATAGGAGGGAGTTAGACATAGGACATGCCAAGTGTAGATTCTACCTCAATAGATGAGAGCAAGCTTGGGTGCTAGTGGGAGTGGGATAGGTTAGAGGTGACCTTGAGGTGAGATGGGTTCCTCAAGGGCCATCAACGGAGATACACAGAGGCCTCACATAGAAGAGTAGCAGCTAGTTGAGTAGGGTAAGGGTGATGAGGAAATGCATCATTAGCCTAAAGGAACATAGGGTGGAGATATCTTGGCATAGACCCAAGAGGCCCTTAGGAGAGTGAGAGAGTAGGTATGGATAGCATAACGGCAGATAGGTAAGCTCTACATACAGGTCGCAATGAGAGACACTCAAATAATAGAGTGGGATCACAAGATCCATGAGCTATGCAAGAAGCTAGAGCAAGAGGCTCAAAGTTTAGATTAGTAGTAGAATGAGGTTTGACTATAGTTAGCAAGAGCAATTTACTATTTTGTGGCATATGTAGTAGTAGTGCCAGATGAGGCAAAGAAAGTGCCTCAATTTTCCAATATGCACAAGAGTCAGGGGAAGCATGGCCTCTAGTGAGAGTAGACATGCCTCCTCCTCCTCCTCCTCCTTTGCTGCTAATAGGAGGTGAGGGAGCAGGAGAGAGTTAGCTTCATTTTTCTCTAATTTTGATCTAGCTATGTAGCAATTGGTGTGCCAACACCATTTTGTACCATTTTTTTGAGATTGACATCACTTGAGTAGTGTTCATTTTTGCATCGATGTATGTGTAGACACACACACACACACACACACACACACACACACACATATATACATATATGTATACATATACATATATATATATATATATATATATATATATATATATATATATATATATATATATATATATATATATATATATATATATATATATACATATATGTATACATATATATATATACATATATCTATATATATATGTACATCTATGTATATATATATATATATATGTACATATATGTGTGTGTGTGTGTGTGTGTGTGTGTGTGTGTGTGTGTGTGTGTGTGTGTGTATACATACATATATATATGAGATTTTTATTTGAGTACTATTTTCACATGTCACTTTCTTTCTTTATAGTTTGTCATACATGAGATACTTTATGTTACAATTATGAATGCAAATATGATGTGATGTAAGAATGTAGTCTAGATGAGATGAATCATGATAGTATGTATGAAATGAAAAGTGTGAATGAACTAATATCTCATGTAATGTTTTTATTTGTTGATAGTGATAGGTATCCCATGAAGATCAATAGGACAAACTAAAGAATTGAACACTTGTGCAACCATGAAGAAATGTGATACTTTTGAAGAAGCCAACAATCCCACATCACAAAGGATGCAAGTAGATAAGTGTTTGAACTATGTGCTTATGCAATTATGGAGAGAGCAATGCAACCCTACACTAGATGCAACCCTAGGAATGGTTACCAAGCTTTGACAATTATCATCACTAAACATATAACGAAACCTCAAATGACATACAATTCCCACTACCATTGCAATCATAAGAATATGAATAGGACATCTATTCTAATTTTTTTGAGATTAAATATAAGCATTCAAGGACAAGAAGCTAGAATGACTAGAACATTTGTCCCTTTTGATGTAGCAAGTTAACATAATCATTAGAGCATAAACACTAAGATGACCAGAATGTTTCTTGCATGAAGACGCACTAGACACATGAGGGATCCTTCTTATGCTTAAGTAATCAGTAAGTATTCTATTAGCAATGACCCTTACATTCATAACCAATGATAGAAGTGTGCTAGGTATACTTGTAGTGACCCGTATGTTCACTTAGTAGGATGAGTATTAGTATTTACTATAGCATGAAGAGTTCACTACAACAAGAAAGGACAATAACCAACCTAAGTGATTTATCCATATAAAAGGAGTTGAGGTACACACAACCATCCAATATGGGATGGAGAATCTTATAGTGGACAACCCTTAATATGGATGCTTTAGATCATTGGAATTAAACCACAAATAGAAAGAAAAGAAAAGATCATGCCCCCAGTCCTTGCTTCTCTAGTCAAAAGTGACATCATCGAGTTTCTCAAAGAGACATGATAAAGAAAAAGTGAAACAAAAAAGAATAGCTCAACATATTCCAAACAAATTAATTATTTTTAGTTCATTTTCTATGTTATAGGGTTGATGTCAAGTGTTAATGTTTAGAACATGTATGAAATAAATCTCTTTAATAGGGTGATAATAGTAGATAGATGTAGTTAGGACAATTGGTGAAAAATAATTGGTTGTGTTTACATATTTTAGACAAATAGAAAAATGGTTTTCAAGTTTTTTTTAGACATCATTATTTTTTCAAGGAGATAGTTATTTTTAGACAAACATGGGAAGAAAGCAGTAGTCACAAAAAATCAAACTGAGGACAAAGAAACTTAGAGGGATGGGGAGTCTTGACCTTTAGTTTGTTTGACAGATTTGGAAAAATTTCAAGACTCAATAACAAACACACTTTATCCCCATCAAAAATGGTAGAGAAGGAAAAACAATCTTCTCACAACTTATGTGCATGCATTCACCTCACATAGTTGTGTCACCCCACTAGAGGGTACCCATGTTTTTGGTGTATTCCAAAGTCTCAATAACATATATAGTAAATTAAAACCCTTGCATCAAGGTTCAAGCACATATACCAACTTCTTATGCCCAGGCACATGCCTATGGTGAGGATCTATAGGAGAGATTCTTCCCCCTCCTTGCACAAATATTATGCCCCCTTTTAGAGGTGAACTAGGTAGTGACTAACTAAGAGATTTTTACTTGGCTTCTATTCACATTAATCCCTAGAGGTTTCACAAGTGAAGTTAAGACCAGCAACCCACACTAGCATCTGAAAGTGTGTACACTTGACTAGCAAGCCCAAGGCTAGTGCTAGCCAGTGCAATAGATAGAGTCTCCTCTTGATATGTGATATCAAAAATCAAGAGGAAGAAATTGGCATGGCTTTGGAGTCTTTTTTTCTATAAATCCTTTTTATTATAGTGAGTTGGAATCTCCAATGAAAGGAGTGTGCTCACTTGGGTCATTCCTAGATGTTGGATCACTCTGGTAGGCCCTCTAGAGGTTGACTTGGACTGGTGGTTTAGATCTAAGGGTCCAAGTTTTTGATTTCCCTTAAGGGGAAAGAGCATACTCCTCTACCTCATCACCTTGCCCAAACACACAATTCATGTTAATCACCAAGTTAGCATTATCAATCCCAAGTCATCCTTTCTCAAGATTTTGATTCCCTAAAAGGAAACCATCATCCCTTCATAGAAAGGACTCTTATAGGAGAACCACTAACTTGCCTCCCTCCTCCAAGTACCATCTTTCAAAGGCTTTTAGGTTTTTAATTTACTCTTGGGCATCACTTCTAAGTAGTAAAGAACATACTCCCCTATTCCCCTATCTTACACCCTATAAAGTTCACAAGCCCTATTTATACTATGTGTTAAAAGCAATAAAATAAGACATGATGTTTAAGTGTGTTTGAAATAAGTCTTCAATGTGCATATCTTTGACAATGTCATGCAATCAAAAAATTAGTATATGTTTCAAGAGTTTTAATAAGGTGTCTTCAATGGGCATCCTACAAACCACTATCAAGATATTTGAAAACTAGAAATTAGAAAGAAAAGTGCTTCAGAGAATACTATTAGTCAAAGTATAATGATAAACTAAATTCTAGAAACTATATTTGCATGTGTTGTTGCAAAATTTTTCACAAAATCATGCACAAGCCTCTGCAAGAAAATGATGTCTACTATGTGAGAAACCACACATTTATACACTTTTTTGCATGAAAAAATGCAATAAAAGGGGAGAAATCTTCAACTCTTCATGCCAAAATGAGATTTCTAGCATGAGAATCTAGAAAATGATATAGATGACCATGACAAAGTAATTAAAAATACAGAAAATAGAGAGAATGAGGCCATAAAACTTGATTTCTTGGGCCCACAATGGGCACCATAAATGTATATGTGAAATGCGAGCCTCAAATACTCACACACACTTCAACATATTTATTACATGAGAGGTAATCCTAGAATAAATATGAGATTATTCATCTATCTAATCCAATAGTTTGACCTGTTGCCTTCTAACTAGAAGGATTTTGCCTTTTCTCTTAGAATGAGAAGAAGGCAACCAAACCTCTAGTATGAAGGATTTTTCTTGAGTTATATGAAACTACAATTAATCTATATCAAATTCATTTTAATCGAAGAAAAAAAGAAAGTTATTACGCTAAATGAATGCATATTAATCTAATATGAGATTCAAATGCAAAATACTTAAGGTAGAAAATGTATGAAAATTGAGTAAGGATCCTAGCATAGATTCGATGCAAATTCAATTCAACCTTCTTAATGAGGAATTGAAGGCTTCTTAAATAGGGTTCCAAAATTGATTAACAATCAAGATCAATTGGAATGAATGGTCAAGATTGAAGATGAGATTTAGTTGAAATGGAAACTTCCTTGGGCAAATGAATTTAATTGTTTCAAATGTGAGTGTGATGGAGAGTTAACTAATTCTCATCTAAGTGTAAGAAAGAGTTAAATAAATAGATTCTATTTTGAGAGGTAGTTCACTTAGAGTTTCCATTTTTGAACTGAAGAGAAGATTTTGGAGAAGATATTTAATTTAATAAAATAGGATATGACCTCATAAATGCATAATTTCAATTAATTGAATAATTAAATTAAGGACATTATCTTATTAAATTAAATACATATAATTCCTTTGTACATTAGCTGAAGAAGTAATTTAATTTCATTAAAGTATGAATGCTTATAACTAAATTAAACTTAATCAATAGGTTTAATCTAGCTAATTTGAGTGGATACTTAGGAATTAAATAAAGAATACACTTAATGCAAATTAAGGTTTTCTGGATTTGACACTTAGGTCAAGTAGTAAGTATCAGAATCATAATTTCCTAGTGAAATGGGACTTAAGGATGATTTAATAGACTAGAATTGGTTAACATGGCAATGTGCCAATTTTTGGGTATTACAATAGCTTTTAATAAAAATAAATCTAATGTTGGTGAGAAGGTTCCAATAAACAATAATCATTTCAATAGGAAGCAAATAATGCAAAACTATCTATACACTACTTAGTGGAAAGATGGAAAATCTATCCCAACTAGACTCAAAATACAAAAGATAAGGGTACTCCTAACCCTCTACAAAGAAATTCTATCAACATGATAGATGATGTGTCATGGTGTATCATATGCCAATTATCTCACTCCTTAGACTATTGTGCAATAGCCCAATCCTTTTCCACAAATAAAAATGTGAAAAATGAGGAGGTTGAAGAAGAAAAGAAGCATTATGATTTAAGCTATAAAATGGTGAATCTATGTGATGGTTATGAAGATTATGATCTAAAAGAGCTTGAAAATGATGTTGTTGATCAAAGAACTATCTACCAATTACATGATCAGCAAGTGTTTTTAGATAATGAAGATTGTGAGAAAAGTAAGGTGTGTACTACATCTAAAATTACTGCAAAGATGGTATCACAAGTTCATAGTAATTGTAACTTGAGAAAAATGATTGTTAAGAATGAAACTTGTGAGCCTTCTAGCATCTTCATAAAAGATATTACTCACAAGATGAAGGATGATAGTAAGAAAGATAGTACAACTATGGAAAAGGTCAAGAACAATAAGATTAAGAAATGGGAGCCAAAAAGGAAAGTACAATCTTAGAAAAGTGATATAGTTAAGGCAAGTTTACAAGAAAGGAAATCAAAACTTGATGCTGATAAGAAATTAGTGATGCTTGTTGTTCAAAAGATCTCAGATCCAGGTATTCTTGTAAAACCTACTATATGTGATCCAATTGATATGATATCTATGTTGTCTCAAAGAACTATAAAAGTGCCTTTGTCTGAATTATTTGGACTAGATGAACACAAGAATAAAGTGGTGGGATAGGTAATAGAAATACTATTATTGAACAAAAGGCCATATAACATAACCCTATGGTAGTAGAAGATACTAGTATCATGTCCCATAGTCCTCAAATATTTTTAGATAATTCATCAGTAGCATATCTATAGGATATTGATTCTTTCTTCCTTAGTTTGGTGATTAAGGGTAGAACTCTAAAAACATACATGATATATGCAAGAGCCTCCAATATTATAATGGCCTTCAAGGTCATGGAAGCCCTGGGTTTAGAGATACACATTAAAAAATGTATATGTAGGGCTATGGATGCAAGAGAAGTACTTGTTATAGGTACAATTAATGTCTTACCTTTCGAATTAGCTACTTATCCTGATATAGAATTGACCATGTTAGTCCTTATAGTTGAAATCCTCCCCATTATGGGATGTTATTATCTAGAAAATGGAGTGCAGCTATGAGAGGTAGTTTATAGTGTGATTTGTCATATGCAACTTTTTGCATAGGAGACAAGGCAGTCAGGGTAGATAGAGAGCCAAGGATCAACCATATCTCTGGGAATAATATTGATAAGGATTCTACTTGTTTCTTAGATACTAAAGTAAATGCATTTAGGGCTGAGTTTATTATTCATCTATTAGAATGTCTTAGCAATGATCCTTTAGTTAGCACTCTATTGCTTGATGACATATCACCTTTTTCTTGATGTGTACTTGATCCTTTCTGATTAGATGCATATTTATTGTCTTTTGATTTTGCTATGTATCACAACTCCTTAGTCACCATGAATTCTCTAGTTTCACATGAAAACTTCTCTCCTTTCTCCTTACATATTCAACAAAAGTTTAGGGTTTGTCCTCCTTAAGAAGACCTAGGTGACTTAGGGTTAGGTATGAATCAATGATTGTGATTCACCTATATTTCCACTTAAACCTTCCATTTTTTCTAATTGGATACATGCAATGTATAGGGATTCCCAATAATTTTTTTTTTTTATCATCTAAGATCACAAAAAAATCCTTAAGTCAGCTCAAAAATGGTTTACATAGAAGTTTGTGTCATTACAAACAACTATGTCAAAACTATTTTACTCAGCACTTAAAGTCCTTGATGCTTGGCATCAACTGCAACTTCAATACTGCAACTTGGCCTCTAAATGACTCAACATCCATTTGAATAACTTGACACATACTATCTAATCAACACTTGAGTGGCTCAACACTTACTAGTTACTTGGCACATACTAAATATCTCTCGCTCAACATACACTATTTGACAACTTACACTCAACATGTATTGCTTGTTTTTCATGAGCTAAGTAAATGACTTAAGTATATTATCACTAATATTTCAAAACCAATCTGAGATTAATAATCTCCCCCTTTGACATGAGTAGAAAAAGCCTTTCAAACATAACTTAGATAATATCCATTTATATACAAAATTTTGAAACTTCAAAATTTTGCAAAATCTTATGACTCATTAGTCATACCTCAAAATTCAATAAATCCTCATAAGTTAATTATGTTGTCTTATATCTGAATCAAAATAATTCCTCCTACTGAGTAGATTTGCATAAGTTGATCCATGTACTCTATTTCTTTTATTGACTTCCCCTTTCCTAAAAAGAGTAGCTCCCCCAAAAATATTATCTCTCCCATACTTATTTTTCTCTTATTTCTCCCCCTTTTTGATACTTATGTCAAAGGTTTATGCACTTATAGTGTACCTCAAGCATAATTTTTAAAGCTACATCCCAATTGTCACAAGCTACCTCCAATGATTTGATTTGGATGGCCAACTTGGTAGCAAGGTGTACTAAGCCTTCATGAGTAGAAAGATGTAGATCTTTTTGGAAGCATGAATGCTGATGATATTCACATGGGGGAGTATTATAGATATGTTACTATGATGATATGTTACATCCATGATTGAGTTTTTCATTGATGTCAACATAGCAGTCTTCTATTGTATTTAACAAAAGAACAATAGAAAGATCAAGTTGGTATGGATGACTAGTTGAGTATTCTCACTATCCAAGGTTATGGGAGGTACTTCTAAGTATCTAGTATATGTCATTAACATTAGATGAAGAAATGTTAACTCTAAAAGAAGTTATGTAAGTTTTGATGATGTTTGTTCTAAGATAGAGTTTACAGAGGCATGTTTTGGAAAACTTGTCATATATATTAGCAGAGTTGTTATTCTGGGAATCGAAGCTAGATATGAAGACAACATATTGGTGATGTCATGGCTAATTTTTTTCATCATAATATTTTGTGTATGTAAAGTTATTCAAGTTGCAAGGTGGAAGATTAATGTTATCGCTAAGTGTAACATGTTCTTAATATGGTCCTATAATTGGGAAGGTCTAATAGCTAAATTAGGGAATTATTTTATGGACTTGATATAAAGGAAGGACATTTTCCTTTATCATAGAAGAGGGAATCATATCAATGAGAAATGATCATAAGTAGCAAAGAGAGAAAAATCAAAAGTTAAGTAGAGAAAAGAAAAAGTCAAGGAAAATTCATTGTCGAGGCTTTGTTGAGTGATCCAATGTTTGATATTTGGATCTAAGGTTTGTGACCTAGTCTACAAGTTGTAACAATGATTGGCTGAGTTGATAGAATAAAGGAAGGAAGAAAATAATAGTAAATTGCATGTTTGAGCAGTGAGCGCTTCTTGTAGTTGAAATTGCATGTTTAGGAAGTAAACTTATCTTGCATACTTTGTGCTACAACTCCTAAAAGGGTTGGCACAACTCCTAGTAGGGTTGGAATCTCTTAACAACAATTCAAAGTCTCCTAATAGGGACTCATAAGTATTGAATATTGTAATAGACTTCTAACAGGGTCAATCCTCTAAAAAGGAATATTTATATTAGTACATCATCTTGTGAACATCATTCCCACTACGGTTTTCCATTTGATCAAGGGTTTCCCTAGTTAACATATCTAGTGTAATTTTCTATTAGCATTTTATTATGGTTTTTTTTTTTTTTTTTACTTTGGTTGAATGGTTAAGTTTTTTAAAGAAGATAAATGTTTGAATTTTTGGATAATTGATTTACCCCCTCCCCCCCCCCCCCCCCCTAGTTATCTTGGTGGACTATTGTTTCTAACAATTGGTATGAGAGCATCAAGTCTTTGAAGATTAAGTTTAACAACTTTGTGAGATCCATGGTGAGCATGTTTAGGAAAGATAGTCCTACATCTAATAGAAGAAATTTTGACACCTGAATGATGGAAATTCTTGGTGAATTGTCATATTTGTGTAAAGAGTAGAGTATTGAGCTTTCAGATCCAAAATCCCTCTGTTGTATACAAAAGAACAAAATCTTAGGAAAAGATAGATCTAAATCAGAATAAGAAATAAAGATAAAGGAAGGTATTGATCTACTTACAAAGAGAGAACCAGAAGGTATGAAACTTATTGTTTGTTGGACATGTAAAAAATTTGGTCATTTTTCAAGTAGATTTCCTAAGAGATTGAGAAAAACTAGAAGGAATCTAGTTTTTGATAAAGTTGAATAATTTAGAGAAAGTATGGAAAGATCCTTGAAATACTATATTAATGAGTCTAGATTGGTTAATGAATAACAAGTATTAGAAGAAATAGTTTTGGAGACTATTATGGAAAGTGCAAATGTAAGAGTTGATGAGAAATTAGGATGCAAGAATGAATAATTGATTACAATTTAGATGATGATGTTGTTACTAAACCAAAGAATGATGAAGAATTTCTTGAGACTAACAATGATTTCTAGAATTAAGGAGAGCCAAGGTAGGAAAAAATCTCAAAACCTTTAGTAGAGCCAAAAGTTGAGATAACAACTCCTACTTTGGGAAAGAATATGATAAAGAATCACCCATCTAAGAGGACCATCACAAGAAGAGATAAATTTCTACTGACAAGAAGAAAAGTTAATGAAGAACTATGTTTGATATCTCAAGTTGAATCCAAGAATGTAGATGAAGCATGTAAAGATGATCATTGGAAACAAGCTATGAAAGATGAATGGGATCAGATAGTGAAGAATGAGACATGGGAATTGGTCCCCAGAATAGAAAAAAAGAATGTGATAGGAACTAAATGGGTATTTAGGAACAAAATGAATGAGCAAGGCAAAGTTGTAAGAAACATGGCAAGATTGGCATGTAAAGGTTACTTAGAGCAAGAAGAAATAGACTTTGATGAGACCTATGCTCCTATGGCTAGAATAGAAGCAATAAAATTATTCTTAGCATATGTAGCACAAAAGAAATTCAAAATGTATTAGATGGATGTCAAGTCAGCATTTCTAAATGGAGAACTTGAAGAAGTGTACATAGAGTAGCCTAAAGGTTTTCGTTTGATAGATGATAAGGACATAGTATGCAGACTAAAGAAAGCATTGTATGGCTTGAAGCAAGCACCTAGAACCTAGTATGCAAGGTTGGACAAGCATTTGACAAAGCTTGGATATAGAAAAGGTATGGTAGATAGTAATCTTTATTGGAAAGAAATTAATGATTGTTTGATGATTTGGTCATATTTGTTGATGATATCATATTTGTAGGAAATGATGATGAAATTGACAAATTTGCTAAAGAGATTAAGAAAGAATTTGAGATGAGTATGATAGGAGAATTGAAATATTCTCTAGGATTATAGATTTTACAAAATAAAGAAGGAATATTTATTTCTTAGACTAAGTATTTGAAGGATTTATTGAAAAGGTTTGGTTTGGAAACATGCAATCCCATTAGAACAACTATGGTAATTGAACACAAGTTATCTGCAAAGGATGAGACACCTACTATTGAGTAGAAGATGTACAAATCTATGTTTGGAGATTTTCAATATTTGACTCACACAAGGTTGGATATAACAAATGTAGTTGGAATTGTTGCAAGATTCTAAGTTGATCCTAGAGAAGCACATTATGCAATAGTTAAAGGGATATTTAGACACCTAAAAGGAACATTAGAGTTTAGATTGTGGTATGATAGATCTAATGATTTTACTCTAAGTTCTTATACTAATGTTAATTGGGTAGGCAATATGGATGATAGAAAGAGCACTAGTGGTGGAGCCTTCTTTCTTGGAGGAAGATTTGTTCCTTGGCTAAGCGAGAAGTAGGATTATACATCACAAAGTACAATGAAGTAGAATATTTTGCAATAGAAAAAATTGCAATCAATTTTTTTGGGAGAAATAAGTGTTGAAGGATATAAGGATAGAAATTAGTGAACATGTTGTCATACATTGTGACAACACAAGAAAAAAAAAATGTCTAGGAATCCAGTGTTTCATTCAAGGACTAACCACATTTCTATTAAGTATCAAATGTTAAGAGAGAAAGTTGTAGAAAAGGAAATTATATTGGAGTATGTGAGCACTAAAGAGAAAATTGTAGATGTACTCACTAAGCCTCTTTCCAAAGAGACTTTTGAGTATTTGTGAGGTATGCTAGGCATTATGCCCCTTCCTACATCTAAGTAGAAGATGCAAGAGTGCATCAGTCTAGTGTAATAGAGCACCATTGTTTGTTTAGACTGAATGTTGATGCTTCCTATATGGGGGACTATTTGTGATGGATAGAGTCATCTAGGACTCTTGTTTGATGTTTTTTTGAATAGTGTCTTTGGACACTTGAGCTAATAAGAATCAATTTTTGTAGAGTTTGATCGTTGCTAAAACCTTTGACATTGATATCAATTGGGGAGAAATTTGACATGAAAAACATCATGAGAAGATCATGATGGGGAAAAGCAAAGACAAGAAAGAACAAATACAACATGTTCAGAAGAAGTACAACATGGAACGATAGCTTGAAAGAAAGCACATTGAGGTATATCAATGGGGGAGAATGATTAATGGAGAGGATTTGAAAAGAAAGATTAATAGTCTTATGTTGGTATCCTTGGAACTAGATGTTTTTGATCTATGTTTCCATCAATGTCAAATGGGGAGATTGTTGGAACGATGAATGTTGATGATATTCCTATGGGGGAGTATTGTAGATATGTTACTATGATGATATGTTATATTTATGACTAAGTTTTTCATTGATGTCAACATATCAGTCCTCTATGGTATCTGATAGAAGAATAGTGGAAAGATCAAGTTGGTATGGATGGCTAGTTGAGTATTCTCATTAGCTAAGGTTATGGGAGATAAATTTGAGTATCTATATGTGTAGTTAATGTCAAATGAATAAATTTTAAGTCTAGAACAAGTTATGTAAGTTTTGGTTATGTTTGTTCTGAGATAGAGTTTACAAAGGCATGTTTAGGTAAACTTGTTATATCTCTTAGTAGGGTTGTTATTTTGAAAATTCAGATTGAGGATATGAAGATGATATGTTGATGATGATGTGGATAAGTTTACTCATCATAATATTTCATGTACAAAAAGTTATTCAAGTTACAAGGCAGAAGATTAATGTTATCGCTAGGTGTAACATGTTCTTAATGTGGTCCTATAATGATTAATTGAGAAGGTCTAACAATTGACTCTAGGAATTATTTTATGGACTCAATATAAAGGAAGGACATTTTACTTTATCATAGAAGAGGGAATCATATTGATAAAAAGTGATCATAAGAAGCAAAGAGAGCATAATGTGAAGTTGAGTAGAGCATAGTGGAAGTGAAGGAAACTTCATTGCTGAGGTTTTGCTAAGTGATCTAAGGTTTGATATTTGGATCTGAGGTTTGTGACCTATTCTACAAGGTTTGACACTGATTGGTTTAGTTTACAAAAAAAAGGAAGGAAGAACATAATAGTGAATTGCATGTTTGAGCAGTGGGTTCTTCTTGTAGTTGAAATTGCATGTTTGGGTAGTGAGCTCATCTAGCATACTTTGTACTACAACTCCTAACAAGGTTGGAATCTCCTAACAAGGATTCAAAGTCTCCTAATAGGGATTCATATGTACTGAATGTTTTAATAGACTCCTAATAGGGTTCATCCTCTAACAAGAAATATTTATATTAGTACATTATCTTATGGGCATCATTCACACTGGTGTTTTCCCTCTGATCAAGGGTTTCCTTAGTTAACATTTCTAGTGTAATTGTTTATGTACATCTTATTATGGTTTTTGTTTACTTTGGTTCAATGGTTAAGTTTTTTTAAAAAAGATAAATATTTTAATTGTTGGATAACTGATTCACCCCCCCCCCCCCCCCAAGTTATCTTGGTGGACAATTATTTCTAATAGATCTTTCTTCATGAGTATTTTTGCAAAGGCTAGTTAGTATAGACTAGATGCTAATTAGTTTAGCCTTTATGTTCCCTTCATCTGCATGTAGTACTACTAATTAACTCTGGGAGTTCAAGAGATTCTTGAAATGTTTCTCACTCTAGCCTGGAGACCTTGGGTTCTGTAAAAGCATATAATGAATTCCACAACTTGGTGATCTTCTGTACAACATCCTCACTATTATTTTTTAATATGTTGAATGCCCTATATTTAGGTGCAAATTTTCGTGCATGTTTCTTTATTTCCTTTTTTGTTGTTTCCCTATCCAATTCTAGCATCACTTGTGCAAGTGTATTCTCTTTGATTTGTTTTTCTATATTGAGACTATATTGCCACTTTTGCTCATCTCTGTCATATAGATCTTTTGGTAATGATTTGGAAATCTCAATCAGAGTCTCTTTGAATGTTCCCATCATGGCATATATTGAATTTTCTACTTGGTTCATCTCAATTTTTT
This sequence comes from Cupressus sempervirens, assembly GCA_028749045.1. Taxonomy (NCBI): domain Eukaryota; kingdom Viridiplantae; phylum Streptophyta; class Pinopsida; order Cupressales; family Cupressaceae; genus Cupressus; species Cupressus sempervirens. The sequence continues at coordinate 598,541,956 of CM053788.1, read as the reverse complement.
CAAGTTTATCAAACTCAATATGTGTAAAACTAGATAAGTCAGCATTATTCTTTATTTTTTCACATATATTGTCTAAATCTGAGGAAGGACAATGAGTTACCACTTTGAATTGATTATTGTAACTAACTTATATCCTCTCTTCATTATATTTAGCTGGAGCTATATACTTTCTCTTTGGTCTCTTCTTAGACTCTTCTTCTTTACTAGCTAATCTAGCCCTCTTCTCTTTTGGCTTTTCTGCATCTTGAGCCTTTCTAGTAGCATCTCTTGTGATTGCTCTAGTAGTACAAATTGTAGGCTTAGGTTGTGTGAACCTTCTTTTTCTTGCTCACTACTAGAGTCTTAACTTTTCTCTTCTTTTTCTTAGTGGTTGTAGGTGCTTCATTGGCTTCTTCTTGCTCGACACCTTCTTCACTTTCTACCTCATCTTCTTTGTCTTCACCTTGACCTTGAATAATGGCCAATGGTGCTTGGGTAGGTACATCTTCACCTTCATCATCATCATTATCATCTTCTTCTTCTATCCCCTCATCAAATTTCTACTTTAGTTTCTTGACCATTTTATTCTTCTTTCTTATAACTAAGATAGTCTTTAAATCCATTGTAATTTTAGATTTAGCCACATCATAATTTCCAAAATTTGTAGCCTTCTTATCTATTTATTTTGCAAGTAATGATGTAATAGCTAAAAAGGTTTCATCCACATTAATTTCATAGCCTAGCAGTCTTAGCCATCTTACTCTTGGTATTACAACTTGTACATATGTGAAATTAGTGTTAACTAGAAAGAAAACATCATCGAAATGTTTCTCAACTAGTGAAACTAGTATTCTTAGTCTTTCCTTCATTGTCTACTTAAAATCTTCAAAGTAGCTATCATTATAGACTCAAAATTTTCTCCAAGTTGCTCAATAATTTCACCTATTTGCATTGCAATAGATCTATTTGTCTTAAATGAAACTTTACCAAAAGTAGGGAATGTATTTTGTACATACCAAAATACACATACAAGAATTGAACCAAATTTGTATTGTGCACTCTTGGTATTTCTTATTGCTCCCAAATTTTCTGACAGTTGTTCCAACTATAGCTTAGAAAGGTCATAAGTATGATCCTTCTTAACTATCTTGTAGCCCATGTTAATAGTAATACAAGGTATGCTATTGAGCCCACTAGTTTGATAGAATTTGTGTTCTATAATCCTTATTACAAAATAAATTAAGGGATTTGAGATAGTGTCAATTGTCATTCCTCTTTTTTTCCACACCACCCCTATATTTTTCTCAATAACTTCTTTTGCTTCACTCCTCATGGTTTTAGGTCATTCTAGGGTTGGATGCCCTTTTAGCATATGTACAATCTTCTTTGTGATCTTCATCAGTCCATTTTCCAACCAAATAGAATTATCATGATTTCTACTCAAAATTATCTTTATCCAATCTATTTTGAAGACATTGGGGAAATCTAGGGCACGGGTTAACCCTTTTCTCTCTACAATTTTGAATTCATCTTTGAATGTTCCATTTTTATATAGTTTCCCATAGGCTTCTCTAATATCCATGTCACCTATGCTACCCACCTTGCATGTGTAGAAACATCTCACATCTTGAATCATTAAAACTTATGGTGGTATCATTGATAATGCACTAGATGGATCTTGCTTCTAAGTAATATCAAGAATAGCTATAAAGTTTGGTTATTTGATCTCATTGCTTATTAGTTGTACATTCAAAAATTCCTTACCCTCTTTAACCTTAGTAGCTGAAGAACTAGATGCCATTACAAAAACCTAGGGTTTTCAAAAATTCAAACTACATAGCTCAACACAAAATAAATACCTTTGTAAATCTATTGAGATGGTGCCGAGCAACTATTGAATACTGTTTACAAATGCTTGGAATGATCTCTTCAATTTTCCTTTAGCCCTTTATGCTCTTCTTCAAATTAAAATTATTTCAAATGAGTAGAAATCAATCATATAGACCTTAAAACCTTACATTTAATGCTCACTAATTACACAACTGTAAGCTCAACTTCAATAGAAATTTCAACTCACTCAGCTTCCATGAAGTTTCCTTTACACTCAGAAAGCACTATGTACTTGGTCAACACTATCACTTGTGATAGCACTGCACCAACTAAAATTTCTCTTGGTAGCTAAGGTGAAACTCTTCATGCTCAATAGTAACATGAAAACTGACAAAATTTAAAGATTTCTTCTAGATTCTTAACAACACTTTGCATATTTCATCATGCATGTATAATCTTTTTTAGGATTGAATCCTTGGAACTAATGTATATTATGTCTTTTAAATATTAGTCTCATGCATACCTCTTGATTTCTTAATTGGAGGTGGTCTGATCACTTGACCCATTGGGTGACACTAATAGATTTGGCATCGATTTGTGATGGCTATGTGTCGCAATTATGATAGCAATGTGTCACCACTGCGACAGACATAGACGTCGTAGTTATTTAGTCACAATTTATGATGTCTACCCTTGTCATTGCAATTATGATGCCTATCCATCGCTATGCAGCCACCATGTTGTCTCGTCATCGTCATCGCAATTCTTGTGTTTTTCGTCGCAATTGCGATGGGATTTTCGTCACACCTACAGCTACCCCGTCACAATTGGAGGGTAGGTGTGATGGAAATTGCATCACAATTCTTGTGTTTTTCATCGCAATTGTGATGCCAACCCCTCCAATTGTGACGGGGTTACTATAGGTGCGACAGAAACGCCGTCGCAATTGCGATGGTAGAAGGAGTAAAAAAAAAAAAAAAAAATTGTGCTTTAAGCTGGTCTAATGATTTATAGATTTCACTAAAGTTGACACCTAGATGGTGCTCTTCTGACATAGAAGTTACTTCCAGCATCCACGTAACTGGATTATAAATTTCCTTGATCTGTGGAACCCCCTCAATGGCCTACATGAATCATTTTCAATTAGCTGAAACATATATGATGATTGTAGCTAGTGCTTGACTCTTAAGCTCAACGTATTGAGAATGTTTGCTAAAAGCTTAATGGTCAACACTATCTGGCATGACCAATTCCTTGTATATAAAATCAACTTCCTATTGGTTCTAGTACAATAAACTATGACTACTTACAAATCCAAAATTCAAATTGCTCATCAAAAGGTACCAAATTTAGATCTAAATCTCTCAATAGAATAAAACTGTAGTGGATGGCATCTTACCAAAAAAATATTCTATAAGTTTGTTAGAATTGTGACCAAGTGGACCTGCATAGATAAGCTGACCTCCTCACTTCATTAAGAATAGCTGCAACATATTTCATTTAGCTTTAAGAAGATGCCAATTTTAAATGCTTCACAAAGCTATTTTAAGAAAACCAAATCTTTACCTCGTCAAATACCTTGAAGATATCAATACTAGGTTGTTGGATTGTGCAAACAATAGTTCTCCCCGTGTCAACTATATTTCTTACTGTTCTCATAATTATAGCTACTGCCCAAGCATCCAAGCCTGAAGTTGGCTCATCCATGAATATAATTGAAGGATTAGCCACAAGCTCTACTGCTATTGTTAACCACTTACGCTATTCAGTAGATAGGCCATTCAGTCCAGGAAGCCCAACCAAGGCACCTCTTAAAGAAGTGAACTCCACAAGTTCCATTACTTCATCCACAATCATTTGAACATTGAATTTCACATTGTAATATTACATATATAATTAAATAGAACAAAAACAAAAATAAAGCAATGAGGCTAGAGTAGGAATTTAGAATATTAAAAAAAAAAAAAAAAAGATGGTGCCAAAAGAATTCCAGATTAATATTCATCGGGAGTTCAATTTAGAAGGAGATTGTTACAGTGAATATTTTCGTAACACTTATCAAATCTTTGGTAGCGAGCAACCTCTTTGCACTGGACTTCAACTAGGTTGTTTATCCAGTAGTAGTGAGTCAAGGCATTAATAACGAGAATTCAAATGGAGATCCTGATATTCAATGCTCACAAGATCAAAATAGCTTTTGTGTATACACCAAATTTATGGTTGGCAATGAAACTAGGGCTAGGTTTGAGGAACCTACCAAGATTCTACATGCTCAATCTGTCAAGTAGATGAGGACACTACTAATAATCTATTTCTCAATTGTAAGTGGACTATTCAAATTCAGTGTCTACACAGCTACAATTCTCTATAGCCATGCTTGGATTGATGATCCAGATATCAAGAGATTTAAATTTAATTGTGTTATATCCATAGTAACAATACGGTTAATAAATCAGAGGTAAGCATTAATTAGAGAGAGATTCCTATGTTCCAATTATGACAATACAAGGAAGCAAGTGGGGAAATGATTATGAACCATCTTCCCCAGTGAGTGATTTGAACTGCTCTCACAACTCCTAAGTTGCCAAATTGGAATCATAATTGGGAATGGGTAGTTGCATACAACATACCAATACAACAATGTTTTTTGGGGCTGGGTAACTCCATACAAAAACAAAAAACAAAAAATTTACATTAATTTATTTCATTAAGTATCCTATACAACTAAATAGTAAATATACGCAGTTAACAATACTTAATCATACTATAAAATAATATGTACATAAATTGTAAGACTAAAATATCCAAGGTAACATATTTACGCAATTTGGTTACTTCAAGAAAAGATGGTAACTTATTTCAATTTGGAATATGTATCAAGTCTCAAGTCTATCTGTGATATCTTATTGAGAACAAAAATATCTATCTTGTGCAGCTTTATGCCATATCCTATTAACACATGAGGTTGTTGCCAGTGTTCTTGCATCCATGTATTAGTGTAATTGGGAGCCTCCGACATGACTTTAGGGAGATCAAAATTAAAGCATTTGATATTGGGGAAGGAGCGGGAAATAACGGATCTTGCACTTTGAGTGCATTTTACATCATTTAGGGGCTTTAATAGCCTATTACATCATGTAAACACTACCATCCACCCATAACTCTTCCTAGGACACCCTAGGACTTCAAATGACCCCTTCCATCATATAGACTCCCTATTTGTGCCAATTTGAGCTTCACTTACATCTTATTGAGCTTCACTTTGTTTCGAGAATAGTTTAATATTCTCTACTAAACAAGGCCAACCATGTGAAGGTGGAAGCTCATTTGGCCCCAGCCCCCTCCCCCTAACATCACTCTACATTCCCCATTAACATCTAACATTCATTCATTCATTCAACCATTAATAAAATGTAACATTCAATCAATATCACATGATAACATTCATTAACACATTAGATTCCTTAACATGCAACATTCATCAATATTCTGCATTAACACATAATTCATGAACATTCATTAGCACATAATTAAATTCATTGAGACATAAAATATAGTCATTATCAATTAAGGTATGTAGTGACAATCATTTCTTTTTTTTCTTTCTATTTCTTTTTTCTATGTAAGCTCTAAGAGGAGCATCAATGTCATCATCAATTCCCCCCTCATCAATTGTTTTGTTCTCTGTTCTTGATGATCTCAAATTCCTATGCTGTTGCAAAGGGGGGTCCTCTGCAATAACAAATAAAAGAGTTAAATTAAAAATAATTTATTATAATTGTTACAAGTATTTAATTATTTTAAATAACATAACTGTGTCTCTTTACCTGATCTAACCACATCATTTTTTCTAGACTCAACGTCAACACGGTCATGAACATCGATCCCTCAATCCTCTACAACTACTATACAAAATGTTACATTAATCCAAACACCAATTGCAATTACATATAAAAAATTTAATAGCAAATATATACATCCACCACTGGGATGCACATCATGCGAACCTTCAACATCCACAGATTGTGTAGAAGGATTGTCAGGCTGCATTCCAACATCCTACGCATTGTTATCATTGCTTGCTTAAAATAGATATACTCACTTTATATTGGAACTTAACATCAAATAGACTAATTGGTAAAGTATTCAATTTGAAATAAATTTCATTTAGCTTATTTACCTGTGGCTGAGATGCATCAGTAGTAGAACCTTCCACACTAATTTCAACTCGTAGCCATTCAGCCACGGCTCTATAGCCTTGTTGGAAGCCAATTCTCTTATCATCTTCTGTGAGGCATCTCTTGAACTCTTAGCCCTGCATTTTTGCATGGTATGGTGAATTTTACTTGCATTGTTTCATCAACCAATGGAGGGTAGTTAAAATATCAACAACAAATCATCTATATCCATCACAATATAATAGGACAAAAATCAAGTAGTTTTGATGGAGCAATCTACTATATAAATGTTGCGTGTTTGTATGCTTTTCTTGTACCAACATATTTTCTCCAAATTCTTAAGTTGGGTAAGAGTTAATTCACCTCTTTGGAAATAAAAATGGCTACAAGTGCTACTGCATTCCCTCATTCTTTCAATCACTGCCTTTATTCTCAACTATTGGAGGAAAATTCAGTCAAGGGTGAGATTTTAAATAATGTCATATTAGTGAATCACAAGTTTTCTTCACTAATCTAGATTGCAAAGTCTTGACTTCAATTGTTGAATTGTTTATATTGAATATGAAAATCCACTACTGTTATTATATTCTATTGACCTATTTATAATTGATGAGCTAAATAAGGGAATCCTAGAATTTCCCTTCACATTATATAAAAAATTTGATACAATTTTTAATTTACTAATACTTACAACTCTTGCTTGAAGTTTCGAAAAACCACCAGAGCCGAGCTTGTGTGTCTCATGCTTTTCTAGTCTTTCCTTTGTTGCCTTTGATGTTTCAGGAAATCTATGAAAAGTTTGAAATATGTTACATAGTATAAATATGGAGGTTAATTAGTACATAATTAGATTCTCAACAATATCACATACCTTGCTGTACTCTCCACTGGTGTAATATTATTTTTCTTGTCAGCTTTATACTTTCCATCCAAAATCAGAGCCTGCCACTCAACCTCAGGAACATAGGGCAGACACTCGTACTTGGGGTTATCCCGTAAATTTTTTCTATACTGGTCCCTAATATACTTCAAACATAAACCAGCTTTTTCAAGGAGCTTGTTTCTCTCGAACGCACGAGGTCCAAAGAGTTGGGTCATGCTCTCTATAAGATCATCCTTCAACGGTTTGCATTGCTGATTCCACCTTTTAAGTAAAAAAAACATTTTAGACTCATAAATAAAGTGAAGCTACCTTTAATATAGTTCAAGAAATGGACAAAAAGGAAAACTATTATAGCAATGATATGAAATCAAAATAGTGGTTTGGGGTTTTATTTAGGATATGATGTTCCACCAGGTACGCATGGTGGGCCCAAATATTCGCAAACACTCATCACCAAGTTTTCTCCAAAAAAGATCATTCCCTACAAAAAAATCATGGGATCATTAGTCGATGAAGAGTGATAAAAAACTAAATTACTATTATATCACTATAAAATAATAATAAATTTAAAGTACCTGGAACTTTGGTTACTTTTAATGGAATGCCTTCATTGTCGCTGACGATCAATGTGACATCCTTCACCATTCCTGTACTAGGAACATAGGAACATCCAGGAAATGATGTTGCAGGTCCTATTGCAAAAAGTTTCATAAGTCTTTGTCACGATCGAAGTATAAAATAACAAATGATAATTGATGTTATAAAGTTGTAAAACAGAAACTGTTTGTTGTTGTCATAAGAGAGAAAAAGAGGGATTTGTGTACCAGTAGATGGTGCAACAGTCGATGCATGTAAGCTACGTGTTGCTGACTCAGCAGTCGGAAAGAGATTTGTGGTTGTCCTGGATGGAGGCAATGTCATCGTAGGATTCAATTGGTGTGAAGCTGAAGAATAAAATTGTTAGAGCATGCATAAATATAGAACGTGTGGACTAGCATGGACAAGATTGTTAGAGCATTAAAAAAAAAAGATTGTTCGAGCATGTATTGTCAATGATTATGATCATTACTATATATATTTAGTGGAAAATAGAAGTGGCAAATGGAACATGCGATCTACCTGAACCACCTGTAGCACCCTCATCATGGGAACGGGGCTTGAAATCAAGCAAAAAACTCTGTAAAGACAACGCATCCATATTTTAATTAATGCCATAAAAGAGCATAACATAAAAACCATTATTGAACTCTTGTTATAATTAAAAATTTCATTAATACTTACTTTAAAGGACTCAGAGGTGTGCAATAATTCAGATGCCCTATCTTTTATTTGTTGAGTCATAGGCTTTATGGTTGCCAAACGTAGAATTTCTTTGCTAATTTTCTTTAAATTAATTTTAATCGAACTGATCGGGTCATCAGTCTCTGCTAAATCGATATAGAAAGGGTCCTCCTTAGGGGGGGCCTACTAAGGGACTGCAGGTTCCTTTCCCTCCCTCCGATCACTAGCCCTCTGTGACAACAATAGTATTAGTATTATCAAAATTACTCCAAAACAATAAAGAAAACAACATTAAAAAAATAACATTTTTCTTCTATCTAGTTTGCACAATTACAAATGAGTTTTACTTGCTCATGTGTAGATGAGCTGGGAGCATCGTCAGCATCCCCTCTGGACGGTTGCTCCATATTGTGCCCCTGTGTCAAAGATGAAGTATAAAAATGTTAGCCAAAAATTTATTGACTAAATGGTATGTTGGAGTCATTGATTAGAAGTTGGTTTAATAGTATGTACTACCCCCATGATAGTAGCCTCGTTTGTATCTATGCGATTCAAATTGTAATCAATAAGAAGCTCTTCCCCTGCACGTATTGATTTTATTGCATAGATGAATACACGATTTCCCTCGTGCACCTCAAATATGCAATTGGGTTGCTTTATAGTTGACCCAAGTCGTGTACTATTTATAAAACCTACAATATTCCCTATTGCTTTTGGCCTTCCATCAATGTATATAGCCACACTTTTACTTTGATTATTGTCTTACTGTTGTATATAATTTTCCGAGAGGGCATACCTACGCATACTTTTTTTTTATTTAACAATATGCATCCAACTTTTCTAATCGTAACATGGTCCAACATACTCCATCAATTCAGAAACTTTTTTGTAAGACACCTTTATGCCATCCATAGAAAATAGGCCCAAACCATGCAGTGATGATGGTGCTATGCGATATATCCTCTCATTAACACAAAAATTAGTGTTTATTGGAGGAAGTTCCTTGGGTACCCAATGTTTCTGTAGATGTTGGTACCTCAAGGGCACCTTGATGTCACCTTCCATCTCATCATCATAAGAACATGACCCCCCTTGAGCAAGGAAAAATTTCATGCATTTATTGAATTTCCTTCTAGTCCTTTGACCTCTAGTTAATCTCCCTATTCTAGATAAACTGCATGTCTCACTTTCCTCTTCTATTCCTATATTTCCCTCACTCAAAGAAGACACTTCTAACAAATACCTATTCATTGGTACCTAAAAATGGGAGAGATCTTAGAAGACATCAATCTTACTATTGATAAGTGTATTAAATAGACCGTCTATAAGGAGTATTGACTTATACCTGTCGATCCATGAGATTGTGCGAGATGCTCCTGAAAGGGGTTCAATTTCTTGAAAATGTAATTCAATTATTGTGAGCATAATCACATCATAATTATAATCACATCCATCATTAGCATCACATAAAAATTAAAAACATTAAAAGGTACACAATAAAACACTTAAATCAGACTCACATTATAAGCCTACTAGGGAAGTAGGCCCAGTGAAGGGCTAAAACTGGGTTTTTGTACAGTTGATGAGTTGAGGGCTTAGTCACCTTGGGGACATGCTATTTTAAGTTGCTTGATGTGTGTGGAGGTGGAGGAAACACCTAAACTAAAGCCACTTGCATAACATTTTGAAATTCAGTTAGATATTTTATATTAATTAAGATAACTGTAATTTCTTCCAAAACCCATTATAATAATTTTAAAATGGATTAGCAGTATTCTATTTGTAGTTGAAACTTTTAGCTTTTAAATAGATAATGAATAAACTATGTAACCATATATATAAGACAAATATATTTCTAGCAAGAAATGAATATTAAATAGATTAAGGATTGATGGCATACCTCTAAATTCCATCATCATCATCCTCGTCGTCGTCATCATCATCATCATGATCATCATCATCCTCGTCATCATCATCGTCATCATCATCATCCTCCTCCTCACCATCATTGTTGTCGTTGTCATCATCGTCGTCATCATCAACATCATCATCAACATCATCTTCATCATCATCATCAGTAGCAACATCATCGTCATCATCTTCTTCTTCTTCTTCATGAAAATTTGTGTCAGGAACATCATCCAATAACTGTCGATCATGATCACCATCTACATCATCTTTTACTTCTTCGGTATCTTCTTCTTCCATCTCATTATACTTTATTTGCCTTCCTCTCGGTTCATGTCTAACAACAAATGACCAACCCGGTTTATGTGGAACCTCTGAGTAAAATACCTGCTCACATTGGCTTGGAAGAACATAAGGCTCATCCCCAACTAGCTCAAATGACCTTGTATTAACCATTGTAAATCCATTATCATGTTCAATAACAGTTCTATCAGGATCATTTGGATTAAGTCGTAGCCTATACCATTTGACAACGAAGAGTACTAATTTGAAGGAACTAAAGTCACACTCAATTATCTCATCCAAAATGCCATAGTATCAATTTTCAGACTCTTGAGGATGTAAGTCATTTCTAGATGAAATATTAGTCACTTGAAAGACTGCAGTTATTCCTAAATCACAAGTTTTCTTTGTGTCATCCAACACTTTGACGCAAATTTTTTTACCATTACAGAACATAGCCTTGTGGTGTTTAACCTGCAATAATATGTGAAACATATCAAAATTATTGTATCGTGAGTTGATAAACATATGGGTGATTAATAAATTTGTATGTACTTGGAAATCTCTTGAACCACGTGTTAAATCTATTTCCCTTTGCATAACATTAGAATCTCCATTAAGATGAGCTTCTTTAACCAATGAAGATACACCTTCCCATGTTAATGTGTGACCAGAATGTTGACATCGTTCAATCCATACCGTCATCCAATCAAGATTGTTTGCAATATAAAAATGTAGTGCATCCCACTCTCGAGCACTTGTACAAAAAAAAAATAGACAACTTACAACCGATTTATTTTGAAGATTAAGAAATAATTTATTACAATAACATCTTATAATTTATTACCTCTCACTTTCCTCAATGTACCTTTCCCCATCAAGTACTCCCCTTCTAATTTTTTAAAAGGCTCGAGATCCCAAATGCGATCTACATGGATATTTGATGCAAACTTAGGAAGATATTTAGTAATGTACACCACAATCTGGTATACCATAGAACCCTCAGGATGTGCTTTTTGTCAAACCAAAGCCTTCAAAGATTTCAAATACCTCTCAACCATCCACATTGACCTAGTGTGTACAGGTCCACACAATTCAATCTCCTCAACTAGGTGTATGAGGTAGTGTTCCTATGCATTGAAAAAAGTTGGAGGTAGACACTTTTGCATTTCACATAGTAAATGAGGAATTCTTCTCTTCCAATAGTTTATATCTTCTTTATGGATTTCTTTAGATGAAAACCACCTACATTAAGAGATTCAAGTCACAAAAAATATATAGATATGAGACTTTACAAAATAATATACAATAGATTACATAGCAAGAAAAACAATTCACGAATATAATAAATATATACAACAAATTGAATAGATATTACTGCTTACCTCATATATTTTCCAAGATCGTATATCACTTGTTTGATGTTATTGTTGAAGTGCTCTGGGAGAGATAGAGGAAGCATGTACTGCAGTAATTATAAACCAATCATTTCATTGTTTTCTAACATAACATAATGAACAATTCACGTAGTTTATGAATATATTGTAAATACAGAAGAGCATAACTTACCTTGACGAAAGTATGCCAATCATGCATTTTGAGCCCTGGCCCAAATTCACTTTTTTTTGATATGAGATTGTTTATGTTCGCAGCAAATCCTGTGGGAAATCAAATTTTTTGTATGACTTCTTTTATGGCATCACTTTGCTGCTCCGTTAATAACCATGGAAGGGCACTTATATTAATTTGATCTCTGTTGCTATTTGAGTGAATGAAATTTTTCAATGCAATATGATTGTATTCATGTATGTCATTACAAATTTTGACAATTTTTTCTTTGTCACGCCTTCCATCCAATATTTTCCACAATGTCTCTGTTATATTCTTTCCAATATGCATAGTATCAAAAAAATGCACAATTTGTAAGTGCTCGTAGTAGGGCAACCTACTAAATTGTCTGGGATAGCTTTTTAGTCCCTTTGGAAGGTTGTCAGTATTGCCTTGATGACCTTCATGACCATCAATTACACAATTAGTCAACAAAAATCACAATAGAAATATATAAATTAAAAACATAAACCATTAGGTGGAACGACATTACCTCGATGATTAATTCTATTATATTCCAACTTCCATAGGCGAGGTGTCATTCTTTGTGGCTTTGATGTAGTCTCTTCTTTCCCATTGAAAAGATGTTTTTCCATACTTTGATACTTATAATTCCTATGGAGGAAGTGTCTACACTCATCAAACACCTGCTTTCCTAAACTTTTTGAATGATGAGATTTCATCTTTAGACCACAAACTGGACATGCAAATTTTCCCTTTGTTTGAAGACCTACAAGATAATGATGTAATTGGATTATTAAATATGTTGATTTTTATAATTAGAATTATTGTGTGCAACTTGAATTCACTATAACATACCACAAAAATGTGTTAGCCCTGGGGCATCATGTATTGTCCATGCAAGTATTGCATGGAATTGAAATTGTCTCTGTCGTATTGGTCTAGACACGTCATACATAGTGACACCGTTCCATAACTCCACCAACTCGTCGATAAGAGGCTCAATATATACATTCATATCTTTTACTTGATATTTACCTACTTGAATGAACAGTAACATTACATAGTTATTGTGACTGTTTTACTGCAAGATTTGTAAGTACATGTAAATTAATAACTATCAAATGATAAGATACCTAGAACAATCATTGCCAACATAATGTGATCCCACTTTATTGACATCTAAGGAGGAATGTTATTGTTGATAACAAAAACAGGCCACACCGAGTAAATAGATCTCATCTCTCCAAATGGATTGACACCGTCCGCTACCAATGAAAGCCTGAGATTATGAGGTTCTTCTTTGAAGTGTTGCCACTTTTCCTCTATGTGTATAAATGTCGAACCATCCACAAGGATTTGAATAATGTCATCTCGACTTCTATTGTGTGCATGATAATCCATAAATTGAGCCAAGCTACTACACCTGAATAATTGTCGCATCCGTGGAATAATGGGGATGTAACAAAGAACCTTTTGAGGCACCTTTTTTGTTAGTCGATCTATTCGATATCTACTCGTATGACATATAGGGCGTTGTGTTGCAAATTCATGTTCTTATAATATATAATATGATCATTGGGACAAGCATGTATTGCTTCATACTCCATTCCAATATCTTTCATAACAGTAGTTAATTCTCGATATGAGCGAGGTAGAATATTTGATGATGGTAACAGAAACTCGCCTATCAATCTACAACAAAAAATATAAGTTGTTAATATAAACAATATTAGTGGTACATTATTCACCCTTTGTTAACTATAAAGACATATATGACATACCTTAACATATGTGACATTGTTATGTTGGATAAACCATTCATAACCTTCAAGTTCAACAACAACAATATAGTAGAGAGAAGAGTTGTTTGGGAGTCTTTGTATAGGGGCTCGTATGCCTTTTGAAGTAGAGGTACATCGAGGCTATCATCATCATCATGATCAGATACGCTTGGACTAGATGTGTCATGGATCAATGTATTTATACCATCCTCTTCAATTGTGTTTTCTGGTGCATGATCGTCATCTTCCATGGGATCATTATCTTCACCTTCGATATTTGCACCTCCATGTTCCTCCACTTCGAAAACCATATTCTTCGGATAGTTGTGGTTCATATCATGTACTTCCCTGGGAAGATCAACCTATATAAAATTGATTAACATAAATAAACCATGATCATCAACTCATCATCAAGTGATTTCATATGTATATAAATTGTTAAAATGATATAATAAATGACTTACCAGTGGATGATAGTCATGCCCCCCTTCAATGTGACCATTCTCCCTACAATGTCTCTTAACTATTTTACAATAACATTTTCCATCACCTTTTCTTTTCAAGTTAGACCACAATCTAGCGATTGTCTCCTTGTTTTGTTCTTCACTTATATTATCTGACATGATCGTTCTTTGCAGGAAGCAAAAATCGGGCTATGAAAACTTTGGTCTACTGCAACTTTCAAAAACTAAGCAAAACTGTTGAAAGTACACAAATCTTCTTAGACCTAGCTAAATACTTTAATATTTTAAAAATACTTTCTTTAACTTTATTCCTAAGATTATTTGTAAAACTTTGACCAACGGCTTGAAGGTCTTATTTCAAGAGACCTTACAACATTAAGCCACTAAAATCAATTTCAAAACATATAAGCTAAAAGTCTAGTTAAAATATACATTAGAATAAAAAAAAACAATTTTCATACCCGAGCGCGCGGCTATAACTCGTGCAATAGCCTTCTTGCTGAGCTATAAAAGCTCTCCAGCAATTAAATTATACAAGCTACAAGGCCTAACAACAATTTCAAAACATATAAGCTACAAGTCTAGTTAAAATATACATTAGATTAAAAAATATACAAATTTCATACCCGAACGCGCGGCTATAACTCATGCAACGACCTTCTTGCTTAGTTGTAGAAGCTCTCTAGCAATCAAATCATACAAGCTACAAGGCCTAACAAAAATTTCAAAACATATAAGCTACAAGGAAAGACATATTACATGACATGGCAAAAGGAACAAAATTTACAAGCTTTAGCAAGAAATATTAAATGACAACATAGTGCTAGAGAGATCACAATTATATGAGTCAAACATAGTCATGAAAAAGCACATAAATTAGTTATTATATGCAATTAAAAGATATAAAGTTAGATAGGGACATCCATAGGGCATATTGAAGAAATGATATGGTCATATAGATTTCATATGGGATTTTGAAGATGATAGTGTTCTAGGGAAAAGAATCCATTCATATAACCATAATGAAATTAAATGTTTAAGCATGGACAATCATCAAATACCAAAATAGAGCAGCAATAAATCATTAGCAATAGTATTTAATTGAAAGTTTCTAAAGCCTTTTCAAAAAATCCATTTTGTTCTTTTAACTCTTAAATCATTTTCTTTCATTTCTATCATGATACAATAGCAAGCAATGTTATTCAAAATTAGATTCAACAAACCTTAGCAGTGTAAATAGCCATCTCCTCTAAACTGGACTCCAAACACGAGGGGGCATTCACATACTCTTCCCCTAAAGGTATCCTGAAGAACAAAAGCCACTATTCTTGAGTTTGTGAATTACACCTCGAGATGAATGAAGCTCAAAAGGAATGAAAATTGTTTTCATACATTTAAATCAAGATGTAATATTTATTCATAAGTATATACCTTGCAAGCACTTATAATTGCTGTTATATGTGTTGCAGGAAAAGAAGAATTTTCAAGATAAGTTTACATTGTTGTTATATGTGTTGCAGGAAAAGAAGAACTTTACATTGCTTTAACTTGCCATTGATGAGTATCATCTAACACTTTTAGCATAATTTTTTGAAAAGGATGGAGACATGGTTCATGTAGATGAGGAAGGCATTCTACATCGATTTGAGGTGATGGTAGGTTGATAGGAATCAAGATGCTGAAAAGTTGTCATTTTAACTTCAACATTTGGGAAAGATTTTACAAAATCTCCAAAGGTGGTTATGGGTCAGTTCCAATAGTTGGAACATGGCATATGGAGATATATAAGGTCATCCAAGGCCTGGTGTATGTATTGGTTGAGGTTTTTCTCAAACCTTAATAGCAAGCAATAACATTTACACTGCAATTTTGTCACAGTTTGGCTTGCAACTCGAGAAACTACCTTAATATGAATTGAAATTCACTATTTCTTGTTATTCTTAGTTAGTTTGCTTTTATTCCTTGCTCTATATGTTTTGGTAGATCTTTGTGAATAGTTTGGCATAGTGTAATAAAATTCCAAACCCATTGGCCTGTTCACTGCCAGAACTAGGGTTTCTTGAATAAACATGCAATTTTCTTGAACTCCCACAGTGTTTCACAACCTTTTGAGGGCATTCAATGTATAGTGTATTATATCTTTTTTGGGTTGAAAAAATGCAGTTTTCTATTTTTCATGTCTTGCCCTAGGCGAGCCATTATACTGTGGAGCATAGGTATATACCTGTATGTTCTATAAGCCTGTATTGTTTGTGGCCAATTGTATTTGAATTCATGAATCTATGATATTGCTATCAGTGTTATAGTTTCAATCAGATCAGTAATGGATTAATATAGAATTAATCTTGAATTCTATATGAACTATATTGGTTATTATTTGGAATGGATATGAGTTTGAATATATATTTGTATATTTAATATATATGTGGAAATAATAAATATACTGGTGCAAGAGCACCTCAAACACTCAAGTCAGGCTTAAGGATCATGAAGACCTTCAAAACTCTCCAAGCAAATCAGAGGTGTGGAATGTATAAGCGGAGTCCAAGGATCAGTTGGAAGAACCTAGCATCGATCATGACCTTCAAGTAGTACACTATATTGGCATATTTACAAGGTCCTTAAAGGAGTACTCTTCATTGTGTAATGTTGGTCATGTCCACAAAGGACAAAGTATTGGGATGTAATGTTTAATAATATTTGATAAGTCTAGGTTGGGTAGGAGGTAATCCCAAGACATTAAAATTAAGGGTGAATATTCAAATAAAACCTTTTGTTAGTTAAATATTCAAATATTTAAACATAAATGGCTAGTTTGGGATTGGAGTGAAGTTAGAGTTTAGTTGTGCTTTGTTTAATGAATTATTCTCAATTCAATGACAAGTTGGTTGAGATAGTTTCTTAACTTATTTAATCTTGTGGAGTCTCTGTTATGCGACAGTGAATGAGACTGGTGTGCGGGTTTGTAACATTGGTGAATTAAAAAACTTTGAGATTTCTACTATTCTTTGGTTTTTGGAAGTCTTTATTGATTCATTGGAGTTCATAGGATTTGAAAAGAGTTTCTTTAACTATTGCAGTTACTAGTTGATGAATTCCATATTGTTTTGAATTCACTGCTGCGGCGCCTATTGAAGTAACAGTAATTTTCTTTAACCATTTTTTTACCACAGTCGGGTTTTAAGAGAAATGGTGATCATTCCATGAATATGTAGGCTTGATATTCATGGAATGAATCAATTTAACATGTATTATATAATATTGACCATGCATATGCAAAATTCATTGGGATAGAGGTGATCATTGTTGAGAATAGTCCGACCATGTGTTGTAAAGGTGTGACAAAGTGTAGCAGCGGCTAATCTGCCAAGCAAAGGAGATAGGTGGTGATTGGGAATATTATGTGATGTCCAGTAGATGGTGAAACCATCTTTAATTGGTTACAAGAGTATGTGCAGACAAGAGATCGAGGCCCTAAAATAGGGGTTTGGAGTCCAGATTTGGGGATTCGGGTGTTGCAAAATTCTTGGGGCTAATTCCTTTTGGAATTGACCATTTGATAGTATAAGTAGGCATTTTCCAAGAGTTGAAGGTGTTAGGAAGTGTCTTACATATAGTTCCTTTGTTAATCTGGTGAATTCATGCAATTAAAATAGAGCATCTACCATAGAAATATGTTGGTGTTGGCCCAAAATAGTCATACAAAGGTTTTTGGGCTACTAGGCTGCCAGTCAAGTCTCTAGGACAGATTAAAGGAGATTGTATAATTAGTAATCCAAAAAAGACAGAAATAATAAACAAATTTATCACATTTACATGTACATACCAGACATTGGCAATGAGATCTTTCTTCCTGCTAATCACTCTTCCTTCAACCAGCTCCTCCCATTTGATAAAACATCCATGTAGGTTGCAAACGGTGCCCTGCCTTGAAAAAATGCAGCCTCAAAGTGCGCAAAATGTCGGTGCCTTAAAATCTTTTTGAGTCATTGGGACTCACCTGTGAATGGAGATCTCAAGTTGCCTCCCAAACATAGAGAATAGAATGGGTCATTGCATTCAAAAAATGAACTCCATGGAACTAGTTTTAAGGATGCCTAATGTAAATGAGTTCTGATATTCTCCCGCGCGCGCCTTTCAGAAGAACCCTGTGTTGCGCAATTTCATTCAAATGAGGGTTTTTGGCTCTTTTTTTTCTCTTATATCCCGTTGGTATCGCAATTGCGATGCCTGCCATCGCAATTGTGATGCCATCGGGCTAAAATTGAAAAAAAAAAGCCAAAACCACATTATCTTTTCTTGTCGTCGCAAATTAATGTTGCAAATTGACCCCTAATGTATTAGTGTGAAGTGATCCCATATGAACTTGATGTGTTGCAATCTTCCTTTCTCTTCCATTTATTGTTCATCTCATCTCTGACATTTTCAATATTCTTTTCCTTTTCCTTTTTTGAACTCACTACTTGGTGACTTTGACCTTATTGGACAATTCTTGCTTATGCGAGTAATCTTTAAATAACTAAAACATGTAGTTTGACTCAACCATCTTTTTTAGTCACTTCTAAAATTTTTTTTTATGTAATTTTCAGTAGCATGTCCATACTCTTGAAATTAGTGACAACCATATCTAGTATTATAATCCCAATTATAATAGTTTTCATTGTGCTTTACCTTTGTCTTCTTGTTTGATGACCATTTAGGCTTGGCTCTGCACTCATATGCTTTATGTCCATACTTTTGATAGTTATAGCAATATCTTTCAAATATTTGTGTGCTTATGGTATTGGTTCTGCATTCATGTGTCTAATTTCCTTGTTTGTTGAATTTGTGGCAATGACCCATGAACTTCTTCTTAAGATGTTGATTTGTAGTTTTGCTCCTACAAACACTAGCAATATGACCTATCTTACCACAATTATGACAAGTAGGTTTGGAGTTCTTACCTTTGTTACTTCTTTCTTTACCACTTTTGGATGATTATCCTTCTTTAGTAGTAGTGTAACCCAATCCAAAAGTATTACTCTTGGATCTAGAAGATCTCATCAATTTTATACAATACTTGATGGCTTCACTAGGTTTTTTAAAACTTTCAGCGAACTCTTTTTCTCTTTTTAGATCATTTCTTAGTTTTTGATTCTACAACTTCGATGTTGTGATCTCAATATCCTTTCCATTCAACTCATGATTTTCAATCATCATTTGACTCAATGTTTCCAATTGCATTTTAGCAATCCTATTTACCTATAATATTTTCTCTTCCAGACTATTGGTTAATATCCTTTTGTCATCTTCAATCATGACTTTTTATTTTCAGCTTTCTTTTCTACTTGATCACCTCACATAGAAATATTGATTGGAATTCTTGTTCTCTCTTGAGATTTCTAACCTCTTTAGTTAGGGCTCTATTCTTTCTATCAGACATTCAATTGTTGCATCAAATTTATTTGTGTTTCCTTCTACAAACAATTTAGTAGTTTCAATCTCTTGGTAATGTGTGTCATTCTCTTGAATAGCTATTTTTTTCCTTCTCTTTGGTGATCACTTTAACTCATTTCTTAATTTATTTAGCTGATGTAGGGCCAATTATATTTCAATCTTCTAGTTCTCAATAGCCTTTTCCAAATTGTAGACTTTCATCTCCAAGATCTTTCCTCAAAGCTGCAAAGCTTTATTTTTAGATAACCAATGCTCTGATACAAATTATTGGAAATACAATAGGAATGTAAACTTTGAGGGAGGGAGGGGGTGAATCAAAACTTAAAAATTTCAACCTTAAAATCATTCACCACACATCCATCTCACAATTTATATATGTAAACTGAAATACCAAATTAAGCATATACATCCATATCATAAAAGTAAAACATTCAACACATGTATGACACAAGATATTTGGTTACCTAGAAACCCTCCAAGGAGAAGGTAAAATTAGGGTGGGGATGACACCAAAAATCTCCACTACTATGGTAATAAAGTATATCCAATAAAGGTTACAATGTTTTTATCATAAAACATGATCTACCATGTGAAAAGTCTGCCCTATTAAAGGCTTACAATATTTTTATATCTTACCCTATTATAGAATTTCAACACCTTGTTAGAAGTGTGCCTAGTAAAAGGACTTTAACTTACAATGAAGTAAGAACCATATTAAAGAATTTATAACAGCCTGTTAAGACAACTTTGTTAAGAGATTGAACTAATTCAATTATTATAATATCTCATCAATGATCCCTTGGTTAACACTCTATTTCTTGATGACAGATCACCTATTTCCTGATGTGTACTTGATCCTTTCTAAGTAGATGTATCTCTATTGTCTTCTAATTCCTTTTCTTTGTTCTCCTCTAACTGACTTAGCTATGTATTACAACTCCTTAGTCACCATGAATGCTCTATTTGTACATGCAAACTTCTTTCATTTCTCCTTACATATTCATCAAAACTTTAGGGTTTTTCCTCCTTAAGAAAACCTAGGTGACTTAGGGTTAGGTATGAATCAACAATTGTGATTCCCCCATATTCTCACTTAAACCTTCCATTTTTCTAATTGGATGCATGTAATGCATAGTGATTCACAATATAGATTTGTTGTTATCATCTAAGATTGCAAAAAAATCCTTAAGTTAGCTCAAAAATGGTTTACATAAAAGTTTGTGCCATTACAAGCAACTATGTCAAAACTGTATTACTTAGCACTTGAAGTCCCTATTGCTCAGCATCAAATGCAACTTCAATGCTATAACTCAAACTCTAAGTGATTTGACATCTAAATAACTCGGCACATACTTTTTGGTCAACACTTGACTGACTCGGCACTTACTAGTTATCTGGCACATACTAAATATATATCACTCAACATATAATATCTGAAAACTTACACTTGGCATGTATTACTTGTTTGGAATG
This sequence comes from Cupressus sempervirens, assembly GCA_028749045.1. NCBI lineage: Eukaryota > Viridiplantae > Streptophyta > Pinopsida > Cupressales > Cupressaceae > Cupressus > Cupressus sempervirens. Next base: position 598,520,889 of record CM053788.1, on the reverse strand, counting down.
AACTAAGTAAATGACTTAAGTATATTTACACTCATATGTCAAAACCAATCTAAAATTAACAAGCAAGGATTATGGTTGTTCACCTTACATCTATCAGCTAAACATAAACAATTACTACAACACATCCAACAAATCTATTATGTGTATTCACTACTATTACTTCCTTTAATATGTTTTTTCCTTTGAACAACCTATTACTAAAGATTAATTTTTGATCTAGTAGTTTGTAGAGAAATAGATTAGATGCTAGGTTGTGGCTTGTAATAGTGCATGCTTTGCATCCTAGTTTTTTAGCTCTTATTTTATCAAGTAGTAATTATTAAGCCATTGTCCATAACTATGTATCTTTCTTGATTTTGATTTAGTCAACTAGTTTGTGGCATGTTTATGACTCCTCAACATGATAGTGAGCCCTAATTTTGATAATTTGTGGTTAATGTGAGAAGTATTTGATCAAATTTTTGTAGCCTCTTCTTCCAATCATAAAAAATGCCTTTTTATTGGATCGAATTCTAAGCCTTTCTATTTCATTTTTTACTACCTAATCATAGGTAACTTGTGAATTCAAAAGAGCAATCCCATAGTTTCCTTAACAAGAATGTGTGAAACATATGAAGAAGCTTTTTAGTACACTCAAAATTAAAAAAATTTATTGTTTGGATATCCATCATATTCAAGGTTACCTGAGAGTGTTGCTGAGATGGCTTTGAATTTTTTTGTCACGGATTCTAAGATATCTTAGACAAACTCATTTTTTGGTTCAAGAAGAGGATATTTATCTACCAATTCCTCTAGCTATTTTATCTTCTTGTTAACCCTTGTCGAGAATACAACTGGTTCAATCTCAAGAGAAAATTTCCATACATTGATAAAACCCTTGTAAAATCCCAACTTTTCACCTACTTCAAAATCATCTTTCAAACCCACATCTCTTCCTTCTACTTTCCCCATATCTATTCCTTCTTCAAAACCCTCATTGCATCCTTGTTGAATATGTTCCTATTCAAGGTTTACAATAGTTTCAAAAATATCTTCTAGGTTTGATAGTTGTCCACACAAACTAAGAATTACCTAAGCTTGAGTTTAAAAAAACTTACCTAGCTCAAACTATCATGTAATAATAAATTCTAGAAAATAATTAGTTTTGGGAATTGTAAAAACCCATACCAATTCTGACCCAAAATTGTATCACAAATATCACAAATGCACACACATTCATCATGGGTATTTGATCAAAGTGAAAGTTATGTGCAAAATTCTAGCACTTACACTTTGGATTACTACTTGAAATCTCTATTCTTATTTACTTGAAATATTTGTTCTTGTTTAATTCTAGGAATTGATGCCTACAAAATTTGACATTGTTTCTTTGGGAATTGCTCAGCTATCATATGTTTAATGGATCTTATCTTTTTAGGGGTACTAATTGGATTTTCTATATACCTTGTTGGTCCTCTCTTTTCATGGATTTTTCTCAAAAGGGCTAAACATATCTTGTGCAAATTTTGTCCATTTTTTATTGAACCCACTTTTTCCATTTGGGTTGGTTTTGCTATATGGAACAAAGGAGATATGTGCATATTCACAATGTTGGGAGTTAAGTGATGATTGATCAGACCACTTTTCTTCTAGCAAGTTTTCACTAGAAGTAAACCTCAAAAAATATTTTTAAGTATCATATTGCATGTCTTCATTAAGGAATACCCATTTAACATATATCGTTATGTGAAACATTGTGGCTAGTGATGATTGAGGAATCAATCCTACTATAAAGATCAAGGTCACTAAAGAATCTATCATAATATGTTTCCATTTTCTTGAATTGATATTGAGGAAAGAAGGAAACAAGATTCAATCTTGATATATTATAATTCAAAATATCAAGACTTAGGATCTCTACTTAATGTTGGGGACCCCTGAGATAATTGCAGTGAATATTGGATTTCTTATAGGTCATGTATATCCTTTGAACATATTGATAACCCCAAAATTTGACATGTGCAAATGAACTATTAAAATCAAAAGAAGTATCTAAAATAAAATAAAAATATGCTTCCTCAATCCTCATCCCATCATTTTGTGGGCTTTTATTTTTCACCACAAGTGCCGCTTCATCATCTTCTATTTCATGAATCTTTCTAGTTGGTAGATATTGAGGCATCACACTTAAAACACCCTATAATTGATCTTAATAGGCTTTGATCACTTTTTGTTTAATGTGAACATTTGGAAACTAGATGAGGGATTTTCAAAACATTAATGTACAATGGATCCCATTAAATTTGAAGAGGTTTTTTGTCTATTATTAACACCTGATTGTGCAAAGGATAGCAAACATTTCAAAAAAATACCTTTGGGTTTCTCAATAGCTCTATTCACTATAAATTCAATCTCTTGAGAGAATATAGTCTTATATTAGAAGTTTGAAATTCATCCTAATAAATGAAAAAAGACTAACATGACTCTTGACTTCAAACTATTGTTCATTGTTGTAAAGTAGTAGAACAAGCAATTTTGTACATCTTTTATAATATTTGCAAGAGATAAAAAAATAATTTAATCTCCATCTTTACTCAATGTAACACTAGAAACTAATGGTGGGACAAATTGGAGAAACCCATCTAGGCTAAGGCATGGGTTCTTGGTCTTACTCCAAAAATTAACATATTTTTTGGCTACTTCTCAAAGGCAAAGTGCTTACCTTGGATAACTTGGAAAAGAGAGGTTAGATTATTCCTAATAGGTGTAGCCTTTGTAAGCAAGATTTTGAAATAGTTAACCACCTTTTTATTCATTATCCCTACTCTTTTGAGGTCTAGAATCTTTTGACCAGGAACTATGGAGTCAGTTGGTACATCCCAACTAACATCCAATAGCTCTTTGGACAATGGAATAGTGTGTACATTAGATTGAAGACTCAGATGTTATGCTCCTAGTCTCTTCCACTTTCAATTGGAGAATATGGAAAGAATGAAATAATCGTATCTTGAAAGATAGGGAAACCCTTGCTTTTATTATTGTAGAAAAAATAGAAGGATTAATGAAGGAGAACTTTGCAACAAAAAATGGAGAAGATATAGAAGAAGGAGGAAATAGTATAGAAAATAAAAAGGATAGGGATAGGAAAAGATAGGAAGTAAGGTGGCTTCTTCCCCATGAAGAGTGGCATAAAGACAACTTTGACAGGGTTGCCAAAGGGAATCCTAGTCCTACTGGCAGTGGAGGAATTGTCAAAAACAGTCATGGGGGTAGTGTTGCATCTTTTTCTTATCCTCTTGGGACTCAGTCAAAACATTTTGCTAATGCCAATGCAACTTATCACATTTTTAAATTGGCCCTGGCTTCTAGGATCGACAACCTTTGGCTGGAGGGGGACTCTTTAAATATTAAACATTTTGCTAATACCAATGCAACTTATCACATTTTTAAATTGGCCTTGGCTTCTAGGATCGACAACCTTTGGCTGGAGGGGGACTCTTTAAATATTAATAATTGTTTAACTGATCAATCATTGCCCTCTTGGACTATTGCAAATGTGGTGGAAGAAACCAAATCTAACCTAGAAAAATTTTTAAAGGTCCATATAAGCCATGTTTATAAGGAGGCCAATTCAATCGCAGATTGGTTTGCTAATGAAGCGGTAATAAAAAAAAGAGGAAATGACATGGCATAATGGTGAAAGATTTATGGGGGCTATGAAAGATTTAATATCTCTAGAACATATCCAAGGAAGTATGAAGGCAATCCAATTATATTTATGGAAAGATTTGTGAGATTGCACATCAGACAAGGCATAAATGAGAGTCATGCAAAGTTTTTAATTTTCCATCATATCAAGTACATGTGGCACACTTTTTGGATCGATTTTCCTTCTACCATTTTATTTGCCAAATGCAAAATATTTTTTGGGGTTCAAAAATAAAAGGAAGCTAAATTTTGTGAGAGATCAATAAGCAGGTACAGATTTTTTGAACCAGAGGACACTATGGTGGGGGAGAGAAGTAGGAAGGAGATGATGGGGGAGGTGGAAAATTGGAGGAATACCTTAAAGGTATGGCATAAGCTGGATAATGGTGGTATTATGAGACTCATGGAAAAACTCCATGGTTCTAATATTGAGGTCATCAAGACAATGGTGAAATCTTGGAAGGATGGACGAGTTAAAATTGATCAAGTTACACATTAGGTTAATGAGGAACTGATTGTCTAGGTCATGAAGATTTCCTTGGAAGGGACAAAATTCTTTAGAGACAAGAAAATGTCAGTCAATGTAATCAAGGACTTTGTGAAGGATGAGGATGAAAGGAATAAACTTGAGAAGACTAAGACATACTATGAAACATAGTCCATTAAAAAGCTTTGGAGGTATGTCTTAAGGGGTATTATTGAATATATATCCTTGGATACTAGATTTGATAGGGTCAGAACTCATCATTTTGTTCTGTTAAATCACTTTTAGCATGGGATAAATATTTATTTTCCTTTTTATCTTTTCACCTCCATGAGCAAGAGCATTAAGGGTTTTAAAAAGAAACCAACTGCTAACCCAACCCTTCATGAGGTGTTGCTCCTTCTAGTATATGACTACTTAAAGACTCAAACTTTTTAAAGAAACTGAGAGCTCAGATTCTGAGGAAGTTTAGAGCATCAGAAGATGAGGATTCCTCCCCCTCTAAAGGAACAAATTCAAAGGAAGGTGATAAAGTCTATCCCTTTGCCAACATAGCTCCTAGCAAAAGAAGCCCTAGGGGTTTAACCCCTAATCCCCCTAAGATTGAGAAATAAGAGGAGAAGGAGCATAGTGTTGATGAAGAGGATAAAGAATCAGAGGAAGAGATGAAGGGGGAGGACAATGAGAAGGTTGAGGAGGACAGGATTGTTACATCGGGGAACCCCAAGAAAAGGAAGGTTGAGGAGGCTTTGCTGCTGGACTCTTCTATGCTTGGGCCATGTCCCTTCTATTTCATCACCATAGGGGAAGATTATTTCTCTGGTGGAAGAAAGTAGGGAGGTGGTTTTGAAAGACAGGAGGGGGTTGTGGAGAAATTTTAACTCTAAAACAACAAAGATGGGGATAGTTAGAGAAATGATGAACCCCCAAGTGATGGAGGAAAAAGATGGTAAAGTCAATTTTGATGAAATTCTAGACCCTGCACTTGTTGCAATCTCTAACAATACAAGAGAATATGGGCTCAACCTACTCAACAATGCTAAAAATAGCATGATAGACAATTTTTGCTCCATAAAATGGCTATTTCATCAGATAGAAGAGCTCAAGGAGAAAATGAGCTAGAAGGATAGCCACATGAGATGCAATGACCAGGGACACCATGCTAACTAGGAGGGTCATATATCAATGGTTGAAAAAGGATTCCTAAGGATGGAGACTTCTAATCAAAATCTAGCTAATTAGGTGATCGCAAACTTGAACACCTTGAATGAGAATATCAATAGTTTGGGTCATTCGCTGAAGGAAGCTAGCTTTGGTGGGGAAAAAGATGATAAGGATAGTATGGACTGTGGGAAAAGAAAGAGATGAAGGGTCTAGTGGATGATCAGAACAAGGACCAAGTAGGCGCAGACAATCGGAAGGCCAATGAAGCTGCAAAGACTCTGCAGGTTCTAGATAGGGAGAACTAATAGTTTTAGGTTTGCTAATTTTTATTTCCTAGCTGTGGGCCTATCTTTTGGTTTTGGCTTTCTATAAGCAGATGCATACTAGCTAAACTTTACTTTTCATTTATATTCTAGATATTATGTAAAACATTTGGGTTTTAGGATCCCTGTAAAACCTATTTTGTTTAATCAAAAACATTAGAAACTAATGAGAAAGGATTTAGGACATCAATTTTATAACTTTATAAATTTAATTACATAAATTGATATTTAAATAGGCTTTTAATAATGATTATAAAGATTTTGTATAGTGAGTTATAATGATTTTATTAAAGTATGTGTATTTTCATATAACTAATGTATTTTTGATGTTGGAGGGTCGATGGCTTTAATCAATGTGCCAACATGTTGATGTTGTGATGGCCCTTGTTTGTTAAAAATCTCTAATAGACCAAAAAATCTTGGGCATAAATTTTGCTATTGTCCGAACAAGAAAAAGATTATTAATGCAATTAATTTTGATAGAAATTAGTGTATTGAATAATTAATTATTATACTAGGAACTAATGAAGATTTTCTATTATAGGGAAATGATGGATGCGGATTCTTTGATTGGGCTAGTGATGTGTGAACAACAAGTACAAGATGTGATGATGGAGTAGAGTGCAAGTGTTGCAATACTTAGAAGGCTGAAATTAAGTTTTTATGATGTCTTTTTTACCTTTTAATTGCATTTATTTGTAGGAACATATGTAAAAAAAATGCATAGCTATAATTTGTATAAGGATTTTTATCGATAACAAAATGACTAATATTGGACTTGATATCTATTATAAGCTTTTGTTAAAATTATCTTTACAAATAAATCTTATCTTTACCCTTCTAAGTAAGACTATGTTCAAATATCATTTTTTTAAATTTTTTTTTTATAAAAATAAAATGATTCTATTCATATAAAAGGAGAGAAGGTTAGCATCTCCTTGATAAGGACATGAATAGTCTTTGAACTTTCCTTCACTCGTGGTTAAGGTTATCTATCATTGACAGATCTTACCCAAAAATAAAATGATTTTATTTTTGATATTATATTCAAATTTATAGTTCTATTTGCATAATTTTTTAATATACTTTATGCATACAATAGTATTTATGATCAAATTCTTGTAATGTAATTAATTTTTTTAAAAATCTTGTCAAATATTTATAATTTATAATTTTAACTTGTGACTTCTTTAATAATAAATATATATATATTTAAAAATTACAGTTACAATGGAAGTAATTATAGACAATAACAAGAATATAATTTTAAAATAACTAGATTTAAATCCAATGAATTTAAAAGCTTTGGATATACATTTCTTATTGATAAAGCCAATTTATAATAAAGAGGATAGTAAAATAATTTGAATTTTAAAAAATTAACAAAAAACTATTTTGTATAAATTCAAATTAAGATTTCAAAAAGAAAATCTAATTCCTATTTTATTAATGCAACCAAACATGGAATATTCATCTACCGATTCCTCTTCCAGGACAACTAAACAACACCAAATGATATTCTAGAATTTATTTTCAAAATGCATGTATTCCAGAAGACAGCATAGTTGAATTCCACATTGAGTAATTCTTGTAACCAAATGGGGTCTAAATGCATAAATGAAATGTTGAATACATGTTGTCATTAATGACAACTCTCAAGACATCTATTTGACCATATTGCCAATAATATCCCCCTCTGGCATTGATGACAAAATTTCAAAAAATTGACTAAGTCCCAAAATGATGTTGTACATAACAAAATCAAATGAAATTAACTTACACAGAATTGCCTTCAAAATAGAATAATTGTATTCATGATTTGATGGATCATTACATTGCTTATCATTCTTTTACATTGATACATAAGTATACTCCCACTTACAATATACAATTTCCTTTATATATATATATATATATATATATATATATATATATATATATATATATATATATATATATATATATATATATATATATATATATAACTTCTCCTCCTACCTACAATCATTCAATTTTTCTTTACATATTACTCCCCCTTTGACATCAATGACAAAGGTGACAAAATTGCATTTACAAAAATTCTGTTGCCTTTTGTTGATTAGTTGGACATTATGGATATGTAATCTACAAAATCATGTTTCATCATGTCAAAGTCCTTCCAGTTCTCTTACTATATCAGATATACTAATGAGTGTGGAAAGTTCATAAGATGCCACTTCCACTGTGCTCAAGTTAGTATAGGAAAATTTATCATAGGATGTCTTAGTTGCAAGAAACTCCTCCAATTGCCTCTGCAAAATGAAAACTTTTGGTAATACATATTCTCTAAGGATAGAGAATTTCCTTAATACTTTTTCCTTGTCAAAATCAATGCCTCTAATAACATTGTGAATCTTCTCCATCTCAGTTTCAAAATCTTCAATTATGTTCTCTGGTTGTTGCAATCTTGTAGTGAGTATCTCAAGTTTACTCATTTGGCCTTTGATCTTATTATCAAAATCTAATAGCTAACTATATGACATTGTGCATATGCATAGAACTTCTTTCCTTCATCTATGCTCTTCCTCAATTCTTTGATGCACACATGCATCATGCTTGGTCTGTACTATCATTGAAGCTACCTCTAATAGTATTGTGAATTCCTTATCAAAGGTCTTTACCAATTCCTTGCCCTTTGACTACAAGTCTAGAATAGTTATAGTTGTGGTAACTATCTTCTGCATTCTATCCAAGACTTCAATTAATGTCTTCTCTAGAGACTTTACTAATTTGTTCTTTTGGAGAGATTTTCTCAAAGAACTCATTAGTCCCTTTTTATCATCATCATCATTAGATGCCACTGCTATTGTTGTTTCTATTGTTACTTCTATAGGAGTTACAACTAGAGTGGATGTAATTGCAATCTTATTTTCTTCCTCGCCCTTCTTCTTTTCTTCTTCCAATTTCTTAGTTTCTTCTTCTTCTTTCTTCCTTTTCTCTTCATCTTCTTTCTTCTTCCTTTCTTCTTCCTCTTTCTAATTCTTTTCCTCTTCCTTGTTTCTCTTCTCTTCTTCTTTCCTCTTCCTTACCTCTTCCTCTTGCTTCTTCCTTTCTTCTTCCTCTTTTTTCTCTTTTCTTTTCTTCTTCTTCCCTTTTTACCTCTTCTTTTCTCTTTTCCTTAGTCTCTTTCTTATTTTCCTCTTCTTCATCATCATCAAAGCTAATATATGCTATGATATTGCCAACAATAGATTGGCCAAATCATGCAAAAGGATTCTCCTTCGCATCCATAGTTATGTGAGTACTTTACACTTGCATGGATTTAATACCCATAAAAATGTGTGGTGGTGAGGGTGCCTATTGTGTCTCCTTTACTTCTTCTTCATTACTAGAAGGTGTTCTTTCTTCTATATAGACTAGGCTCATAGGTTTGGATTGCACACTCACCTCTAGCACTGTGGTCATAAATTTTACAATCGCCTCCTCTATTTCCTTCCTAACATCCTCATAGATGCATCCCATAAGAAGAATTGATCTTCTTTTGTTCCTTATTAAACACTCAATACCCTTCAAAATTCTATCCGATTCCTCCTTGGAGTTAGTTTCACACAACTTGTTGATCATTGTTATTCTCAAATTGTTGTCTTCTTCTAACACTCTTTTCTTTCTATTTAACAACCTATTAAGTAGATCTTCTAGAATCTTACTTTGTATACTATTAAACCTCTTATTCCATAGTATCATGTTCCTTACTATGGAATACTCTAACTACCTTCTATCCATATTATTGTATAGAATATAATACTTGTTTAATTGTACAATATTTTCATCATTAATAATTTGCATGATAAGTTTTTCTATCTTTGGCTTTCATGCTTTCTTTCTAGCTGGTGTTTTTCCTTCTTGCATTTCTTTCTCTACTAGTCTATCTTAGCTGCATCCTTAGATTCTTCAAAATCACTGACTTGCAGTGTCTTTCTTCTTTTTCCTAGTCTCCTAGTACTCTTCTTAACTCTTTTCTTGGATGATGGTATAGGTTCTTGTTTCACCTTAACCAGTCTCTCTAATTTCCTTTGTGCAATAGGTGTTTCCAGCTCTAGCTACCTCCTTTTTTTATCACTCCTGGTCCTTACTGGTTGCACTTGCATAATTACTACATATAGAACAATAGGGGCTTACACACATGGTTGTGCAATGGTTACACCTTTTGAAGGTCCTACAACAACAATAAGTGTTGCTGCTAGCACCTTTGATTTAGCACTTGCCTTCGTCTCTAATACAATTCCCTTTACCTCATTGAATTTTTTATGAGTCATACCTTATTCCTTAAGGGGCAGAATCAATTACTTTCTCCACTTTCTTCTTACTCTCTTTACTATGTAGTTCAAGGTGAACTATTCTCATCTTCTCCTCATAGATTCCCTATCTAGGACACTCAATATCCTTCTTAGATTGAAGTGTAATTTGTGCATACCCTCCAATAAGTTCTAAACTCATATCATATCCCATGGGATCTATGAATTTTACCCTTGGTTCCATAGCTTCAATGTAGGTTTTATTTGTTTCCACCATGAAGCATATTTCATCCTTATATTTCTCTACCATGGAGGGATGTATTTTGTACCTCTATTTCATTTCAGTCTAGAAATTCTTCATCATTTTATTAATGTCTTCATCTCTAACATTATCTAGATTTGATCTGTAGCATTGAGTCACCAATTTTATTATGCACTCATTTCTATCCCAATTTGTCATTCCTAGGAACTTCTATGTAGGATAGAAAAATAATTGAGCCAATAAGGACTCAGATCTGAATATTGTATTCTTTGTCTTCTTTAATTTGACAATGTTATCTAACAATTATAATCTGATAATTTCACATAGATTCACTTTTCTTCCTTGAACTTCCATTATATATTTGGCATGTAAGAATTTGGTTGGTACTAAGTTAACCCTTGAGCCATGGTTAAACTTGAACCCTAATATCTTAACAATTTTACTCCTTTTATCCTAAATTGAGTCTACCTTCATGTTCCTTCCATCAAATCTTATGTTTAGTTTTGTCTCAACCATCTTCCTTACATTCTTCTCATTTACTAAATTGCATCCCTCATTACTAAATCGTATGTTCTTATGAATTAGATCACTATCAATTCCAACTTGTGCATCACCTAGCCAAAATATTTCATCATGTACCCTACTTACAATGATTTGCATCCAATCATTGTTGTCAAACTCTATATAAAAACATATACTTTACTAAATTCAACTTTCTTAGGTGCACATACTCAAACTTCAAAGATAGGTCATTGTTAGACATGGTCCCTAAGTCCTTGTGTATATCTTCAACATGAAGCACATCCTATGAAACTTGTAAAAATATGCACAATGGGCCATCCATAAGTGAAACAAATGATTTCTTCTTGAATACATATCTCAACCTTTCACTCACATCATAAATGGTTTGACTATCCATTTTAACTATAACTAAATGCACTAAAATAATTCAAACTCTGTAAAATACCTTAACAATCATGTTTAGGGCTTTTGCAACTTTGCACTTCAAGAACTTCTTTTTGCACTTTAATTCATCATCAAATATCTCTTCAATTCATTTGAGACACTTCACATGAACAAATGGTACTCACAATCTTGTTTATGGTCCTTAAATCATTTCAAATAGCACTACACATTAAATGCTTATCTACCACAAATTTTCAAATATTGTCTCTATTTACCAGTAAACTTGTTTTTTACTTTTCTACTTATTGTGTTCATATATAAGCTTGCACACTTGACCATAGCTTCCTTTCTATACCATTTACCTCCTATTAACTACACAACTTCCAACTCAGTCTCTAACATTAGTTCTAACCAACGAATGCTCTGCCTCTTCTAAAACTACTTAATTCAAGTAGGATAAGACAAACAATTGTTGAATTCAATGTCTCATGAGGTGCATCAAAATACTATTCCTACAAAAAATTATAGGAGATTTCTAGATCCTTATCTTTCACAAATGCTTCTTTGAATTCATCAACATGTTCCTTGATTGCTTCCTTTTGACTATTATCACTTCCATTTTCTTTCCTTCTTTCATTTCTATTGTTGTTCCTACTTTAGTTTGGATTCCTATTGAAGTTTCTTCTATCCATGCTACAATATCTTTCCATGTGTCTGAGGTTATTTTATAATTGACAGACAACTACATTTCTTCTCTTATTGGTTCCATTCTAACTTTCAGGTGCTCTACATTTTCTTGCAATGTGTCCAAGTTTGTTACACTTGTAACACACAAAATGGTTCTTTTCTTCATTGGGTATCTCTCCATCATTGGATTTTCTTTGTGATCTCCCTCTTTTATTACCTATATGGTTAGTATTCCTAAACATTCTACTATTTTCATTATTACAATCAAACTTAGGTTTCTTAGAATATACTGCTTTATGTCCATAACCATGACAATTATATCAATAGAAATTAGTAATAGGTTTCAAAGGCTTACTTGTGCAATCTCTTCTTATATGACCAAATTCATTGCATATGAAACATCTACCTTTGAATTCATGTCTTCATTCCTTAGGTGGTTCATCTTGCTAGGTTTATCAACTTTCTCTATTTTCTTAGGTTCATCATGTCTCTTTGAAAAATTAACTAATTCAATTTCTTTTGATAATTCAGTAGTTCTTCTTGATTCTAACTTACTCATATAATATTCTTTAGGGGATTCAATAGTTGGATCTAGTTTTTTTTTCATTTCAACTTTCTTGTCTTATTTCTCTCCAATAAGATATTCAAGTCCTATTTTATCATAAGAAGGTGAAATATATGTTCATTAATCTTCTCACTACTAGAATAAAGTTTCTCTAATTGTTGCTTAGCTTATGTCAATTATCCTTTCACAGTGATATTTTACTTTTCTAATTCTGCATGCTCAATCTTGATAATATCTAATTTAGATGTTACTTGACTCAACTAGGATCTAAGGTTTGCATTCTCAATTTTCATATCAGATTCACTCTTACTACCATCCTTCTTAAACTCAACTTGAGTTCAACAATTTTCAATTCATGTTTCAAGATTTTATTTTATTTCTTGAGATTTCCTACTTCATCATTGTCACTAGTTTTCACAATTTATTACTCACCAGATTTTAGATCATCAATCTAGTCTTTCAGTTTTCCAATGTGAATTTTTGCATCTTCATACATATCTTTTAGGTTATCTCTTTCTTCTATAAGAAGGTCAATCTATTCAAGAGCTTCTTCAAGTTTTTTCTTTAATTGTTCCATATTCATAGGGACCTTACTCAAGCTATAAAACTTCTTCAAAGTAATTGTGCTCTGATACCCATTATTAGAAATAGATAATTCCTAGAGGGCGGGGGCAGGTGGGGTGAATTAGTATTCTCCAAAATTTTGCCCACAATTGAATATTGTTAATTAATTTATAAGTTGTATATGAAAGTAAAAAAAAAATGTTGAATAGATAATATAACCATACACATAGAGAACTCATAAAATAATTATTTGTTAACTATGGAAGCCTTGGCCAAGGGAAAACCCTAGTGGGGATGATACCCACAAGATGATTCACTAAACAAAAGGATCCTATTAAGGATATTGACCCTGTTAGGAGTCTATGAAGTACATATAGTGTCTTGACTCCTTGTTAGAGGAATAGGATTTTTTAGAACCCTCAACCCTATTTAGAGTTTCTTCAACCCTATTAGGATTTGGTAGATCAAATACAATGTATGTAAGTAGAGCCCATTAGCCTAACATGCATTTATACAATAAGGTTCTTCACAAGAATAGATATACATACAATACTCTGTGACTGCTATAATTTTCACTTTCTCTAATCAAACATTAGATCTTGCATAACATAGTTCACATATCATCTCATCGGCTTCACATATATCAAAAATATTGCATATGTCACACGCTTATCTATGGAAGATAAGATCTTTACTAATACTTCAAAAATTAGTAATTCTCTCCTCAATGAAGCTTTATGTGTTCACATGCTTGATATAATATAAAAAAACTTATGGAATAATATCCACAAAGTTATCTCATCATGAATTAGTAATTATTTTTTCACCAAAATAATTTCTTATGTTTTACAACTCAATTCTCTGCTATGCTCTATTCTGCTCTGTCAAATACCTATACTGGTACTTAAATCATAACTCACACCATATTATCCATACACATCTATGAACTTAACCACATCATCATGATATTGTTATAATTCTATGCTAAATTTCACATAAGATGATTCATAGTGTGTCATTTGTACATGTCACATATGTCTTTGTGCTACTACAAACTATCTAACACTTAGACAATTTTCTATCTCTAAATGCGTAAATAAAATGTTGAATACATGTTTCCATAAATAAAAACTCTCAATACATCTCTCTAACCATATTTCCAAAAAAATCTTGATTCAAAAACAAATACAAAGATATTTTATATTTTCACTTTACAAACATTCTTTGTATTTAGACAAAACTAGGGAAAACAATTTAGAAACTGGTAGGTGACAAATTTCTTCAAGTGTCTTCAAAGAAAATATGTTTGTATCTCAACAACCTATCACTATAATTTACCTTTCTCTATGGTTTGTCCCTTCTTCCATCTAGTTGTAACTTTAACTACTTTCTATAGGTAGAGCTTTTATCTCTCCAACCACTTCCCACACATATATTTCCTTTTTGGTGGGCCATTTAGTGTCTCTGACTCCATCTAGTCATCAACTAAATTGTTCCATCTAGAATTTGTTATAGACCTATATTTAGTTGCAAATATTTTTAAGTATATTTCCATTTTAAATAGGGCATCAATTAAATCATTGAAAGGAATATCACTTTCATCTTCTAAAATAGAAGCTATTCCTCCTTGAGTTAATATTGAAACAAAGGAATCTGACCATTCTTCCTAGTCCTTCAAATTGTTGTCAGCATCCAAAATTGGTGGAACATATGGTTCAATCCCTCTTCACAATACCTTCATCTTATTTTGTATTATTTATAGTTTTCTAGTGAACAAGCCCATAAGTTTTTTCACTACCTCTAGGCCTTCCTTTACTATGATGATCTTGTCTGGTAAGTGTGGTATATTTTCCATTAGCATGATTATCCTTTCCAAAAACTAAATGAATGGTCTCCATTGATTGAAAATGGGTGATAGCCAAGAGAGCGCTTCATTGCAAACATGCTCAGCACTCTGTAAAGAAATAAAAAGGCTATGAGTGTGTTGAGAGATCTTTTTTAGAGCATCTACTCTATGGCCTATTATACCTTTTAGGACATTAGTCCTCCCCTCACAACCTTGCTAAGAAGTTTGTGTTCTCAATTTGCTAATAGTGATATGTAATTATTGTCATTTATGAAAATGCATGATGTACATGCTAACAGGAAACCTCAAAATTAAAGATACTTAGTTTTTGGTAATAAGAAAATTGTCTAAGTATAGAATTTGTTTTATAGTAGTGTATTGCTTTGTTTATAACATGTTACAGACATCATATTATGACATGAAAAGTTACATGGAGATAGTATACATGTTGGTGATGATGTGTATAACCTCAGAAGTTTGTATAGATTGTACATAATAGAGTTAACCATGTTTTGAGGAAGCAAGACAGTGAAATTGAAGGAGAGAATTGTTTTGTTTACAAAACAATTACTTGTCCTAGGTGTTTACTCTAACTTGGAAAAGTGAATTGTGGTCTTAGTTGACACAACAATAATTTGTGTAAAGGCATATTATTTATGCAAAGCACTTCTTGCGATAAGCAGAGTACTATCTTGGAGTATTATGTAAGAGAAGTGCAAGTATGAATTGTGAATTGTGACTACATGTGAAATTGATATATGAAAAGGTCTATATGAACTAATTGGTGATCCAAGATTAAGTTGAAGATCAGATATCAAACAAGGAAGGAAAATAATAGTAAATTACTTGATTGAGTAGTGAGCTCTTCTTGTAGTTGAAATTGCATGTTTGGGTAGTGGGCTCTTCTTGCATACATTGTACTACAACTCCTAATAGGGATTCAAAGTCTCCTAATAGTGACTACTTATATTGAATTTTCTCATTGCCTCCTAACAGGGTCCATCATCTAACAAAGAACATATATATATATATATATATATATATATATATATCAGTATATTATCTAGTGGGTATCATCCCCACCAAGGTTTTCCCTTGGCTAGGGTTTCCCTAGTTAAAAAAATATGGTGTTATGAGTTATCTTTGTGCATTTCTATTGTTACTATTTAACATTACTTTATTACTTGTTATGCATGGTTTAAAGTAAGTAATAATATCCAATTGGCGACTAAAGTTTGTAGATCACTAATTCACCCCCCTAGTAATCCCTATTTCTAACAATTGGTATCAAAGTTTAGTTAGTTTGAAGAGGCTTAATAGCTGAAGTAAGATCCCTATGGATATGGAATAGTTGATGAAGAACCTTGAAGAAGATCTTGAAAAAATTGATCTTGTTACTAAAGAAAGATATAATATGGAGGACAGATATGAAGACTCTAAAGTAAACATTGGTCAATTGAAAAAAAAAAAATGAACAATTGAAATCCAAGCCTGCATCTACTAAATTTGGAGCTAGTGATGATGACTATTCAAAGTTGAAGATAGAATACAATATCTTGAAGCATGAGTTGAAGATTACAAATCTGAAGTTGACTTTGAGAAATGATCCTAGCAAAGTTGAATTTGATTTGAAGACTAAAAATGCAGATCTGAGAGTAATTCTAGCAAAAATAACATCTAAGTTTGAAACATTGAAAGAAGATCATGAAGAACTCCTTAAGTACAATAATATTTTGAAAGTTGAATTGACATAATGCAAACAATATGTTGAGAAGCTTTATTCTAGCAAAGAAAAGCTTGATGATTCAATATCTATATAGAGACCTTCTTATGATAAGACTAGTCTTGGCTATCTAATTAACATGTCTATGAACAAACCTGAGATTAGATTAGATCTGAAAGAAAAAGACAAATTTGATGATAAGATTGAATCTAGTCAATCTTTTGAAAAACCTAAAGAAGTTGAGCAAAACAATGAAGCTGAAATCTTGGATGAACCAAAGAAAGTGGCAACTCCTAAGGCAACTACGTATGAATTTAGAGGTAAGTGTTTTATATGTAATGAAATACATCATATGAAAATAGATTGTACTAATAAGTCATTTAATCATGTTAAGGAATTTTATGTCATAATTGTCATGGTATGGGTCATAATGCAATTGATTGTAGGAAACCTAAGTATGATAAGGATAGGAGATATCATAGAATGTCTAGATATACTAACCCTACAGATAGAAGAAGATCTAATGAAAGGACATCGAGTGAAGGAAGAACTTATGAAGATAGAAAATACATCATGTGTTATAAGTGTAACAAATTAGGACACATTGCTCAGAATTTTCATGCACCTGATGATTACCAAAATTCTAGATGTAGAGCACCTGTATGTCAATTATGTAATAACTTTAGACAAGCAAAAAAGTATTGTAGAATGGAAAAAAACTTTAGAGATAGAAGGAACAATGGAAGAAAATTTAGGAACATAAGGAATGATAGAAGGAACCATGAAAGGAACTCTGGAACTAATAGTGAAGAACAAAGAAACATTGTGAGTGAACTTTGAGAAGAACTTAATGAAGCATTCATGAAAGGAATAGACATCTCAAAAGAAAAGTTAGAAGATGATGAGATAGGAAGACCAAAGTTAGTCATTGACTTTGATTCAATTAAGCTAAATTAAGCTTGTTCACAACATCAAAATTTGAGAACTTTAGTCAGAAACCAAATTAGAGGTAAAAAAGTTGGGAAAAGGTGTATCTAGTTAAGTTTAGATGGTACCTAAACTTGCTCGTGATTTGGAGCTCATCTGAAAAAGTTATAAAGGAATTTAGAGCTGCTAATATTATAGTACAGGTTAATTCTATAATAGAAGATGAGAAGTATGTTTTTGCTGATAATTTTGTGATGCAAAGTCTTGAGGATATTTTCCATGATGAAAGGAGGCTAGAATAACCCTCGAGTGACATTTGAAGATTGGACAAATGAGTTTGAGTAGTTGTCTAATTATGAAATGCAATTAATAGCTTTTTCATATTTGCAAAGTACACAATTAATGTCGGTTCAAGTTGAGGGATAAATGGAATACAGAACTGATTTTACTTCATTGCAAACACATTCAAAGTGAAGAGCATTTAGAAGTGACTTGTCAGAGCAATTTCGAAGCATACCTAATTTTTTGGAAAGAGGTATTTTATCATTTTTTTTCGACAAATTTGTTTCGTAAAAGTTAGAATTAATAAAGATCATGTATATGTCATTAGTACATAGTGTTGAGAATGAAGATAGACCTAAGTTTAAGATTGTTTCCATAAAACCTAATGGAGAAAACCCTAACTCTGCATTGTCTATCACTCTGAACAATGTAGTTTACCTTGAAGACATAGAGAATTATTTGAATTGCAAGTTTGAGTAAATTGATAGTGAATATATGAATAAGGATATGGAACTAGCCTTTAACTTCAACATGACTATAAAACCCAAATTTGAACATTTAAAGGAATTTGACTTGTTTAAGTATCATTTCTACCATGAGCTAGATACAAATGAATGGACTCAAATCATATTGAGTTGGATACATGATGGAAAATTGTGGATGCAACATAACATAGTAGACATTTTTGCCAACCTTATTCATTAGGTAACTGGTCTTAGAAAACAAGGTAGTGTACCTATAGGTGAGAAGATGGTCAAGAAGAAAGTAGAAAGTTACACTAAGTAAGTATACAATGGGAAGGCTATGGTAATCAGCTCCATCAAGAAAGATGATGTGATATTTCTTAGTAGAATTATTGCTTATTTAGTTTGTGCAAGTTCTAAGATTGATGAACTTTTAGTAGGATTTATATATGCATCTTATAACATATGTGTTGAGAAAGAGAAAATAAATCTGAGTGAAATACTGAGAATGCAACTCTTGGAAAACCTTGAAAAGATTAAGAGAACCAAGAATGGTGTGTTTAGATTCCAATCATTGATAAATCACATATTCTTCCATGTAGGGATAACTTTAAGAAACCCACTTTGGAAAAAATGTATAAAATTTTGGCAAATCAAACATTAGTTCAAAGGAAAAAAATATTAATATCTATTGGTAAATTATTATTGTTTGAGTGAGAAAAAAATTAATTTTATTGGAGATTTTTTTTCAATAGTATGAAAATTCCATAAAATCCTAGTGAATCTTTCATTATTGATGAAAATCATGGACAAAAGTACACATACCTAGAAAACATAATTTTATTGTTATTATTAGAATATAGATCTTGATTGATTATCAAACTTGAAGGTTAAATTTATTCCACTTTTATCATTATAGTTTTCCTCCAAATTATTGAATGGTGGTACAAAGGTAACATCCCTATTATTTATGATCATTGGAGGATCCTAAATCACTGGCCTAAATCCTATATTAGGCCAAACTTTTAAAGGGATACTGAGTTTTAAAGAAAGTCCCAAAAGTAAGTCACATGTTCCCAGTCAAATCAATTTTTGGGCCAAAGTGAGAAAGGATAAGAAGTTTCATGAAAAGTCTCTAAAATAGAGACACATGTCAAATCTACATACTTGATATGTAACCTAACTTCAATTTTTACCAAATATTGGCTAATATGATATTGATTAAGATAAGAATTGGATACTATAGATGAATATATATAATTTACCATATGGAAAAATAGATTGGACTAGTAAATTCATCACTAAAATAAAATTAATTATGTATTATTATTGGAGATTGGCCTAAGCATGGAACCCAATTTTTGTAAAGTGCAGGTGACATGGCCAACCCCAAAGTGCAAAAATATTAGCCAAATTTGGGGTCCCTGATGAGTGAGATTAGCCAATTCGCAAATATTAGCCACTAAAGTTATCCTTGCTTCCATGTACTAAAGAGATTTCCCTATTTATATGTCATAGACATAATGAGTAGTGATAGATGCACAATGGAGGATATATTAGAGGTATGTAGAAGATATCCTAGAAATAAGATATTGGATAATGGAAACTTAATTATGAGGACTTTTCAAAATGAGATGAGAAAAAGATTTAGGATTTCACTTGCAGTTATGGATAGATTCAAGGAAGAAATTTGTATATTAGTTGATATAGATCACACTTATATTCAAGCAGTGGAACCTTGAAAGATATTTCTTGATCCCTTGAGCTATGAGATGAATGATGATGTTGCAGTTGGTTACATTGATTTGTTATTGAATTTAGAGAAAGATAAAGCTAAATACAGATTTGGTACATATGATGAGATCACATAGCATGTCCATAAAGAAACCTTAGAGAAGGCATCACACAAGAAGGTTGAATCAATAATGAAGAAGACACTACGAGATGCTAGAATGGAAAAGAGTGAATGTGAGGCCATGAGACAAATAATAAAGCAAGGTGAATTGAGCATGTACAACCCTTGTCAGTATCAATTGTTGAAACATCTTCAAAATATAGCTTACCATATGTAGTACTATTTGATGTTCATTCTAGTGAGACGAAAAGAAAATTAGAAATATTGGTTGAAGTAGTATCTTCAAAGACTAAGAGAGTCAAATAGCTAGCTATAGGACTTGGTAAGAGGTATAAAACATTTTTGACAATTGATTCAAGTGATGAAGAAGATGAGGAATAGGAAACTAAACAAGCAAAAAAGGTGACTCCACCTAAACAAGTAGCAGGAAAAGCTCGACAACCTTGGAAGCCAAAGATTGAGAAGATAAATATAGTGATTTCCAAAGAAGGTAACTTTGTTCAAATGAATAGTTTTTATGATTTATATAATAATTTTGAAAAGGATCAAATTGACATATCTAATGTGAATATATCATAGAAAATGATCTAAGTTTGAATGATATTGAAGGAGTAGTGAACAAGAAAGTCTATGAGAGACTTATAAATAAGAAGACTCCTGCAAGAGAAGAAGACCTGGAACTTTAGAAGTTTATGCTAAGGACTATCTACAAGACTAATGATGAAGATGAAATAAAAGTATTGTTGAATAACCTAGTGCCATACTTAAGAAATAAGTTGAGACCATTTCTATTCATGGTTGGTGAAAAGGATAAGTTGAGAAAGGAGACTGCATCAACTATCAGTAAGATATTGACCGAACCATAGATAGCATCTCCTCCAACTCCTAGAACCTCAGAAGTGTTAGTAAGTGGTGACACTATGCAAATTGATCAAACCAATGTTACTCTTAACATTGATGATGTCGATACATTTGGTGGTTCTAAACCAAATGTACCTAACACCAAAGATATTGAGAGTAATTTGAGGAAAATTGAGGAAGAGAAGAGACTACTAGAAGTAGAGAAGAAGAAGATAAAAGAAGCCAAGTAGAAATTGCTTGAGGAAGAAAGGAAAAGAAAGGAATATGAAGATAAAAGAAGGATTGTAGAAGAAGAAAAGAAAAGAAAATAGTGGAAGAAGAGAAGAAAAGATCAGAAGAGAAAAAAGAAAAAGAGAAAAAGGAAAAGAAAGAATAGGAAAAGAATAGAACTAAAGAAATAGAGGGAGGATTAGACTAAACCATCTAGTTTATCTACTCTACTCTCTCTTGCTAGTTTATCTATCCATGATGATGATCAAACAGATCTACTCTCATCCTTGACCAAGATAATTGAGAAAAATAGGAAAGTGAAGAGTTTGCAAAGAACACTGATGGAAGTGATAGACAAACTGCATAGTACATTGGCAATTCAACATACTAAGTCAGATCTCGAATAGAGAGCAGAAGTAGTGCTAAAATATTCAATGAAGAATTCAAAAATTTATTAAATTTTGTAGAGGAAAAGGCTCAAATTTCCCATAATGCTAACTTATTTAGTACCATTTTCCAAAATATCAAGAATGACTTAGTTAATCTTGATACATGTATAAAAGAACTTTGGAAATGTTAGTAGGAAGGAAAAAATTTCTATGTTAAGTGTACTTTATCATACAAGTTGACTAAAGAGTTGGACAATTAGATAGAGATAAAGAAGAATGAGCTAGAGGATTTATCTAGCTAGATCCAACATCCATCTAGAAAAGTAGATGATTTTGAAAGTCAAGTTGCTAGTATTCACAGTGACATCGGGAAACTAGAACTTTGAAAAGAGCATATTTTGAAGAGAACATCTAATTTTAGAGAATCCATTGCTCTAAAGTTATCTTTTGCTGAGAAGCAGCTAGAGGAATGTATCAAGGCCAAGGACACATATTCAAACTATTTGTATTCAAATATCAATGTAGTTGAGATTGCATCATATGCTTTGTGTGCAATTCTCACATCAACTAAGTCTACCAAAAAGACATAGACCAAAGGTATGGATAGTCTGAAGACTAATTTTGATGATTGTATGAAGATCATTCAGCATAAGGAAAGACAATAGTTTTGGTAGTCTTTAGACAATTTTTGGATAGAATCTTGACATTTTAACCTTTTTCATTGATGTCAAAGGGGGAGAGATGTGAAAATTGTATACATGAAAAAAGTAGAGATTGTTGGGAGAGATACAATGGGAAGAGATAGATGTAAAGATTGTAAAGGTGTAAAGTATATTATAAGGGGGAGCATATATGTTAAGTTGAACAAGTTATAATAGATGTAATGTTTATTTTGATAGTTAAGTTTTCGTCACTTAGCCAATTTTCCCTATTTTGTTATCATCAATGCCAAATGGGGAGATTGTTGAAAATTGGCTAATAGTGATATGTAATTTTTGTCATTTATGGAAACACATGATGTACATGCTAATAGGAAACCTTAGAAATAAAGATGCTTAGTGTTTGGTAATAAGAAAATTGTCTTACCATCAAAGGAAATCATAGACATACCATTTGCCAATAACTCTACCATTGATCAATGCCTGTTTTGTGGTCTCCATCAGATTCTAAATATTGGTATAGAATTTGTTCTATAGTAGTGTATTATTTTGTTTATAACATGTTGCAGACATCATATTATGACATGTAAAGTTACATGGAGATAGTATACATGTTGGTGATGATGTGTATAACCTTGGAAGTTTGTACAGACTATATAGAATAGAATTAATCATGTTTTGATGAAGTAAGACAACATAATTAATGGAGAGAATTATTTTTTTTACAAAGCAATTATTTGTCCAATTAGGGCTAACATCCTAGGTGTTTACTCTATGTTGGAAAAGTGAATTGTGCTCTTAGTTGACCCAATAGTAATTTGTGTATAGGCATAATATTTGTGCAAATGACTTCTTGTGATAAGTAGAGTACTATCTTGGAGTATGATGTAAGTGAAGTGCAAGTATGAATTGTGAATTGTGACCATATGTGAAAGTGAGAAATGCAAAGTTCTATATGAGCTAATTGGTGATTTGAGATCGAGTTAAAGATTAGAGATTAGAAAAGGAAGGAAAATAATAGTAAATTACTTGATTGACCAGTGAACTCTTCTTGAAGTTGAAATTGCATGTTTGGGCAATAGGCTCTTCTTGCATAAATTGTACTACAACTCCTAATAGGCTTGGAATTTCCTAATAGGGATTCAAAGTCTCCTAACAGTGACTGCTTATACTGAATTTTCTCATTGACTCCTAATAGTGTCCATCCTCTAACAAGGAACATATATATCAGTATATTATCTAGTGGGTATCATCCCCACTGAGTTTTTCCCTTATCCAAGGTTTCCTTAGTTAAAAAAATATGGTGTTATGAGTTATCTTTGTGTATTTCTATTGTTACTATTCATCATTACTTTATTTATTTGTTATGCATGGTTTATAGTAAGTAATAATATCCAATTGGTGAATAAATTTTGTAGACTACTAATTCACCACAACCCCCCCCAACTCTTAGAAATCCCTATTTCTAATAGTTTGAGCATCAATGGTCATTCTTCTTGGTTCTACATCATCTTGTTCTAGTTTTATGGTCTAAGTAGACATCTCTTGCATGACCCTTTCTTGTTTCTCACTATTAGCTTGTGCTTTGTTCTACTCTACATTGTTTAGTTACTCCTTTAAGGATGCAACTTCACCCTCTAACCCCTAAGTCTTTTCCTTCAACTCTTCTACTATTTTTTTGTAGACATAACTCTTCTTGAGCTCTTCTTCATAAAGCTTCATGATATCTATGTAGTCATGGAAATTTTTGCATAGCTATCTTTCTATCTTCTCTACCTTATCCTCATTCATTAATAAGAAATGTTTTGTGGCCTTGGATATTTATAACCTAGAAGTGCTTTGCAGAGTCCAGACTATCATATTCCCCTAAGCATTATTTTGTATGTCCTTGAGTTTATGCTTGTTTGTTTCTGGTGCCATACTCCATATTGCTAAGTATTTGGTTTCAATGTTGAAACCTGATCCCCGTTGAAGACCATCAACACCAAATGCCTCATAGGAAATTGAGTTCTTATTTCTTCTTATCTGGTCAAGCATAAAATCTTGCTCCAAATCCCACCCTGGCACTAGAAGCATCCCACTTCTCTGAACCAAGTCTCTTGCCTCTATAGGATTCATTTCCTCACTCTTTGGGTCATAGGCATGTAGCTTCTCAACTAGTTCATGTATCTTCTCCTCTAATTCTCATGGCTCAAGCTTTAGAACAAGTTCACTTCACTTCACCTTGTATAGGAAAATCTTGAATTAAGAAGATTTGAGGAACTCATCATCCTCCATGAACTGTTGTGCTCAGATAATTCTATCATCTAGACTTGTTGCTGCCAATTCTAGGCTACATAGAGTTTTCTCTACTACATTCACCCCATCTTGTAAATAATTCTTCCTTAGATTAGTAGAGTAATGATTCCTCCTAGGCATTATTTGAAGTGTCCTCTATTTTAACCTTTTAGGTATCCATATCACTTTTTGTTTTTTTACCCTTGGTAACCCATGATGCTTCTACAAGCTCCTCTTCTTCAACTTCTAAGACAATATCTAGCTAAGGGGAGTTAGGGTTTATTCTTCCCTCTTCACCCACATTTTATATTGGCATCTGGGTGATGATCTCATTGTAGTCATCCACCATATTTATTAGCATATATGGATAGGGAACATCTAGGTAGAAACCCTTGAAACTTGGATCTAGTCTTTTCAATTTATTTTCCACCCTTAAAACATCATCAAAATTTGCCAATTTATCTATAGCTTCCCCCTCAACTATAATTTTTGTGATCAAGTATTCTTAGGGTGACTCCTTGGTGTTGGGAAATACATAACCCCTAATCTTCTTTAGAGTGTTTCATATATATCCCTCTTGGTCATAAATTCTCTAAGGGGCATTGGATAAATAGTAATGGTAGAAGAAAGTGTAAATTTTTTCTAGGGATTATTTCCCAATTGAAAAATCTTCTAGTATGAAACACCTAAACAAAAATGTACCCTTATACACTTTTGGCCCTATGTAGTGCCTCTCATGTTTGTAGTCTAAACCTTGTTATATTTTGATTCAAGAGATACTTGGTACTCATGTTATATTACTTTTGAGATTACCTAAGTGTTGGATGTTATACCTTGATTAAATATCATAGAATTATATTGCTATATTGTTCATTTTATCATATTTGCATGATGATGGCATTTCGAGATGAAAATATGTTTTGTGATGATATTTGGTTATCTGGTATTTTGGACATATCTCTGATTCTATTATGAGATGGATTTTATGCTATGGATATTTAATTCATTCTTATTTCATTTAATTTTTATGTGAACATGAGTGATTTAAATGGATTATATCAATATAATTGAATAAATGGCTAAATTAGTTATTTAAATGTATTTATTGCTTTTGATATTTTATTTTATGCAATTGTACTTGATCATGTATTTTAGTGTATAGGATATATATCCCTAGTAGTGGCACATGGAGCTAGTGATTTGGTTGTTCATTTTAATAAAGTCATCTCTATATGGTAGACATATCTTATTTAAATGTTTAACTAAGCCTTCTAATGATTTGTTAAACCCAGACTCATTTGCAATATGTGATTAGATTAGACAACATGTCTATACATTTAGAGTTTCACATTGTCATGAAGTTGTTAAGGCCTTCTTTGATTTTGGTTTCAAGGTTTTTGGGCTTTATTTAATTGATTTTTAATTTTTGGCCACTTTTTTATAAATGAATTCCTATTACTAGGAATAGCCTATTTTTGTTTGAGTCAATTCAGGTTTAACTAGGTTGGCTAGTTATTTTCTCTAATCGATTATTCACTTGAAAAGTATATAAATATTGAAAGAGGAATTTAATTCCTCAATGCTTACTTTTGTAATTTGGAAAATTGAGAGTTTTTTTCTGAAGGATTGGTTTTTTAATGAATGTGGAACCTATAGGCATGTGATCTTCACAAGGATAGGCTCCTTGGATCTAGATTGGGGAGACCTTGCTTTAATTTCATTTTTTACTTGCATCTATAGATTATTTATTTTACCTGGTTGTTTTCCATTTTAGCCCTTTTGGCTGTCACTTAGTGCTCTCCCATTTTCATGTTTCAATTTAGTTTTTGGTTTTTTTTCTGGTATTTGTTTATTTGGAGGATGAGAACTAGTGTTCCCCTCTATTTTTGTTTGTTGGTTCTACCTGGTTGGTTGGGCATGAAAGTTTTCACAGCTTTGGGCATGAGGGTTTGGGGTTTCGCACCATTATGCTGGTCATTTTTGCATATGGTGTCCGAACCCAAATTTTGTTGGATTTTTTATGCTTTTGTGCCCAAAGACCAAATGGGTATTAATTTTGAATTTTTCTAGTTTTGGGGTTTTTACCTCATTTTGTGTGTCGCCCTAATTTCTTGAGTTTTCAAGGCATGATGTTGGTCATGGACCTGGATCATCCATTTGGATGTCAGACAGACCATTGTTACACTTTTATGTTGCATTGGGATGCATGTCACATCCATCCTCCTAAGCTTGTGTTGGTTGAGTGATATTTTTCTTATGTTCTCATCCAATCCTTGTGTTATGATCTTCATGATGGTGGTGTAACACACACAAGTATGTACACATACATTTATCAAGTGACTTGCAAGGCTTGATCTTCTGTGCTTTTTTGAAAGTGTGATCATTTGGGGTTGGGTTGGGAATATGCATGCCTATGGGAACTCATCATTGGATGAGCATGGGTAGGATAGGGTAGCATATGGAGGGGGCTTCTATGTCCATAGCTTGGTGACTATTTCCTGAGGGTTGGCATGCAAAAGTTTAAAGTAAGTGATAACTAAATAAAACTCTTGGTGGTAATAAAACTTAAGCTAATAAAATGTTAGTGCGAGAGTCTTCCATTGGAGAGTTGAGCCACAAAATCTAAGCTTGGGCTTTTTGATGCCAAGTGACTCTCCATGATGTCATCCCCTACATAATAGCCCATTGAGTGTCTAACTAGGACCTATAGTTTATGCATAGTCTCTAATCTTGGTTTCAGTCCTCATTACTATCTGGTGTCAGTGTTAGCCATGGAAGTTTTCTTTATGTATTTTTATGGTTGGATCATTATCTCCATTAGCATGACAGTAGTGGATCTATGGGTTCCATGTGATTGGAAGGCATAGCTACCTTCACCACTACTAGGGACTAGTGTATAGAGATGGTCTATTTTCCTAGTGTGACTTTTGCTAAATGTTTTCATTTGGTACTTTGGGTTCCAAATTATGCTTTCTTGTGATTTATGATTTCATTGGAATGCTTGTATATCATGTTTAGATGATGTTAGTATTGACACATTTCTTTATTATGATTTTTTTATGTTATTGCTAGAAACAATAGTCCACCAAGATAACTAAGAGGGGGGTAAATCAGTTATCCACCTTAAATAAACTTAACCATTCAACCAAAGTAAATAGAAGCCATACAAAGATGCACATACACAGTTGCACTAAATATGTCAACTAGGGAAACCTTGACCAAAGGGAAAACCCTAGTGGGAATGATGCCCACAAGATGATGTACTTATATAAATATTCCTTGTTAGAGGATGGACCCTATTAGGAATCTATTACAACATTTAGTATATATGAGTCCCTATTAGGAGACTTTGAATCCTTGTTAGAAGAGTCCAACCCTGTTAGGAGTTGTAGAATACACAAGGACCCACTATCCAAATAGCTTCTATGGCAAGATCACTAAAATCACTATCTAATTGATCTCTCAACTATTCCTTCTAGAATAATTGTATGTATTATATTTTAACTTCTTTCCTTTGTCCTATCAACTAGACCAATCACTATCTGACCTTGTAGACTAGATCACAAACCTCAGATCTAAGTATCAAACTTGGGATCACACAATAAAACCTTGGCAATAAAGTTTCCTTCACCTTTGCTCTTCTCTATTCAACTTTGCATTCTTCTCTTTGTGTTACTTATAATTATTCATACATCTCACACATTCATCTATTATGATAAAGGAAAATGTTTGTCCTTTATATTGAATCCATAAAACAATTCATAAGTCATCTATTACACATCAATTAATTATTATTGGACCACATTAAGAACACATGACACTTAGTGATAATATTAATATTATGCCTTGCAACTCAAATAAATTTTTGTATATGTATCATTATGATGAGCGATCTTGGCCACATCATCAACATGTCTTCTTCACATCTTTAAGTTTGACTTCCTAGAATAAAAAATCTGCTAAGAGATATAACAATTTTATTAGTACATGCCTCTATAAACTCTACCTCATAATATTCTTCACCAAAACTTGCATAACTTCTTCCAGACTTAATATCTTATGCTTTTGAGATTATATGCATATACTAGACACTTAGTAGTATCTCCCTTTAACCCTGCTTAGTGAAAATTCTCAATTGGTTATCCATGCCAAATTGATCTTTCCAATGTTCTTATGTTAGATACCATAGAAAACTATTATGTTGACATCAATGAAAAACACAATCATGAATATAACATATCATCATGATAAAGATCTAATCATCTTTTACTACACCCTTAATACTGGTGTATATAGGGTTATGAATAATAAACTTTTGCTATCTTAATCCTTAATTAAGTCATGTTATCATTATTATATTATTATTTAGGTAGGTAAGTCAGCCTAGGTTTTATGTAGGGTTGTGTATATTCAACCTAAGCATAATTAGGTATATATAGGAGGTTGTGAGTCTTATTTCAACGTCATATTGTGAAGTGTGTTCTCATTGGAGATATTTGGAGGTTTCCCCCTTGAAGTGGCATATTACGCTTAATTATTATCAAGTTTTTATATAATATTTCATATTATTTCTTCTATTGTGCAAGTTGTTTCATTACAAGTGGTATCAGAGCATGATCTTGGCACCATAGAGGCAAGATTTTTTCTCAACACCAGGGAAATTTTGGGAAGAGCATAACTTCCATATTTTAGAAAAAAAATTAAATATTTTTAAAGGGTTTTTCAAGACTATATTAAAGAAGCTATAGTCCAAAATTTGGAGGAATTGGAGAAAATTTGAGAAAATTATTACAAAATTATTGTTTCTACACAATTTATTGAGATCTTCATATCTCTCACATCCTACCGAATTGGAGTATAACTTGTATTGGATTTTTGAATACACAGTAGAGGAGCCTAAATTAAAAGCTTGGAGAAATTGGGGGGGAAAAAAAGATATTGCAAAATTAGGAAAATTCTCTCTCAATGTATCAAATTTGCTAAAAAAAATTGGAATTTTTTTTGAGTAAGGGTATCTTGGCCCTAGTAAGTTACAATAACAAATAAATAAATAAATTAGAGAATTTACATTTTATTTGTGTGATTTGTTTCAAAAATATTGGTTTCCATCATGACAAGGCTTTCAACAAGAGGCAAAAATAATGCTACCATGCTAGGGAAATCCTTTGATCAAGATTGGGAAGCAATAGAGGCTAGTAATCCCAATGAGGAACTTAGTAAGTTCATGAAAGAGGTTAAGAGGGATATGTGTGACCTGTGAGGAGATATATCAGATATACAAAGCAAGTTAAGTACCTATATGAATGAAACAAGGAAGGAGCTCCCAAGAAATCAAGGTGAAACCTTCAAGTTGACTAATAATGAACAAATTTTATTAATCCTACAGGATCTAGGAATTTTTTTTCTAAAGGTGGATATGCACAAAATTGATGGCAAAGATCCTCTAACATGGATAAAACAAATAGAGATTTTTTGGAAGTACATCAAATCCCATATGGACAAAGGGTCAAAATTCCTTCCTTATATCTAGAACCAAATAAATTCATATGGTATTATTGGCTTTGTAATCATTTGAGGAAAATGGGTCTAACTGTATGATAGTCAATTTTTATAGAAGAACTCTAAGCACAATATAGCAATAGTGTGATAGAAAACTTCTCTAGCCAAACTCCTAAGCTTCAATAAGCAAGATTAGTAAATGATTACATTGTGAAATGTGATGCATCTAGAAATGGGATAGGAGTAGTTCTCATTCAAGAAGGTCGACCAATTTCTTTTTAGAGTCATCAATTAAAAGGTAAACATCAACTCAAACCTATCTACAAGAAGGAAATGCTATAAAACCTTCATGCAATTAAAAAATGGAGGCCTTATTTAAAGGGTTGACACTTCAAGGTTAAGATAAAATATTTTTTGGAACAAGGACAATCATTAGAAGAGAAACAAAAATGGGTCACTAAGATATTGGGATATGACTTTGAAATTTTTTACAAGAAAGGGAAGTAAAATATTGTTGCCGATGCACTTTCCAAGAAGGATGAAAAAGATAAAGACTTATTGTGTGCCCTTTCAATATTACAAGGGAATTGGGTGGTAGAAGCCAAAGAAGAATGGAAAAATAATGTTGCAACAAGTAATCTCATCCAACAAATAAAAAGTGACCCTAGTATTTTAAATAAGTTTTGTTTAAAGGGGGATGTTATTTGGTATAAAGAACTACATGAGTCCCCAATTGGTGGTCATTCATGATTTTTGAGGACATATCATCGAGTCAAGGAAGATTTTTTTTGGGAAGGGCTAAAAGGTGATGTTCAAAAATTTGTGGCTGAATGTTTGGTTTGTCAAAGAAATAAGGGGGAAACAATTAAGACACCAAGTTTCTTATAGCCTTTATCTATTCCTAGCCGATGTTTAGAAGAGGTAACCATGGACTTCATCACAAGGCTTCCCAAATCTAAAGGTCATAATGTCATCATGGTAGTAGTTGATCTCCTCACTAAATATGTGCATTATTGGATTATCACATCCTTTTACAACAAGTATAGATGAAAAAAATTTCTTGGAGAGTATTCAAAAGCTACATGCTACACCTAAGGTTATTGTTAGTGATCATGATCCTATCTTTACTAGTCACTTTTGGAAAGATTTATTCTCATGTTTGGGTACTCATTTGGCTTATATTACTTCATACCATCCTCAATTAGATGGAAAAATTGAGGTTGTTAATAAATTTTTGGAAGGATATCTACATTTTTTTACTTCATAAAAACAACCTCAATGGGTAGATTGGATACCTCTTCTAGAATGGTGGTACAATACTTCCTTTCATAGCTCATAAAAAATGTCTCCATTCTTGGAACTTTATGGATATCATCCTCCTTCCATCACAACATCATTAAATTTTTCACCAAGAGTTTAGGTAGTAGAGGACCACTTGCTTCATCAACAATAGGTACTTTCAAGACTTGAGGAGAATTTAGATATGGCACAAATCGAATGAAACAACAAGAAGACCAACATCAAGTAGTGAAAGAAATTTTGAAGTTGGGGATTGGGTCTTCTTTAGATTGAAACCTTACAAAAAAATCTCAATGAAGTTTTTGGGACTCAAAATTGAAGCCCTAATTTTGAGTACCGTTCAAAAAATCTAGCCCTATAAGCACTTTTTGATGCATATGTACCTAGCTATCCATTTGATGCCTAAGAGGTGTTTAATGTTTTCAAAACCTTGAATTTAGTGTATCCACTCATCCCATGATGATAAATTTCCATTATGAGTCATTTTGTGAAGTTCTATTTTGAGTAATGTCCGAATATGCATTTTTGTCTCAAGTGTCAAACAATGTATAGTAGCCCAGTGTGCCTTTGAATATCTTGTACCCAAAAATGTTTCATGACCTGCCACTTTGGGGATGTTTAATATGCATATCAAAGAACCTATTTTCCTATTTTTTAGCTCATTTCAAATCTATTTGATTAGGTTTTGGACCCATCAAGGTTGGTTGTTTGTTGTTGTCATGCATTTGTGTAATTGTTGAGAATTTTGGGAGGCCTTGTTTGACTTGTTATAACTTTGAATCAGTTGACCAAAATGAGAAAATTACTTTTTAATTTCATTATAGAGGTTAGAGACTTTCTATGTTTCAATTTTGATCCTATGATTAATCCATTTGATTACTTTTCAAATGTGATTCCAAATGCAATTTATAACTTTTACTGGTGTCATAAAATGCAAATTAGTCAATACCCTTGTTCAAGATGTCATAACTCTATATCTGTAATAGGTGAGATTGAATGGATTTATCATTGCATTCTACTCTAAAAATTCTTTAAGTTTTCTAGTGTACAAGTTTTGAATAATCCATTTGCACACTTTTCTTGGTCCATTCCGTTTGTAAAAATCACCTTTCTACCAATGTTTCCAATCTACAAACTTGAGTAGCCTACTTTGACCGCTTGCCATCTTCACCTTGTTATTCATAATGAACCCTAATAACATATTTATATTTTCCTCATGAAAGTGAACTAATGCCCTATTTTATGTGCCCCCAAGTGTCAGTTTGCCCTCTTTTCAAAGACAAATCTAAATGTGTTTTATGGTTTTTTGACATGTTTTCTTGCAACCAGTTTTGAGAGGGCAATTTTGATAGTCAATATATTTTGTCTAGGAATTCCTCATGAGACAAGATTTAACAAGATGCAAGAATGTAGAATAGAGAATCAGTGTGTTAGTTCCTAGAGCCCAGTCAGGTGTTTGGATCAGTTTTTAAGGCCAGTCAAAGGATCTCTTAGCACAAAGTTGATAATTTGCAGATTAATGGTAAAATGAGTTTTAATTGATTGTTCAATAGTCAAAATTGATTCCAACCAATATTAGATGTTCATTATATCAATATGAATGTTAACTATTCAAAAATGAAATATTTTTTAGTTGAACTCACTTTGGGGCCCGACTACTTCCACCAAGATTGATGGGTTTCAAGGTGAATAAAGGATGTCTTAAAAGGGAAAAGTTATGCACAATTAAATAAGAGAAAGGTACATATAATCAAAGAAGTAATATAAAACATCCATGTTTCAAATGTCATGAGATTATGGAGGTATAGACTCAGTGATGAATATGGTCATTTCTTACAAATTAGTCTGACAACTTTCACCTATGAGAAGATTGGTGAATTAGATTCAAAAAAGACATCATGTGGTTTTTGTCACAGGCTCTGAACATGAGGGATTTTCATTATTAATTGTTCTCTAGACTTGTTGATCATAGCATAGTAGTATTATGAAATTGAACAATTAGAGGTTTTTCATGATTTCACTCATAAGTTCCTACTCAAATTAAGTAATTGAATGGTCATAGGAATGTTATCCAAACTATAATTTTCAGATGGAAAATAACTTCAGATTTTGCATGGGCTACATGCTACTTATTCAATCTCACTTGACCCAAGATAACTATTCCTCCAATAAGTAGTACAGAGTTTTCTTTTTTCAATTGAAATTGATTTAATTAGAGAATGGAGTAAGTTCAATGGCCATGGATGAGGAGGGGAAAACAAATTTGCATTATGTTGCTACATGTGAAGATGATTTTGAGATAGTGGATACAATCAATCTATTAATGAAAATGTGTGATTGAGATGCTTCATACTTATGCTTGGCTATATACAACTCAGAGTCAACATAGTTATTCTTAGCTATATACAATGAGCAGCTAACAAACTCACTTTGACTGAGTGACACATCTCTTCATCCTATGCACAATAGATATCAAGAGATTAATTCAAAGGGTATCCCATGCAAAACACCACATCCCACCACAAGGCATAAGCCACAAGTAGATAATTTGTTTGGAGGAGTAATATCTAAAGGTAGTTAGAAGAGGTAGAGGCAACTTAGAGTGCAGGAGGAATTACATCAATTTCCTCATCTATCTCAAGTAGTCACTGGGAAGAAGTAGATAAATACATCAATTATTTAGCGATGTCAAATTCTATGGCCATCCAATTTGATGCTGCTACTCTAATGTCATAGCACAAGCATCTACTTCTTTTGTTTTCTCTAGGGAAACATTATGAGTATAGACATGCAAAGAAGATGAAAGAAATGGAGGTTTTGAGTGCATGCTTCCATAATTAAGGAGTTCAAGCTACATCTAGAGTGTGCCCACCTACCATGTGTGTTCTAGGACTCCAAACTTATCTAGTGAGTATTTATGATAGATGAGAAAAGTTCTTACTCAGAGTAAGATCAAAATCCATTCATGTCTAGAATATGATAGAGGAGGTATGATTTTCCATAGTTCAAATCATCATGTTAACAATAGGGGAAGACTTAATGAGCATGAGAGAGGAACTCCATGGTGAAAGGAAGAATTGCATCATGATATGAATGTTTCTAGGAAGAACATCAATGCCAATAGGGAGTTTCAAGTTTAGAAAGTAAAAATATGCAAGGGAAAAGTATTTAGAAAAACATCATCTTCTTTATCCCACATTGGGCAGGGATTAGTTGATCTCAGCATTTAAATAAACCAACACACTAATACCAAGTGTCTTGAAATGCATGAATTTTGTAAGCTACTAAGCTCATGTGGTGGAGCTCATCATGGCCATGTGGAAGCATAGTCAACAATTTTGACTTAAGGCCCTTGTCAAATTCTCCTGGTCATCATGTCACCACCAAAAAATGGGAGGATTCACCAGTGGACACATGGCGACCTCCTAGAAAATAGAAAAGTAGTGAGAGTTGCAAGACCTGCTGATGGCTAGGGGGGCAATCAAAACATGCCACATGGCATATATCTTGTGCCTAGGTAGACTTAGGAGAGGACTAAAAGGTCAATAAAATATTGTTTTTGTAAGAATTTTCCTAAGGGAAAAATTCACCCAGGAACTAAGAACTCAAACACAAGCACACAGTAGACCAAAGAGAGAGAGAGAGAGAGAGAGAGAGAGAGAGAGAGAGAGAGAGAGAGAGAGAGAGAGAGAGAGAGAGAGTATAATTAGAATGAAAATGTATTCAATATGCCATAATTAAGAGTACACTAGGAGTGCCTATATATAAAGGGCTCTCAGGAAGCACCTAGAATGTCTCTAGAAACAACCAGAAGATAAGACAACTAAGCACCTTATCCAACATTCTAGATGAATGGATAAGAATGAAAAAGTGTCATATGTGTGTAGAAGATTCTTGAGTTGTACACAACATGTGCTTAAAAGAGGTGTGGACCCACTATGATGTCATCATGACATCTCACAAGAGTGCACTAATTCTTAAGTGTCTCACAAATAAAATAATGCAAGTTAAATAAAAAATGCATTAACCTAAGTAAACTTAAGTGTAAATAGTGAATACTTATTTACACCAACAATTTTTAATATTTTGTTCAAATGTTTTGAAAGGGCCATTCATGTTAATTTCAAAATATCAAGGTTATAAAATTTAAAACCTATAGTTTATACTATAGTACTTTTTTAAAAAAATCAAATATTTTGTATTTTAATGTACAAAATTGTGGTTGGAGCCTAAAACTTTGAATGGCTACAAGGGGTATTTTTTGCCTAAAATATGGACTCCAATATACCATTGGAATTAGGAGGAGATGAATTTTCTAAATATGGGGTTAGAATTGGCACTAATGTTTAGGGGTATAGTCTATAAGTAGATTTGTATTTTCTAGGGCATTCTCAGTAGAATGGGTTGAATTCATCATTGAGCATCAAAATTAGTTGGAGGGTAGATATAAAATTTTGTTGAATCCTAAATGTGGGGAAAATAATTTTGAAAATTTTATCTTGCCTCTTGAGGTCGTTTGACTATTTTTTTGCCTTTTCCTTGATCTCAAATCTAGCATCAAAATTAGTTACTCATTTCAATCATTCTGGAGATATTTTCAAGGCATTCTCAAACAGAAATGAATATATCTGGTGTAGTTACATAGAGAGAGTAGAAAGATGTTTTGCATCTGCAAATGGAGATTTTCCAAGTGGACACATGCAAACATAGAGCAGATCTAGGAATTCAATCCTTCTATATCTTTCTTTCTCTCATTCATTGTTGGGGTTGGCAATTTTTAATATGAGACCACCTTGTTGGATCCATAACTATGATTCCACCAAATTCTTCAACAAATATTTTCTCTTGTATGAATAGTAGTAGTGAAGATAATATAGCTAGTTCTAATCTGTTAGGCATTTCTATGTTTTAATTTCATGCATATGAATGTATAGTTTCATTCTAATTCTTGTCTCCTTCCTCTATTGTCTGCAATGTTTTTTGTTTAAGAATAAAGAGCTTAAACTCATTTGCAATCCCTTAAGTTTTGTATTTCTAGATAGGTTCGCTATTGGAAGAAAGAGCCAAGTAAATGCTTATTTACCTTGATAGGGTTGCAGGTTTCACCAGGAGGATATTGCATAAGTATGAGAGTTTTTATAAAGATAGATGTTTGTTTACAAGGTGAATGGATAGATTAGATATTTGAATATATGAGTATATCTCAGGTATCCATGTGTATGTTTTGACTTAGCTTGTGCCCAATGGGTAAGGCACTAATCAGCTATCAACTATTTCTTACTAATGCATATTTTGGGTTTTTTACTAAAATCAACATCATTAATCAAATGTTTTTCCCTTTAAATGTTGAAGGACTGAAATGAATTAACCCTCATTTAGCTTATGGGTTCATAGTTTATGATTTTTAGCTATTTCATTCCTATGTTATTGCATAAGTATCAGAAGATATAAGGGTTTCATCTACTATTAATAGGTTTAGATTATATGTTTATTTGCACTAGTACCATATATTAGAACCTCAAGGTTAACCCGCCTAGATTTTGTAGAGCCTAAAGTGAAGAAGGAGTTATGCCTTATAGTTGGCCCAAGATTGTAGTTGAGTGCATCCATCATAGGAATTTTCTAGCCTTAGATGTATTGGTCTAGTTTTTTGGTTAATTTTAAAACTACTAAATTAGGAGCCAATAGAAACAACAAAAAAAGAATAATAAGTTGTCTCCAAGATATTATGGACCATAAAAAATCATGAAAACTATTGGTAGTGTTTCATACAAGCTTTAGTTGCCACCAACAACAAAGGTACATCCATTTTTTTATGTTTCTTGTTTGGAGAAAGTAATTGGGTAGAATATTCCTACTCAAACAGTACTACCAAAACATGATGAATAAGGAAGAATAATTCTAAAACCAAAGTGCATTCTTCAAACACACACAAAGAACCTAAGGAATAGAACCATAAATCAATACCTCATCCAATAGAAGAACTTACTAGTTGAAGAGGCCACATGGGAGGATGAGGAGTTCATTCAAAAGAATCCACAATTGGTTAGCATTAAGAACAATGCTTCTTTCAAGAGAAGGGACGTGATATGCCCTTAACATTGGTGTATATAGGGTTATGAATAGTCAACTTGTGGCCATCTTAATCCTTAATTAAGTCATGTTATCATTATTATATTATTATTTAAGTAGATATGTTGGCCTAGGTGCTATGTATGGTTGTGTCTATTCAACCTAAGAATAATTAGGTATATAGGAGATTGTGAGTCTTATTGCAACATCAAATTGTGAAGTTTGTTCTCATTGGAGATATTTGGAGGTTTCCCCCTTGAAGTGGCATATTAGTCTTAGTTATTATCAAGTGTTTATATAATATTTCATATTATTTCTTCTATTGTGCAAGTTATTTCATTACATTTTTCTACAATACCCCCCAATAGGAATATCATCAGCATTCATGCTTCCAACAATCTCCCCATTTGGAATTGATGGAAACATAGATGAAAAATCTAATTTCAAGAATACCAACTACAAAAGACTATTGACCTTTCTATTCAAA
Source organism: Cupressus sempervirens (assembly GCA_028749045.1). NCBI lineage: Eukaryota > Viridiplantae > Streptophyta > Pinopsida > Cupressales > Cupressaceae > Cupressus > Cupressus sempervirens. The sequence continues at coordinate 598,483,123 of CM053788.1, read as the reverse complement.
TCCTCTTCATCAATCATTATCCCCATTGATATACCTCAATGTGTTTTAGTCTTTTGCCTATTTCCTTTTCTACTCTGGCCAAATACCATTTGAACTTTTCAAATGCTTCTGATTTCTCTCTTAGGTACATGAAAGTCATCATTCTTGAATAATAATCAACAAAAAGAATGAAAAATTTCTCACCAGTATAACTTTCAATGCCAATAGGTCCACACAAATTAGTATGCACAATTTCTAGAACTTCTTTAGTCTGATAGTTCTTGCTTTTAAATCTAGTCTTTCCCATTTTACCAATTTGACAATTCTTGCATAGACCAACCTCAGGTTTCTTTATGTTAGGAATGCCTCTTACTTTCCTAAATTTATTGATTTTTATGAAGTTTTCAAAGTTTACATGACATAACCTCCTATGCCATAACCAACACTCTTCAACTTGAGCAATAAAACATGAACATTCACTAAGTTCAAGATAAAAAAAAGTTACCTTTTGTTTGAGTGCCTAATCCAATTAGCTTACCTTTGCCATCCAACAGTCTTTCTTTTCCATGCATAAATTTCACTTTAAATCAATTATTGAGTAACTATGCCACACTCAACAAATTTTGCTTTAGTCCTTCTACCCAATATGCATTATCACATACAAGTTCCTTGGCTAGAGAGATTCTTCCTTTTCCTTTTACACAACAAGGTTCATTGTTACCAAATTTTACACTGCCACCATCATAGTCTTCAAAGTGTTCTAACTTAGTTTTATCACCAATCATGTGATGAGAACAACCGCTATCTATAATCCATGTATCATTTCTGCTCATGTGAGAAATAAGTGTCATTTCTTCATCATTATCAGACTCATCTTTCATAGCACTGTAGACAATTTCATCTTCTTCTTCATCATCAAAATAATTAGAATCTTTAGCCATGAAACATGTTTTCTTACCTTTATCCTTGAATGATTTGAAGTCTTTATTTCCATTGTATTTGTAACCTTTCTTCTCATCCTTGTTCTACTTATTTGGGCACCTAGCAACAATATGTCCAATTTCTTCACAAAAAAAATAGATTAGAGGAACCTTACCTTTGTATTTCCATTTGCCTCTTGAATATTTCCTTACTAGTAGAGCTTCAACCACCTCAAGATCACTATCTAAACTTTGTTCTAATTCTTCATCATTGTCTAACTATGGATCCTTTGTCTTCTTCCCTTTCTCTTTGAGTGAAATCTTGGCTTCAAATGTTGATTCAATGTTCTTGGCAGCTGAAACATAACTATCATAGTTTCCTAGCTCAAATGAAATCAATCTTCCAACTATGGCCTCTAGATTTATCTTGTGATTTGCTTCACATCTTCTTTCTTGAATTGCAGAGACTTTGATTGCATAAATAGGAAGTAGAGTTTTAAGAACTTTACTTATAACTATCTCCTCGTTGATATCTCCTCCAGATGCTTTGATAGCACTAACACATGCTTTGACTCTTTCAACATACTTTGCAATGTTTTCATCTTCTCTCATCCTCATTGGATCAAATTGTCCTCTCAAACTTTCTACTTTGGCTCTTCTCACATTATCATCTCCTCCATAGATATCTTTCAATTTGTTCCACATTTCAAAGGTAGTTTTGCAATCTTTGATGTCATCAAATTCTTCATAACTTAGAGCAAATGCTATATCTATCATCTGAGTCTTCTTTTGAGCAATATCATTAATAGATAGTGTACCAGTAGGTTCTGCATAATTTTCATCAAGATACTCCAGTCTTGAATCACCAATAGAAGCCAAATGAAGTATCATCAATCCTTGCCATGTTGAGAAGTTGTCCCTATTGAGTCTTGGAATTTCCCTCTTGTAAGACATCCTGATCTTTGGCTTAGATCCTTGAAATCTTTTCCTGAAAGCACCAGGAGCTCTGATACCAATTTTTGGGATTAAAGATAAAGTAACTGAGGGGGGGGGGGGGGGTGAATTAGTTACTAACAAAAACTTTAATCATAGATCCCTTAGATGTCCTAAAGATCTAGTTACTACTAATATTCAGTAAACATAACTCGGTAAATTAAACTATTACTTATCTTCAAGCAATCATGCATGCAGTTGAAAATAAAATGAACACAAGAGACACCGGATTTAATATGGAAACCCAATATGGGAAAAACCACCAAGTAACTAGTTACCAATTTTCACTCTTCTAAAGTGAGCCCTATTAGGAGCCAACCCTATTAAAGGTTACAATACACATTGTTAGGTGTGACCCTGTTAGAGGATTTTGATCACCCTATTAGGAGTGGTCTTGCTAGAGGTCTTTAGAACAATTCAACTAAACTGTCACCTTGTTAGAGGATTTAAAAAATGGTTGTTAAACCAACTCTATTAAGAGATTTGAAATCACTACTACAATTGTTAGAAAGCAACAATGAATTGACCTGAACAAGATGCAACTAAATTGTTGATTACAGGTCTCTGTTCTACATCATTAGATCCTCCTTGATCAAATATGGCTTTGTTGCTCCTCAATGATCTCTAATCATCCTTCAAATTTGGTTCCACAATAATTAGTCCTCATATCACATCAATTCCACTTCCACACTTAGAATTTGCAACTTGACCTCTTATTTATACCATTTAGATTATCAAGTTGGCTCATTCTCATGTTACATTTACCAATAATCCATACATTAGTCGACTAAAAATATTACTTTAAACAAATAGATGTTATTTCAAAAATTAATTAAATCCTTCACTGGCCGACCCTGCTCGATAAATACTACTTCCAAAATTTTCTTGAGTTAACCACCTTAACTCGGTTAACATTGCAACATCTAAAAAATCCTTTGGCTACCAAGTTTACTTGGTAAGAACTAAATTCCTTCTTTGTCCATGAGAGCTTGGTAAGAACTGTTACTGCCATAATTCCCTTTGATGATTGAGTGAGCTCGACAATAATTGAATTTCCTTGCTTAACCTTGAAAGCTCAGTAACAACTAACTACTCAATAGACACTACAAATTTTCTTTACTAAGCTCGATAGACTTTGTCCTTTGCCTTGCTGACCAATTGAGCTCGATAAACTCTATTCTTTGCCTTGCTGACCATCTAAGATCGATAAACTTTATTCTTTGCCTTGCTAACCATTTGAGCTCGATAGACTCTCTCTGATGACTAATATGACATTTGTGTGGCATCAAACACAACACACAATTGAGCAATTGTATTCAACACATGTTTTACTTATTTTCCATGCTTTTCAAACTATTTTTCCATGTTATACTTGTTTTACATCCTGTACTTCTCCCCCATTGACATCAATATCAAAGGTTTCAATAATCATCAAACTCTGTAACAACTATTTTTGACTAGCTAGAGTGTCCAAAGACATTGTTCAAAAACAACATCCAACAAGAGTCCTAAATGACTCTATCCATCATAGATATTTCCCCATATATGAAGCATCAACATTTAGTCCATACAAATAATAGTACTCTATATAAACCAAACTAATGCACTCTTTAATCATCTACTCTAATGTAGGAAGGGTCACAACCCTAACATACCTCACAAATACTCAAAACTCTCTTTGGGAAGAGGCTTAGTGAAAATATCTACAACCTACTCCTTAGTGCTTACATACTCCAATCTAATCTCCTTTTTTGCAACTTTTTCTCTCACATATGAAACTTTATATAAATGTGCTTAGTCTTAAAATGTAACATTGGATTCTTAGACATATTTATTGTGTTTGTGTTGTCACAATGTATGACAACAAGTTCACTGAATTCTATCCTTATATCTTTCAGCATCTACTTCATCTAGACAACTTGATTACAATTGTTTGTTGTAGCAACATATTCTACTTTCATTGTACTTTGTGAGGTACAATCCTCCTTCTTTCTTAGCCAAGAAACCAATCTTCCTCCAAGAAAGAAGGTTCCACCATTGGTGCTCTTTATGTCATCCATAATATCTGCCCAACCAACATCAGTATAAGAATATAGAGTGAAATCATGAGATCTATCATACCACAATATGAAGTCTAGTGTTCCTTTCAGATATCTAAATATCATTTTGATTTTTGCATAATGTGCTTCTCTGGGGTCAGCTTAAAATCTTGCAACAATTCCAACTAAATTTGCTATATATGGCCTTGTGTGGATCAGATATTGCAATCCTCTGATTATAGATCTGTACTTCTTCTGCTCCAAAGTAGGTGTCTCATCCTTTGTAGATAACTTGTGTCTAGTTACCATAGGTGTTCCAATGGGTTTACATATTTTCAAACCAAAAATTTTCAGTAAATCTTTCAAATACTTAGTCTGAGAAATAAAGATTCCTTCTTTGTCCTACACAATTTGTATTCCTAGAAAATATTTCATCTCTCATCTCATGCTCATTTCAAATTCCTTCTTCATTTCTTCTGCAAACTTGTCACTTTCATCATCATTTCCTCCAAATATGATATCATCAACAAACATTACCAAAATAATCAATCCATAATTAATTTCTTTCCAATAGAGATTATTATCTATCATACCTTTGCTATATCCAAGCTTTGTCAAATGCTTGTCCAACCTTGCATATCAAGTTCTGGGTGCTTGCTTTAAGTCATACAATTCTTTCTTTAGTCTAAAAACTATATCATTTTCATCCATTAAAGGAAAACCTTCAAGTTATTCTATGTATACCTCTTCTTCAAGTTCTTCATTCAAAAATGTTGACTTGACATCTATCTTACATACTTTGAATTTCTTATATGCTACATATGCTAAGAATAACCTTACTACTTCTATTCTTACCATAGGAGCATAAGTCTCATCATAGTATATTCCTTCTTGTTGTAAGTAAACTTTACATACCAATATTTATTTTTTCCTTACTACTTCACCTTATTCATTCATCTTGTTTCTAAATACCCATTTAGTTGCTATCACATTCTTGTCTGCTAGTCCAAGAACTAATTCCCATGTCTCATTCTTTACTATCTAATCCAATTCCTCTTTCATATCTTGTTTCCAATATTCATCTTTACATTCTTGATCTGCATTCTTAGGGTCAACTTGGGATATCAAACATAGTTCTTCATTGATTTTACTTCTTGTCATCACACATTTATCTTTTCTTCTGATGATCTACTAGGGTGGATGATTCTTTGTCATATTCTTATCCAAAGTAGGAGTTTCTATCCAAACTCTTAGCTCTTTTGAAGGTTTTGAGATTTTTTCCTACCTTGGCTCTCCTATATTCTGCAAATCGTTGTTAGTCTCAAAGAATACTTCATCATTCCTTGGTTTAGTAACAATATTCTCATCATCTGAATTGTAATCAACTATTTTTTCTTGTAACTTGAATTTCTCATCAACTCTCATATTTTGACTTCCCATAATAGTCTTAGTTCTTAGATTATAACATCTATAAGCCTTGATTTTCAATGAATAGACAAGAGACATACCTTCATTACTTCTAGAATCAAACTTACCAATATCATCATTTGTTTTGATATAACACTTACTACCAAAAACTCTAAAATACTTAACTATAAGTGAGTGACCTAACGACAATTAATAAGCGATCTTGTTTTGTGTCTTTTTGACTTGCACTCTATTCATAGTGTAGAATACTTTATTCACAACTCTCCAAAACATCTTGGATACATCATTTTCAATTAACATTGCTCTTCCTACTTCTGTTTCTAATCTATTTCTTCTCTCTACTAGACCATTCTTTTTAGGGGTTCTCAAAGCTAATAACTATCTTTTGATTCCATTAGCTTCACAAAATATGTTAAACTAATTTGAAGTAAATTCTTCTCCTCTATATGATCTTAAAAGTTTAATCTTCATACTTATTTCATTCTCAACTCTATTCTTGAATATCTTGAGCTTATCAAATGCCTCAGATTTTTCTTTAAGAAATGCAACCCATATCATTCTATAAAATTCATCAACTAAAATCATGAAATACATTTCACCATAAAATCTTTTAGTCTTCATAGGACCACTAAGATATGTATGTAAAATCTCCAATTTTTCTATAGTAGTAAACTTATTGTTGGGAAAAGAACCTATTATATCCTTTGCCAAGACACATTCCTTGCAAATTGTGTTAGTAGACTTTACAATCTTAGGAAAATCTATAATAGAAAACATACTACTAGTTTTCACAATGTTGTCAAAGTTTATATGACAAAATCTCTTATGCCATAACCAACTTTCATCAACCTTTGCAACCAAACATGTCATTTTATTAGGATTCAATAGAAATACATTACCTCTAGATCTAGTTCCTATTCCAATTATCTTTCCATCTTTGTCTCTGATCATGCATGTCTTCTCTATGAACTGCAACTAATAACCTTTATCCACTAGTTGTCCAACACTCAAAAGATTCATGCTTTAAATCATCAACAAAATATACATCCTTAGTGTTAGTCTTACCATCAAGAGTTATAGATCCAATACCTCTAACTTGGAATTTTGCATGTTTTCCAACTCTAAAAATGCCTCCATCATGACTTTTGACATTAAAATTTTTTTTCATATCACCAATCATATGATGTGAACAACCACTATTAATTATCCAATCAGATTTATTTTCAACCTATGATATCAAACCTATTTTCTCTGGACTTTCTTCTTTAATTGCTACAAATCCTATTTCCTCATCACTACCACTTACTACTTGTTCATAAAAATCATCTTCTTCATTTACATGCAAGCATCCTCTATCTATTATAGGTTTGAAATTACCTCTATACTTTTTCTATCTTTTAGGACACTTAGATACATAATGACCAAATTCATTACAAGTCCAATATTTAAAGATTTTCTTACCATCTTTTTCTCTTCTTACCAAAAGGGCTACTCCTTCTCCAATCCTTCTATCCTCATTAGATCTATTGTTGCTAGAAAAATCTCCTCTAGTACTTGTGCTTCTTGATAAACTAGGTTGTATATTCAAGGCAATGAAAGTTGTTTCTATTCTGGTCTATTCTTTGGACTGTCTAAGCTCATTCTCAACTACTTCAAGTCTTCCAAGTAATGTTTTCTTTGTGAAATATTTAGTACAAGATAACAAAAATCATATCATTTGAACTATTGGCCTAAATGGTGGTGTTAAGCTCTTCAATATCTTCCATATCACCTCATCATCTTCTTTGGTTCCTCCTTGAGATCTAATACTTGTACTAATTTATGATATTCTTCCTACAAATGTTCTTATAGATTCATCTTCTATCATTTTAGCATCTTGAAATGCACAAATTCAACTTTGTAACCTCAATTTTTGAGAATGCTCATCTCCTTTAAAACTATTTTCCAAATCTTTCCAAATCATATGAGAAGTAACAAGTGACTTTACCTAGTTGTACTCAATTTTAGGAAGTGCAGATAATAATGCTTCTCTAGCTCTCATGTTGCACATTAAAAGATCTATTTTTTCCTTAGTACAAGTTTCCAAATCTTTTTCAAAAATGACTTTCTTTTCTAATTTTGTCAAAATTCAATATCCATGACCCATACACAATAGATGCATCTTCATCTTTTCCTTCCAACCATCATACTTTATTCCATCAAGCTTTAAACTATCTTTCCTAAACATGTTAATGATGGATCTTCAAAAGTTGTTAAACTTTATCTTCAAGGACCTAATGCTCTGATACCAATTGTCAGAAATAATAGTCTACCAAGATAATTGAGGGGGTGGGGGAGGGGTGAATTAGTTATCCAATGATTAAAACATTTATCCACCTTAAATAAACTTAACCATTAAACCAAAGTAAATATATACCATACAAAGATGCACATACACAATTACACCAGATACGTTAACTAGAGAAACCATTGATTAGAGGGAAAACCTTGGTTAGAATGATGCCCACAAGATGATGTATTAATATAAATATACCTTGTTAGAGGATGGACCCTGTTAGGTGTCTATTACAACATTTAGTACACATAAGTCTCTATTAGGAGACTTTGAGTCCTTGTTAGAAGATTTCAACCCTATTAGGAGTTGTAGAAGATAGAAGGACCCACTATTCAAATAGCTTTTGGGGAAAGATCAGTGAACTCACTGTCCAATTGATCTCTCAACTATTCCTTGTAGAATAATTGTATGTACTATACTTTAACTTATTTCCTCTATCTTATCAACTAGACCAATCACTGTATGACCTTATAGACTAGATCACAAACCTTGGATCCAAGTATCCAATTTTGGATCACACAATAAAACATCAGCAATAAAGTTTCCTTCACCTTCACTCTACTCTACTCAAATTCATGTTCCACTCTTTGTGTTTCTTACAATCATTCATACATCTCACACATTCATCTTTTATGATAAATTAAAATGTCCTTCCTTTATACCAAATCCAAAAAATATTTATTAAGTCAATTGTTACACCTTCTCAATTAATTATTATAGGACCACGTTAAGAACACATTACACTTAGCAATAACATTAATATTCTACCTTGCAAATTAAATAAATTTATGTACACATATCATTATGGTGAGTGAGCTTACTCATTTCATCAACAACATGTCTCCTTTACATCTTTAACTTTGGCTTCTCAGGATTAACAACTCTACTAAGAGATTTAACAAGTTTACCAGAACATGCCTCTATAAACTCTATCTTACAATAGTCTTCACCAAAACTTGCATAACTTATTCCAAACTTAATATCCTATGCTTCTAAGGTTAGCTTCATATACTAGACACTTAGTAGTATCTCTCTTTAACCTTTCTTAGTGAAAATGCTCAACTATCTATCTGTACCAACTTGATCTTTCTGCTATTCTTCTGTCAGATACCACAAAAAATTGCTATGTTGACATCAATGACAAACATAGTCATGAATGTAACATATCATCATGATAATGATCTAATCATGTTTCTACAATACTCCCCCATATGAATATTATCAGAATTAATGCTTCCAATAGTTATATGCTTAGTTGGATCATCTATTTCTTTTTGTTTAGCATGTTAGATTTCTTATTCTTATGATGTTATTATGTTTTAGTAGTGATGTCTTTATAAGATAGCTTTGACTATCTAGTTGGTAGTTTGGGATGTTATGCATGGGAGATGGCTAGGACCTTTGAGATCTCATGATGCTATTATAGTTTAGAGAAACCATTCACTTAGTTTGGTTATTTTAGTTCACTATGGTGTTGCTTTCAATACATTCTTTACTACTCTATTTCAGATGTTTAGATGCAATTTCATCTTGTAGTTATAATGTTTGAGTGTTTGTACTTTGATTTGTGGATCTAATAAACCCCGATGTGGAGGAACTTCATTTCTTAGCTCTTTACCTTAATGTTTTTTGGCTTGTTTTCTTGGATCCTTGTGCAAAATTATACTTTCTTGTATGAGAGTACAAAATTTTGTGTGGTGTGCTAGGTTTCCTCATGTAGCTCTTGGTACTTCTATGTGAAACCCTGCACTAGATATGGGTGTTTTGGCTACAAGGCCAAGTACTTCCTCATATCTTTTGGTACATCTCCTCATGTGAAATTCAGTTTCTCACATGGTGTGTTGTACTTCCTCATGTGAATATTATGTTTGTTGTTGTCCTCGCACAAAAAAAAGGGGACATCTCCACTAGTTTTTGGTGATCACAAATTGGTGTTTTAAGTACCCTTTTGGGTTTGTTTAATTTTCCATCTTTAATGAATCTAAGATTCTTTGTTCTATTTTTCTCTTTGGTCTTTGTTTCTATGTTTGTATGTGTTAATTTGGTAGTGGTGTTTGGATATTTTTTGGTCATTGGGATTGTGGTCAAGTCTTCCATTGTGATCTTTTTGATCCTTGTATGTTGAGTGTCATGTACATCCATACTTGTTTTTTTTTTAAATTATCTTGGGTTGTATTGAATCCTTGTTCCAAAGATCTTTAGGTGGGGCATTACATCTAGTATTAGAGCCCATGTTGCAACATTGGGATCTTTGTGTTATGCTTCTACTATGATTGTGTTCATTGTTTGTGTATTGTTATCTTATATTTGTTTATCTTGATATCTCTTTACAGTTCATGCTTATGACTCTATCCTTATGATGTTTTCTCTAACCCTTAGCTCGTCAGTCCATAGTGATGCCTCCTACATGTATGCTTGGTATTTAGGGTGATAACTAAAGGAATAACCATGTTGAAGAACACCAAGAAGAGGAACATCAGGCTGGATAGGGAGAACAAAGTAATAATGAACTTGGTGGCATTGGGGAATTGATGCTCATCCTACAAGAGATCCTAGCTTGGTTGGGGCCTCATGTAGAGGAAAACCAATGCGACAATGGTTGGGAAGAGGAATCTCATCATGGAAATTCCCATAGGTCAGAGTGTAGGGAAGAGGAACATGACTATGAGCATAAACATTCTTGTACACCATCCAATAGAAGAAGGCATCAATGGAGGGGTCGTGGTTGAGATGATGATGATATCACTTAGGTTGAAATGATGTGCAAACTTTAGCAACCCAAACCACCATTGTTTGATGGCTAGGGGATAGGACTCAAGGCTAAGACCTGGTTACTAGATATGGGGCATTGCTTCTCTTTACTACCTTACAAGAGAAATTTGAAGACCCATTATGCCATCACACAATTGAGGAAACACGGTTCCATCTAGTGGGATATAGAGTGTGAGAAGTTTCATATTGATGTGGAAAATCTCATTTGGGAGATATTTGAGGAGAGATTAAGGGAGAAATTCCTTTCTCCATGGTATCATGAGGCCTATACTGATGAGTTTCATGAACTCAAGCAATGAAACATGATAGTAGATTAGTATGAGAAGAATTTCCTTTGGTTGAAATAATACTCAAGTTATCCACATGATGAGGTGCTCCTCACACAATATTTTATTTAGGGCCTTCAAGAATCTACCATTAGGGATGTCTGTGTTCACCAGCCAAGGATACTTGTACATGTCATGGAGAAGGAAATAGTTCTAGAGAGTAATGTGGCCAGGAAGTTCAGTGGAAAATTCATTTCTTAGAACCATAGTGCACAAAACTTAGGACAAAGTTCACAATTCACTTAGTCCTTAGGAAAGGGCCAAGCCTAGTTAACACCCTCTTAGGGTGGATACCATTGCAAGAGATGAAATGGGTTTTGGTCAAAGGGTGGAAAGTCTTCAAGTAACTTAGGGAAGAAGGTAGATGATGAGATCCATGGATGGAAAACCTAGCAAGCTCACCCTCCTTAGAGTGGTCAGCAAAACTTTAGCAAGTGTAGTACACCATATCCTAGTACTACTCAAGATGGTCATGGAATTGGTGATAGCTTTAGGGGAAATTATTATTCTTGTGGTCAACCTAGCCATAAAGCTTTGAAATCTCCTATTAAACCACCTTTGAGATCTAGAAAAGGTGTAGCTAGGTCAGACCCTACTAAAGGAGATGCTAGTAGGAATCATTGAATCTTTGTGATGGTTGATAATCGTAAAGCTAAGCATCAAGGTACCATAGTTGAGGATACAGGTATGTTGCACGATATTTCATCTTTAGTATTATTTGACTCTGGTGCTTCAAATTCCTTTATTTCACCATCTCTTGTTTGATAATGTGGGTTTGTGGTAGTACATCAGGTTGATAGGTGGGTAAGTGCACCAAGTTGTGGTGCCAAAAGGGTGGTATAAGTGGACACCTTTTTTCTGAAATCAGCAATTTCTGAACTTCAACAAGAATTTGAAGATAGTTGCACTCAAAATTTTAAGATATGAAAAAAAAAAAAGTAGTAGTCCTTTGAATCTAGTTTCTAAACTACTATTTTTTTTTCAAAATGGTTTAGTTTTAGGTCCTCAATAAAGGGGGCCATAGAAAGTGGCATTGTTTATTTCAAAAAACCATAACATAGTACAAAGTGTGGCCCCCCTAAAATTTTAACTTTTTTTTTGAAATTCTTTAATCACTCTGGTCAAAAGTTACCTAACACTATATAGTTTATCCCAAATTTTTTGGGTAATTTTATATTAAAAAAAAAATTTAATGAATTTTTTAATTAGACACATCCAAAAATGTGAAATATTTGTGTGCTCCCCCTAGAAATGATTGAAAACTAATATAAAATCAAAACTTTTTGTTTTCAAAGAATGTAGAATGGAGTTTAGTTTCTAAAAAAATAAATTGTTTCAAAATTCAATGAATGAGCTAAAATCTACAGCCCAATTGGTACATGTTGGTTTTTGAAAAAAAATGGACATACATTCAAAAGAAATTATAGATGAAAGGCTTGAAATAGTTCAAATAAAAAATTAATTATATGGTTATATAGCTAACACAGAGACCTACAATGTCATGTAACCTAATTTTATCGATGCTCAACCATGAGAAAACTTGAAGGAGAGCACACAAGAAAAATCAATCATATTTTGTATGTTTGCAGCAAAACATGTCTCAAACCAGTTTACAGACTCCAAAACTTTGGGTTGGATCTCCAAGGCAAGACCAAACCTTAGGATTAGTAGAATGCAAAGCTTTGAATAACATGTACACCCTATAGTGCATGCATGCTATTGCATGCACGTGCTATTTAAACCTTTTTAAATTTAATTCTAAATAGCACGTACACACTTTGTAAAAAAAATTATTTTGAAAAGTGTGTACATGCTATAGTGCATACACACTATAGCACGTGTGCACTATGGTTTGGGATACCCAAGCCATAGCAGGTATGCGCTTTTCAAAACTAGAAAAAAAAAGGGTGTCATCTTTTTGGCATCACAACTTGATTCACTTACCCAAGTGGTAGGTTCAGTTAGCCACAGGTTCCAAAGTGGTTGTAGATTCTTTGGTTAGTGGTTGTAGTTTGAATTTGGGTACCTTCAACACCATAGTAGATCTTTGTATCCTACCTCTAGCATTGTATGACATTGTGTTGGGCATGGATTGGTTAGCCGCCCATCAGGTGAATATAGATTTTTTCCATAAGTTACTATAGTGTGTTGATGACATAGGTGGGTAGGTGGAACTTTTGGGGGTCTAGAGACCAATCTCATGTTGGATGATTTCAGCTAATCAGCTGAATTAGAGTGTGTGGCAAGGTTGTTAGTTGTTCATGGTTTCTATTACTAATCTTGAGGAGGCTAAGAGCTATATGGTGACACTTAATGATTACCCACTCCTTTGTGAGTATGTAGACATTATTCCTGATGAGGTACATGGTATGCCACTGCAACGTGACATTGATTTTTAGATTGATCTTGTACCAAGAGTGGAGCCAATTTCACAAGCTCCTTATGGCATCAGATTGCAATTGGAGGAAAAGGGTCGCATTCATCCTAGTGTAACCCCATGGGATGCATCAGACATCTTTGTGAAAATGAAGGATGGATCTTTGTGTTTGTGCATTGACTAACGGTAGTTGAATGAGGTAATAGTGAAGAACCAGTATCCTTTGTCAAGGATAGATGACTTGTTCAATCAAATGAAGGGAGCATGGGTGCTCTCAAATATTAATTTTGACCAAATTTACCTTCCTACCAAAATTGCATTTTTTAATTTCAAATGGTAAATGGTCACATTCCATATTTAAATATTTAAATTCCAATGGAACATGAAATAAATGGAATTAAAAAAACCTTATGTATATCCATATTTTCTAAAGGTTACTTTTGGGCTCCTACAACTTTTTTGGACCATTAGATCTTGCATAGATCCATGGCATGCACTTTCTCGCTTTCTTAAAATGAACGACCTTTAAATGATGTGGGCAAGTGCCTTGCTACCATGTGACATGTGTTTTCTATTTCCTTGAGGGTCACAGTCAAAGTAAAGTTGTTTCCATCCACCGTCAGATCAAATATGATCGATGGTGAACACTTTCCTGCTTGATCAAGATGCAAGACTTTTTGCAAATGTGGGAAAGTGCCTTGCTACCAAAAGGATTATATTGACCTTTTCCTATCAAATCCACAAAGCTAGAATTATTAGAACAACTAGGTATTTGTCAAAACACATTGGCACACATTGCATTTTGGGTGCATTTCACTAGCTAAGATGTTGATTGTGTAGTCAGTGGGCCAGTTTTGTTCTTTTTCATTAGATGTAGAGGATCTATGGTTGGAACTTCCCCACTTTGTGAAGTGGTAAGGATTTTAGATGATGTAGGGAAGTGATGCAAGGACACATGTCCTTGTAGGCCTAGGTAGAGAGTAGCAGTTTGTGATGAAGGTTAAGTTAATAGCTTCATAAGCCATCGTGCTTAAGTTTGAAGGTGGCATGGTTAGTCATCTAATGGGTAGTCAAACTTATGAAGACCTTACAAGGTGGTAAAAATAAATAATGCTAATGGTCCACATGACTCATCTTGGTTGTAGGAATTTTTTTTACTGCCAGCCTTGCTAATAGGTAAGCTAGAAACAAAAGAAAATTAGGTTTTCTCATGTAATTTGATCATTTTTATCGATCCCAACCACTCCAAGTTAATATTGGGTTTTAAAAAATACAATGGGAACTCTTCCCACCATCTAATAACCATTTTGGGGAATTTTGGTTTTGATTGGTGTCGTTTCCATCACTTCAAGGTTTGCTCAAATTAGGGTTTCCATGATTTTCATGCCTCTACAAATGTACCAATCAAATCTATTGTTTGGATCATCTTGATTATTCTCTAAGAATTTATGATAGTAGTTGTGGAGTAACTTTAATTAGGAATATCTCAGTTATGCTTGAGCTATAAAGGTAGGTTTTATAATCTTTTTAATGACTGATCTTTCTCTAATTCTCTGGTATTGCTTCTATGCATAGTACTATAATTTCTCATGCCTCTGAACCATTGTAACTCTCTGTTGAGTCTCCCTTAGCCATTAACACATTGTGCAAGGTTTCCATGCCTTTGGTTAATTTTTTTGTCCATATTTTGCAACTTCCATGACTTTATCTACTTTTGATAGTTGAATGATATTAAGTGAAGACTCCTCCTATAGCATTCTTTTGTTTTCTAATCTACATATGGTTGTTGAATTGAGCAAGATCTGAATTTGTATTCTTTGAGGTTATAACAGGTTATTTTTTTATTTATGGGTAGAGATAAGGTCAAACACTTTGTTTTGGTGCATCACCCCCTTAGGTTAGAGTAGGTAAATTTACATTTATGCATTCCTTCTCTCTTTTCCTCTCTAAGTGTAATTAGGTACACCTTGATAGTAAAGGAAGTTGACCTTCTTGGGAGACTCAACCTCATAGTTCAATTCCCATAGCTTGGAGGTTGTTTCATGTTTCAAAAGGTTGTACTTATAGAAAAACTTTGGACAAGGGTGCAAACTTTTGTAAAAAAAATTTTTGGCATGCCTAGTGGGACACTACAACAAGAAGAATTCAAGTCTACTAGTGTCAAGAAGAAGAAAATTATACAATCATACTGAAGAGATAGTACTAGCTTAAGTATTCAAGCCTTCAAGAGGCTCATCTTTTAAGTATTTGGTGACTCCAAGCTTCAAATACATCTAGTTTCAGACCTAGTTGTTGTGATTCATGCCCAAAGTTGAAACAAGGGCATCTTCTAGAGGTAGGTTTCAATACCAAGAGCTTTCATTTTCCAATCTTAGAGGAAAATTTTCTAGAGTTTCCTTAATACCAATTAGGTGTACAGAGGAAATACATACCCCTACAAGATCGATCTCCACTCCTATTGTGAGATCTCAACCTAGGTTTTCATCAACTCATATTAATAGATCACTTACTTATATGAATAGAGCTCATGCTTTTGCCACCTTTAATGGTGGAAGTCCTCTTTTATTGGCCCAAAGACATGACATACCAATAGGTGCAATTAAAAGTATACCTAATTTTACTAGTGAAACTTCTACCTTCTCCTTAGAGCACATTCAAAAGGTTGCAAATGTCTACAATATGCATGCTATTATAGAAGATGATATTTCATTTGACTCTTAGCTTCATCTTTAAAAGGGAAAGCCCTAAAATGGTATAGGGGTCTATCACTTGGTTCTATAAAAAATTGGCATGGGTTAGGAGCAAGATTATGTAAACACTTTGAGGGAAAAAGTGACTATTTATCACTTTAAGAATAGCTGACTACCAAAAAAAGAGCCTCCCATGAATGTATGATTAATTTCAACTATAGATTTCAGAAAACATGGGATAGAATACCTAATTTAGTGAAGCCTACACCTGGTATTGCCTACTTACATTACCTCAGAGATTTTAATAGTAATATTGCCACTACAATCCAAACCATGGGAGGAGATACCTTACCTAATTCTTGCGAAAGAGAAATAAGGGAACAAAACATATTAATACAAGGAGGAAAGGTAGCTCCAAGGCCTCCTATGCCTTTCTTCCCTGATATCCCAAATTACCAACCAAAAATGGCCCCTATTTCCACAACTTCCACATCACAACCCCTTGATCTATCCCCTCAAGCTTCCACATATTTGAATGGAATGGATGAAATCAATGAGATGATGTGGTTTATGATGTTGAACATAGATAAAAGATTGCAAGGCCAAGAGAAGAAGTTGGAACATAGCTTCTTTGTGATGTAGAAGGTGAGCAACAAAGTGGTTACTTTGGAGAGATAGATAGCTCAAGGTAATAAGGCTCCTCAACTATGGTATCAAACTCTGAGAAATGGTAAGCCTCCAATTCATAATTATTGGAAAAAATATTTTGATCAGAGTAGGCAAAATAATCATGTTTCTACTATTGGAATTCACAAGTGGGAAGAATACTTCTAAGAGGGGGGAGGGGGTGAATTAGAAGTACCAATATTTTAAGTTATAAAACCTTTTAACTAAAATCAATCACATGCACAGAATACATCTAATTTACATGAAAATAAAGAAATGCATGAAAATAGATAACATAGGATTTGATCACCCAAAAACCCTCCAAAATGAGAAGGTAAAACTAGGGTGGGGATTGTTGGTCTGATTTTTCACATTGCAGAAATTATGAAAAAAATTTGTGAAAAATCATTTGAGTCTTTAAGTCTTGCAAATTAGGTTTTTTTCCTTTTATTTTTCAAACCCTTAGATTGGCCTAGTTTTAGAAAACCCTCAAAGTATTTTCAGATAAATGTTTTTAATGGTATATCTTTTCACCTAAGGAAGGGCTTGCACAAGCATGAATTCATTATAATTTTGTTTAAACCTTACGTGGTCATGCTTAGCCTATAAATTGTTTGATCATTCTATTATGAAATACCTATGATGACAAAAAGTTTTTATAATAACTGATCTTTTTTAGATCAATGAGTATCACATGTCCGCAATTTTGAGATGAAAGGTTTTTAAATAATCAAGGCATGTGACTTGGTGACACATGGCCCTTACTTTTCTAAATTTCTTGAGAATCGTAAAAGGAGTCATAAGTTGTTAGAAGCTTTTGCAAATTTGTTATTTCTTTTTGTGCATGTTCTGTATTTCCTATGATGTCATTGGTTGAATTACCAACAAAGATATGCCTTTATCACCAAGAAGCATCAACCATTGATTTCATTTGAATCAAGGGCTAGCACTTTCCCACAAGAAGGAGATGTTTTTTAGATAAAAAATGTGGGGAAGCAAAAATTGGACAAGTGGCACAGTCTAACAAGATGGGCCTACCATTCTCAAGGATGATGTTGAGATTGTAGACACCTAAAAATCCTTTAGAAAATAAAGTATTTTTATTTTCTGAAAAATTCCTGATGACATCATCATTTATTAATTAATTAATTTTTATGCCATTAAATCCCTTTATCTTAATTAAAAATATTTAATTAAGGAATCCCTCCCAAAAATGTTTAAATCTTATTTAAACATTATTTCCTTATTTATTAATTATTTAATTAATAAATTGACCAAAAATCCTAAAATAAATAAAAAATTTATTTTTTTCCCAAAACTTGGCCAATTTCCTGATGACCAATAACCTCTTCCAAAATCTTCTAATCCTTCTTTAATTTCTATTAAAGGCTAATCCCATCATTTCCTACCCCTAACCCCAACTCAAAATATTTAATTAAAACTAAATATTAATCCTCATGTTTATTAAAAAAGTTTTAATAAATATCTCCTCAACCCAAACCCTTGAAATAAATAAAACTTTATTTATTTCCTAAAAATCTAATTTATCCTCATCCTAAGAAGTTCTAGACTCTTCTAGAAACTCTTCATCCTCATCCTAGGAAATTCTAGACTATTCTAGAAAGTCTTTATCCTCATCCAAAATCTAGACTCTTCTAGAAGATGTCTTTAAACCTAATCCTAATCCCCTCCTAACCTTGTCACATTCCCTAAACATGGGTTAAAACTTACTAACCCAAGCCAAAGTTAACAAATATCTCTTCCTTCACCCACCCTCATTAAATGCCATCCACTTGCCTATCCCTAAGCTAATCCTAAACCATCCTAATCCATCCTCTAATCATTTGCACAAGCCTAAGCAAGCTTAAAACCTTCCTAATCAAGTCCAAGTCGAATTTGCTCTCATCACCCTCAAAATATCTCAACCATAAAACTTTATGAAGTCCACTAGGTCATAAATGACTCTTACAAGCCCTTTTATTGCTCTTACAAGTCATTATGAGGGTCTTTATGAAGATTTTATCCCTTGAGCCTCCTTTGTTGACTCATCCTTCCCCTTTCCTCCATCCTCTCACCATGTGACATGTGTCACTCCTTGATTGGCTATAAGGAAGCACAATCCATGTGCTCTCCTCTCATGCAATCTGAGCCCTCCATAAGCTTTTTCCCATCCTTGCATCTTAGCCCTCAAAACCTCAAGCCTCTTGCCTATAAATTGGATCCTTCCCCTTTGAAAAATAACACAATCCATGAAGTAAAGTTATAATGCTATTTTGAGAGCCAAATCCATACTAAAGCCATCTATCCACACCAAAAATCCACAATCATCCATTGAAGCCTTCAAAAGCATATTGAGCATACATCCTATCCATTTAGATAAAGCTACTCAACAAGAGAGCTTCTTATTGAGAGAGTCCATTAATGGCTCATATTCTCAATTGAGAGCTCATCTTAGTCTATCTTGAAGTTTATGAATTTTGTTTAGTTTGTAGAAGCTTTATTTAAATTTGGTTTCTATTAGCATACTAACATTGCTCATATACAGAGATGTCCCCCATGGAAAGTGTCAGCTGAGTTGGAGTGAATGCAGATATTTTATTTGTCATTTCAGCCAGTGTGGTATTTGAAATGCATGATTTTATAACCATTGATCTGTCAAGGATCAAAGGCCAGTGCATGCTCACAATTTGAAGATACACGAGAGATAAATAATGTGGGCAAGAAATTTTTGGATGCATGGCAAGGTGGGGTTGAGAAATTTTAATTGTATGCTATAGTGTGCCATGCTATAAAATGATTGCTAATGTGTACTACCAGATGTGCCACTTAAGAAGTTTATCTGCCAAATGGAAGTTAAGCCTCATTAGCCATAGATCTTTCAAAGATCAAAGGCTAGCACATGCTCACATTATGAAGATGCTAGAGATTTAATGAATGTGGGTATGCACCTTTGTGATGCATGTCATAGTGGAGATGAACTATAGAAGAACATTGGGTCATGCCATGTGGTTTACCACTCATGCTTAGCTAGAAACACTTATCATGTGGGCGTAGAAAGTTTTAGAAACTAATGTTGTAGTCAGGTGAGTCAGAGCACGTGGATTGAAAGCAATTATTTCATCGGCCCAAGTGGATGGTGTGAGCATAAAATATAGGATTTTTTTCACACCGTTGATCTTGTCTTGATCAACAAAGGGTGCTTTCCCGCATAAAGAACTTGAGTAAAGTTTAAACAAAGTAGGAATGTGCCATGCTGCCATGTGTCCATGGTAACGTCACTTTTCCCATCTTGTAAGGTTTGTAGATTTCCAACATTACTACCATTTATCTTTTAAAGATTAACAACTGGTGCAAGCCTGCAATTTGAAGATGCTTGTCAGATAAGAAAAGAAGGAATGTGCTAGCATGACATGTGGATTGAAGGATGTCAAGTACCTACTCACTCAGAAGAAGATATGGGATCTACTGGCATGGAATGTTGTCAGAAGGTGCAAACTCATATGGAGGTTTCCTATTGGTTAGTCTAGCTTCAAATATGAATTGTTTTGATCATTGATCTTGTCTTGATCAACAAATGGCACTTCCACACAATTCTAAGGTGCAAGGAATTTAAATAATGTGGGCAAGAACTATTGTGACATGTAGCCTTGTTTTTAAAAGCCATAAAGTTTGTTGCTTTTTAAATCAAAGCCGTCCGATCTGGTGAAAATCTACAGATGAGATTCAAACTTGGTTGCAATTTGGAGGTAACGATTATTAAGAGTAAATATGGTACAAATTTCATTCGTGCAATTTCATTGTATGAAACAAATTCACGATCTCACCATTAATGAATTACCAAGGTGTAAAAAGAACATCAAGGCATACAAAATTCTCAGAGACAGGGCACGAAATTTTTAGCTAGTGATCCAGTGAAATTGTAGAAGAAGTCACACATTGCAGAAGTGAAAATTCTAGCAAGTAAATACTCTTCAACTCTTTTAAAAATTCAAGTATTTGTTGTTGTAAATTTTCTAGTTTTTTATTCAAAATGCCTCATCGAAAAGAGTTCACCGGGAAAATAGATTATTTAAAACATTCTATGCATGATGATTTTATTAAAAAATTCCCCTTATTAGTACATGAAATAACTAAGGGGAGGGAACTCATTCCAAAACACCCAAGAGTGGCTGTAGTAGAGGGTTTCTATGACAAAGAAAATTGGGTAAGAGATGCCTAGGTTTCCATGAGGGGTCTAGAGTTGTTTAAGAAATGGGTTTCAGAGAAAAAACTAGACACTCCTATGAGCAATGTATGGGAGTTTGATATTGGTAAATTAACAGTCCCCACAATTTTCTTTGATAGCTATTTATTGATGGATCTAGCAAAGAAATATTAGCTAATTATAGGGTGGGTAAAAAATCATTTTGGAGTCAATCTTTTTAGGGTTTTCCTTGAGCTATTCAGTGAAGTTTTCAACCTCAATCCTAACCATGTTGTACATGAAACTATTGACATAGATGACCTTCGAGCAACGTATGATGCACAAAGGATTTACCTAAGAACAGGGCCACTACAAGAGCATGCTACTAAAATTGGCACTTTTCCTGTGATTACAGCTAGTACCCTAGAGCCATTGTTAAGAAGGCATTTCAACCTTAGAGCTCAAGCGTTATATTTTTCTCTTTGCAAAATTTTTGGGATGGATGAAGCTTAGCAAATCCCAAGCTCAATTGTTCTCATAATGGCTCAAACCCTTCAATTTGGAATGAGTACTATTCTGGATTTTGTTACTTTTCTTGCAAAAGAAATTCACAATGGCCTAGTGGGGATAGCAAGGGGAAAAATGGACAAATCATTATGTTGGTAATCATTGCTTATGCATGTATGCTTGTACAAGGGATTCACCTTTTTCTCCAAGGGTATGGAGCTAGAAATAACCAAGGATGGAGAGAGGAATCTAGTGTAGTTGTGGAGTGTAGATATGACTTGAGAAGCTACAGATGCTAGATATGTGAGATTTGATAGATACTTTGCTTCAAAGCTTAGGTTTCTCTTGAAAGGTGATAACCCCAGAATTCCACAAGCATTTTTGGAATTGGTTAGACCTAAGGACCATGCACAAGGACTATTGGTTAGTCATAATTGGGGGGAAATAATCCCTTATAATGTTTCAACTGTAATAAGAGTATATGGTTTTGTGGGAAAGCCACATGTGTTGCCCTTTCATGTGCCCTTGAATATAGGGATTGTTGAGCTCTTATGGTAGATAGGCACTATAGATGAGAGGCAATTGTCTAAGAAGGGCACCTTCTTTCCAATTGTTATTGTAGTGCATGATTTTGTTTTTGTCAAGAAAGGTTGGAAATACCTAAATTTGTTTTTGGATAGATATAACATAGTATGGTACATCAAGTTATTATCTAGAGGATATAATCAAAAATGTTTTCACCTTGCAAGAACAAGAATTGAGGAGAGAAAAGTGGATAGTTTTCAGTAAAACTTTAGAATTCATTAATGCTTTTGATCCCCAATATGACCCATTGAAAGATAAGAAATACTAGGGAGCTAAAATACAAGCATTAATGAATAATTTTACTATAATAATCCAAACCATGAATGAGAAGAAAGCCATATATGTTGAGACACATGCAGACAAGGTTGCAAAGGTACAAAGAAGGATAAGTAGCAAAAATGTGGTGGCTCCTAGCCAGTATACATTATAGAGAAGGGTAGGTTATGTCATGATTCAAAATGTGCCATAGGAACCCCTTTATCAGAAGCCAAGGTCAACAAGTCCATCTACAACTAGCTCTCCAAAAAGGAAAAAATTAGAGCAAGGTTCTTCTTCTTCTCAAAAAGAACAATACTCCCCAAGCCAATCCCCAATCCAGATAGATGATGAAGCATCTCTAAGGGAGTAGCTTAAACAAATGGGTGGAGAAGGGGATGTGATTGTTACTTCTATAGATTTGGATGTTGGAGAGCCATAAGAACCTCCTACACATTCCTTGGACCTAACCATTACTGATTACCAAGGTAAGGAAATTGATCCAATAGTTTCCCAAGCTTCTGAAAGGTTTATTAATGATGAAAATTTTGTAAAGTCTAGGGCTTTTGCTCAGTTTTTGTGGAGGTTAAACATGGGAAATTTTGAGAAAACCTATGAGAAGATAAAAGAAGAACAGCCAGACAAACTTGATTCAGATATTAAGGAAGAGGTGAAATCTAAATTTTTGAATGATTTTTCCCAGTTTACTCCTAAAGTTGGGAGGCAAATAGTTAGATAGTCAAGAGTACTCCTTCTACTAGAATGGGATATAGAAAATGCCATTGTTTTTTATTCAGTAAGAAAATAGAGGGATGTTCAACTAAGGACAGCTAAAGAAATACTACAGGCTCATAGAGAAGTCAAATTTAGTGATGACCACCAAGCCCTTGTTATATGGTCCATGGAAAAAAGGGAAAATACCAGAATGCATGAGATTCCCAGTACAGAGCATACTGGTGCATTGACAATGTTTAGGGTTAGTGAGGTAGGTAGTAAAAAAATAATTGGGATGACATCATAAATGCTAAAATTTTGTAGCAAGGTTTCTGGCCAAGAGGAAGATAAATTTTCCCAACTCAATGCTAGGTTTGAGAAAGTTTTGAAAGCATATGAAGAGAGGGGTATGCAAATGCAATCCTTAGAAAATAAAGTAACTCAGATGGAGAAGATTCTTTTGAAAAGAAAAATAGGGGAGACTAGTAAACCTAGGATTGCATACCCCTTGAGGCCACCTATTGAGCCTTTTAAATCAACACCAATTATTGAGATACCTGATACTCTAGAAAGGCCTCAGTTCTATACTGCAGATGATTTTAAAGAGGAGAAGAATAACTTATATGCAATTCATGTAGAACTTAATGATCACTATGAGGGAAAATTGAGGCAAGGTATCATGTATCTAATAGATAAGATAAAATGGCCCACAATTTTTGATCAATTAGCAAGAATCTTAGGAACCAGGGATGAATTGAAGCAAAATGAAACTATATTCAGACCCATTGTAGAGAAGTGGATAGAGAGAAGTTTAGATATCACGGCTATGTGTATATCTATTATTTAGCTAACATACCATTAGATAGAAGGAATTTTTTATTTACTAAATAAGTTGCAAGGTTTTGATGATAAGCAAGATTCTTTCTATAGAAGATTAACTAATTGTTTTTCCAAGTATTTTGTGGAAAATTTTGATTTATTCCCTTGTGCTCTAAAGATAGTTGATAAAATAAAGGAAAAGGAAGAATGGAAGAGGGAGCTAGATGAAGCCTTTTGTGAGAGAATAAATAAGGTTATAAATGAAATGAGCCATTTATTGTGGGCAATGACAAATGAGGAGTTGGTAAAAGTATAGATATTCTATAACTCCATCAGAAAAGATTTTGTTGATATAGAGGCAAATAAAAATTCCTTAGTAACTATACAAAGAGAAGTTATAAATTTTGATTGGCTAGAGGACACTATTTACAATAAGTGGAAGGAAGAGTTTATGTCCACAGAGCAAATAGAAGAGGGTGATGAGGTGGAGGATGATGATAAAGAAGAGAGTACAAAAGTAGAAGCCACCTCTACTACTAATGATAAAGACAAAGAGGGTCCTCAGGTAGTGGGAGATGACTCACCACTGTCACATTTGATGGCTACATCTCCTAAGGAACCAAAAAACTAAAGGAATCCAATCAAATTATTCTTTCCTTTCCAAAGGAAATAACAGAAGTGAGCCCACAAAGGAATGTTCGGTGTGCCAATCTTTCTTTTATTCATAGTTTTGTCTTGTTGTGATGGGTGTATGTAAAATTTTTGAATGTGATGTCCCCATTTTGGCAAGTAATTTAAATAATAATAATATATATTTTATATAAAGTAATATGAATAAATAATAATATTATTCTATAAGTAATATTATAATAATTATATTATGTCATATTATAATAGTAATATTAATGAAATAATAAATAATGATAAAAACACGCTTTAATATAGCAATACTATATTAGTAAAAGTATTATAATATTATTATTTATAAGTAAAACTATTATAATCCTATAATACTTTATAATCATATTAGACTTATAAATTCAATATTATATTATAATCATATAATAATGTCATATTATGTATAATGTATTATAATATAATCAATGAAATAATAATAATATAATATAATAATATTATGATTACTAAGATATATTTCAATGTAACAATACTATATTAATAATGAATTATAATAATATATAGTTGATATATTATTAAATTAATATATATTACAATATAATTATTAATATAATATATTAACTAAAGCTTATTAATATAAATATATTATTGATATAATATAATTATTATTATGAAAAGATGTGACTTTTACTATTAGAATGTATATATGTGGAATAGTAACTTTGAAAGGGTATCATATGGAATCAAATAGGAAAAAAAAAAAAACCATCTGTAGTACTATGATGGACCCCCAATTCGAGTTCATTACAAATTGGTATCAGAGCCTAGTTATGAATCTGGTGCATGCAGATGGTATGATTTCAGAACTTCAAGTTTTGTTCTAACACTCTCTTCACAAATCTATGAACACATACAAGGAATATCCATGCACTCTATAGTGCCATTACCCATTGAAAACTCAATTCAATATCATGCTGTGATCTTTACTTAGTAGTAGCCAATGTGGAAAAGGAAATTTCAAATTTTATCCCAGTGTAAATGATGAATGTGCTCTCACTACATAGCACATGGAGGAATTCGTGGTGAGACCACCATATGTATATCTTCTCACCACTTAAAAGTATATTTATGAAGCCATGTTAGTTTGAAATTCTTGAATTGTTGCAGCAGAGGTAATAGTGCATGAAAATATAATATAATGTGGAGGTGACAAACATTACATCAGATGATATATGTTGAAATAGAGTTTGAATAGTAGTCAATAGTAAGAATGAATAACCAGCAATTTGTTTATGGAGGGAAGTCATAGTGTAAGGAAGAGTCTTATAATCTTAATAGAAAAATCAAATGACAGTAACACGAAGGAACCAGAGACATCATGAAGTCATATTTATTTGCTAAGAATGATGCTCAATGGAAACTGCAAGTATCCAAGACCTCAGAAAGAGATGATGCAAATAGAAAGAATGATGAATAGATATTTGTAAACCAAGTGAGGTAGAAAGAGTTTAGAATGCAATTAATTCTCTTCCTCAAATTTCAAGTTCTTACTATATTACTGGGATCTGTGCTTGGGCAAAGCTGGGTGAAATTGAGAAGGCAAAAAGTACATTTGAGAAAATGCAAAATTCTGGGATGAGAGTGGCATCACCAATTGCTTATTATGCACTTCTTGATGAATATGTGGGCCATAATTTGTTTCTCAAAGCAAAGGAATTTTTAAGGAATATGTTTGATAAAAATTGGATCATGTTTGAACCAAATATGTGTGAGGCAATGGTTAAAATATATCTCAAATCAAGTGTTGTAGAAGAGGCAGATGCTTTCCTATTAAAGTTTATAATTAGAAACAAGTAAAGCCATATTATAAGACATTCATTGCAATATTAGATAAATATGCAAAAAAATGAGATATTACAAATACTAAAAAGGTTTTCCATGCTGAGAAAACACTGGACCTAACCCTAAATGTGGACGAGGGCCTTGTGGTAAATAAGATGGATGTGAGCTTCCATAGCCAAACTATTATTCTCTGGAATCATTTCAAAAAATTTGCATTTCCATGATGCAAGACCAGCAATCATTAATAGAGCTAACAATTTTCAAATGCCGCTAGATCCACAATTTTTCCTTACATTACTCAAGTACATCTAGTTGCTAAAATTATCATGATGGACAACAATCAGTTTGGTTAGCATTAATAGATGAAAATTTATCCTTCCACATATGCAAGATGCCTTGGCATGTGAAATTAAACATTCCCAATACATTGGATGACCACTCTAAATAATAAATATTTATGTTTGTCTTAGCAATACTCCTATTGGCCATCACATGGTTTGAAACATAAATGGTGACATTATTTTTGATTGGACATGATTATATGTGAGTTACTTCCATAGTCAATACACATGAACTTCACCAAGGTAGAACATGTGTACCACTAAGCATGACAAGTAAAGGTAAGTAAAGTAGGGCATGGGTACACCATGAACCCACCTACTAAG
The DNA here is from genome assembly GCA_028749045.1 of Cupressus sempervirens. NCBI lineage: Eukaryota > Viridiplantae > Streptophyta > Pinopsida > Cupressales > Cupressaceae > Cupressus > Cupressus sempervirens. Next base: position 598,456,392 of record CM053788.1, on the reverse strand, counting down.
GTAAGCTATTTTAAATTTTAAATTTTTATATACAAATGTAAATAATGTTTAATGTGATTATGAATAGAGTGAATATTAAGAATATAGAAGTATCATAAAAATTTATAAGTTTCCATTTAATTGTTTAAACATGAGAAATAGAAGTATTGCATACATAACATAAGAGTAATATTTTTGTATTACAAATATTTAGATAAGACTATTTTCAAAATTATTATTATTCAATATTTGATCGAAAGAATGTCTTATTAGATATAAAAGTATAAATGGCACTAGTAAATTATTGAAGAAAGGAGATATCTCAACATAATCTAAATACTTTGATCAATCACAATTGTTAGTAATATATATTGAAATCATATGGTGATCATGTGTAAAGATTCACTAAAGACTCTTAGGGGAGAATCATTGCAGATTTAGCACGTTTGCAAAACTCCTATCCCTAAGGGTCAGGGTGGGAGGTGATATAAACTCAAAGGATAAATTTGAAGAGGCTACCACATATTGAATATCAACATAAGCTCATCTTTGGTATTTTGAATTTTGAATTTTAAGATGAAATTACTAACATTCTTTTATTTTGGGATTCTCATCTAAGAATCAAAATGTTCTTAGGATTAAACTAGAGGAAGACCTTAAGTGGATATGAAGATTACTTCATACTCCTACATCACCACTTCAACACATTAGGGTAATGAGGTAAGATATATATTTTGTGCATATATTGCTATGAAATAATTGATACTATCTTTCTTATTATTGACACATTTTTTATTGTGAAGAATATTGAATAATCAATCAATGATTCTAGTTACAAAGAAGTGAAATCAGAATATATGAAAATGGAAAATATATATATGAAAAATGAAAAAAAAAAATGAAATATAAATATGTTGATTTAAGGAAAACATAGGAATTAGAATACATTTAAGTTATAGTACAAAGAGTCTATCTCTCATCCAAATTACGCAATCTTAGATAGGGAGTTGGTGGGGGGAAAGGCGGAGTAATTTTGAGCACTTGTCAGATACGCTTGGAGCTTGTTTCACATGCCCTCTGCATTGTCATTCTACTGTCAAGATGATCGTAACAAGGAGAGAGAAAGTTGTTTGTATACTATAAGAAGAAATCTTTCAAATGAACTAAATAAATTAAATTTAATACTCATTTTCTCATCCACATTATGATATCCTAAGGTAGGGAGTTGGTGGAGGGAGAGGCAGAGTAATTTTGAGCACTTGTCGTATACACTTGGAGCTTGTTTCACACGCCCTCTGCACTGTAAATCTACCATCTTATGATGTTTGTAATAAGGAAAGGGAGAAAGATTCCTTCAAAAGGATTATGTAAATAAGAAAGGGGAACCCTAGCACTTTCCTATGGAGTCTGTAATCAGGAGAAAACACCCTGTTGTAGTGCTAGTTAAGGGAAAGATAGTAATGGCTCCTTTTCACAAGAACCTTTCTAGCCAAACAAGCAATCCACTAAGTAGACCACCTTGTGTGGATGCCTAACACCCACCACCAAGGCCAAGGGGGCCAAAGTTCCACTCTTGGGCTTAGTATGGAACTGGCTTGGATTAACTAATGATTATTCAAATTTCTTTGAAGTTTATATATATTTATATGCATGTACTGATGCTTATTTTGTGGTTGCAGGGTTCATAAGCCTAATGAAGAAGTATAGTCATTGCGCATTGTTAATTTTAGGATCTAATTAAGGTTATGTATGATGTGTCTACATCGTGTATGCTTTGTGTCTTCCTCTATCTACACCATGTTTACTTCGTGTTTTCATTTATTAAAATGTATATTTTATAAATCTTTTAGGCTTTATATGCAAATATGTTTATATCTATGATTGATTTTGCTTGAGGACAAGAAAATTTGAGAGGGGAGGACTGTGATGTCCCCATTTTGGCAAGTAATTTAAATAATAATAAATATTTTATATAAAGTAATATTAATAAATAATAATATTATTCTATAAGTAATATTATAATAATTATATTATGTCATATTATAATAGTAATATTAATGAAATAATAAATAATGATAAAGACATGCTTTAATATAGCAATACTATATTAGTAAAAGTATTATAATAATATTATTTATAAGTAAAACTATTATAATCCTATAATACTTTATAATCATATTAGACTTATAAATTAATATTATATTATAATCATATAATAATGTCATATTATGTATAACGTATTATAATATAATCAATGAAATAATAATAATATAATATAATGATATTATGATTACTAAGATATATTTCAATGTAACAATACTATATTAATAATGAATTATAATAATGTATAGTTGATATATTATTAAATTAATATATATTACAATATAATTATTAATATAATATATTAACTAAAGCTTATTAATATAAATATATTATTGATATAATATAATTATTATTATGAAAAGATGTGCCTTTTACTATTAAAATGTATATATGTGGAATAGTAACTTTGAAAGGGTATCATACAGAATCAAATAGAAATAAAAAAAACCATCCATAGTAATATGATGGACCCCCAATTTGGGTTCATTACATTGAAGGACACCTATCAATCACATCTGCCCTTTTCTTGTTGCAACTCATGCCTATATAAATGAGTTTTCAAGGTAATGTGATGGTCTGAATTTTGTACAATTTTAAGTCGGTCCAATAGTGTGTAGTTGTTCTGAGTTTATTTTCTAGTTGTACTTTCTAAAGATATATTGAAATGACAAAACCAGCAAGTTGTTATGGGCTATCCTTTGAATTCTATTGGTCATTGTATTAGTCATCTAAAAGGATAATACAAAGGGGTATTTACACTATATTTGTGTCATCAATTTATGTCTCCTTTTTATGGATTTGTTTACTTTGAAGTCATTTTAAATAAGGTTTAATTTGGCTGAATGCAATTTGGATGTGTTGTATGCTGATATGACTATTGCTTTTAATTTAAGGAACTATATAAATGCTTCAATGAATCAATAGGGTTTATGAGTTTATAGAAAGGATACTTCATAAGAATGGAAATGGGTGATTACAATTGATTAATTCATTTACAAGTTAATTGAATTAGATCTCCCACCAATAGTCAATTTTTTGCCCAATGGATAAGGCACTAGTCATATAAGTTAGAAGTGAACAAGGATAAATTCTGCTACTGCATATCATAACAATTGTAAAATCAAAATCATTTTTCATTCAATTTTGTCCAAAGTTATAAATTCTGGTCAATACTCATTTATATCTATTCTCTAAGTCTTAGGTAGCTACTATTGTCAAGAATATTTGTAAATTCAAGGAGAATGATGAAGAAATCTGTTAATAAGGGATGCATACAAGTTTGAGAACATTAAAAGAAGTGAAGTAAACTACTCATGTGTTAGTAGATAGTAGATGAGAATCATAATGAAACTAAAAGAATCTCTACACAATAGCTTGCACTAGAATCATCCCTAGGTATACCTGCCTTGGTTTAGCAGAGCCAAAAGAGTAGGAAACCATCCTTTGGTTTTGTTGAAGTTGGGTCCAAATGGTTTACTTATATAATTGATAATAGGAATTGGCTGATCCTTAGGTTACATGAGTGTTATCATTTTGGTATTGAACATTTTTTTTTTTCAGTAGGTTTTAAAAACCAACAGATCCAGATGACACCCACAACTTATCATTGTATGCATGGAATGTGGCCTCTGTTTAACACACACACTTCAACATGGTCTTTATATGTGGACTCATCTTGGAATGAACATGAGGTTGTTCACGCAAGAAGAGTCCTGCAAGACAACCTATTGCCTTCTATCTAGGTGGATTTTTCCTACTTATGCTCTTAGATTATAGGTAGAGGCAATTAGACCATGCTAGAATGAAGGATTTAAATGCAATTAAGCCTATATGAGTGCAATTATTCTAAAATGAGATATGCATTTAATCTAAGAACATATAAAGTAAGATTAACTAGATGTATGCATATTAAAAATAAAATGATTCTTAATCTAAGAAATGAAAGTGTATGCTAATAATAAGTGCACAGTTCAATAGAGTTTTGATAGCAATAAATTTTCAACCTCTATAAGAAGGAACCGTGAGTCCCTTAAATAGAATTTTTGGAATCCATCAATAGGTTAGATCAACTCAGATTGACAGTTACGATTGAAGCAAAGATTTAGTTAAGATGGAAACTTCCTTGTACAAATGAAGTGACCTATTTCTAATCTAAGCGTGATGAGCAGTTAATTGAACTTGTCATGGGTGTGAGATCAAGTTAACTAGATTGATTCCAATTTGAGAGATAGTTCACTCAGAGTTTCCATTTAGAACTGAAGAGTAGAATTAGGAAAGATATTTAATTTAATAAAATGAGATATGACCTCATAAATACCTTTTCTATTTAATTAAATCATTTCATTCAATTAATTAGAATAGGCATATTTATTAAATTAACTAAATTTAATTCCTTAGTACATTAGCCTTAGGTGATAATTTAATTTAATAAAGTATAAATACTTTAGATTAAATTAAATTTAAATCAAATAGGTTCAATGTGACTAATATGAGTAAATACTATAGGAATCAAATAATAAGTATGATGAACATAGGTTATGGTTTTCTGCATCTAACAATTAAGTCAAGTAGTGAATGTCAAAACAAGAATTTTCTAGTGACATAGGACTTAGGAATTGATCAAAATAGACCAAATTTGGTTATTATGGAAATGAGCCAATTTTGTGGTATTACATTTTGCCCCTCTTTGAATGAATGTGCGAGAAACATGTTCGATTCAAAGAAAATTAGAAAGCATGATGCAAAGATGAGATTGGTTTCATAGTTGATGATCCAGAGACCAATTGATAAGCTTTCAAGAACCATCTCCAGAATGGAGCTTGATCCTAAGGAATCCAAGAAAAAAACCTAGATACGCAAACTAATAAGCATTTAAAAGGTTTCCCTCAAAATTAAGTTTAACCTTTAAGGATCCAAATAGAACACCTAGATACTTGAGATTGATAAGCATTTAAAAGATTATCTCCAGAACAGAGCTTAACCTTTAAGGATCCAGATAAAACAACTAGATACGTGAGTTGATAAGAATTTAAAAGACTATCTCCAAAATGGAGCTTAATCTTTAAGGATCCAGATAGAACACCTAGATACCTAAGTTGATAAGAATTTAAAAGACTATCTCCAAAATGGAGCTTAATCTTTAAGGATCCAGATAGAACACCTAGATACCTAAGTAGATAAGCATTTAAAAGACTATCTTCAGAATGAAGCTTAATCTTTAAGGATCTAGATAGAACACCTAAATACTTGAGTTGATAAGAGTTTAAAAGACTACCTCTAGGATGGAGCTTAATCTTTAAGGATCCAGATATAACACCTAGATACCTAAGTTGATAAGCATTCAAAAGACTATCCTAGAACAGAGCTTAATCTTTAAGGATCCAAATAGAACACCTAGATCCCTAAGTTGATAAGAACTTAAAAGAATATCTCTAGAATGGAGCATAATATTTAAGGATCTAGATAGAACACCTAGATACCTAAGTTGATGAAAGATAACAAGATCAAATTACAAGTCATAGAATCATCCCGAGAATGAGGCTTGACTCTCAGGAGTTGAGGTTCAAATTTTCCTAATACCTATAATCAACTGATGACAAGATAAAATATATGACAAAGATGTTAGATAGAGGAGAAAAAGATGCCCCTAGTGAAGAGATGCCCCAAAATGATGAGGACATAAGATGGGAATGAGATTCCTTGAGCAATAAGAATTCAGATTGATTTGGAATTGGAGTTCAATGATGTAATCATCTTGCCCCCTGAGGAACAAAATCAAAAGATGACACACCAAAAATATGATGTAAAGCAATATGTTGAGAGATATAGAAGGAACCCAAGATTTAGTAGAATGTAGAAGAGACCAGAATGATCAAAAGAAAAGTCAAAGTCAATTTGGCATGATGTTGAGATCCAAAAGACCAAGTTTGACCAATAGTTGACCAAAGTTGCCTTGAGTTGAATTTTTCAAAAATAAATTTGAAATTTTGAAGAATTTTGAGTTGAAAAGATTCCAAGAATTATAAAGTATCAAAAAAATTTGAACTGCACAAGCATTTGATCACGTCAGTCCCAAAATTTTAAAATGTGTTTTTGGGCTACTTAGGTGTGTCAGATTTTGAATTTGATCCCAAAAATGGATTCAGAATGGTCAAATTAGCTAGGGGGTGATTTTTGTGCAAATTAGAGCACTTTGAAAAATTAGGTCAACACCTATATAAGGGCCCAAGGGGGGCCATTTTCAATTCATTTGCACATTTTGTCTTTTGTGAATAGGAGCTCTGAGAGGAAGATGGCAGTTAACGTGAGATATCATCATTTTGAGTGATCTCATTGACACAATCAGCTAGTAGATTATACACCATCAGTGAGTGATCGATAACCATCCTTCATACTTTTAGTTTTACACATTTTGATCTCATTTTTTACACTTTTAACATGTTTTTAGGTAGTCAAAATCAGTCTTCATGCGAGACTATTCTTTCTTGCATGAAGGCAGTCTCTTCTTGTGCGAAGATTTTCCAACCTGGTGTATCTTTGTGTACATTAGTGGGGGTTCTTGCATGGGAGATACCCACTTCTCACATGAAGAATGTGAGAATTTTCATTGGTGGTCATCGTCTTTCATGCAAGACTATCTGTCTTCATGTGAGAACTTGTTTCTTTAAGCAAGAGAGTCTCTCTTCATGCAAGGTTGTGATCACTCACATGAGCTCACATTTTTTCACATGAGGCCATGTTTTCTCATGCAAAAATGTACATTCTAGAATGAAGAAATTCATTCTCATGTGAGGAAATACATCTTTGCACAAAAATCTATAACAAGTGTAGTGGAAATTTTCATTATTTTACATTTTTAGCATGATTTTCACATTTGTTTCTTCATCGTTCTAATTTTTTGATTGAGTTTTGACTATTTTCTTGTCACTATTATTTGTTCATGTGGGCAGGAGGTCCTTGGTGATGTTTCATTCAGATCCCACTATCCATCGTATGGGGCTTTATTGCAGAGCCTAGATGTAGTGGACATGGCTCATATAGACAAATTGGGACTCACTTATCTATGTTAGATCTCAGCATTACTGGTGAATCATGGCCTACTGACTACCTTGGTGGAGCATTTCCATTTAAAAATGAACACCTTCCACCTTCCTCAGGGCGAGATGACTGTGACTCCTGAGGACATTTACAAGATCCTATGGATCCCCTTCCATAGGCTAAGAGTGACCTATGACACAATGCCTAGGGAAGTTACAGAGGCATTGTGTACCATTTTTGGGAGACACTTAGCAATTGGATGAGCCATCACTTGGGATGAGCTTGTCCACACAGATTGGCCATATTCATTAGCTGCTTCTTGGTACTTGACAAAGGGCAGCATGGACTGGAGTGCGGATGGGGGATTATGCTACAAAGGATGTTGGATTCTCTAGAGAGATTTGGATGGGGCCAGTGCATGCTTGCCCATATGTTATATGAGATGCATGAGATAGTGTATCATGAGTGGAAGAGTATGGCCACTAGTGTGTATGTTTTATAGGTCTGGGCATGGGAGCACCTACTAATCACACTACCAATTTTTGAGGAAGCTCAGGAGCCTACAGAGCCATACATTTGCAGATATAGAGGACATATTACCCAAGTAGGCCTAGGTAAGATAAAGTAGTGGAGGGCCCATTTTGATGACTTGGTCTCCATCATATGGCAGTCCTAACAAGAGATCGAGGAGTGGATGACACTCCTAGGGAGCTCAGTTGGATGTTTAGCTCACAGTCGCTGGTCGATAGGACCACATATATCATCAAGTAGTTCACCATCAGCTAAGTATGGATGTAGTAAAGGAGGTAGTAGGACATGTACCAAGAGTTTTGGGCCTACCCACGAGTTGTGAAGGATCTGACACAGGGATGGCCAATGAGGCTAGATGTAGGGCAGTTGATGATTGATGTGCACAACCTAGTTGTGACATGGTGGGACTACCATCTAGAGGTAGCAAATGTAGGGGTGATGGTAGCATATTAGGAATATCTTATCGGTCACCCCATCCCATAGTTTACAAACCTCGTGGGGGGAGCAATGCTAGCTCCATAGCAGGCACTAGCATAGCAACAACAAGCTCCCCCATAGCAGGCTCCCGAGTAGTGGGCTCCACAGGGCCCACTACTAGACATGCAATAGCGCATGAGATAGGTATAGATCCCTGCATGATAGATGGGATTGGATCCAAGGGCTGAGGGTAGCAGTTGAGGGCAGAGATGGTGATAGAGGCTGAGGGTGGAGGAGCAAGCACTGGAGGTTCTCAATGAGGAGATGCAGGAGTAGCCTGCCACAAGATCTCAGCAGATGTTCTAATGACAAAGAGAGTAGATCTAGCAGGCTCCCTAGTAGATCAAAGAGTTAAAAATTTTAGTAGTGGTGAGGGATGCATGGCTAGCAGAGCGAGATTAGGAGATCCTAAGACTGTAGGAGTAGGTACAAATAGACGAGTAGAGGGTAGAGATGTTGCAGGATGAGGTCAGATTGTAGATGGCCCGAGTGGCTTATTATTTCTCAGCATACTCTATAGTTGTGCTTGATGAGGCTCAGTAGGTTCCTTAATTTTCCCAGTATACCCAAGATTTTGGAGGTGCACAGCCTCCAACGAGACTAGATATGCCACCTCCTCCCTCTCCTCTAGCTGAAGGGTGTGATGGCATAGGCCACAATTAGCTATTGATTACTTTGATCCCCAATTTTGTTTCTAGATATGTATCCATTGGTGTGCCAACACCATTATGTATCATTTTGATTGATAGCACTCAATAGTGCACTCATTTTTGTACTTCCACATTTTTGATATACATATATATGAGATTTTGAGCTGAGTATCCTTGTGTACATGTCATTGTCTGTGTCTACTTTACCTTGATGTATATGAGATATTGATGATTATGAGATGCATGTGTTATGTTATGGATGCATATATACTTTGATGTGATGTGATGCAATGTGAGTATGTACAATGGATGATACAAGTATACAGATGAATGCATATAAAAATGAACTGACATCTCATGTAGTGTTGCATACTTTTGCTTGATAGTGACAGGTATTTTATTGAGGAGCACAAACCAATGAACCAAATGCTTGTGTAGCCATGGAGAATCCAGATACATTTGAAGAGACCCTCAAGCCCTCATCACAAAGGATGAAACATAATTGTAATTGAATCGTGTGCTTATTCAAATGAAGTATGCAATGCAAGACTATATTAAGTGCAACCCTAGGTTTGATTACCAAGCCTTGACCAATTACCATCACTGAGCATAGGACAAAAATCCCATATGTCATACAATTCCCTCTAACATTGCAATCATGGGAATATGAATAGGACATATGTTGCAATTTTTTTAGGATTAAATGTAAGCCTTCGAGACATGAGAAGCCAGAATGACCAGAACATTTGTCCCTTTTATTGTAGCAAGTTAACATAAGCATCAAAATATAAATGTTAGGATGACTAGAATGTTGCTAAGTATTCCATAAGTATTTTTTCTACAATACTTATGACCAAACACACAAGAGATCCATCTCATGCTAAGTATTCCATAAGTATTTTGTCTACAATGACCCTTGCATTCATAATCGAAGACAAAAATGTGCTAGATATACTCATAGTGACCCATACGTTCACTTAGCAGGACAAGTATTAGTATGTACTATAGCATGAAGAGTTCACTAGAATAGACAAGGATAAGTACCAATGTTATTGATGTATCCTTATAAAAGGAGTTGACGTACACCTAGCCATCCAATACAAGATAGAGGCTCTTATAGTGGGCACCCCTCATATAGGAATTTATCAATTAATTGGAATTAAACTACAGACAAAAAGAAAAGAAAAGATTATGCCCCCAATCATTACTTCTCTAGTCAAAATGACATCATCAAGTCATTTGAGGAGACATGATAAAGAAAAAACAAAGCAAAAAAAGAAAATGCTCAATGTATCCAAACCAGTATGCTATTTTGAGTTTATTTTTGTCATGTCAAGTGTCAGTGTCTAGAACATATTTGAAAGAAATCTCTTCAGTAGGGTGACAACAGTAGGTAGAAGTAGTCAAAATGACTGGTGATTGAGGTTAGAGAGGAATCTTCAAGGTGAAGAACCTAAGAGGATTGCATGATAGTAGAAAAACATAGCCAGGATGATTGGTGACTAACATAAGAGAGATCTTCCATAAAGGAATCTGGAGATGTGACCCAAGAAATAGTAGGTAGACATAGCTAAAACAACTGGTGACTATTGCAAAAGAGATTCTATGAGGAGAATCTTGACAAAGAGTGACACTTTGTGATAGTAGGTAGACATAGCCAAAATGACTGGTGATTGTTGCAAAAGAGATTCTATGAGGAGAATCTCAAAAGAGTGACACTAAAGGGGAATGCCCCTGAGCTATGACAAGACTCAATCCATGGATAAATGAGAAAAAAGTAAGAAAAGTAGTAAAGAAACTATACAAAGAGCCAAGAGATGTGCTACAAGATCAAGCACTGGGAACAAGAGGTGCCTATTTACCAGGTTTTCATCTTCTTGGTGAAAATTCTCTTTTTTTTCCTACCATGATGCCTATTTCTAGGTTTTCACCAATGGCACCTTTTTTTGTTTTTCAAATTTGTTTTTATTATTTTTCTCTTTTTTTTTTTATTTTTTTGTATTTTTGGATTTTTCAATTTTTTTGGTGTTACCAAGGCTACTATTACTAGGTTTTCACTAGGATAACAAATTTTTCAAGACTTTTTCTAATTTTTATAATTTTTTTAGGACATATAGATTTGTAAAAAGAGCTACTGATATCATATCAACTATAAAACTACTTTAGGTGGAGAGTGTTGATAAGTTTCTTGAGTACTTCTCCTTCAGTTGTGGAAAGCTGATAGGTGCTAGATCCATATACTATAGTAATGATGTAAGGACCAAGCCAATTTGGTTCAAACTTCCCTTTTTGAACTCATTTTTGTTGATTCTTAGGGTTCTCTCTAAGGATGAGATCACCTAGCTGGAAGTCATGTGACCTAACCCTTCAATTGTAGCTTCTTGACATTCATTGTTGATAAGCTTGTAGATGATCACCTGCCACTTGCCAACGTTCATCCAATAACACTAGGCTATGCTATAGTTGTCATCAATAATAAGACCCTTCATAAAGATTCTCAAGGTAGGAATCTCAACCTCTATTGGAAGCACAACATCCACTCCATTCACCAAAGAAAATAGAGTCATACCTACTAGAGTCCTGATGCTTATCCTATATTCCCACAAGTCTAGATTAATCTGGAGATGCTAGTCTCTCCCTGATTTGTTGACTATGTGATGAAGAATTTTGAGAATTGCCTTATTGGATGCCTCAACCTAGCCATTACCTTGGGGGTAATAAATGGAAGACCAATGTTATGTAATTTTGAATTTCTTGCATAGTTCCTTGAGGTCTTTGTTCTTGAATTATCCTCCATTGTTAGTAATTATTGAGGATAGTATATGATATTTGTAGATGATGTAGTTTGTGATAAAAAGAGCTACAATTTTTCTATTGGCAACTATGAGAGGTATTGCCTCTACCCCCTTCATGAAGTAACCTATAGCAGTGATGATGAACTTATGTCCATTAGATGAGGTTTGGTGAATCTAACCCACCAAGTTAAAGGACCATTTTTGAAATGGAAATGTTGTAGTAGAGGGAATCAACTCTTTGGTTGGAGCGTGGATCAGATTCCCATGAAGTTGACACTGTTTGCAAGATCTAGCATACTTGATAGCTTCTTGCTCCATTTTAGGCCAATAGTAACCAGCTCTAAGAAGTTTGCAAGCTAGTTTCAGGCCATTTGAGTGAGATCCACAAATGCCCTCATGAATTTCAATTAGTGCATGTTTGGACTCTTCTTGTTCTAAACACCGAAGGAGTGTTCCATCAAGACCTCTCCTATATAATCATCAACAATAATGACATAATGTGAAGCATTACATATTAGGTAACATTTCTCATTATGGGTCAGACCTTTTGGAATGGTTTGATTACGAAGATAGGAGTAAATGTGATGGTAGTAGGATGATTCTTGTCCTACAATAGAATAGATCATCCTAGAATCAAGGGTGTCATAGGCTAGGTAGTGTAATGCTTCCACCAAGAACTCATGTCAGAGATCATTTTCAAGCATCTGTAGTAGGGAGGCTAAAGTAGCCATGGCATTAGCCACTTTATCATCTACTTGTGGAACTTGCTAGAAGGTAATTGGCACAAAATAATTCTCCAAGTCATCAACCATACACTTGTAAGGAATTAGTTTTTCATCCTTTGTTTGGTATTCATCATTAACCTGATTGATGACAAGTTGAGAGTCACCAAAAATTTCTAACTGATCCACTCTCCATTTAGTTGCAATTTTCATGCCATTGATCAAAGCCTCATATTCAACAATTTTATTTGTACAAGGAAACATAATCTTGTATGCTTTGGGCAATGAATATCTCTGTGGTGTGATGAAGAGTAATCTAGCACTTGATCCCTATTGTGTGAAGGACCTATCAAAAAAAATGACCCACATTTGATGTGTGAGTGTTAGGATTGAGTCATTAGGGAAATCAATGTTCATTGGTAGAAGACTCTATATAGGTGCATCAGCCAACTAATCTACAATCATCTATCCCTTGATAGCTTTGCGTTCAAGCTATCAACATATTGAATGTCAAACTCACTTAGTATTATAACCCACTTAGGCAATCTTCCTATGAGAGCTACCTTATTGAGCAAGTACTTTAGTGGATCTATTTTAGCTATGAGCCATATAGTGTGGACAAGCATGTAGTGTCTAAACTTTTTAGAAGCAAAGATGACTGCCAAGCAAGCTTTCTCAATGATGTTGTAGTTTGTCTCATAAGAGATTAGTGTATGACTCAAATAATACATAGCTCTCTCTTTGTTGTCATTGTCTTCTTGAGCCAATAGGATTCCCAAAGACATTTTAGTTGTTGAAATGAATAAAAGCGAAGGCTTCCCATGGAGAGGAGGAATTAGGATTGGCAAATTGACAATATGTTGTTTGATCTATGTTAAGCTTTTCTCATAATCTTGGCTCCAATTGAATTTCACACCCTTATGTAAGGTCTTTATGAAGGATTGTGATCTATTTGCCAATTGTGAGATAAACCTATAAATAAATTGGAGGCTTCCTTGTAGACCTCTCATATGACTAATATTTTGAGGTGGTGACATATCCATTATTGCTTGTACTTCCTCTAGATCCACCTCAATTCCTTTTGTAGAGATGATGTTTCCCAAAAAAATTCTTGATGTGACACCTAATGTGCATTTCTTAGGATTGAGCTGAAGACTAAAATTTTCCATACAATCTAGGATGGGTCCCAAATCTTGCAAATGAGTATTGTTTTTAGCCCTTTTTACCAAAGTATCATCCACATAGTCCTCCATGTTCTTATGCATCATCTCATGGAAAATTGTAGTAATAGCTCTCTGATATGTAGCACCAGTGTTCTTCGAGCCAAATGGCATTACATTCCAACAAAAGGTTCCCCATGCACATGTGTAAGCCATTTTCTCCTGGTCTTTTGGCATAATTTTTATTTGATTGTATCTAGAAAACCCATCCATAAGTGAGTACATCTCATAGCCAGCCCTCATGTCAACTATCATATCAATGTTGGGAAGCAAAAAATAATCCTAACGACATGCCAAGTTGAGATCATAGAAGTTAGTACAAACCCTGATAGATTTATCATGCTTGGAAACTGGAACAATATTGGATATCCATTCATCATAATCAATGGCACGAATGAAACCAACTTTTAGAAGCTTCTCTAGTTCTACTTTGATGAGCAATGCAACATGAGGATGGATTTTATGAAGTTTCTATTTAACTAGTTTGATGCCTAGTGCTATGGACAAGTGATGCATGATAAGATCAGGGTCCAGTCCTGGCATGTCAAAGTATTTCCAAGTAAAATTTATCTTCTTTTCTTTGAAAAAGGCAATGAACTTCTCCTTTTCTTTGGGTGATAATGACTATGCCAAATGTATCATATGAGGATGTTCTTCTATGCCTAGATTAATTGGGTGTGTTGGCTCTATCAATACTGATGATCTCTCCTAAAAGTGACTTGGAAGCACATCAAATATCTCATCTGTGGGCACCTCAGAGAGGTTTTCACCTTGGATACATCATTTTTTTTTACTTTTTTGGGTTTTGACACTGCCACAATGTGGTTTTCACCATCGGACCTTTTCCATTTTTTCTTTTTAATTGTATGACTAAGATATTTGATGTCAGCTTTAGTCATGTTGATGCCCTATTCATTGGTGGAATATTTTATAGGTTTGATAGTGTTTAGGTAGCAAGTGAGAGCATAGTCATTTTGGAATGTGGGAACTTCACTAGATGCATTAAGGTTCTAGTCTATAAGCTCAGGATGTGTGAGTGAAAGAGTAGTGGTTAGTTCAATTGCATTCACAGTATAGTCATTAAGTGCTTGGACCAAAAATTCAAGACATATGACAACTTTGCCCACAAATGTGTTCAAATGCCTGTGAGTACTAACATTAGCAATTGATGACACTAGGACACTAGTGGGATTAGACCCATCTAACCTAACCCTAGACATTTAACCCACTCTGATTTGTTTTTCATAGACATTCACTTGGTCAATGTCTTTATCAATAGTCACTTCTAAAAGAGAGTCAAACTCATATTCCTTAGAATTAGTACTACATGGTGAGAGACTATTGATAGGGACACACTTGCCTTCATCATCTGGGTTCTTACATAGATACTCAATATGTAATGACTAACTAGACTCTCCCTTTTCTAAATGATCTTTGGGTTGCTCAATATTGTCCTTAGAAGAATCACTAGTATCATCCATAGTGCTAACACATGGCACAAATTCATCTAGCTCAGTAAAGAATTTAGCAAGATCATGAGGAATAGGATAAGGATAGGGATCCTCATCATCAAATTGTTCCTCTTGAGTGTCTGACTCAGCTTGTGACTCATTTCTAGATGAACTCTCAATTTTTGGTATGAATTTATTAGGTCCCAAATGGAAAGGAACCTTCTTAAATCCTAAGCCAGTTGTATCCTTATTGCTTAGAGTTATTGCCTTGATAGGATTAATTAGGCCATTGTTATTATAGCTAATAGGACCAGTTCCCTTGTAACCAAAACACTTCATAAGCCTAAGACCAGGTCCATGTTTCTCAGAAGTGATTTCTTGAGCTTGCTCTATTAAGTCTACTAGAGTCTCTTCTCCATAAAGCCATGTAGCAATGGCTCTATTTTCACTTTCATCCTCTAAGGGAAATATAGCTTTGACAAAAGTGTCATTATACTTAGTCTGAGGTATCAGAATGAATGGCTTCTTTGCCTCTAAGGGTCTCCCATAATGATGAGGAGACTCTAGAAGAGATGTTAATGACATCATTGGTTCAATATGATACTCTCCCATGCTAGTTTCTTTCAGTTTGAATGACTACTCAATTTGTTTTAGCTTATTGTCATGATAATTAGTGGATTTATGATTACTAGGAGTGACAGTTTTAGTAGCTTTGAGTGTATTGTAGGTATAGCTAGTAGTAGTAGGAATAATAACTTTAGAACCATGAAATGGGAATTTGATGCATTGGTGATATGTTGAGGGCACAATGCACATCTCATGTATTCGTGACCATCCTAATAGAGTGTTATAAGCCAAGGGAATGTCAAGCACCTAACAGGTGACATCCCTCCCTATAGGAACAACATGAATGGGTAAGACCACAAGACCTAGAGACTTTCATTCCACTTCATCGTATGCTTTAATGGTAGTCTTGTGTTGAGGATCAATAGAGTCCTCAGAATAATTCAATTTTCTAAATAGAGCAGTAGAGACAATGTTTAGGCTAGTGTCATTATCGATGAGTACCCAATGAACATGTGTTTGATGTATTATAACCTTGATGTGCAGAGGTTGATTGTGCAAGTGACTCAGTGAGTTATCATCCTCCTAAAAGAAGGTCATAAGATAAGGTGAGATCAGGTGACCTACCATGGATATAAATCGCTCAAGATCAAGATCTTAAGGAACATTTTCCACAGTGAGGGCTTTGTCTAGAATCTAACTATGAGAAGGCAAGATTTTAAGCAACTCAAAGATAGATATCTGAGCATTAGTTCATGTTAGTTGGTTGAGAACACTATAACTAGTTGCCATTGAGTTCATTGTGAGTTTTTCACCTTTTCCAAATGGAGTAGCAAGGGCTCTATCTTTATGTTGTTCAAGATTGGCAGTAGAAGACACAGGGCCTTTGAGCACCAACTTGGTGTGAGAGTGAGTAATAGCATTAGCATAGTGTTACAAAGGTGTGTTGTCCATTGTATTGGAAGTAGGGCCCCTCAAGATGAATGGTGTCTTGGATTTGTCATTATCTTGTTTGCCCTTAATGGTAATGATGTTGCAGTATTCAAAATCCATAGGTTCAACCATGTTAATCACATTGTCATCATTGGAATATGTATAGTTGACCTTGTTATTGGGTTTTCATTTCGAAGTCTCTCCTTTTTCATATGCCAAGCAAGGCTCTTTTAATTCCTTGTGGTTGGAGTTTTTTTATGTCCATCTACCACAAGTTCACCAACATCAATCATGTCCTAGACTTTATGGTGCAAGTTTATGCAGTTGCTAGGTTTGTGTCCCTTATTTTGGTGATACTCATAGAATGAGGTTTTATTCCACCATGGTGGACATGGTTGTGGATCATAGGGATGAGGGTTGTCCATTGGTGAAATAAGCTTGTGTTGTAATAATGTTTTGTAAAACACATCCAAAGGTTCACCCAAGGATGTATACTCTCACTTAGGGCATGCGGTTCATGAGTTTCTCAGTTTGTTCCTAGATGTCTTTTTGTTAGGAGGAGGCTTCCCAACATTTTTGGCTGCATTGAGGCCATATATGGGATTAAATGTTGCCTTAGTAGGTTTGGGAGTGACATTTTCAACAACTCCATCATGTACCATTTCTTGGTTCTTGTTGACATATTTGGTTTTATCCCTGTTGGAGGTGGAACCTTATTTTGTGTCCTTCTAAAAAGTGAGTTCACCTTTCTTGACCATAAATTCCTCAATGTGGATAGCTTGTGTAATCATGTCTTCAAAGGTACATAGACCTTGAAGTTGGACTCTATATCTAAAATTAGGTAGGAGATTATTAGTGAAGATGTCAAGCTTTTCTATTTCCAAAATTTTGTGTGAATACTTAGTGTAAATTTGTCTCCACTGTTAGAGGAATGTGAGGAAAGGTTCTCCAACTTTCTGCTTAAGGTTGCATAGATCTCAAATTTTGATAGGGTTTTGAATGTTATGAGAATATTGCTAGACAAATAAGTTGGAAATTTCATCAAATGTCTTGATACCGGGAGGTAAGTGTGAAAACCACTCCAAAGCCTGACCACTTAGGCTCCTAGGGAATAAATGCATGAGGTATGTCTGATCATGTATAAGCTCTATAAACAAGGTGGCAAACTTGTGCAAGTGATCTTGGGGATTAGTGGTGCCAAAGTACTTGTCATACTTAGGTAGCTCTATGCCTTATGGGAATGGAGGCATGCTTATGCTCTTGTCAAATAGAAATAGACAAAGAACATCTAATGTGTACATTTTTATGGGTGTCTCTTTCTCATGCATCATCTGAGTCAGTTGGTCTTGGATAATTTTCAATTTTTTTTGGAGTTTGGAAGTCTTAATTTCTTTTTCAGGCATGATAATGGTTTCTACATTGAAATGAGAGGGCAACTTAGCTCCCTCTTGGGCAAGTTTGAGAAAGTACCTTTCTTTCTCTTTGTTGAGTAGGATTCCCATGACCCTTTGAAAGTTTTTGTCTCTTCAAAATTTTGCTATGTTTCAGGGATTATTTCCACCTCTTCCTATTCCTCATTAGTTTCATGATCTTTCTCTTTCTCTTTTTCATTCCTAGGTGGTTCTTGATGTCTACTGTGACTACCATGTTTAGGTTCACGATTAGTCATTGTAGGAACGTGTTCAATTTCAGTATGTTGTTGTTTCAAAAGCTCCTTTGAAAAGGAAGTCAGACATTATTTTTGGAGATACAAGACTCCTACCAATCTTAGGATCCTCTTGATACAAAGGTTCCTAGTTTGTTGAAGATTTATGGAAAATGTTTGTTGGACTCAAGGTGACCTCACAGGTGAGGGAGATTGTGAAGATGCCTCACTAGAAAAATTGGATGCAAACTGTGTAACAAAAGGTAAGTGACCTCTACCATGATTAAAAACCCTAGCACAACCTCACCTAAGTCTAAGAAGATAAAACATGTTGCCACTCCTTCTTGCGATAGTCATAGACAAGGACAAAAAGCAAGAACCTGGACAAGGATAGCACTAAAACTTAGCCTCAATAGGACAAGACAAGAATCTTGTATACTAAGGCACAAGTAGTCTAATTTGAAGGCTAGAATAGCCAAAGGTTATGACTAATGTAATGTAGATTATTACAAGCACTAAAGAATGAGAAATTAGAGAACTAAAGGACAAGACTAGTCAAAGTGTAGATCACAAACCTTTAGTTTAAGCTGAATGACACTATTCAAGACTATGTACAAATAGAAAAGAGATAACTTAATGCAAGAAATAGATTGAATGCAGGTCACATATTGGTTGGATAAGCTGATTTGACAGTTTTAGAACAAGATCTCATGTGAAGATTCTCCGTGAGCTTCACGAGAAAGTTAACCGGGTCGTGCAAAGACTCGAAACACCAATTTAAATTTGTGCAAAGACTTTCTTTGGCTTGTGCAAAGAAGTGATAGGCTAACAAAGATAGTAGGCAAGATCTTGTGTGGGTATACACAAGATCTCGTGTGAAGACTTAAACTAGGTCATGCAAAAAGATGAATTCTCACATGAGAAAATACAAGTCTGTGCACAAAAATTAGGACCAGATTGACAATAGCATTGGATTTCAAAGATATTTCTTGACTATTTGGATAGATTGGATAGACTAGTTAGACTAATTTTTTGGGTAGATAGCAATGTTAACTCTGTAAATTGTTTGGAAAAATGTTTCAAGTTGCAATTAAGACAAAGTGTTTGAACAAGACAATGCGAAGGAATCATTAGTCAAATACAATCCAACTCAGGGAAAATCAACTCAAAGGGACAGGGGAGTCTTGACTCTTAGTTTGTTTGAGGAAGTTTAGACATGTTGAAGACTCGATAACAAACACACTTTATCCCTAGAAATAGAAAATGGTAGAGAAGGAAAAACCTTTTTCCCACATCTTATGTGCATGCGTGTACCTCACATAGTCGTGTCACCCCCTAGAGGGCACCCGTGTTTTTGGTATATTCAAAGGACTCTATAGTATACGCTGAATGAGCACCCTTGTAGCAGGGGATGAGCATGTATACCACCTTCAAATATCTAGTAGCATGCCTATGGTGAGTTCTACAAGAGAGATTCTTCCTCCTCCTTGCACAAATATTATGCCTCCTTTCAGAGGTGAACAAGGTAGTTTATAACTAAAAGGTGTTTACTTGGCTTCCATTCAAATTAATCCTTGGTGGCTCTACAAGAAAAGTTCAGGCTACTAGACCACACTAGCATCTAAAAGTGCAAACTACTTTCTTAGTAAGCCAGGGGTTGGTGCTGACTAGTGCAAAAATAGAGCCTCTCCTTGACATGTGATATCAAGAGTGAAGGAGAGGAAATTAATCTAGCCTTGGAGTCCTTTTCTCTACAAGGATTCTTTATTATAGTGAGTTGGAATCTTCAGCAAAAGGATTGTTCTCACTTGGGTCATTTATGGATGTTGGAACACTCTAGTAGGCCCTTTAAAGGATTGACATAGATTGGTGGTCTAGATTTAAGGGTTTGAGTTTCTAATTTCCCTCAAAAGGAAAGAGCATAATCCTCTACCTTATTTCCTCACCCAAACAAATAGAATAGATTAATTACCCACTTATCTTAATCAATCTAGACTCATCCTTCCTAAAGATTTTGATTCCCTTAAAAGGAAACCATCATCTTATCATAGAAAAGAACAAGCATTGGAGAACCACTAAGCTGCTTTCCTCCCTCAGAATGCCATCTTTTGGAAGTGTCTAGGTTTCTGATTCACCCTTGATCATGACCTCCAAGTGGTGAAGAACATAATCCCCTATTTTTCCATCTTGCACCCTGTTGGGGTTTTAAAATGGACTAAAACTACTAAGTAGCAAAATGCTTAATACCAAGATGATAGTACTCATACAATCTAAAGACTAGCCAAAGCATTTGGGCCCAACTTCAACAAAACCAAAGGGGGTTTTCTACTCTTCTGGCTCTACAAAACTAGGGTGGGTATACCCAGGGATGATTCAAGACTAGGAAAATTGTATGAGGATTATTTCTAGTTTCATTCTGATTCTCATCTCAAATCCTCGAATACATACACAATTCTTGATAACTTGATAAACACATCCCATATAACAGAGATGGCAAAAAATTCTTCTATAGATCTGTAGATGTTCTCAACAATAGTGGCTAACTGAAGCTAAAACATTCCATGCAGACAAGTACAGGCCAAATTTTAAGATCTATAGGAAACAAAAGTAAAATTGATTTAATTCTGCATTTTTGACAACCATTTGTGATATATTCCTCTTTCAGCTAGATCAAATTTGATCAGTGCCCAATCCATTGAGGTTCGGAGTCTAGAACAAATCCTTAGATCTGATTTTTTGCCTTACAACAAATTTTATGATCAATTTTTATTAGAATTTATCATTCAAAACCCTTTCCACTACTATAGTAACCTTATCACATTCACCAAAACTTTTACTTAATCCATTTAATTAACAATAGTGATAAATAGATATACAACCTAACTAGATTGCATTCAATTGCGTAGGCCTTGACCTATACAAAATCAAGATAACCAAGTAATCAAAAGGAGACAAAGTTCAAAAAGAATTGATATGGGGACAATACAAAATTTGTACTCATTTTCCTTGAAAATTGTATATAGTTTACAATAGACTCAGAATGACCTTTAGAAAGAAACACATGTCATTCTATATTCATGTATTCTCAGAGAAATGACAGAGAAAATGCATCACAAAATTTCTTTCAAAACATTGGACAAAAGAAAAACTAAGCATATCACTTAGAAAAATAGAATTCAGATCCTTCTTTAGCCTTGGAATCTCACTTAAATAGTGTGAGATGCAACAAGCTTTAGGCTAAGAGAAAGTGACAGGTGTCTTTTACAAAAGGAAGACACAGACATCTCTCAAAAAGAAAAAGACTAACAAGAAGTTACACAAATCACACATTCTCTTGCAGGCTTCTATCTATCACCTTCTTTCATTGATTTTGCTCCAATGGTGATTTTGTCGTATATGTAATTGCTAAGCTTGTCCCTAACAAAATCTATTCTGATGATTGCACTCTATCCTCGACCTGTGGTTTTTGTCAAGATAACTACTTTGTGAAATTCATCCTTACTTCCCACTCTTCTCTGATCATGCCAGGCTTTAGAAATAGTGGAAAAGTTAGTGTGCAACCTTGGAGCAGGGAGACAATGTGGTTTTCAAATATAACAAAATGGGTAACTTTTGCTTCCCAGCCACGTCTACTTTCTTAACCACCCTTTGACCAAAATTTGACATCCACTTATACAAAAAAGGTGCAGGCTAACAAAAAGCGAGAAAGAACATACCCATGAGTATGAAATCTTCCTCATCTTCCTCAAAAACTATGCGTAGGACCCCACACATTTCTGCTACCCTAGCATCAGGCTATGATATCTTGAAAATTTGTTTAAAGGATGATGTTATTGCCGAGAGGGCTGTTATCTTACTAGGTTCATTCATTATCCTTCTCAAAACCTTGGTTATTTGACTACGACATCTTACCATAGTTTCAAAGAGATGAAACTTTAAGAAAACACTCAAGATTACTAGTTTTCCTCTATCAAAAATCCAAATACTTCTACATGGGACAAAACACTTCTTTTCTAAAAACCAGTTCGAACTGGTATGTGGGATATTACAATCCTAGGCCCAAGTATTTTTACCTAGTAATCTCTCTACTATCCACAACCCAGGATCTAGTGAACTCTTTGGAACCATCCTTTGATTAAACCATACAAGACTGAAAATAAAATTTGGAAACTATGGCATGAGAGCTTACTTGGAGTTTTTTTCTCTTTGCAATTCTACAATTTATCTTTGAACCAATCACTTCACACTCATGCCAGATTTATCTCAGTCCTTGCAGTAATTATCTTCGTTCATAAAAGATTTCAAAATCTTTGTTCATGCAAGGTGAAACTAAGAAAATCTTGCCTATTATACTTTGTTATTAACTTCACATGCAAAAATTTTCACATCTTATTAATGTGCAGAATGCCACCACCTTCAATATTTAAAACTTTGTTGTCAATCTTAAAATCATACGATCATGGGGTATAGAGAGAGACAACTAGGTATCACACTTGACAAGTTGGCCCTCTAATCCAATGAGAATCTCCCATGTACATAGCTCTTTCCTTGATGGCACTTCTGTCTAGATCCACTAGCAACTGAGGACACATATCGACAGGTCGCTACTTCTCTATGCATAAAGAATGAGCACCTTGCCATAGTGAAGCAACTATAGCCATCGATATGATCTTAATCCAGTAGATGATATGTTACTATACTTGCTTAGAAAGATGGCATTCGACCCTTATTTTCTATGTTGCTATACGTATCTCCCTAGCAACTCTTCATGGCGAGAAGATGATGGCTATTGATTTGAGATCAAATCAAAGGCGGGGAAGCTACATGATGTTTCCTAAAAAGTGGTGTTCCCTATACTCACTATGTCGCAAAGACTAAACATCATGCAACTCTTTATAGCAAGATGGAAATGATTGTTGATTGAAAC
This sequence comes from Cupressus sempervirens, assembly GCA_028749045.1. Classification (NCBI taxonomy): domain Eukaryota; kingdom Viridiplantae; phylum Streptophyta; class Pinopsida; order Cupressales; family Cupressaceae; genus Cupressus; species Cupressus sempervirens. The sequence continues at coordinate 598,433,358 of CM053788.1, read as the reverse complement.
TTGATCTGGCGATTGGGATCTCTCAAATGCTTTTATGGGTCCAAGACATTGTTGACGTAGGAGAAATTGCACTGCTGGCAATCAACAAAACCTTTCTTCGAGCCTGGTCAGCCATCCATGTTTCCTCAGGTCCCATCAGCCATTAGTTTTTACAATGCCTTGCTACTTCGCTAATGGTGAGGAGTCAAATTTTTTCAATAGCAAGGTAGCGAGCTCTGATGACTTGAAAAGAACTCAGTGCCATGAAATACAAAGACCTATCAAATCATTATCATTCATGCCAACTATTTTTGACAACAATTATTGCTTGTCATGCCACTTGGTCATGCCATAGTTACTGATAAATTTCAAGGCCAACGTGCTTTTGATTTTGTAGCACCTCGCTACTTCGCTAATGGTGATATGGAAAACTTTTTTGATAGTGAGATATCAGAGAAATCATCATTCCAGTGCTAATTTTAGATTGTCTCCAGCTAGGTCCCTTTTCCTAATCTGATAGCATTTTCCAGGTGTCTATGACTAAATGATCAGTTAAATTTTTTTGTCTATTGTGGCTTCATCTTGTGGTCTCATTTTACACTTTCAGGCACTTGCTACCTCTCTATACATAAAGAGTGCTCATGTTTGCATAACGAGGAAATGACAACGATAGATCTACTTAGATCGAATGGCTGGGAAATTTTGGGATAAAAAGTAGATAAAGGTGCAGAAGATATAAAGGGAACAAAATATTCACTTGATTTAAAATTTTAAACATTTCTCACCCAACCATTCATGAAAGGAAAAAGACATAGGGTTTTCATAAAACTTTCAAAGGGTTGCAAACAAACAACTTATCTAGAAACACTATTTATCAATTTATGGAGACAATCTAAAGATTTTATATCCAAGCAAAGGATTTCTATCATTTGAAAATTCAAACCAACACACCCTAAGAAGTTCACAAGCCCTATTTAGACTAGTTTGAAAAATAGGAAAGAAAACACATTGTTTTATGCATTTTAAATGTATTCTTCCACAATCATTCTATAAGAAAATAGTTAGTCCATTTTTTGAGTGGGTTTTATAAGGAATCTTTGACAAATTGTCTTGTAGACAATAGTTAAGTTGTAGAAAATTAGAGAAATAGAACAACACAGATTCCAAGAAAAATGTGTTAGCAAAATTGAACTTGTTGTAGAATTTTGCACAAAATCTTTACCAAGGTCATGCAAAATCTATCATCGAGTCATGCAAGAAAATGATGTGTCACACAAAGACTTGTTCAATGGGGCACTTTTTCATGCAATAAAATATAAAAATTCATGCAAGAACTTTCAGTTCCTCGCATAAAAATGGAATGTCTCCCACGAAGATTTGAGTAATGGTATGGAACATTACAGATAGAATGCTAAAATAACAGAAAAAAATGTAGATGAGGCCAAAGAAATTGATTTCCTTGGCCCCATGGTGGCTACCAGAAATGTATTCATGGAATGTGGCCTCTATTTAACACACACACTTCAACACACTATTTATATGCAAATTCATCCTAGAATGAACATGAGGTTGTTTATCCAAGAAGAGCCCTGCAAGATCACCTGTTGCCTTCTATCTAGGTGGATTTTTCCTACTAATGCTCTCAAATTTGAGGTAGAGGCAATCAGACCATGCTAGAACAAAGGATTTAAATGTGATTAAGCCTATATGAGTGCAATTATTCTAAAATGAGATATGTATTTAATCTAAGAACATATAAAGTAAGATTAACTAGATGTATGCATATTAAAACTAAAATGATTCTTAATCTAAGAAATGAAAGTGTATGCTAATAATAAGTGCACAGTTCAACAAAGTTTCGATAGCAATAAATTTTCAACCTTTATAATGAGGAATTATGAGTCCCTTAAATAGAATTCCTGGAATCCATCAATGGGTGAGATCAACTCAGATCGATGGTCAGGATTGAAGAAAAGATTCAATTAAGCTCAAAACTTCCTTATGTAGATGAAGTGAATTTTTTCTGATCTGAGTGTGATGAGTAGTTAACTAAACTTGTCATGGGTGTGAGATCAAGTTAACTAGATTGATTCCAATTTGAGAGATATATCACTCAGAGTTTCCATTTAGAACTGAAGAGTAGAATTAGGAAATATATTTATTTTAATAAAATGAGATATGACCTCATAAATGCCTTTTCTATTTAATTAAATAATTTCATTCAATTAAGTAGAATAGGCATATTTATTAAATTAAATAAATTTAATTCCTTAGTACATTAGCCTTAGGTGATAATTTAATTTATTAAAGTATAAATACTTTAGATTAAATTAAATTTAAATCAAATAGGTTCAATGTGACTAATATGAGTAAATACTATAGGAATCAAATAATATGTATGATGAACGCAGGTTATGGTTTTCTACATCTAACAATTAAGTCAACTAGCGAATGTCAGAACAAGAATTGCCTAGTGACATAGGACTTAGGAATTGATCATAATAGACTAGAATTGGTGATTATGGCAATGAGACAATTTTGGGGTATTACAATCATTGCAACAAAATGTAACTTGTCAAGGTTACAAAGTTTGACCATCATCAATGGTCTGCCCTAGGAGAGGCCTACCCTATTAAAGGCTTTAACACCCTATTAATGGTAACCTATCTAAAGGATTTACAAACATTCACTTGGAATATCACCCTATTAAAGGATTTACAATATGGCTGTTAAACCAACCTATCATCATAGGATTTTCATTCTCCTAATACAATGGCTAGAAAGTATAGTAGAATGTGTTGACCTAACAACTTACAATCTTCAATTACTGATTTCAAATGCTTGTCCTGTCCAATTTGATCTAATCTTTCTTGATCTGATATGACTCTTTTTGTAGTGATGATTCTTTGTTCTAATCAACTTGATTCTACAATGTTTTTCTTCCTCTAAGTCTTCACACCCCTTTAGACTTTGCTAGCATTCTCTCCTTGCATTCCTGTACCATGTATGCATTATGGGGTTTCAACCTCCTTCAAAAGGTTTCAAGACTTAGGGTTAGGTATGAATCTATGATTGAGATTCATCCATCTTTCTTGCTCAATTATTTCCATTTTTCTAATTGGTTGCATGTTGATTTCTTAAAAAATTAAAATAATTTGATCTTATCTTTTAGATCCTTCAAGATTCATCTTGAGTCAGCTCAAAAATGGTTTACATCTGAGTTTGTGAGAGCACAAACTCTTATGTTGATTATGTGATACTCGACACTTACTAATTGATGATGCTTGGCACATATAGGAATTATGTTTTGCTCAGCTTCTAAAGGAATTCTATCTTGCTTGGCTCCTATAGTTTACTCAGTACATATACTAGCTCAACATCAATTGTTACTTAGTACCTAAAACTTGCTTGACACTATCTATCTACTCAACATCTAAATAACTCTGCACCTATTGAACTTTTGGCTTGGCACATACTATAGCCTGACATATGTATTATACTCAGCATCAACTTAGAAATTTCTTAAGTGTGTTGACACTCAATCATCAAAACCAATCTAAGACCAACAATCTCCCCCTTTGACGTGAATGTCAAAAACACTTAACTAAACATTATGAATCTGACCTCTATGCGTATAATATACATCTTGTTTAGCATATGTACAAAATTTCAAAAACTTCTTCAAAATTTTGTAGAAGACTATATACCTCAAAACTTGTAACTCCCCTTAAGATGATGTGCCATTTTTGTATTAAAAACTCCTTACATTCGATTTGTCTCATGCTGATTATTATGATACTCTTTATCTCTATCTTGTCATTCCTTCTCTTGTCTACCCTATTTGATCTACTTGATTTTTTCTCCTCCTTTTTTACATCTTCCCTTGTAGTTTTTGCAACCTTTTTGCTTTATCTCCTTATCTCTCCCTTAGTTTTATCTTCTCAAAACTCAAAATTTTATTATCTCCCTCAATTTATTATATCTCCCCCTTTGGATATCTCCCCCTTTGGGTCTCCTATTTTATTATCTCCCCCTTTTTGATACTTATGTCAAAGGATTCTATGCATTAATTGAATACTTAGCCAAAAAGGATTTTCTTACCTCCATTATGATCTTTAAAGAAGCATCCCAATTATCTAATGCAATTTCCAGTGCTTTAAGCTAGATGGTTGTCTCTATTGCAAGGTGTACTAGGCCTTATAATGTAGAAAGATTGGGATCTTTCTTCAAGAGATTCTTTGCATATGTCACTTCCTTCTACAAAAATTTCATGTGTGGGGTAATGTCAGATTGAAGTTGAATCAATTTGGCCTTTATGTTTGCCTCATCTATTGTTAGCATAGCTAGTTCCTTTTGAGTGTGAAGCATAGTAGAAAAATGCTTCTCACTCTGAGTTGGATCCTTGGGTAGCTATGTGCCTGATATTTTCAAGTTCCTCTCCAAGCTCATTATCCTTTGGCTAGTCTTTTGTGTGAAAATTGATGGATCACATAGTTTGGAGTAAAATGAGAATATGTTCTCAAGTACTACTTTTTCCTTTTTAACCTTCTTTGCTAGCTCCACCTGAGATAGTGCTATCTCACTTGATATTCATTCATTTACTTTCATTTGAAACTTCTTTTCAGACCATTCTAGCAATTTTGCATTTGTATATAGGTCTTCATTTTGTACCTGGTCCACTATACTAGCCAGTTGCTCCATTATGGGCTTGGTTTCACCAAGTATTTGTAAGTTGAATGCATCTAAAAAGATGTCTTTAATTTCAATCAAAGATTGCCTTTGTTTATACTCATTTCTAGGTATCTTTTGCTTTTTCTTCCTCTCAAGTGCCTCTTGCACTTCATTTATCCAATCTATATTCATATTTACATAGTCCTATTTTGGAATGACTATTTCCTCATCTAGTGTAGGGTCTCCATAGTGAAGTACCCTTGCAACTCTTGTAGAGCTCGAGCTTGGTGCTGAAACTTGAAGTGGTATTGCTTCAGTGCTCAAATTTTGAGGCATTGTAGGAGTCTTTATGTACAAAAATTGACCAATGTTTGTATTGCCTCTTATTTTTTCTCCTTAGGGGTCTCCTCATCTTATGTTCTATCTTGATCAATTATTGTGATATGAGGTGGTGCACCTTGTCCTTGTGTAGTAGGAATAGAGGTATCCTTCTATCCTATTTGATCTTTTACTTATTCCTCGATTGTTGTTGTGTCTAGTATTGTGGAATCAACCCTAGCTGGTATGTCTTGTGTTGCTTGCTCTTAGGGTTGTCCACTCATATCTATTTGGATATGTGAAGGTCATTCTTATGGATTCATCTTATCCTTTTTGATGTTAGCTATAGCTTTCTATAGTTCTTCCACACTCACCAAAACTATATTGGTACATAGTTGTGATTGTAAAGTAGTCTGGTGAAGGATCTTTCTAAGATCCTTTGTAGTTGGTTTATGTTCTGACCAGAGGTATCAAGAACATCTTGTATTGTCACTAAATCTATAGGTGTGGGAGTCACTTGTGGAGGCCTTGATGGTGGTAGTTGTGTGTCTTGCACATTTTGTTCATGTTGCTACTCCTCAGTAGTTGCCACATAAACCTTTTGTGGTTCCTTCTCCACTATAACATTTTCCTTTTCTTTTTCTCCTTCTTCTTCCTTATCATTTTCCTCTTCTTCTTCATCATTATTTCTTCCCTCAAAGGGATCTTCTTGAGCTTCCTTTATAGTTGTGAGGCCATAGATTACTTTCCACATTAGAGTAGACTTCTTCACAACATCCTCAATTTTATTCTGCAATATGTTAAAGGCTCTATATTTGGGTGTAAATTTTCTCCCATGCTTCTTATTTGGCTTACTTATTTGCCTTTTTGTAAGTTTAGGCATAACACAAGCCAATGTTGACTCTATTTCCTTCTCCATATTTGGGAAATAATGCCATTTATTTTCTATTATTGAATATAACTCCTTAAGCATTGTATTATCAAGTTCAAGTGGAGTATTCTTGAACTTGGCCATCATAGTGTACATTGATTCTTCCACTATGTTCTATTCTTCTCTAGTCAACTTGTTAAAATCAATAATTTTTAACCTAGACAAGTCTGCATTATCTCTTATATTGTCACATATATTCTTTAGATCAAACTTAGTGGTGTGACTTTCCACTCTAAATTTTCCATTGTCATCGGACTCTATCCTCACCTCATCTAATTCAAGAAGTACCACATACTTTCTTCTTTTCTTCTTCTAGGTTGGTCTTTCTTGGTCAATGGCCTTCTTGTTTTCTTGTTCCTTAGCCACCTTTGTTGTAGCCTTTGTATCTGCCCTAGTGGTAGGTTTTTTAGGGGTAGACTTAGCTTTCTTCTTGACTTTAGGCTAAGTAACATGTTGTTTCTATGCTTTCCTCTTTTTAGGCTCTACCTTAGGTGCTTCCTTGGTTTGCTCCTCCTTGGCACCTTCTTGTTCTTTAGCATCTTCACCCATGCCTTGGGTTAGTGCTAGTGGTTCATGGCCCTATTCTTCTTCTTCTTCTTCTTCATCTTCTTCTTCCTCTTCTTTTGTAGCCCCTTTTCCAAATTTGGCTTTAAGTTTCTTCACTAATTTGTCCTTTTTCTTCAATGTTGAAGACGTTTTCAATTCTATATCCACTTTGGATCTTATAACATCATAGGTGCCAAAGGGTTTGTCACTTTTATCTACTTCCTCTACAAGTGATGTTATTATTGTTGCAAATGCCTCATCAATATTTATCTCATAACCAAGTGGCCTAAGACATCTTACCCTTGGTATGGCTACTTGGATGTATGTGTAATCAATATCAACAAGAAAACATATATCATTTATGTGTTGCTCAACAAGAGAGACATGTATCCTTAGTCTCTATTTCATTGATTTCTTGAAATCTTCAAAGTAGCTAGCCATAATAGTCTCAAAATTGGCTCCCATTTGTTCTATGTATTCATTCACTTGGACTACTACAGACCTATTTGTCTTCTAGATTACCTTTCCAAAAGAAGGAAATTCATTATGTACATAGAAGAATAAACATATCAAAATTGCTCCAAATTTACATTGAGCACCCTTGGACCTTCTTATGGCTCCCAAATTTTCCATAATCTATTGTAGTTGCAGTTCAGCTAGATCATAAGTATGATCATTTTTGACAAGTTTGTAACCAACTTCCACTACAATATAGGGAACATTGTTGAGTTGTCTTGACTAGTAAAATTTTTGGGATATGACTTTGACTACAAAATCAACAAGAGGATCCTTAATGGTATCAATGATCATGCCTCTCTTGTTCCACTTAGCTCCAATATTCTTCTCAATTGCTTCTTTTGAATCACTCCTCAATGTTTTGGGCCATTCTAGGGTTGGATACCCAGTCACCCTATGAATAATTATTTTTGAGATTTTGATTGGTCCATCTTCCAACCACAAGCTACCATCATGTATCCTACTTAACATAACTCTGATTCATTTGGTCTTAAACACTATGGGAAAATCTAGGGCATGGGTTAAGCCCTTCTTTTCAATGATTTGGAACTCTTCTTTTAAGACCCTATTTTCACACAATTTATTACATGCCTCCTTGATTTCCATGTCTCCAATAGCACCTATTTTGTAGTTGTAACATCTCCTAATAACATCTCCTAACATCTTGCACCATTATCACTTTAGGAGGAATAATGGATAAGGCTTTGGTAGGGTCATTTTTGTATGCAACTTTGGAAATAGGTCTAAAATTGGGTTGTTTGACTTCATTTGATACTAATTGGACTTCAAACAACTCTTTTTCATGGGCTTTTCTAGAGCCAAAGGCCGTTTGTGCAATCTAGGGTTTCAACACAAAAATTTTGAAACTACATAGCTTGGAACAAGTATAAATACCTTCAATCATTGAAACTATGTTGAATCTATATTGAAATCTACTCAAATTCTTGATTCTCTACTTTAAAATACTTTATGTGCTCTTCTTGTTCTTTCTTTTTGCTCGTGATGGTGAAAAATGATTGAAAATGCAACCATATACCCTCCATTTCATAGCATTTAATATTTAGTGGTTGTACAACTATTTACTTGACTTCTTAAGTAGCTCTACTTTACTCAGCTTCCATTGTCTTTTCAACACTTGGCATGCACTGGAGGATTTTTACTTACTTGGCTTTAATACAAATTTCCTTTTTACTCAGCATCCACTATTAACTCTTCTGCACCTAATCACATGACATCTACTAACTTTGGTAGACAACTCGGTGTTGGAGTTCTTTCTGGTAAAGAACATATCAAGTGAATTTAAACCTAATACTAGTATACAAAGACAAGGACAAGTGTAAGGATGAGCTAATTCCTATATTCAACAAGGCTAAATCTTCATTCTAGACCAAACATTAATAGAGTCAATAGGACTCACTTCACTTTAGGCTCTGCTAAGCCAAGGTAGGAAAACCTAACGGGTTTATCTCATTAACTTGATATTCTTTTCTACAAGATTATCCCATATAGAAAAAATGGTGAATGTTCTTCTATAATTTGTTAACAAACTTCGTGATTACAGTAGCTAATTACAACAAAAAATTAATAGTAAATAAGCAATGACCAGCACTTTTATCTCTTCAATACATAAAAAGGGAATTATTGTTGTGATTGTTATGTAAAAAGGTGAATCAACAATGTACTCTTTGAACTTTAGAATGGACTAGTGCTTTATCCAATGTGATATATAGTTAGAGATTAGCAGGTTTAGACCTTTTTTAATCAACTTGTGATTGAAAATGTCAACATTAAACTTTTAGTTTCATTCTGATTCTCATCCTTTCCATAAACCCAAAACCTTATCAATTATAGAAAGCAATTACCCAATTCTTTGAATCAGCAGCAATCAATAAGAGACATACAACCTTTTGGATTGCATTAAACTAAAAAAAACTTGTCTATTCAGTCCCAAAGTTATAGATATATGAAAAAGAGATAAAACCTGAAAGGTAATGATATTTAAGGGTAAATCCTTCAAATTAAATCTTAACACTGCAAATAAAACTCATAGTATGACACAGAGATAAAACCATTCATCCCGAATATTCCTTTTGTATTCAAGTATGCATACATGTGAACTAATTTAGATCATTATAGAAAAAAAATGGATGGATTGAAAAATAATACGTGACACATATAAAAATTCTATAGACAACTAACCTCTACTTCTCATCTTGGAAATCCATATATAGGATTGCAACAAGCTACAGATGAGAAGAGGACACATGTCAAAAACTTAATGGATACACTAAACTTTTTGGATGATTTATATAATAAATACACAAAACATTCTTCCAAAAATATTGATCAAAAATATAAGTAGCTGAGATGATAAAAAAGAAATAATGTTGAATCTTTGATCTTTTCTTCTCCATGTACTTTATATGCCTTGTTTACAAAATATCTCAGCTACTTCCTACTGACACAACCTTTATTTCACCCACTACTTCCCAAAAATAAATCTCCCTTTTAGTGGGCCAATTGGTATTCTTTACTTCTTGTAAATCCTGAGTAGCCTTGGTCCACTTGGCATCCATGATTGCCTTTGATTCAATAATAAATTTATTTAAATTTTATCTCTACCTTGAAAAGAGAATCAACTAAAGCATGGAATGGAGAATCAGACATATCTTCAAAAATTGCTACTATAGTCTCTTTGGTCAAACTATTATCAAAAGAAGATGACCACTCATACCAATCTCTTACTACATTGGTAGCATCTAAAACTAATGGTATGTAAGGTTCCACTACCTCAGATAAAACTTTTAGTTTTCCTTGTATAACCTACAGTTTACCAGTAAAGAAGCCACTTAATTGTTTTACCATTCTAGGCTCTCCTTTACAGTGAAAATATTGTCTGGAAAGTTTGGCTTTTTAGCCATGAATACAATCAGTCTATCAAAAAATTGAATATAAGGCCCCCATAGGCTGAAGGTAGGTGTTAACCATGAAAGTGCTTCATTGCAAAATTGCTCAACATTTTGTAAAGAAATATACAAATTGTGAGCCTATTGTGATATGTTCTTCAAAACATTAACCCTGTGGCTCACCATATTCCTAAGGATCTCTGTCCTCACTCTATATGAGAAATATGTTAGCAAGTAATACTAATCTATTAAAAGAACAAAAGCATTAACTAGCATAAAAACCATAACATGAATGAGAGACAAAGTGAAACCCTTAAATGAGAATATGAACCATGGAATGGCTCTCCCAATGTGGATGGTCACTTGATTTAGGGATGAGTCTACTATGTGAATGTAGGATGTATGCTCAAGGTTCTCAAAATAGCTTCAATGGAGATGGAATGAAAAATTGGTAGCTTGAGAGCTCTCAATTTGGCATTATAAGGGTATGGTTTAAAGTCTTTTGTTTCTCAAACTAGCATTATAACTTTAGCTCAAAAGTTGTGATGATATGGCTTGAGAGGGGATGCAATTTATAGGCTAAGGGCTTGAGGTATGGAGGGTTAAGATGGAAGGAAAGAAAAAAGCTTAAGGAGGGCTAGGATGCACTCAAAGGAGAGCACATGGATTGTGCTTGTTTAGCACCAATCAGGGAGTGACACATGTCACAGGGTGAGTGGATGGAGGAAAGGGGAAGGATGAGTCAACAAAGGAGGCTCAAGGGATAATATCTTCATAAAGACCCTTCATTATGGCTTGTAAGAGCTTGTAAGAGTCTTTATGACTTTTGTAAGAGCATTCATTGCTAAGTGGTTGGGATATTTTGGAGGGAGTTGAGATTGTTGACTTTCCTTGGCTTAGGAAAGTCTTAAGCTTGCTTAGGGAATGTGACAACATTAGGGGGTGGATTAGGCTTGGGTTTAGGATTAGATTAGGCTTGTTAGAGATTTGCAAGTGGATGGAATTCATGAGGGTGGGTGAGTTAGTGGCTAAGCTTGGTTAGTATGGGTGGATGAATTGGATTAGGCTAAATGAAGGGTTTAGGGATAAGTTAGGGGCTTATTAGATTTGAGGGTTTCATTTATCAAATAGATTTATTTGATAAATGGAGATTTTGGAATTAGATAGAAGAAAAGGATTTAATTGATAAATAATAGGTTATTTGATTTATCAATTAGGACTATAGATGATTAATTAAATTAATCAGCTAGGGGATGGTAAAGGATTAATTAAATAGAAATTTAATTAATGATGCCTTTAGATATAACTAAATAGGATTACCAAAGTGTTGTAATCAAATTTAGGTGTCTACATTTTTCCCCTCTTTGACATAGTGTCGAGAAAACACTATTTCAAAGAAGTTTGAATGAAGACGACATGAGGAAGATGTTTTAGTAACAAGGTTTCCCCAGTCTCAAATAAGAAAAGGAGAGACTAAACGTAGAGATACCCCCTCAAGAAGGCGGTGGGGAGAGAAAATGAGGCTCGACGGCTTCTTGAAAAGTACAAGAATTTGGGATGAGAAAGGAGACTCAGATTGGCTTAAGAGAAAAGGCTAAATTAGCTGAAACTCTCACTATGGGAGAATGATAAAGGGAAAAATCAGAGGCACCAGAATAAATAAGCTTAAGACTTTCAGGGTTGAGGGAGGATGAAGGAGCGAAGCACTATAAAAAGGAATCCATGATAGGGAGATGGATGAGGGTATGATAAAGTTGATGCAACAGAATTTCAAAGAGTCAGATTGGTGAAAGATGGGTTTCAGAGATCCCTAGGACTAGGATTGTGGATCTCGAAAGATGAGGCTTGGTGGATTGATGTGGATTGGTGGATCCCTAAGACTAGGATTGTGGATCCCTAAAGCTAAGAGTGATGATGGATTCAAAGAGATACTGATGCATAAGCTAGGATAGGTGTCGAATATGGATGGGGGATAATAGAGATGAAGGGATTCCATCGAAACCTTTTGAGCAGGGGGATACTTCAAAGAGAAGTACCACCATGTATTTGAGTACTAGATTTGTTATAAGACTGTTGGTTAATTGCCAAGGTTACCAAGAACATCAAGGCCTTTTTACCAACCGTCCAGAAGATTGATGGACTGACTTAAAAAAAACACACAAGGATTACCCCAGCATCACACATGAATCTCGAAAGAATCAGAGTGGAACAGACACATTAGATAACCCACAAGCAGAAAAGAAAAACAAACAAAAGACCTGATCAAGACCTTGCACTCAAATTTCCCCATTCGCAGTATACCATGATATGGAAGATCATGGCAACCTTGAGGAGGGAACAAAAGGATTTCTTGGAAAAGATACTTCAAGACCGAAAAGGGAAGATTCCAAATCAAAAAAAAGAAAACAATACAAAAGAGAACCATTTTCCAATGAGATGGGTAGGATGAGGTACTAACAGACCAAGATCAGATATGAGGAAAGCTATATCTTGCAAGGATCTATCTAAGAGCACCTAAGCAGATGGATCTGGATGATGCATCTGACAAGCTGAACTAAGAAGGATAACACTTTGGTGATAGGAGATCTAGCTAAAGGATGCATTGGAATAGCTAACCAAGGGTTGTGTGATGTGTGCAAGATGCTGATCAAGGAGGAACTGACACAAAAGTTAGATAGATACAATGGTACTAAGCTAAAGAGGATGTAAGAGCAAGATATGTTACAAATGTACAAGGTTTGTTCATGTTTTGGTTTTTGTGAGATGGAAATGTTTATGAAGGGTGGGATGTCTGCAATAGTTGATAGGCAGATAGGTAGATGGTTTGCAAAAAGCTTAAGTGAAAATGGGATTCTTTGTGTGCATGTGATAGGATACAAGCTAGGATACAAGATTATTTACAAGCTGGAATATGGTACAAGCTTTGGACAAGATTTGGATATACAAGCTATGATACAAGGAGGGATACAAGATTTACAATCAGGGGTACAAGATTTACAAGCTGTATAGGAGGTATTTACAAGCTCCAATAGATTTTGGATATTTGGTTGGAACACCAAGGGAACAAGCAGGTGTTTTATGGGATGGTGGGTGAATGGGTGAGGGATAGGATAGTGATAGATAATGGATTAGTCTTAGTACACAAGGCACCTGAATTACCAGGTTTCACCAAGGTACCTATCCAAGGCGCTTGAATTGTCAAGTTTTCACCATTGGACGCTTATTTATCTTTACTTTAAAAAAAAAAAACAAATTTTGTATTTTTCAAAAGCTGGGTATACCAAGGATCTTCAAGCATAGAACTTCTTGAGATGAATGATGTTAGTAGGATCATTCAAGAGTTCTCCTTTTGGTGTAGGTAACTGATAGGCTCCAGAGCCAAAGGATGCAATGACAACATAAGGACCAAGCCATGTAGGCTCAAACTTACCTTTCTTTTCTCAATCTGCTTAGACTTTCATGTTTTCTTTGAGGACCATGTCACCTGGATGAAAGTGTCATGGAAGCACCTTCTTGTTGAAATTCCTTTTGAGACAAGTTTGATAGACTATGAGATGATCATAGGCTTGTTCTCACTTCTCGTCTAAGAGATCTAGTTGGGTGAGCTGAGCTACTCTGTATTCTTCATCTAATATTTGCCCTTGCAAAGATATGCACAAGGAGGGAAGTTCAACCTCTATAGGTAGTACCGCTTCGGCACCATAGACTAGGGAGTATGGAGTTGTGCCTATGGATGTATGAAAGGAGGTTCAATAGGCCCATAGGGCTGGATTTATTTGTAGGTGCCAATCACAGCCGAAATCATTGACAACTTTCTTTAGGATTTTGAGGAGGGTTTTGTTAGTTGCCCCTACCTGGTCATTACCTTGTGGGAAATATGGGCTAGAAAAGTGGTGATGGATGTGGAGGGAAGTGCATAATTCTTCCATGTTGAGATTTTCAAAGTTACCTCCATGGTCGGTGAAGATGGTGGATGGGATGCCGAAGCGGCAAACAATGTGGTATAAGATGAACTTGGAGACCTGAACTCCTGTAGCTGAGATGAGGGGATGACTTCCACCCACTTAGTGAAATAGTTTGTAGTTGTTATTATCCATTTATGTCCATCAGATGAGAGGGGTGTGATAGTTCCAACTAGATCAAGGCCCCAACAAGGGAAAGGCCAAGGTGGTGCAATAGGTTGTAGAGCCTATGCTGGAGTGTGCACGAGATTTGCATGTTGTTGACATGGGAGACACTTTCTAACAAAGTCACAGGATCTTCTTCAATGGTAGGCCAATAGTAGCCTGCTCTAAGGGTTTGTCGTGCTAGGACAATACCACTCGTGTGGGCACCACAAAGTCTGAAGTGTACTTCTTTTAACACCATCGCAACCTCATTTTGGTCTAAACATCGAGAGAGAGTATCGTGATAACTTCAACGATATAGGATATTGGCTATGATAACATAGTGGGAGGATTTTTGGATGAGGTTTTGGCATTGGGTACATGTGAGGTGAGGGGATATGATACCATCTTTAAGGTAAGCATGAATCTCATGGAACCAAGGGGATTGGGGACCAACCAAGATGCAAATACAGTTTGAGTCATCATTTGCATAGGTAGGTGTGAGGAGCTGCTCAACTAAAAACTCATACTGTGTAGCTACTTGGGGAATTTTCAAGAGCAAGCCTATACTAGCCATAGCATCTGCTACTTTGTTTTGCATTCGAGGCACTTGTGTAAACTGAAGCTTTGTGAAATGTTGGGTTAGCTGATCAACTAGCTCTTTGTAGGGTAATAGCTTTTCATCTTTGGTTTGATATTCATTTAGGGCTTGCTTGATGATGAGCTAAGAATCACCAAAGATTTGTGTTAGAAAAAGTGATTGAAATGATAAAATATAATAAAATAAAATTGCATGAAATAATAGATTTAATCCAAGAGAGCAAGAAGAGTTTTACCATACAAATGATACAACATCAATGGAGCAATACCAAGGATAAGCAACACAAGAGACAAGGATTTGATAAGGGGAAAGCAAAGAAAACCCCTTGTGAGTATTATGAATGAGGAAAAAGCCTAAGAATGAGAAAGAGAGAGAGAAGAAATGCAACAAAATAGCTCATTTACAATAGCATCAAAAAATTGATGTGAATAATGAAGACTAGATGATAATGAAAGAGAGAAGCATCTCTTTTAAAGAGATGAGAAAGGAGTTGCAACTCTTTACATGTGTAACTCTCATTTCTATGAATGCCACATTCATAAAAGGTGTGTACAAAGTGTCAAGTTCCTCTTAAGGAGGAATATCTATTTTTCTTATTAAAGAAAATACAAAAAATGAGTTGTCCTCACAAGTGGAGAATAGGATAAAAATGACATGTCCTTTACATGTGGACTAGAGGACAAATAAAAAATACATAAGGGATACCTTGATTTATCCCAATATATAAATAAATACAACCAAAAAAAGATTATTAATTCTAACACCCCCGTTCAATATTTACTTGGGGAGATGTTGTCAAAACCAATTTACAATATTACAACTTGATTTTTTTGAAATATCTTCATTGTGCAAGAGGTCTCTTATTTTCATGGGTACATCACTGGAAAGCCAAGAGAAGTGGATAATTTTTCAAGTGTGTTACATCTTCAAGTGGATTCATGTAGCATAGGATCTGTACAACAAATAATGATGTCTTGTAGGTGCTTTGATGGATTACTGCAAAGAAATCAAGATAAATCATATCCTGCAAAGAACAAATATGTTATCAAAGCTTTTTAAAAAAATCATAGAAAAGGCTAGCTAATGAATCCAACATCAACAATGCTTCAATCACGTGGATATAGACAATCCACTAATAAGTCATTGTACTGCAAGTTAATGGACGATCAATCCATAACCTGCATGACTCATGATTTAAGCAAAGAAGTATACATAACATTATATGGCATGTTTTCAAAGATATCAAAGGGGAGGAGTATGAGTATTAACAATTGACTGCCTTCAAATAAGAGTAAAATGCCTTCAAGATGGGTCAAATTAGCTAAAATTGGAGGGAAACTCCAATAATAAATGGTATTAACCATAAAGTGCCAATATGGCAATAGAATGATGCTAAAAAAGCATAAACTGCACTAATGTGCCAATCAATAGAACAAAATAAATGTTGAAGGCAATAGTGTATAATAACTCATAATCCCAATGAATAAGAAAAATAAATAAAATAAATTTACTTATGTGAAATAAAGAATGCACTCATATTTGATAAGTCACAAGAGACACAATAATTTGTATATTTATCAGGATATATATTTGGGCCCCCATATATACACATGAATAAATATACCTAAACTATCATGGTATGAAATATGTAAATAGAATTAAGATCATATATAGAACATAATTTCTAGGCAACATACTAAAGAGAAATGCCAAAGATGATGAAAGAGAATTATTAACATCAAACAATATTTGCAGTAATTAATCCTCCTAGGTTGAAGTCCACCCATTTTAAAAATTGATCTCTTTTACTAAGTACTTTTTAAAACCATTTATTTTTTCTCTTAACAAATTCATCACTAGAGGAAGAGTCATGATGTATGAATGCATCATTTGTTTCAACATTAGCATTATTACCATTATCAATATTAGCATTATTACTATGATCTATAAATGTATCATTACCATTACCATTGTAAGAAATAATAGGAAGAATAAAGGTAGATATATGAGGATTAGGGTTTAGAGAAGGAGGTTGGTCCTCCACTAACACAATTATGCTTCCATGAACTTGTTCATTTTGAGCATTAGAAGAATCATGCACACCATTTCCTGCAAGATAAACATTTCGTGCTATGTGCACTTTGCTAGTAATAGGATTATAAGCTTGATAACCTTTGGTATTTTGCATGTTTTCACTCATGCACTTTGTACATGCCATCTTAGATGAAGCAATAGGAGGTAAATTTTCAACTATATTAGATGAGATATGCTCATTTTTCAAATGAGCAAGCCTTTCATGCTCCATATTAAAAGTAATATCTTTGTGCAAAGAGTGTCTAGAAGAGGTAAATCCAGAAAATTTAAATAAGTTATCATGGCCTAACTTAGCATTAGCAACAACTTAATTAGTGTTAGGATCAATAACAGAGAACATGTCCCTATGAAACTCAACTTTGTAATTTTGACATAATTTTATAACAGAAAGAAGATTGTATTTCAACTCAAGAACATAAAGGACATCATGTAATTTTTCATTTGTAATACTAACATTACCAAATCCTTCAACTTTGCAACTATGATTATCAGCTAATTGAATTGGAATATTAGAAAGATCGGGTTTTAAATAATCAAACACTTCTTTATGAAAAGTAACATGTTGAGATGTACCAGTATTAATAATCCATTCTAAATTTTTAAGAACATTGTAACTAACAGTAAAAGCATGACGAGATG
The DNA here is from genome assembly GCA_028749045.1 of Cupressus sempervirens. Taxonomy (NCBI): domain Eukaryota; kingdom Viridiplantae; phylum Streptophyta; class Pinopsida; order Cupressales; family Cupressaceae; genus Cupressus; species Cupressus sempervirens. The sequence continues at coordinate 598,416,051 of CM053788.1, read as the reverse complement.
GATGAGAGTTTTGATTATTGTTATTGATAGGTTGCTTATCTTTTTATTTTTTAAAACAGTTATTAGTTACATCACCATCTTTCCCACAATAAGTACAGTGAGATTTTATATTAGATTGATTAGGATGAGTATTATTATGATATGTGTTTGGATTATTACTATTATTAAAATTATAATTATTGTGATTATTATTATTATGAGTATTGGGAGAATCATTATTAGAGAATTTGAAATTCTGATTTTGACTTTTAGACACAAAGGCATGTTCATTAGATCTAAGAGTACTAAATTGTAATAACTTAGCTTCCTCTTGACATAACAAATTTTAAAAAATACTATAAGTTAATTGAGTAGACAAAGTAGGAATAGCAAGTTGAAATGAACATTAGTAATAAATTGTTGAAATTGTCTAGGAAGACATTTCTTTAAAATAATGGTAATTAATCTAATATCAGTGAGAGTAACGCCTAATCCAATTAGTTGGCTTTTAATATAATCAAATTTAAGTAAAAATTTATCCATGGATTTGAAATCAATATACCTTAAGTCTTCCAAATTGTCTTGCAATTGAATCTTGCGTGATTCAGATGGCCTGTCATACGTTTGCTTTAAAATATCCCAAGCTTCATGGGCATTAGTGCAATGAGAAATTAGAACATATAAATCTGGGCTAAGAGATATACCAATGAGGCCAAGGGCTTCTTCATTTTTAGTATTCCATGTATTTTGTTCATCTTGTGTAGCTGAGGCACCAGGAACTACAGAAGGGTCAGTAGCAACATCTAAAATATGCTTAAAACGAAATATAAATGAAAGATGAGCTTTCCAAGCATGATAGTTTGAGTTATTTAACTTGATTTCTGGAATTAAAGTCGACATGATTTAAAAATTACGTTTAAATTTTTAAATAATAAATTTGAAATAAAAAAGTGAGACTTATTATCCACAAGAATGTTAAATAATTATTAAGATATTTAGAGAGTCCAAATTAAAAACTAAAATGTTCCCTGCAAAACCACTGGTCAGATTGAAGAAACAAGAAAAATAAAAATTTGAAAAACTGAAAAAATGTGTTACACATAGAGAGCGATAAATTTTTTAATATAACTCTATTTTTCATAAAATTTAAATAGTTTTTTCATTTTTATGTCTTCTAAATGCTGTTCAAATTTTAGCCAAACCCAGATCACGGATTGAGAGATATCATAAAAATACGAACTGTTGTCTTAAAACTTGAAAAACAAATAATACTGCACATATAGTACAATAACTTTCGCAATACTATTCCAATACAAATGAAAATTAAAGGGTTTTTTCATTTTTATGTTTTCTAAATGCTATTAAAATTTCAACCAAACCCAGATCATAGATTATGAGATATAAGAAAAATACGAACTATTGTATTTTCCTTTCTAAAACAAAAAACAAAAAAAAAAATTGAATTTCAAAAAACTTAAAAAGCCTGCAACAGAAATAGGGTTAGATATAATAATAAAAATTAAAAATAAAGAATCTTTTGGCAGAAAGCCTTCCAAAGGAGGTTAGAAAAAATAAAAAATGAAGAACTCTTTGGCGGTAAACCTTCCAAAGAGGGTTAGAAAAAAAAACTTGAAGATTGAATAAAAAACCTGCAAAAAAAAATAGGAATGAATTTTTTTCTTCACTTCTCATCTCAAAAAAGTTCTCCAATATGGTAACCTTTAAAAAATCTCAAAACAAGGATTAGAAAGCTCTGATACCATGTTAGAAAAAGTGATTGAAATGATAAAATATAATAAAATAAAATTGCATGAAATAATAGATTTAATCCAAGAGAGCAAGAAGAGTTTTACCATACAAATGATACAACATCAATGGAGCAATACCAAAGATAAGCAACACAAGAGACAAGGATTTGATAAGGGGAAAGCAAAGAAAACCCCTTGTGAGTATTATGAATTAGGAAAAAGCTTAAGAATGAGAAAGAGAGAGAGAGAAGAAATGCAACAAAATAGCTCATTTACAATAGCATCAAAAACTTGATGTGAATAATGGAGACTAGATGATAATGAGAGAGAGAAGCATCTCTTTTAAAGAGATGAGAAAGGAGTTGCATGTCTTTGCATGTGTAACTCCCATTTCTATGAATGCCACATTCATAAAAGGTGTGTGCAAAGTGTCAAGTTCCTCTTAAGGAGGAATATCTATTTTCCTTATTAAAAAAAATACAAAAAATGAGTTATCCTCACAAGTAGAGAATAGGACAAAAATGACATGTCCTTTACATGTGGACTAGAGGACAAATAAATAATACATAAGGGATACCTTGGTTTATCCCAATAAATAAATAAATACAACCAAGGAAAGATTATTAATTCTAACAATTTGTAACTCAGCAATGTTCCATTCTACAACTATCTTTAATCCTGTTATGAGAGCCTCATATTCAGCTATATTGTTGGTGCTAGGGAATTGTAGCTTGAAGGCTTTTGGAATGTAATCTCCTTGAGGTGTGACCAACAATATTCCTACCCCTGATCCATGAGATGTGTACGAGCCACCAAAATAAAGTTTCCATGGGGGTTGTTCTTCAATTAGACAGATATGCTCATCTGGAAATTCTGTGATCAAAGGATATGCATCTGTGAGAGGTGCGTCAGCTAGGTGATCTACTATAGCTTGCCCTTTGATTGCCTTTCTGTCCACATACTGGATGTCAAATTCGCTAAGGAGCATAACCCATTTGGCCAAACGGCCTGTAAGTGCTGTTCTAAAGAGCATATACTTGAGAGGGTCAATCTTGGAGACTAGTTGGATGGTATGACTTAGCATGTAGTGGAGAAGCTTTTGAGTTGAGAAAACAACTGCCAAACAAGCTTTTTCCATAGGAGTGTAATTGAGTTCATAACCAACTAGGGTTCTATTGATGTAGTAGATGGATCTTTCTCTATCGTAGTCATCGAGCTGTGCTAGAAGTGCCCCTAGAGCTGTAGGCGTTGTTGATATGTACAAAATTAGGGGATGACCAGGAACTGGTGGAACCAAGATAGGGGGATTGATTAGATACTACTTGATATGGTCGAAGCTGTGCTGACATAAAGGATCCCACTTGAAGTTCTCATCCTTCTTTAGTAAATGTAAAAATGGTGTACACTTATCTGCAAGCTGGGAGATGAAGCACCAAATAGATTGAAGCTTTCCTTGAAGAGAATGAAGCTATCACAGTATCTGGGGAGGAGGCATGTCTAAGATAGCTTTGACCTTTTTAGGGTTGATTTCTATACCCCGTTTAGAGACTATAAAGCCTAGAAGCTTGCCAGATGTGACCACAAAGACACACTTCTTGGGATTCAGCATGAGATGATATTTGGCTAACCTATCAAAGACTTTCTCCAAGTTAGCAAGATAATCCATGAAGGTGTGAGATTTAACCAAGATATCATCCACATAATCTTCCAAAATGCTATGGATAAGATCATGGAAAATGGCAGTCATAGCTCTTTGATAGGTAGCCCCAGCATTCTTTAGGCCAAAAGGCATCATGTTGTAACAAAAGGTTCCCCAAGGAGTAGTGAATGTTGTCTTATGCTGATCCTCTTCTGCAATCTTGATTTGATTATATCCAGAAAATCCATCCATGAGGGACAGAATTTCATGTCGAGCTGTAAGATCTACAATCATATCTATGTTGGGCAAGGGAAAATCATCTTTTGGACAAGCTTTGTTAAGATCTCTGAAATTAGTGCAGATTTTGATGTCATCGGAAGGTTTACTGATGGGGACCATGATGGAGATCCACTTCGAATAGTCAATAGGTTTGATAACCTTAGTAGCTAACATTCTTTCTAACTCAGCTTTGACCAGTAATGCCACCTTGGGGTGCATTTTTCTAAGCTTTTGTCTGATGGGCTTGATCTTTGGATTGACTGCAAGATGATGAACTACAAGCTTTGGATCAAGCCCTAGCATGTCCTGATATGACCATGCAAATTGAACAATGTTCTCTCTTAAGACCTTAAAGAGGAGGTCAGCTTGGTCTTGTGATAGGGATGCAGCAATGTGAACAAGCCTAGGGATCTCTGAAGAACCAATGTTGACTTCTCTAGTATCCTCAATTAGAATAGAAGACACCTCTGGTTGATTATCTTGAGGAGGTAATGCTAAATCCTCATGTTCTGCTTGTGACTCTGGATTTTCTTACTGAGGGGCTCTCTTCACTACCTTAGCTAGTCTCGGATTCACCTTAGTTCCAGTTTTGGGTGTATCGGAACTAGGTTGGGGATTTTCTCCAAAATACCCTTGGGATCTAGCTTGTAAATATAGGTAGAATCTAGCTTTGTTTTCTTATGAGGATTTTTGGCTCCCATGAATCTTAAAAGTGCTTCCTCTGATGTGAACTCATCAATGTGTATGACGCTTGGTTGGTCCCAATCTATGAGTTGTGGATGGGCGAGTGGTAGGTCAATGAGGTGTATGGATAGTTCTTGGAGAATAGAGTCTCCGAGGGAGATTTGGTCTAGGATATTGTCATAGGCTCTTTTTTCAAATTCTTCAGGAATGTCTTCAATTTCAATAAGGTCACGATGAATATTCAAAAAATCATGACTGTCTGCATTGGTGCCCTCAGTTGTGGGTATCCCAAAGCCAAGACCTGACTTCGATTCCCACTTGTGTGCGACGATGGGTCACTGCATGCCTCTTTCTTCTGGTCCTAGACCACCACCTTGATAGTTCCATTTATCAATGATGAGCTTATATTCTTGGGGATACTTCTAGCTAAAGTGATCAAGGTGTGCTTGATTTCTTTGAGGTGCATCCTTATGTAACCAATTGTCGATATCTGAAGTGAGCTCCTCATGAAGAGGGATTTTTGAGGATACAAAGGTTGTTGGGCCAAACTATTTGTATCGAGGAGGTGGAATCTCCTTAGCTTTGTGATATGTCGATCGTCCATGGGCGTGTGGATCAAGTGGGAGTGCCTTGACAACAAATGCATCTGACAAACTATACTCTCCACAGCCTTTGTTATTGATCTTCACAATAGATAAGGTGGAGGCGAGGATGGTTTTTGGGTCATTACAATTATGGGATGAGCTAGCGATGGATGTGCCAATATCAATTCTAGGGCAATGGTTTGTATATGAAGCTTCAACTGCATTGCAGTAAGCAAAGGGTTCTGGATTGGCATGGATGGTTACCTCAGTACCTTGATGCAAAAATTTGACGCACTAATGGTAAGTGGATGGAATGACTTTCATGGCATGAATCCATGGGTGACCGAGGAGGATGTTGAATGGTAGGTTTAGATCAATAGCATGGCAGAGTATTTCTTGGATGAATGGCCCAACCTTGATTGGTAGCAAAATAGTTCCTTCTGTGGTTCTTTCCAAGTTGTCATAAGCTTTGATGGTGATAACCTCACTAATGATATCTGCCTCAGTATACCCAGCTTGTTTTATGAATTTCAGGGTGCAAATATTCAAGGCTGATCCATTATCTATCATTACTCTTTTCATGGAAAAATTGGATACCATGATGGCTATGTGAATTTGAAGGGTGTGATCTGGCTCGACCACCAGTATGTCAGTGGGTTTGAAAGATAGGGCACATGAAGAGGATAGGTGTCCAATGAGATTATGAAAATCATTAGCGTTGATATCTAAAGGGACACGATATTCTATGAGAGCACTATCAAGGATGTTTTTGTACATAGGACTAGTGCAGAGAAGGTCTAAAATGGAGATTTGGGCTGGCATGTTCCCAAGGTGTTCCAAGATATTGTACTGGCTTTTTGATGGAGCCAATGATGCTGGTGAAATTGGTGGGCCTGCGATGTTAAATCATGCTCTTTGAGTGGTGATTGCACACTCATTGTTTGGTCCTTGAATATTGATAACATTGACAGAAGGCTCTTTCTCGGATATACAACCTATAAGGCTACCATAGTCTATATAGGATGAAGTGTGGTCATTATTCTTCCCATGCTGTTGGTTTGGTTGATGGTTGTTGGTGTTGTTGTTGTTGGTTTGGATAGGTGCTTTTCCAAGATTTTGGTTGTTGTGTGGAGGAAAAGAATTTTGATAGATCTGTAAGCCTACATTGGGAGAGGTTTGGGCACCAACGGTGATTTCTTTTCGATCAATGAGGTCCTGCACGTAATCTTTCAGTTTCATGCATCTAAGAGTAGTGTGACCTTTTACCCTATGAAATTTGCAGTACTCATTGTCTTTGTACCATGTAGCTTTGGATTGGCTTGGGTCAATTTGCTGGGTAGGAGGAAATTTGATGAGGTTTTCCTTCACTAATTTCTCAAAAATGGCATCCAAAGGTTCACCAAGGGGTGTATAATTTCTAGGTGTAGGTTGGAATCTGAGCTTTTGCCCTGCAGCTACATTGATGCCATTAGCTTGATTGCTAGACCCTTGAAAGTTGGGTCTTGGATTGTGGTTTTCATAGCTTTGGCTATTCTACTATTGGTAGTTGATAGCTTGTTGATTGTTTGATTGACATGGTGGGTTAGACTGATTTTGGGAAGGACCAACAATATTCACATGTCTGGTGTCAGTGACGCCATCTGTTGCAACGTGCTTGTTTTTGTTCCAATACCTAGACTTGTCATTGAAATGTGATTGATTTTGGTTGGATTCCTTGTAAATCTTGACCACACCATCTTTAATGAGTCCTTGCTCAAGGATCATTCCTTTCTCTTTGATGTCTTTATAGGTCTGCAAATAGTTCATGGTCATGTGGTGAGCCAAGCTAGGATGGGCATTATCAATAAGCATTTTTACCAAATGGCACTCTGGCAAGGTGCAAGATATGCCGGTGGTAAGGGTTTGCCATCTTTGCAGATATTTAGGAAGGCTTTCTCCGCCTTTCTACTTAGTGTGGACAAGATCAACTACTGATAGCTTTGTTTCAACAAGATGTGCATATTGGGCTACAAATGCCTCAGATAATTCAGCAACATTTTTAATTGTGCCATAGGAGATTCTATAAAACCATTCAAGAGCTGGTCTGGCCAAGCTTTTGGAAAAGAGATGCAAGAGGAAGACTTCATCATATGCCACTTCTTGGTAGTGCATGTAAAATTCTTTGATATGTGTGACAAGGTCTCTTTTTCCTCTAAATTTGTCAAATTTGGGTGTCTCAAAATGCTTGGGAAATTGTGTCATGGTAATGGCTCTGTCAAATGGGTAAGGACACACATTCTCAAACTTGAAGGTTTTTGGATCATTTCCCTCTTGGATGTTCTTCAAAGCTATCTTCATGGCTTCCCATTCTGAATTAATGGGTGATGGCTGGGGTGCCCCCAATGTAGGAGTGCCTTGAGGTAGGTATGTGGTAGATGGGGCAATGGAATATGGATGGCTTTGAGGTATGGGCTGGTAGGGATTGTACATGGCTTGGGAAACTGAATGGTGGATGATGGGTTGCTGAGGTGGAGGTGGCACATATTGTTGCATGTGTTGTGAGGCTTGCTGCTGATATTGGATTTGAGGTTGGGATTGAGGAACATAAGTTGGTTGTGGGATAAATGGATTGCTTTGTGGAGGTAAGGTATAATATGGTTGTGAAGCTTGGGGAAAGGACCGGGGAGCTTGAGGAACTTGGCTGTGGATTTGAGGAGTTTGACCAATATATGTGGGTTGTGCCCCCATTTGGGAAGGTGTCTGCATGGCAAAAGAGGCCAAGTAATTGGTAGTTGTGGTGATGGATTTCCTCCTAGAAGTGGCATAGAAAAATAGTTGGTAATAGGAGGTAATGGATTAGTTGGTGGTGGAGGTGGTGGGAATTGAAAGCTTGGGAATGGAACTGATGGGGTTTGATAGCTTGGTGGCTAGATTTGAAAGCTTGGTAGAGTGGTGGCAGGAGCTTGGGTCACTTGAGAGCTTGACAAAACATAGGTAGTAGCTTGTGGGGTTTGATAGCTTTGTGGAGTGAGGGTAGTAGCTTGTGGATTTGTGGTTGATGGCACTGAGCTCCAAGGACCTACTGGAAATGACACAATTGTGTTCTGAGTTGAGGTAAACAAGCTGGGGGCGATAAAGGGTTGATTACTTGGCCCCATGGGTGGCATCCCTGCTGTATATTGTTGAGGTTGGCCAAAGATACTAGCACTAATTTGTGAGATGGGTGGATTTGGAAGGCTGGGTTGGGGAGCAACAGTAGCAATAGTGAAGAGAGTGAATGGTGAGGTGTTTTGGGTGAAGGGGGTTTGGGATGGAGTGGTATGGACCAATGCTGGAGTGGTGGTGGCTAGATTGGCTTGTGGAAGGAAGATTTCAACTTGAGTGGAGGCTGGTATATTTGGGTCTGTTGGATCATATGGGGTGGGTTGAGGCTCTTCTTTTGGCATATATTGAGGATAATTTGAATCATAAGAGCCTATGGGTGGTGGGAGTTTCTCAAACAAGGGGTGAGATGGCTCTGATAGGGGAGGAGGTCTTCCAAAGTTGAAGGCTCCAATGTTTTCCCTTCAAAAGTTAGCCATGATTGTTTCCTTGTTTTTGTCTATAATGGTGTTCACCAATACTGCATTTCCTGGTTGGTTCATGAAAGCTTCAATGTCAGTAGGTGATGGTATAGCGTTCTCTAGGCTAAAAGATGGTTGAGTGCTCAAGGGGAGCGATGTTGTTGGATCCAAATGATAGGGCTCCATTGTTTCCTTCTTCTTCTTTCTTAAGTGAGTGACGGGTGGCATTAAAATGCTAAATGTTTCCTAGGTATGAGATGCAACAATGATGATGGATGCAAAAGAGGAAGGTTTTTCTATGCAAATGATTTCCTAGGTTGAGGCAAAGCTATATGACAAAACCTAAGGAGGATTGGGTTGGGGATTCTAACTTCAAAGATATGTTGCCAAAGCATGAAAGGTCTGTTTTCCTATGTGCAAGCTTGGTGGTGATTGTGTCAACTTAAGGATAGATTGATGATCCTTTAGGAAGAACACGAGATTGACCACTTGTGGATCCCAACCTTTAGCTCAAGGTGATGAGGGATGACAAGTGACAAAGCTAGATTACCCTAGACAAAGCTCTGTCAAAGGGATAACCTTGGTGAGATTGGTGAATTTGTAAGATGTTAGGAATGGAAAACTTTTGGCAAAGTGACAACAATTTTGAAGGCTTGGATGTAAATTTTTTTGGATTGCTGGCTAAATGGTTTGGTTCTAAATGAGATGGATGAGCTAAAATGCTTAAGGGGATGACTAACGACAGCTAGCTTACCTACAAAGATGACTCTAATGCAAAAGTGAAGCTTATGCAAGAAGATGTGGAGAAACAAGGGGGTCTAATCATAGAAATCATGCCTAGTTGGTAAGGCATAAGCGTTGTTAACTCCTAGATGTTGGCTAAATTTGATGGTATGCTCTAACCAGGCCTCTTGAAGTGCTTCGTTGGCAGCTTTTTCCTTTACTTTGTGGAGTTTGGCAATTTGAGGAATTGGTGTTAGTTCCTTTCTCTTGGCTAAAAGTTCTTGGTATGCCTGAGATGGTTTGAGTTTGACTTTGTGAAACTTCTATTTGGCTTTGGGTTGTTCTGACATGAATTTCTGAATTTTCTTGGCTTTGAGAGATCTAAATTGTTTTGCTTCAACTCATTCAACTTTTGGAATAGGCAGTGACTATGCTAAGTATGCCCTAAGCTGGGATTGACCAAGTTTGGAAAACATTCATTCAATAAGTAAAAGATCAAACAATAGATAGAAACAACCAGATAGAAGTTTTTGATTCTCAAAATGTGATACTTGCACTGAGGAGTGTGTATGTTCTACAAATGTTTTGACCAGTCACTTCAAACACATTAACATCCTAGATGGTTGTCTACAAGGTTGACAGTTGGTTTAGCTAGGGAGTCCTCGATATACCCAAGGTACGTGAGGCCCAAATCCGTAGATGAAACCAAAAAGATGTCACATAGCCGAGAGGAGCGGTAACCCACTTCTCTTTCAATTCTCAAGGGTATAAAGTTCCTTGAGGCTTAGCCTGAGTGACAAAATCTTGATTCCAAGAGAGGTGTCTTTCGATTCACCTCCCGATTCTTATACTTTGCCAGAATGTTGGAGTTGAGGTCATCCCAAGGGGCGATGAAATCCCCAAGCAGGCCTCCTAAAAAGAGAAACAAGGTTTTGGATCCTAATCTTATGCACCCCAGATGGCCTCAAAAGATGACAAGGGGAGAGGAGACTTGGATGACCTTGGGCTAAAAAACACGCTTGTTCTTTTATTAACTGACTCTTATGTGTACTGATCTAGACTTTGCAAGCACTCATGTTTAAGAGACAATGTTCAATTCCAACTTTGAAAGGCGCCAACAAAGAAAAATCAAGTGAAGAATGAATACAAGAAGAAGAGTTAGGGTCAACAAAAAAGTAAACCCACGCGCCTGAAGACCCTCTACGTCAAGTATCGATTAATTTCTTTTAAAGCATTCAAGAGTTGGTGTGATTTTGTTTTAAGCCCAAAACAAAGATGTGTGAAACTCGATTGTCAAGCACATGCCCGGAGGCCCTCCATGTCAATAGTTGTTCAATTTTAGTGCCCAAACTTGAAGTGTGATTGATTTAATCTAGATTTTTGGTCATTTAAGAATTTTGATAAAGTTAAAGCAAATGTTCAAAGACCAAGTGAGTGAGTTAGATTGTGGAACATTTAACACCTTTTTCAAGTAGACCCATCCCCATAAATGGCGTTGAGATTGCAACCAATGGTTGAATTGATGGGTGATTAGAAAAGAGGTGAGTCCAAGGAACTACTCAAATTTATTTTTGCAAATTTTTATTTAACTTAACGAAGTTTCTTAAATGTCCAAAAATCAAACTTTGCCTAAATTGCACATGGAAAAGAGATTTGTTTTGTTCAATTTTAAAAGCTCTAAATGAAGTGTTTGATATTGCAATGGTTAATTGATCCTTGGCATTCAAGATTGAGTTGTTTTTTTTAAGCATGCATTCCAAAAAAAATGTGTTTAACCATTCAAGTTCATTCCATGAAAAACCTAAAAAACATGATTAAATCTTGTTGCTCCAACTTGCAATAAGACAAAAAAAAAGAAAATTGATTAGTCACCCAAAATCTTAGAAAACGAAAGCTTAACTATGGGAAATTTTTTTTTAACTTTTTTTGTTGTTTTTCCTATGTGTAAAAATGCTTAAAATGGTCTAAATCCTACGAAACCACTAAAAGTCAAATTTTGATTTTTTTTTTCTTTTTTTTAAAATTTTTTTTTTTACTACAAAGTGCAGAAATAAAGATTTTAAAACAGAAGTGCAACAAAGACAAGCGAAGATGATAGTTCATCAGGCGTAGATGCCAAACTGCAGAGACGCTAATCTACAGAGACGCTAATCTACGAAGATGACAGAGAAAGAGGCAGAGATGACAGATTAGGTTTGCGGTGCAAAAAAAATAGGAGACAAGTGGAGACGACAGTCTAGGTTGGCGGCGGCGGAGACGACAGTTCAAGTTGCAGAGATGACAGAGTAGCTGGTGGAGACGACAGTTGAGAATGCGCAGATGATAGTCTAGTGGTAGTACCGACAGCAAAAAACCAGGCAGAGATGCCAAACTGTGGAGATGTCGATCTGGTTTCGTAGACGACAAAGTAGCTAGTGGAGATGATAGTATGCAGGTGTAGATGCCAAATTGTGGAGACGACACTGCACGAAAAAAGTTGAAAAATGTGGATTTTTTTCAGAATTTTTTATATTTTTTGTTATTTTCTAATTTTTGAGGGTATGTCTTCTTCCTAAGTGCATTCTTTAACCTGCAAAAATAAGCAAAACACCCTACAACTCACTCAAACAACAAGAAACATTAGATTGTTAGAAAAAATGACATATAGATAGAAATTGATGATTAAATGACCCATAGTGGGGTCCCACCGGGCATGCCAAAATATATATGAGAAATATGTTAGCAAGTAATACTAATCTATTAAAAGAAAAAAAGCATTAACTAGCATAAAAACCATAACATAAATGAGAGACAAAGTGAAACCCTTAAATGAGAATATGAACCATGGAATGGCTCTCCCAATGAGGATGGTCACTTGATTTAGGGATGAGTCTACTATGTGGATGTAGGATGTATGCTCAAGGTTCTCAAAATAGCTTCAATGGAGATGGAATAGAAAATTGGTAGCTTGAGAGCTCTCAATTTGGCATTATAAGGGTATGGTTTAAAGGCTTTTGTTTCTCAAACTAGCATTATAACTTTAGCTCAAAAGTTGTGATGATATGACTTGGGAGGGGATGCAATTTATAGGCTAAGGGCTTGAGGGATGGAGGGTTAAGATGGAAAAAAAGGAAAAAGCTTAAGGAAGGCTAGGATGCACTCAAAGGAGAGCACATGGATTGTGTTTGTTTAGCACCAATCAGGGAGTGACACATGTCATAGGGTGAGTGGATGGAAGAAAGGGGAAGGATGAGTCAACAAAGGAGGCTCAAGGGATAATATCTTCATAAAGACCCTTCATTATGGCTTGTAAGAGCTTGTAAGAGTCTTTATGGCTTTTGTAAGAGCATTCATTGCTAAGTGGTTGGGATATTTTGGAGGGAGTTGAGATTGTTGACTTTCCTTGGCTTAGGAAAGTCTTAAGCTTGCTTAGGGAATGTGACAACATTAGGGAGTGGATTAGGCTTGGGTTTAGGATTAGATTAGGCTTTTTAGAGATTTGCAAGTGGATGGCATTCATGAGGGTGGGTGAGTTAGTGGCTAAGCTTGGTTAGTATGGGTCGATGGGTTGGATTAGGCTAAATGAAGGGTTTAGGGATAAGTTAGGGGCTTATTAGATTTGAGGGTTTCATTTATCAAATAGATTTATTTAATAAATGGGGATTTTGGAATTAGATAGAAGAAAAGGATTTAATTGATAAATAATAGGTTATTTGATTTATCAATTAGGACTATAGATGATTAATTAAATTAATCAGCTAGGGGATGGCAAAGGATTAATTAAATAGGAATTTAATTAATGATGTCTTTAGAGATAACTAAATAGGATTACCAAAGCATTGTAATCAAATTTAGGTGTCTACACTCACATCTCCTCCTTGTTGAGTTGATTGAGTATCAATACTCATTCTTCTTGGCTATGATGACTCATCATCCTCTATATCTTTTGTTTGAATCAAGGCCTCAGTAGTGTCCTTGATTGGCATTGATGTTCCTTGTCCCTCTTCTCTCTAAGCTAGAGCCATCCTATATTATGCTTGTGCCAGTTGTTCTTTGAGAGATGCGATTTCATCTTCAAGTCCCTGGATTTTGGCCTCAAGCTTAGCATATTTTTTCCTTATATACATGACTACTTCTAAGCTCATTCTCATAGAGCTTTCTAACATCAATGTAATCATGTATGGATTGGGCTAGTCTTGTTTCTATTTTCTCCACCTTGGCTTCATTTATAAATGAGAAATGTTTTAGTGCCTTGGATATTTTTTTACCAGAGGTGTCTTGTAAAGTCCATATAATCATATTACCCTATTCTAGGCTCTATGCATCCATTAATTTTGGCTTTTTGGAATTAGGGGCCATGCTCTAGACTACTAGGGATTTGGTATGAATGTTGAAACCAGTCCCTCTCTTCAATCCATCTACACCAATTACCTCATAGGAAATGGCACTTTCCTACCTCCTGATTTGATCGAGCATAAATTCTTTCTCCAAGTCCCATCTTGGCACCAATAACATGCCACTTTTCTACACTAGATCTTTGGCCTCCTCTAAAGTCATCACTTCACTTTTAGGATCATAGGCCTACAAATTTTCTATCAATTCCATTCTTTGCTCATTAGATTCATCTAGTTTCATCCTTAAAACATTTTCATTTTGTTTAATTTTATATTAAAAACTCATGAATTCATCATCCTCTAAGAATTGTTGAGCTTGGACGATCCTATCATCTAGTCTCGTTGCTGCCAACTCCAGATCAATGAGGGTATTCCCAATTGTAGTAGCCCTAGTTTGTAAATAATTTTTTCTCATGTTAGCAAAATACTGACTATTTCTTGGTAAAATTTGTAGAGTCCTTTGTCTAACCTGAGGAGGGATATAAACAACCTTCTACTTCTTATTTCCTTTGGCCATCCATGGTGCCTAAGGTGCATCATCTTCTCCTACTTCAAGAGTTGCATCTAGTTCAAGGCTATCAAGACAAACTCTGTCCTCTTCCCCCATTGGACCTTTGAGCAATTTGGCCATAATCTCTACATGGTCCATGACCATCCTCCTAATTCTTTGGGGGTAAGGGATTTCAATGTAAAATCTAATAAATCTAGGATCAATTCTTTTTAATTCTCCCTCTACCCTTAGCACATCATCAAGCTTTGCAAGCTTATTAGTTACCTCCCCTTCTACTACTATATTTGGGATGATGTCTTCATGGGGTAGCTCCTTAGAATTTGGCAAGGCATAATTTCTCATTTCCTTGAGTTTTTCCCTCATCCAACCCTTAGAGTCATATATTTTGTAGGGGCTTGTGCATAGATTATAATGGTTTAGATAGGAGTGGACTAAATCCAAGGCCTCTTTGCCAATGGTGAAATCACCAATTCTAAAGCATCTACATTAAAAGATTCCCCTATGTACCTTTGGCCCTAGTTATTCTCTATTTACCATAAACAATTTCCAAATGAACTCAATTATACCAAGCCTAGGAAGAATGAGTTTTGGCAATAGATGGGGTGGCTAGGAACAACCATAGACTCTCATTAAAGAAAAAGTGGGAAACAAGAAAATATCCCCCTAGTTATGATCTTGTCTTTCCCTTGAAGAAGTAGGGCTGGTTTTAAAAAACCTTTCAAAATCTTAGGTGCTCTAAAGTACCCTAGATCTAACATCTTCATTATTACAACACTAATTTTATTGAATAATGACATAGAATAAGAAAATGGGTAAGTACTATCCCATACCCTTGTCCACAACTATACAGGAAGATCTCCATTCAAGTCAAAAGTTTGATCAATGAAGTCAGAATTGATATATCCCATGTTATTATAGAGGATCAAATGCATCAGTAGTGAGTAGTAGGGGAAAGTGAAATCTCTCATATTTCCAATCTGAGCCCTAGCAATGTTCTCCTTTATTATATCCAAAATATGACTAACATATTCATATTCATAGGCATGGTACGAATCCTATACATCCCTTGCAATTATGTATTATGCTCCCTAGACCTCATCAAAGCCATCTTTTACTACCGCCTTATGGACACCATATACAGTTTTGACAAAATAACTTTTGAATTTATCCAGTGGCATCTTTTTCTGAATCTTCTTTGGGTAGTCACCCACTTTCTTCAAATCCTTGAGAATATGTTACAACAATGAGGCACTTGTGAAAGTATTGGGGTTTGCTTCAAATCTCCTTTTTAAATCCTTCAAATCTATAGGTTGACCCATAGCACTAGTTAATCCAAAGGCCTCAATGAAAGAATCTCAATCCAAAGTACAAAGAATTGTTCCATCCTTCCTGTGAAAAGACTTAATGGCTGAGTTATAACATTAAAATAGGGCCTTCATCAAATCTGCATCCATGAAAACTTTTGGGAAAATCAATTTAGCAAGGTTCTTCTTCCATGGATTACACATAGGAATTTTCTTCTCCCTATTACAATAGAAGAAATAGAAAAGCTCAGAACTAATAACATTAGGACATATGGCATCTCTGCATCTAGCATATGGGTCGAAGAAGGCATGATCATCTATAGAGTTTGCAGTAGTAGAACCTAGAAAAAGCTTTATCCAATCCTTTACAAATCTACTAGGTTTTCTCTATCTATTTTTGCCTCCCTTATAAGTTGAGGTCTCTAAAACTGCCATATCTGAGGCCTAGATTTCTTCTACTTCTTGGTCAGACAATAATTCAAAAAATTGAGAAAATATAAGAAATGCTCAAATTCTCTCTCTGCAAATGGTGAACTATGATTATGAGAAGAAAAAATCTTTATAGGTTGATATATGTAGACTACCATTTATATCGCATTGATTTTAGTATGCTTGAAATATGATATCAATCTATTCTATCAACTTTATGGAGAGTCACCATTATTATCCAACTATGCACTTTTTGTACTGCATTCAAATCTTATTGGTCAAGAAGCCCATTGTTAATTTCTTGTCATTATATTTCTATCAAAATTAGATCCTATGATATTATGACAAAGGTAGCTAAAAAGACCTTTCATAACATTGCACTATTACAAAAATGGCTTTCCAATCTTATGAACCCCCTTTGATAAGCTCTTGTCGATCAGTTAGACATGGTGGCAAAAACCCTTTATGATCTTATGACATCCCTTTTGTCATAGCATTAGCATCAACTTCATCTCTTTATACAATCTTACGACAAGGGACCATCATAACATCACGGGTCACTTTCATTTACCCTATGATCATACGATCATAGTTAAGCTCACCCTTCATAACATCGTGAATGATCCCTTTTTCTTCTATGATGCTACACCAAACCCTTGAAAAATTCATACCATAACATTGTCAACTTATAATTTTTCTTGTGCGATCTTATGATCAAGCCCTAGTCATGATATCAAAGAGCCTCTTTCATAACCTTGAGATCTTACAATGAAGGATTCATCGTAAGATTGAAGACCATAATTTTTTGTCCAACTTAAACCTTTTTTGGTCCCTCTAATTCTAACATCGAACACACTTGGCACTCATACACTTGCTCTATCCAACCAGGAAGTAGACACCTATTCTAACAACTCATCTCATTGTTCACCTTTATCACCTTTCATGATCTTATGATGAAAAAGTATGGTGCCATTGTAAAGCCTTCTTTATTCCTTTCCAATCCCATAGAAAACACCTTGTTGCAAGATCATAGATACCCCTTTAACTTCTCACAATACCATGATAAAATTTTCATCGTAACATTGCAACTCTTCAAAATATGCTTGGTGATCCTACTATTGAATATGAATCATAACATCGTAGAAGATAATTCACCAACACTCAAAATTATGTCCATGATAACATGAAACAACCTTAATCATGAGATTAGAAAAGGTGAACACCCTTGCTTATGATATCCTACTAACCCTCCATTGTAACATTGTAAGAAAAAATGCAATTGAAAAATAAGAGCCCACTCATTCAAATGGCTTAGGGTTAGGGATCAAAGATGATAGAGACCATGAAAATTTGATAGGGTTAAACTATGAATGGGAACAATATAAACATAACCCTAAATAATTATAAATGTTTTCACTAGAAAATTTAATATTTTATCATCAATGGAAAAAGGAGCTATCACTCGATACACACTAGTATTTTACTTAGCATCTGAGAACAACTTTTCTTACTCAACAACACTTGTGAAAACTTGAAATTTTAACTTTGCATCTCTATTCATGCTGATCTATCCTTTTCAGTGCTTACTTGTCTTGGAATTGATGTATGACAAAGCTTTGTATATCAGTTCCACATACCTTCTTTTGCTTAGTTTGATTAAGTGTGACCACTTGACCTTTTGGGTGAAGTGATCCCTCTATTGGATGTGTTGCCTCATATTTCTTCTTCCATGTTTTATTCATTTCTCCTCTGATGTGTTCAACATCATATTTTCCTTTTCCTTTGTTGAACTCTAAGTTGGGTGCCTTTGACCTTGTTGGAAAATTCTTGCTGATGTGACCAGTCTTAAAACAACTAAAGCATGTAGTTTGGCTCAACCATCTACTATAGCTTCCACTAAAATGTATTCTTATGCAATTTTTAGGGATATGTCCATACTCTTGACAATAGTGATAGTTGTTCCTAGTGTTGTAGTCCCAATTGTAATGATTTCCATGATTATTTGACCTTGCTAGTTGGTTAGGTGTCCACATAGGCTTTGATATACACTCAAAAGCTCTATGTCCATACTTCTTCCAATTGTAGTAGTGACCTTCAAATCTTAGTATTCAGATGGTTCTAGTCCTATAGTCATGTGCCTAATGACCTTGCTTGTTGAACTTGTGATAGTGACCCTTATTTTTAGGTTTATAATGTTGATTGGTGTTCTTGCTCCTACACACATTAGAGGTATGTCCCTTTTTACCACAAAAATGACAAGTGGGTTTTGTGTTCTTACCTTTGTTATTTCTTTCTTCTGCTATCTTGGATGACTCTCCTTCTTTAGTGCTAGTGTATCTAGATCTTGGTGATTTTAGTAGTTTTTCAAAGTACTTGATGGCTATGTTAGGTTTTTTGAAGCTCTCTACAATTTTCTTTTCTCTTTTCAAGTCATTTTGTAGTTGTTCATTTTGCATCTTTAGTGTGGAGATCTCAATGTCCTTAATGTTCAGGTCATGATGGACATTCATCATCTAACTTAGGGTGTCTAGCTACATGTTGGAAATTCTTGCAAGCTCAATTGACTTTTCCTCCAATCTATTGGCAAGGTTTCTCTTGTCTTCTTCTATCATAGCTTTATCTTCAATGGCTCTTTTCTTCTATTTAGTCACTTCACAAAGCATCATGGCTTGTGATTCTTGTTCAATATTGAGTGTTCTAATCTCTTCTACTTGAGCTCTATTCTTTTCCATCAGATTTTCTATTGCTGCATCAAATTCCTTGGAATCTCCATTTGCAAACACTTTTGAGGTCTCAATCTCCTTGTACTATGTATCATTTTCAACTATGGCATTATCTCTTCTTCTCTTTAGGGTTTTTCTCAATTCTTCCCTAACTTATTCCAAAGAATGTAGAATGAGATGTATCTCAATCTCCTGATTCTCTATGGTCTTCCCAAGCTTGTAGACTTCCATTTCTAGATCTTTTCTTCAAGTTGTGAGGCTTCTCCTTGTAAGAACTTGGCTCTGCTACTAACTATTGGAATTCACAAGTTTTGATTCACATGCATGTAATACATCTAATTTACATGAAAATAAAGACATGCATGAAAATAGATAACACAAGTTTTGATCACCCAGAAACCCTCCAAAATAAGAAAATAAAACTAGGGTGGGGATGACACCCACAACTTATCACTGTAGCATGTGTAACTTGTCAAAGTTACAAAGTTTGACCATCATCAATGGTCTACCCTATGAGAGGCCTACCCTGTTAAAGGATCTAACACCCTATTAATGGTGACCTATCTAAAGGATTTACAAACATTCACTTGGAATGTCACCCTGTTAAAAGATTTACAATATGGCTGTTAAACCAACCTATCATCATAGGATTTTCATTCTCCTAATAAAATGGCTAGAAAGTATAGTAAAATGTGTTGACCTGACATCTTGCAATTTTCAATTGCTGATTTTAGATCCTTGTCATGTCCAATCTAATCTGATATGACTCTGTTCATAGTGCTAATGCTCTATTTTAATCAACTTGATTCTATAATACTATTCTTCCTCTAATTCTTCACACCCCTTTAGAATTCACTTGCATTCTCTCCTTGCATTCCTATACCATGCATGTATTATGGGGTTTTGACCTCCTTAAAAAGGTTTCGAGACTTAGGGTTAGGTATGAATCTATGATTGAGATTCATCCATCTTTCTTGCTCACTTCTTTCCATTTTTTTGATTGGTTTCATGTTGATTTCATAGGGAATTAAAAGAATTTGATCTTATCTTTTATATCCTTTGAGATTCATCTTGAATTGGCTCAAAAATGGTTTACATCTAATTTTGTGAGAGCACAAACTTCATTTGGTTATTCTGTGATACTCAAAACTTAGTGATTGTTGATGCTCAACACATATAGGAATTTTATCTTACTCAGCTTCTAAAGGAATCTTTTCTTGCTCAGGTTCTAAAGGAATTCTATCTTGCTTGGCTCCTATAGTTTACTTGACAAATATACTAGCTTGAAATCAATTGTCACTCGACACTTGAAACTTGCTTGGCATTGTCTATCTACTCAACATTTGAATGAATCCACACTTGTTGAATTTATGACTTGGCAAATACTGTAGCTTGACATTTGTATTATACTCAGCATCAACTTAGAAATTTCTTAAGTGTGTTGCCACTCAATTTTCAAAACCAATCTAAGACCAACATCTACCTCAAATTCAAATCAAAGTAGGTCCATAATCACTCAAAAAAATATGGCTCAAATTCAAGATTTTTGTCCCTCCTATAATTACTCCAATGCCTATTACATGTGTGAAAAGGCCAAATCGTATTTATCTTTGATCACCCAAGAGCCTATAGTAGGAAATTCATATAATGAGGACTGAACCAAGGATGCCTCACATATGACAAGATAGGGTGAATACTCCTTCACAAATCATCAGTTGGAGGAACATTGTAATGTAAACCAACATTCTATTGCTCATAATACCAGGTGTAAAAGAAGAGTCATCGAAGATGCTACTCTTCATCCTCCTAATCAAACTCCAACATTAAATGCAATGCCTCATGTACAAATGGAAACTAATCAATCCAATGCCCTCCAACAATAGAGATAGAATAATACTAGAGGATATATGAATTGCCCCTAGGTTATTCCAACTCAACCCCCAACACATGCAGTTCCCAAGGCTTCTACAAGAGCACCTAATGCCTCATTCAGTGTGGTAGATTAAATGAAGAAGAAAATTGTGAATATTTCCATCTGGGATGTTGTTGCTACTATACCCATGCAAAAGAGGCTGTTACAGTGAGAATTGGAAAATATTGAACCAAAAGATCAACTACCTAGCATAGAAAGTGCCACAAGCCTTATGAAACCATCAAGGGAGATAGAGACAAATAAAAAGGTTAGACCTCATTTTTTTTATGTTTCTCTAATTATAGGGGATAAGCTAGTCCATAATTGCATGATTGATTCAAGGGCTAGTAGTTCAGTGATGTATAAGTGTGTTGATGATTCTTTAGAAATGAAATATGAGCCCATTGTTTAGGATGTATTAAAGTTGGATGGTAGTATTTTCAAAACTATAGGGATCCTTAGGAATGTTGAAATGGACCTACATGCATGCCCTAGTTGTACCATGACTCAAGCTATATCATTTTTTGGGTCAAGCCACACTTTTCCATTTTTTTGTCAAGAGACTTCACAACCCAAATAGGTGGTTACATATCTTCTAATTGTTCATATATGTTTTTTAGGATGAGATATGGGACCAAGGATTCAATTAGAGTATAGCCTCTAGCCCTCCATCATATTAAGCCCTACACCCCTAATCTCATCAATATGAATTACACTATCCTAGAAATGGATTAGAATGACATGGTAGACAAGCCTAACACTTCTCTAGTAGAGATACCTAATTTTCTTTTAGATGAATGGGCTAATGCATATAAAATTGACCCTATATCAAAAGCCCTTGAGATAGGTCTTGGTGCATATTGTGTGTTAGAGAAGGATGCTCTTTTCTGTAGCCTTATAGAGACTAAAGAATATATTAATGGGATATGGAGTATGTGATTTGAAGGATCAAAGAATAAGAATGGATTAGGGGTGGGTGTGATGTTGATTTCTCCTGCACAAGTAAGATACTACTTCTCCTTTAGGCTCCAATTTAGTTGTACCAATAATGTGTCTGAGTATGAATTCTTGATTTAGGGTCTTCTACTTGTTCAAAAAAGAGGAATTCAAATATTATGTATATATGAAGATAGTGAGTTGGTAGTCAATCAGGTAAGAAATTAGAATATGATGAAGAATGACATGCTCAAGTCTTATAAACATAGAATATGGGATTTTCTTGAAAGTTTAAATGTATTTAATATTTAGAGCATTCCTAGAAAAGAAAATAGACCTGCTAATGGACTTTCAACAGTAGGTGCATATTATGATGTGCCAGGAAATCTTGAGGAAGAGAAGTAGCATATTAGAGTGGTAGTTAGGCCTACTATTCCTAACAACAACAAAAATTGGCAAGTGTTTGAGTTTGATGCACAAATTGTAAGTTTCTTGCAAAATGTAGAAAAAATCTTAGAAAGAAACCAATCTAGGTTGTATAGCTAGTATGGTGATTAGATCATCAATCTTAGTTCCAATAAGTTACCTAAGGGTCTCATTATCTTAGAGAGTGTCTTCAACCCTGATGACCAATCAAGAGATAGAGGCATGAACCTAGCTACCAACAAAGATAATTATACACCAGTTGTGGCTACTGATGGAAAGTCTTTAAACATGGGAAAGGTATGTTCTAAAATTGAGCAAGAAAATTTCATTCGCCTATGTCAAGAATTTAATGATATATTTTCTTGGACATATGTTGATTTAAAAGTCTTTGACCCAAGTTTGTTTCAGCATACCATAGACTTAATTGATAAT
The DNA here is from genome assembly GCA_028749045.1 of Cupressus sempervirens. Classification (NCBI taxonomy): domain Eukaryota; kingdom Viridiplantae; phylum Streptophyta; class Pinopsida; order Cupressales; family Cupressaceae; genus Cupressus; species Cupressus sempervirens. Next base: position 598,393,827 of record CM053788.1, on the reverse strand, counting down.
GTCAAACTAGTAAGACAAAAAAAGAGGCCAGTGAATCCTAAAATTGAACCATTAATGAGAAAAGAGTTATCCAAGCTAAGTGAGCCTAATATAGTTTTCCCTATCAAGCACTCATCATGGGTAGCAAACCTTATCACTGTTAGGAAGAAGAATGGAGAAATCAGATTATGTGTGGATTTTAGGGATCTTAACTAAGCTTCCCTTAAATATCACATCCCCTTCCTTCCATGGAGAAAATATTGTCCAAGTTCAATGGTTCAGAGAGGTTCTCATTTCTTGATGGATTCTCTTGTTACAATCAAGTGTTGGTCAAAGAGTCTGATAGATACAAGACTGCATTCACCATCAAGTGGGGTACCTATGCTTATAGTAAGATTTCCTTTGGGCTAACAAATGTAGGTGGCACATTTCAAAAGGAAATGGAGATGGCCTTCAAAAACATGATTGAAAGGTTTATATTGGTTTACCTTGATGATATCATAGTATATTCAAAAAATATAGCAAATAATTTCAGACAAGTGTTCATCTCAAACAAGTGTTCATAAGGTGTAGAGAGTTTGGGATATCCCTTTATCCAAGCAAGTGTGTCTTTTCCACCAATCAAGGAAAATTATTAGGACACATTGTATAAAGGATTGTTTAACCATTGATCTAGAGAGAACAAAGGCAACACTTTCTCTCTCCCTTCCTAGTCATAAGAAAGGTCTACAGAGTTTTCTTGGTAGAATAAATTTTGTGAGGAGATTTATCGCTAATTTAGCTACCATGGTGAAACCTCTTACAGTCATGCTTAAATAGAATACAATTTTTTCATGGATCAAGGAAGGGAAGGTGAGTTTTGAGGAGATCAAAGAAGTCATAGCTTTAGCTCCTACTCTCATCAATCCAAATTTTAAGAAGGATTTCATTCTTTACACCTTAGGTGGTGAGTCAAGCATCTCTTTTGTCTTGACTCAAGAAAATGATAAGAATGGAGAACAACCTATTGCATTATTTAGTGAAGGGCTTAAGGAATATGAAGAAATGTATAGTTATGTAGAAAGGAAATCTCTTTTAGTCATAAGAGCTTTGAAGAAATTTAGGTGCATTTTATCTCATAACAAGATCCATATGTTAGTACCCCATGCAAGTGTGAAGGACTTTCTTTTCAGCAAAGATATTAGTGAGAAGAGAGTTGGATGGATCACTAAGGTAATGGAGTATTATGTTGACATCTAGATTACCAAGTTGGTAAGAGGGAAGGGATTGCATGAGCAGATGATCTCATCTTAGGAGTCAAATGAAGAAGTTTTCATGATATTGATAGAACAACTAGAAGCAAGAAATGATAATCCAAAGAATTGGATGGATGAAATCATGACCATGTTGTCAAGAAATGGATATCCTCAAGGATTGGATAGGACTAAAATGAGTCAGTATAGGTTATAGTCAATTCCTTATTCCATAGTTGATGGTATCTTTTTAGGAGGGATTTTAGTGGAGCCCTATTGAGATGCATTGATACAGATCAAGTTGAAATAATGATTAAAGAGTTTCATGATGGTCCTAATGGTGATCACTTTTCAGCAAGGATAACTAAAATGAAGATCATGAGAGCTAGCTACTACTATCCATCCTTGTTCCATGATTGTCATATGTGAGGAAGTGTGAAAAATGTGCCTTCTTCTCTAGTAAGAATAGACCTATAGCTCTTCCTCTTCATCCCATTCTGGTGGACTAGTCTTTTGCTCAATGGGGATTGGATTTCATAGGCCCTATCAATCCTCCTTCCAACTCTAGTCACAAATGGATTCTATCTACTATGGATTACTTCACCAGATGGATAGAGGTAGTTGCATTGAAGGATGCCATAGAATCTTTAGTTATTGAATTCCTTGATGGAATTGTGACTAGGTTTGATGTCCCTTCAACAATTATTCCAAGTAATATAAAAAAATTTGTAAGAGCTCAAATTTTTGCATGGGTAGTTGATCATAACATCTACTTGAGCATGTCCTAAAACTAGTATCCTCAAGGAAATGGATTAGTTGAGTCATCTAACAAGAAACTAATCAAAATTATGAAAAGGACTAAAGAGGACAATTAGAGATGTTGGCATCAAAAGTTGAAGACAACATTGTGGGTTGAAAGAATAATGCCTAAGAGGGAAATAAGAAATTCACCCTTTATGTTGGTATATGGTAGGTAAGAAATGCTTCCAATTTCATCAAAATTCCCATCTCTAGAAATAGCTCATCAATTGGATATAATGGAAAGTGATGCTATGATAGTAAGAATGGAAGAGTTGATGAAGCTGGAACAGAAAAGAAAATGGGTTGTCCAAACCATAGAGGCACATCAGTAGCAAATGAAAAGGAGCTTTGATAGGAAAGCCAATGTCAAAATTCTTGGAGAAGGTTATCTAGTATTTAAACAAGATGTAGATAGGGTGAAACTAGGGAGACACTCAAAATTTGATGCACTATTGTGTGGTCCCTATGTGGTCATTAGTTGCAAAAAGGCTAATGCTTTCCAACTGAGCAGGCTTTGGTGAAATTTTTCCTATTCCAGTTAATGGAATATATCTTAAGTCCTATTTCTGATAAAAGATAAGTCTTTCATGTATATAATTAGGTTAGTTTCCTTTTTTGCTTCTTATTTTACAAGAAGTGCATGAGAACATGTGTTTTGTAGAGGATTTTGGTTCCTAGCTATAGTTGTAGAATTCTTGTTTTGACATCAAAGGAAAGATTTTTAGAATTCTGTTATCAAATAGGCAGGGTTAGGGTTTCATAATGCACAAGATCCACATTTTGTATGACTCTTTTACCAAATGGATGCATAGGCCACTAGTCTTATGCATAGCTGGCTTGCATTCCTCCTGAGTCACCAGAATTGTTGGCCAAATTTTCCTTCCTGCCAAATTTACCTTTTTTAAATTCAAATGGTAAATAGTCACCTTCCATATGTAAATATTTAAATGCAAATGGTACATGAAATAAATGGAATTAAAAACAAATCTTATGTATTTCTAAATTCTCCTAAGTTTACCTTCAGACTCCCACAACTTTTTGGACCATCAAATCTTGCATAGATCCATCACAGATGCTTTGTCACTTTCTCAAAATGAATGACCTTTAAATAATGTGGGAAATTTCCCAACTACCATGTGTCATGTAGGTCCTATTCCTTAAGGTCCATAGGAAAAGTAAAGTAGTTTACATCCACTATTGTATTGAAGATGATCGAAGGTGGGCACTTTCTTGCTTGATCAAGATGCAACATTTTTTGTGAATGTGGGCAAGCTCCTTACCACCACATCAATTTTGTGGACCTTTTCTTGTCAAAGCCACAAAGTTAAACTTTTTAGAACAACCAAGTAGTTTTTAGAATGCATTGGCATGTCCTAGCATTTTGGGTGCATTTCATTGGTTGAGATGTTAACTACATAGTCAATAGGCTAGTTTTGTTCTTTGTCATCAGATGCACGAGGGTCTACAGTTGGTGCTTCACTACTTTGTGAAGTTGCAAGGATTTTAGATGATTTAGGGAAGTGATGCAAGGACATGTTTCCTTGTGGGACCAAGAGAGTAGCAGTTTGGGACAATGGTTAAGTTGTTAGTTTCATAAGCCATTACAATTAAGTTTGAAGGTGGCATGCTTAGTCAGCCAATGGGTAGTCAAACTTATGAAAACCTTGCAAGGTGGTAAAAATAAATCATGTTATTGGTCTATGTGACTCATCTTGGTTGTAGGACTTTATTTGATCACCTTGCTGATTTGTAAGCTAGAAACAAAGGAAAATTGGGTTTTCTCATGTAATCTAATCTTCATGATTGATCCCAACCACTCCAAGTTAATTTTTGGTTTTAAATGATGCAATGGGCACTCTTCCCACTATCTGATCATCCATTTTGGAAAATTTTGGCATTGATTGGCATTTCTTCCATCACTTCAATATTTTCTCTAGTGAGGGTTTCTATGATTTTCATGCCTCTGCAAGTGTACCAATCAAATCTATTATTTAGGTCATCTTGATTATTCTCCAAGAATTTATGGTAGTAGTTGTGGAGTAACTTCAATTATGAATATCTTAGTTATGCCTAAGCTATAGAGGTAGTTTTTTTAATCTTTGCAAGAATTGAACTTTCTTTGATCTCTAGTATTGCTTCTATGCATACTACTATAATTTCTCATGCCTCTAAGCCATTGTAGCTCTCTATCAAGTCTCCTTTAGCCATTAACACACTATGCAAGATTTGTTTGCCTCTAGTTAATGTTTTTTTTCCATATTCTACAACTTCCATGACTATATCCACTTTTGACAATTGAATGATATTAAATGAAGAATCTTCCTATAGCATCATTTGTTGTCTGATCTACATATGATTTTTGAATTGAGCAAGATCTGAATCTATATTCACTAAGGTTATAACTAGTTAATTGTGTATTTATGGGTAGAGATAAGGTCAAACACTTTGTTTTGGTGCATCACCCCATTAGGTTAGAGTAGGTAGATTTTATTTTATGTATTCCTTCTCCCTTTTCCTCTCCAAGTGTAATTAGGTGCACCTTGATAGTAAAGGAAGTCAGCCTTCTCCAAAGACTCAATATCACAGTTCAAGTCCCATAGCTTGGAGGTTGTTTCCATGTTTCATAAGGTTGTCCTTAGGTAAAAACTTTGGACAAGGGTGCAAATTTTTGTGATAATAATTAATCCAAAGTTGAGATACCATCAACTTCATATCTAGGAGGTTGACATTCATCAACCAACTTTTCATACACAGTATGGGCATTATGAGTTCACAATTGTACCCTTTGGGTTAATCAATTTGCCATCAATATTTATGAGCTTGATGAATGGAGTATTTCACACATACCTCGATCAATGTGTCATTATATTCTTCAAAGACATATTGATCTATTTGAAGACTATTGAGGAACATGAAGTTTATTTACATCAAGTATTGTAGTGCTTGAGAGACCATTAGTTGTATGGAAACTTGAGTTAATGTGGATTCTTCTAGTTGGAGGTAAAGTATTTGGGGCATATCATCACTAGTCATAGTATTAAAGTGGATCTAGAGAAAAAAATTTCTATCATAGATTGGCTAGGAACCACTAATGTTTCTAAAGTTCATAGTCTTATGGGATTGGAGGGTTACTACCATCACTTTGTGAAGGATTTCTGATAGGTAGCTCATCCCATCACTTCTCTTTAGTAGAAAGGGAAGAAGTAAATTTGGTAAGACCAATGTGAGGCAACATTTAATGCTCTTAAGGAGTGTTTGACCAGTGCACTAGTCCTTGTAGTGCCTAATCTTGTAGATGATTTCAATGTTTCTACATATGCTTTGTTGGAAGGCATGGGTGTTTTGTTGATGCAGGATGGTCATGTTATTTCTTATGAGTCTAGAAAACTCAAGGACCATGAGCTTAACTACCCCACTCATGATTTGAAACTTGTAGCCATAGTGAATGCTCTACTTTTTTTGAGGCATTTCCTTTTGGGATAGAGGTTTGATTTGCATAAAAATCATAGGAGCTTGTAGTATATCTTTACTCGGTGAAACCTAAATGCATAATAGTGTCACTGGATGGAATTCTTGTGTGAATGTGACTTTTTTGTTCACTACATTAAAGGGAAGGAGAATGTCATCATGGATGCCTTGAGTAGGAGGTGGCATTAGATATTAGTGTTGTCATTGGGAGTGGATTTGTCAAGTTGTATCTTGGAGGTTTTTCCTAGTGACACTTGGTATCAATAAGTAAGGAAAAAAATTTGAGTCTGGACATACCCTTGAGGGGAGTTTTTTAGGTTACTTTCTCGAGTCTGATGGACTATCATGACACTTGGGGCATATCTATGTACATGTGTCTAGTGATCTTTGTTCCTTGGTTTTTCAAAAGTGCATTGTGCACCATATTTTATACATCCCAATGTCAAGAAGATTCATGCCAACCTTAAACAATTATACTTCTAGGAAGCAATGAGGTGTGATGTTGCTGATTTCATTGCTCGATGTCTCAAGTACCAAAGAGTAAAGGTAGAGCATCAACATCTGGTGGGTCTTTTGCACCTGCATCCCATTCTAGAGTGGAAATGGGATATAATATCCATTGATTTTATCATAGGTTTTCCTATGTCATCATGGTGACATGATTGTATTATGGTGATAATGAACATGTTGTCCAAGGTAGCACATTTTCACCCATGAGAGCATCCTATATAGCTTCTTCTATAGCACATGTTTTCCTAGATGATATTGTTCATTTGCATGGGATCCCTCATCATATTATTTTGGATAGAGATCCAATTTTTACTTCAACATTGTGGACATCTCTCCAATGTTCTTTGGGCACACAACTTAATTATAGTTTAGCTTATCACCCAGAGACTGATGGTCAAACTGAGAGAGTGAACTAGGTTCTAGGAGATATTCTTTACATGTATTTGATGGATAGGTAGGTGTAGTGGGAGGAGAATTTATACCTTTTTGAGTTTGCATGCAACAATGTGTATTATAGTTCTCTTGGCATTTTACCTTTCCATGCCTTGTATAGTAGATTGTGTCATACCCCTTTAAGTTGGGACTATTTAGAGGACCAAGTTCTTTTGGTTTTAGAGATGCTTCAAGATATGGAGCAATAGTTTGTTCATATTAGAGAGAATTTGGTTACTACATAGGATAGGCAAAAGAAGTATGAAGATTCCCATAGGTTGGATCATCACTTTTCTATTGGTGATAGGGTGTTTTTGAGAGTGCATCCAAGGAAGAACCCCATCTATTATGGGAAAGGCTCTAAGTTGGTGCCACATTTTGTTGGACCTTTTGAGATCCTCAAGAGGATTAGTCCTATTGCTTATTGACTAGCATTTCCACCTAGCCTACCTCGCATCCATGATGTCTTCCATGTTTTTGTTTTGAGATAGCACATTCTTGATGTGACCCATTTTCTTGATTGGGAGGCTTTGTTGGTGGAGGATGAGCAACTTAATTTGGAGCCCATTTGTATCCTTCAACATTAGAGTTTGACTTTGAGAGGTTGGGACATCAAGCAAGTAAAGGTTAAGTGGGACCTAAGTGATGAGAGCTCTACAACTTGGGAAGATGCTACATGATCGAGAGGATTGTACCCCTATCTATTTGTTGGCTTCTAGGAGTAAGCCTATGCTAGTGGAGGAGAATGCAGTGCCTCTCATATTTGTAGTCTAAACCTTGTTATATTTTAATTTGAGATATACTTGATACTCATGTTATTTTACTTATGAGATGACCTGAGGGTCAGATATTATACTTTGATTTTAGTATCATAGATGTTAGACTACTATGTTGTTCAGTTTATCATATTTGCATGATGATGCCATTTTCAGATGACAAGATGTTTTGTGATGATATCAAGTTAGCTGGTATTTTGGACATGTCATTGATTCTATTATGAGATGGATTTTATGCTATGGATATTTACTTCATTCTTGTTTCATTATGTTTTATGTAAACGTGAGTGATGTAAATGGATTCTATCAATATAATTGAATAAATAGTTAAATTAGTTATTTAAATGTATTTATTGCTTCAGCTATATTATTTTATACAATTGCACTTGATCATCTATTTTAGTGTACAAGATTTATATACCTAGTAGTGGTACATGGAGTTAGTGATTCAGTTGATCATTTTACCAATGTCATCCCTATATGGTCAATGTATTTTATTAAAATATTTAATTAAACCTTCTAGTGATTTGTTAAATCTGGAATCATTTACATTATGTGATTAGACTAGTGAGTGTGTCTATGCATTTAGAGTTTTACATTTTCATGAAGTTGTTAAGGCCTTCTATGATTTTGGTTTTAGGGTTTTTAGGCTTTATTTAATTAATTTTTAATTTCTAGTAGCTTTTCCATAAATGAATTCCTATTACTAGAAATAGTTTGTTTTCATTTGGGTTGATTCAAGGTTTAACTAGGTTGGCTAGTTATTTGCCCTAATCAATTATTGACTCAAAAATTGAATAAGTATTGAAAGAGGAATTTAATTCCTCACTTCTCACTTTTTCAATTTGGAAAATTGAAAGCTTTTTCTAAAGAATTGGTTTTTTGTTCATTGTGGGAACTATAGGCATGGGATCTTCATTAGGATGGGCTTGTTGGATCTTATTTGGGGAGACCTTTCTTTGTCATCATTTTTGTCTATATCTATAGATTATTTGTTTTACCTTGCTGTTTTCCATTTTAGCCCTTTTGGTTGTTAGGTAGGGCTCTCCCATTTTCATGTTTTATCTTAATTTCTGATTTTGTTTCTAGTAGCTATTTGGTTGGAGGTTGAGAACTAGTGTTTCCCTCCATTTTTGTTTGTTGGTTTTGCTCGATAGGTCAAGTATGAACTTTATCCTAGTTTTTGGGATGAGGGTTTGGGGTTTTACACTATTATGCTAGTCATTTTTTCATATGGTGTTCAAACCCAAATTTTATTGGATTTTTGAGACTTTTGTGCCCAAAGACCAAATGGGTGTTAATTTCAATGTTTTCAAAATGGTATGAGTGTTAGCCATGGATGTTTGCTTTATGTGTGCTTGTGGTTGGATCATTATCTCCATCAGCATGGTAGGAGTGGACCTATGGGTTCCATGTGGTTGGGAGGCATAAGTACCTTTACCACTATTGGGGACCAATGTATAGAGACAATCTATTGTCCTAGTGTGACCATTGATGAATGTTTTCACTTGGTACTTTGGGTTCTAGAGTATGCTTTCTTGTGATTTATTATTTCATTAGAATTCTTGTATATCATGCCTAGATGATGTTAGTATTGATGTATTCCCTTATTATGATGTTAGCATATGATTTGATGATGTTATCTACTTAGTTGGAGTATCTATTGCTTTTTTTTTAGCATGTTAGATTTCTTGTTCTTATGATGTTATTATGCTTTAGTAGTGACATCCTTATAAGATAGCTCTGACTATCTAGTTGGTAGTTTGGGATGTTATGTGTGGGGGATGACTAGGACCTTTGAGATCTCATGATTCTATTATAGTTGGCAAGACCCACACACTTAGTTTGGTTGTTTCAGTTCATTGTGATGTTTCTTTTAGTACATGCTTTACTATTATGTTTCAAATGGTTAGATATAGTTACATCTTGCAATTATAGTGTTCAACTATCTATACTTTGATTTATGGATTTGATACTCCTCGATGTGGAGGAACTTCATTTCTTAGCTCTTTACCTTAATATATTTTGGCTTGTTGTTTTGGATGCTTGCATGAAACCCCACACTAGTTATGAGTGTTTTGGCTACTGGGCCAAGTACTTCATCATGTTATTCAGTACATTTCCTCATGTGAAATAAAATTTCTCATGTGGTGTATTTTACTTCCTCATGCAAAATTTGTTTCTATTGTTGTACTTGCACAAAAAATAGAGGCCATCTCCATTGGTTTTTGGGGATTGCAAATTGGTGTCTTAAGTACCCTTTGGGTTTGCTTAATGTTCCATCCTTTGATAGATCTAAGATTCTTTGTTCAATTTTCATCTTTGATATTTGTTTCTCTGTTTGTGTGTCCCATTTTGGTAGTGGTATTTGGAGGTTCATTGGTTGTTAGGATTCTAGTTAAGTCTTCTATTGTTATTTTTGTGATCCTTGAATTTTGAGTATCATGTACATCCATAATTGTTTTTAAAAAAAATAATCTTGTATTGAATCCTTCTTCCAAGGATCTCCAAGAAGGGCATTATATCCTAGATATTCCCTATGACCATAAGGAATTGCCTCATGAACTCAATGATGGTCAGTTTAGTAGGGATATACTTTTTTAGGATATGGAATGGTTGGGGGCATCCATAGAATCTCATAATGAAAAAATTTGGAAAAAATGCTATTTCCCTAATTATGGTCTAGTTTCTTATTCTCATGTAGGAGGGATAGTCTCAAAATACTATTCAATATCTAACGAGCCCTAAAGAAAGTAGGGTCTAGTATTTTCATAATTATAGCACTAAATTTATTAAAGAATGAAATAGAACTAGAATAGTGGTAGAACCTATCCCATACCCATGTCCACAATTTCATTGGCAACTCTCCCTTTGCATAAGATGTTTGGTAAATGAAATCTAGGATAATGAACCCTACATTCTTATATAGATTAGATGCTTCAAAAATGAGTAACAATAGAATTTGAAATTCTCCAATTCGCCTCTCTCTGCTAGCCCAATATTTTCTTTCATCTTCTCTAAGATGTAAGCTACATAATCATATTCCCCACTATGATACACATATTGGGCTACAATGTATATTGACCAATATACCATATCAAACCTATAACTTCCTACTACCTTATGGACACCATATACACTCTTCTAGAAGTAATTCTTAAAATTATCCAAAGGAATCTTTTTATTCACTTTCATTGGATAATCTCCCACTTTCTTGAGATTTATTAGGATGTGCTACATCATAGCTTTTCCAGTGTAAGCCTTTGTATTCCTTTTAAACTTCCCTTGAAGTTCATATATGTCTAGAGGCTTGCTCATTTGACCATCTAATCCAAAAGATTCAATGAAAGAAGCATGATCCAATGTGCAAAGAATAGTCCCATCATGCCTATGGAATGATTTAGTTGCTAGATTATAAAACATAATTAAGGCCTTCATCAAGTCAACATCTACAAATACTTCTCTGAAGATGATTTTGGAAAATTTCTTTTTCCATGGATCATAGATAGGAATCTTTTCAAACCTGTTATTATAGAAGTATCTAAATAATTCATACCCATTAACACCAGGGCAAGTAGCATCTCTATAGAATGTGCATGGATCTTTGAGGCTTTGGTCATTTGCAAAAATGGTGTTTGATGAGTCTGGGAACAACTTCATCCATTCATCAACAAATTTACTTAGCTTTCTCTACCAAGTTTTTCCTCCTTTAGAAGTAGATGTTTTAGTAACCTCCATATATGTAGTTTGAGTCTCTTCTACCTCCTTTTCTAACATCTTGATTGTATAATTAAAAATTTGAAAGTTTTACAATTAGCACTAAAAAAATCTAAAATCTTCACACTAAAACTTTGCAATCTCTCAAATTCTTTGTGCTCTACAAGTGGTAATCTATTATCAATCTAGATAATGTCTTTTATGCTATGAGTACTTCATCAACCACTTCACTGCATTGATCTCCTACATGCATGACCCTTAAACTCATTTTTTTCTATCACACTAATCGAGCATCAACATAACTATCTAAATTTTAATTCTCTATAATTTCCTCGATTTTCATTGGTTGAGAACTCCTATCATTTTCCAGCCTAGAAAAAAGGAAAAAAATGCTTTCTATGTCAGACTTAAGGTTTGTGATCTTACATTTCACTTTTAAATTCAAACCTTTCTATTTTCCTAAAGAAGAAATTTGACCTTTATGATCTTAGGATTGGTCATGTTTTGTATTAGCAAAGAGATCTTTTAACCTTCCTACAATCTTACACCTAACAAGTTATCATAAGATCAAAAGCACCAATTGCTAGGTCTTCTTAGAAATTGCAAACTTATGCCAAGCAGTTTTTAAAACCTTTTTTAGCATCATCAACATGCATCTTGATCTTTGTGATCTTATGATCACAATTTCCCATAGAATTGGAGCTTATCATTCATTTCTTTATGATCTCTTGATCATAGCTATCTAAAACCTCATCGGAACTTCAGAAGTTTTTTCTTAACCACTACCTTTATCTCCTAATCATAAGCTGACTATTATCTTCTTTTATTGTAACCTCAAAAGATTTAACACTTACTCTTCCTTAACCCTTATGTTCATATGCTTAGCCTTGTTTTGTAGCTTCAAAAACCCTCATGGTCTGCTCTTGTGATATTTCAATCCTCTATCCTTTGTCTCTTTGGAATACTTTATTAACATGTGTTCAATCTCTTTGCACCTATGCACTTGACCCCACCTTGCAATATCATAATACTTCACAACCTTATCACTTTATGTCTTATGATCTTATGATCTCCTTGCTTTCATATGGTCTAGGGACCACTTAAAATCCTTTACATTTATATGCTCTCCCATTCCTAGTAAGATTGTAACACCTATTTATTCACCACAAAAAAATTAAAATGATACACTTCCATCATGAGCATAAGGTTGAAGCTTACTCAAAACACTTTTATGACTCTATGATTGCATTGGACATCATATCATTGGGAAACTAAACATTAATCTTTATCATCATGTTCTAGCCTTTGTTTCATAACATTGGGCAAAGGAGAATTAAGAGTTATGATTCCATGCTTAAACCTCAATTCTAAGATTGTAAAAAAAGATGGAAAACTTGAAAATCACATGTGATATCTAGCTTAAACATAAAACTTTGGGTAAATAAAAAAATTGATCATGGATCAAGGAAAGTTTATAATGATAGGGTAAAGGCCATGATTCTTAGGACATTGCAAGATCCTATGTTAGGGAAAAAATTTGAATATGGCTAGGGCATAAACCTACTATGTTAGGGTTTTTCCTAGAAAAATGACAACAATATATTTTTAAAACCTAACTGCACAACACCTTCAAGATATTTTCACAATAAATTTTCTAGGATTTTGGCATAGTGAAAATAAGGGCTATCAATGGCTCTATCTGGGGATAATAGATAACTTGTATCTATGCAAGAAATTAGAATTTTTGGTTTAAGCAAACCACATACATGACAACAATAATGACAACATTTAGAGAGTAGTTCCTAGCAAAACATGGGAAACACACAAAAACAAAGGACTATAAAGAGATTTATAGAATATAAAAAACCCTAGACTACTATTCATGGAAAGAAAAGTATCTTCAACAATATTTTAAGAATTTTCCATGAATTGACAATTCAATAATGTCACCTAATATTATTCTTAAAATATAAGAATCCTCACCCCATGTGGAATCAATCAAATATGGGAAAAGCCAAATGTGATCAAACTTGCATGGTTTCTAGAAAGATTGGTTGAGTAGAAGATAAAGATCTTGATGGCACAAACAATGGTTTGATTATTTGGTGATGCATAGTTATAGACATGTTTGACATAGTGTCTTGATGACATGGTCAAGTGTACAGAGTCTAGGTAAAAGATGTATGAAAGATATACCTAATTTATAGAGAGTAGTTCAAAGATAGAGTATTGGGAAAGTAGTTCCTAATAGTTGTTCACTATCTTACATTTGAGATGTAATAAAGAGATGTGTAGTCAGGAAGTGATATAGGATAATCCACCGATGACATCAACGAGTGTGCAAGCCCTAGTATCAAAGATGTGAAATTTTGTAGAGACTGTGCACTCACATTGCTATTGTAATTGTAATTGTAATTGAATTATTATCTTATTATAATTAATTGGGAAATCCTCAAGGTTGACTCAAAAAATGATTATGAAGATATAGTATAAAGGAAATATGTTTTCCTTGATAGTAAAGTGTGTATTCAAGTATTGTGATCACTATTGAGGTGTGAAGGGAAATAAGAAGAAGAGTTCTTACTAAATTCATGTAAGTGATCAATGGATTATTGGATGTGACCTTTATGATTTGGTTACAACATAAAAAGGAGTAGAGGTCTAGTTGATAGGATAGAGAAAGAGGAAGGAACAATATAGTACCATTCCACTATTCTACAAGGAATAATACATAGATCATTTGGACATTGAGTCCATTGGTCTTGCCCTTGAAGCTATTTGGGCAGTGGATCCAACTATCTTCCACAACTCCTAATAGGGTTGGAATCTCCTAATAAGGACTCATATCTACTAAATCTTATAATATACTCTTCACAGGGTCAATCCTCTAACAAGGAATATTTATATTAGTACATCATCTTGTGGATGCCATCCCCACTAGAGTTTTCCCTCTAATCAAGGGTTTTCCTAGTTAACATATTTAGTGTTATTGTGTTGTGGCTTCAGTTAATATTACTCATATGGTTAATATTGTTTAGCATTGATAATTGTGATATTAGTTGGATAATTGATTTACCCTCCTCCCTCTCTCAATTATATCAGTGGACTATACGTTCTAACAATTGGTATTAGAGATTTAGGTCCTTGAAGGATAAAGCTTAACAACTTTGCAAGATTGATGGTGAATCTAATAGAGGAGGAGAATTCACCTCTAGAGAGTTTAACATATTTTGTGAAGATAATGGAATCAAAAGGCATCTATCTTCACCTAGAACACCTTAGCAAAATGGGATCGATGAAAAAATGAATAAGTTTGTAGAGAAGTAGAAAGAGTGATGTTGTTTGAGAATGATGTTTTTAAGACGCTTTGGAGAGAAGTAGTCAATACAATAGTATATACTTTGAACAAAGTACACATCAAAAAAGGTATTAACAAGACACCTTATGAACTATGGTTTGGTCATTTAGCATTAGTTAAGTATTTCAAAAATTTTGGGGGAAAATGTTACATTAAAAGAGATGATGACATTGGTAACTTTGATCCAAGAAGTGATGAAGGTATGTTTCTTGGCTATTCATTGAAAATAAAGTCTTACAAATGTTTCAACTATAGAACTAAGACAATAGTTAAATGTGCAAATGTAAAGATTGATGAAAATTTTGGAACTAAAGAAAAGATGGTATATTGCAATTCAGATGGAGAAGAAGATAACTCTAGATATTTTGATAGAGTGTTGTAGTTTTCTTTCAGACTAATAATGACTTGTAGAACGATGTGCTAACTATTGAGAAAATAGGTGAACAAAGATATGAACCTAGAGAAGAGATAAGATTTGAGATGTCAACTCCTACCTCTAATAGGAATCTGACAAAGAATCACCCTCCTAAGAAAATAATTGGATTAGATAGTAAAGAATGATACATGGGAGTTAGTTCTTAGACCTAAAGACAAGAATGTGATAGGAACCAAGTGGGTATTCAAGAACAAGATGAATTATCAAGGCAAAAATGTGAGAAACAAGGCTAGACTTGTATGCAAGGGATATTCATAGCAAGAAGGAATAGACTATGAGGATACATATGCACCTATTGCTAGAATGAAAGAAGTAAGGATGTTCCTAGCTTATGTAGCAAATAAGAAGTTCGAGGTTTATCAGATGGATGTTAAATCAACCTTTCTGAATAAAGAACTTGAAGAATAGGTATATATTGAGTAACCTAAAGGTTTTCCTTTTATTAAAAGATAAAGACATGGTGTTCAGATTAAAGAAATCTTTATATGGTTCTAAGAAAGCACCTAGAACCTAGTATGCAAGGTTGGATAGTTATTTGCAAAATCTTGGATTTTTGAAAGGTACAAGAGCTAGTAACTTGTATCTGAAAGAAACTAATAATGGTTTGCTAATTATTGTAATATTTTTTGATGACATAATTTTTTGATGTAATGATGAAGCAAGTGATAATTTTTCTAAAGATATGAAGAATGAATTTGAAATGAGCATGATAGGAGAAATAAAGTTTTTCCTAGGATTGCAGATTACATAAATAAAGATGGTATTTTCATTTCACAAGCTAAGCACTTGAAAGACTTGTTGAAAATATTTGGTTTGGAAAATTGCTAGCCTATTGGTACACCTATGATAACTAGTCACAAGTTATCTAGCAAAGATGAGAACCTGTAGTAGAGCAGAAGAAGTATAGATCCATGATTTGGGATTTGCAGTATTCGACTCACACTAGACTAGATATAGAAAAAGTAGTTCAAATTGTAGCTAGATTTCAAGATGGTCCTAAGGAATATTAGTTTATAGCAGGGAAGAGAATATTCAAATATTTGAAAAAGACATCTAACTAAGGAATTTGGTATGATAGATCAAGTGATTTAACAAGATAAGTACTTGAAAGACTTGTTGAAAATATTTGGTTTGGAAAGTTGTTAACCTATTGGTAAACCTATGATAACCAGTCACAAATTATCTAGCAAAGATGAGACACTTGTAGTAGAGTAGAATAAGTATAGATCCATGATTTGAGGTTTGCAATATCTGACTCACATTAGACTAGTTATAGAAAAAGTTGTTGGGATTGTAGCTAGATTTCATGTTGGTCCTAAGGAATATCATTTTGCAATAGTGAAGAGAATATTTAGATATTTGAAAGGGGCATCTGACTATGAGATTTGGTATGATAGATTGAGTGATTACACTCTATGTGCATATACTAATGTGGATTGGGCAGGTAGTATGGATGATTGAAAGAGCACCAGTGGTGGAGCATTCTTTCTTGGAGGAATATTGGTTTCTTGGCTAAGCAAGAAGCAAGATTGTATTTTGTAGAGTACTACTAAGGAAGAGAATGTTGTAGTAGCAAATAACTATAATCAAGTTATATGGATGAATTAGATGTTGAAGGATATTAGAATTAAGTTTGAGGAACCTATTATCATTTATTGTGATAACACAAGTATAGTGAGTATGTCTAAGAATCATGTATTGCATTCTAAGACTAAGCATATATCTATTAAGTATCATATATTGAGAGAGAAAGAGTAGAAAAGGATATTAGATTGGAATATGCAAGTAATATAGATCATATTGTAGATATCTTCATGAAGCCTTTTCCTAAAGATACTTTTGAGTAATTAAAAGAGGTATGCCCGAAGTTATGCCCCTACCTAATTTTGAGTAGATAATGTAGAGAGTGCATTAGCCTAGTGGTATAGAGCACTATTGTTAGATTGGACTAAATATTGATGCTTCTTTTATGGGGGAGTATCTAGTATGTATTGAGTTATTGAGGACTCTAGGTGTTTGGTATTGAATAGTTCCTTTGGACACTGAGGTTGACTGAAGAGTTGAAGAAGTAGTTATAATAATTGTTATTTTTTTGTGTGTTTGAGGTCTTTGACATTGATATCAATGGGGGAGAATATGCATGAAAAACATCTCCTAAGGTATGGGGGAGAGCATCTCCTAAGTATGGAAGAGACATATCTTTTAGAGAAATTTAATAAGACTCATGAAAGGAAGTAAGAATGTGCATCTAATGTATTCTAAATTATTTAGTGTGAAGTAAACAATTGATGTCTAAGAAGAAGGAGTATGCACCTATGTGCATCTATTGCATTTGAGATTCTTTTTAGCAAGTGGAAAGTTGATGGCAGTCTCTAAATCTAGAGGATTTTAGACTTTCTAGATGGAGAGGATTTGAGTAGATGAGAATAGAAGTAGCATCAGAGTATTACTTGGTAATCTTGGAACTTAGATATTTTTCATCTATGTTTCTATCAATTGCAAAGGGGGAGACTTTTAGCATGAATGTTAGTGATACTACTTTGGGGAGTATCTTGAGCATTAAAGAGTATTGGCATGTTGCATTCAAAACTGTGTTTGTCATTAATGTTAACATAGCATAGTTTTTGTAAAGGTTGGCTTAGTAGAAGACATAGATATTGATGGTAAAAGTAATGGTTTGATTTTCTAGTGATGTACACTTATGGACATGTTCGTCATAGTGTCCTGATGACATGATCTAGTGAGTAGAGTCTAAGTAAAAGATGTATAGAAGATGTACCTAATTTATAGAGAGGATTTCAGAGACAAAGTCTTGGGAAAATAGTTCCTGATGGTTGTTTTCTATCTTACATCTAAGATGTAATGAAGAGATGCATAGTTTGGTTGTGACAGAAGACAATCTATTGATGATGTCAGCAAGTGTACAAGCCCTAGTATCACATGTGTGAAGTTTTGTATAGATTATGAGCCAATAGTGCTATTGTAATTATAATTAATTAATTATTTTATTATAAATAATTGGGAAAGCCTCAAGGATGAATCAAGGAATTATTATGAAGATATGGTATAACAAAAAGATGTTTTCCTTGATGGTATAGTGTGTATCTAAGTATTGTGATCATTTTGAAGTGTGAAGTGAGATAAGAAGTAGAGCTCCTACTGAATGTGTGTAAGTGATCCAAAGGGATTATTAAATACAAGATTTTTGATTTGGCTACAAGATTAGAAATAGAAGAGGTACAGTTGATAGGATAGAGAAAGATGAAGGAATTATATAGTACCATTCTATTATTTTGCAAGGAATAAACAAAGATCATTTGGATAGTGGGTTCATTGGTCTTGCCCTTGAAGATGTTTGGGTAGTGGGTCCAACTATCTTTCACAACTCCTAATAGGGTTGGCACAAATCCTAACAGGGCTAGAATCTCATAATAGGGATTCAAAGTCTCCTAATAGGGACTCATTTGTATTGAATGTTGTAACAGACTCCTAACAGGGTCTATCCTCTAACAAGGAATATTTATATTAGTACATCATCTTGTGGGTACCATCCCCATCAAGGGTTTCCCTCTGATCAAGGGATTCCCAAGTTAATATATCTAGAGTTATTGTGTATATCTTGTTGTGGCTTAAATTAATATTACTCATATGGTTAATATTATTTAAGATTAATAATTTTGATATTAGTTAGATTAACGATTCAACACCCCCACCCCACTCAATTAAATCAATGGACTATTTATTCTAACATAAAATATGTTCCCCATTGCCAAAAAGGTGCTTGCACTTCTACTAATTCCAAAGGAGTATTCCTAGATTTATTTAGCTTTCCAGAAAATCTCTGGCAAGAATCACATTTTATAACCAAAATCTATGCACCTTTGAATAAACTAGGCCACCAAAAACCTACTCTCATTACTTTGTGTGCAATGGTCTTTTCCATGTAATGATCTCCACATATTCTTGAATGCATATAATTTAGTACCTTTTCTTATTCCTTGTGATCAGTGCATTTCAAAAGCACTCCTTAAAAATTTCTCTACCATAGACTCCCATTAATAGTGGTATATCTAACTGAGTGTAACTTCACATATCTCTTTTCATTGTTTATCAAATGAGATGGGGTTTCCATATGTTGTAAGTAATATCAAATTTTTATACCAATCAAAATTATCCCTATCACATGTATCTGACTTGAGGATTCCATATATAGCATTTTTTTGGTTAGCATCCAAATTTAATTGAGTCATCAACTTTGCTAACCCTTGACCTCTAACTAATTAAGTGATATGGATCTCAATGTTAAAATCTTGGATTATATTTATCCATCTACACCTTCTACCAAATACCTCTTGCTAAGAGAATATATATTTAATTGTTGCACTAGGTACAAATGAAATAATAGTAGCACCAACTAAATAGTGACTAAAGTCTTTAATAGCTTTAACAAGTGCATATGCCTTCTTTTCATTGATCTCATATTTCAAGTCTATAGGTTGAAGTGATTTACTAAAAAATGCAATAGGTTGCTC
This sequence comes from Cupressus sempervirens, assembly GCA_028749045.1. Classification (NCBI taxonomy): domain Eukaryota; kingdom Viridiplantae; phylum Streptophyta; class Pinopsida; order Cupressales; family Cupressaceae; genus Cupressus; species Cupressus sempervirens. The sequence goes on along the minus strand of CM053788.1, from coordinate 598,374,586 downwards.
ATACCCTTCCTCATTATTTTGAAGCAAAACTACTGCTATGTTATGAAATGAGGAAAAAGAAAAAATATGCATTGGCTTTGCATAGTCTGGTGTCCTGGGGATTGCTGCATTTTTTATGGAATTTTTAACTTCCTGAAAAGAAATAGATGGCTCACCTTCCTAGCTGATTTTTGCTCCCTTCTTGAGCATTTTGGAGATAGGTCTACTAATCTCAGCAAAATTTGTCACAAATATCCTCAAGTTAACTTGGCCAAAGAAAGACTAGATTTCTTTGACATTCTTGGGCTTTTAAACCTTAACTATTGATGTCACTCTTTTAGGATCAATTTTCACTCCTTCTTTAGATACTATATGGCCAAGTAACTTTCCATATGTCACTCATGTATCATCTTAAAATGGAAGAACTTCCATGTTAAGAGTATTTAGCCCTTTGAGTAAGTTACCTAGCTTCATGTTAAGGACTTTAATAGGTCTTTGCATGGCCCCTATTCTTCTACTCTCTCTCTATTTCCAACCCATTTCTAAAAAAATTCTCTATGAAATTGAAGACTTTGACTTTCTGGGTCAAGGATGACCTCAACCCTAACCTAGGTCAAGGATGACCCTGACCCTAACTTAGGTCAAGGACAACCTCAACCCTAACCTAAGGTAGGGTTGACCTTGTCCCTGACCCCAGGTCCAATTTTCAAGTTCTAGGAGTTTCAGGATATCAGGCTTTAGAAAGTTTCATTTTCCTACTTCTAGGTTAGTTGTTTTAGGTTTCAAAATGGTACACTCTTAAATTAAATTTTAATATAGGTCCATTTCTAGGGGTCATGGTTAATAAGTATTTAATGCTCCCATGTCAGCCTTCTCTAGAAGTTTGTGCCCTAGATCTCTATATAAGGAAGCCTTCTTCTCTCATTTTGACATTTACTATATATGAGAGAAGTTAATATCTACTTTTTATGAGAGCATCTACTTTATATATACCATTATCTTATGCATCTATTATTCTATGAAGTGAAGATCTACTAACTATCTATCAAGCACTGAAGCATTTCAAGCATTCAAGATCCAATTCAAGGAGGTCAATTGTTAGCCATTAAAGGATTCAATCTCTATGGAGCCCTCTTGTTGAATATTTCTCCATCCACATTCATCCAAGCCTCTTCTTACATAAAGATCCATTCAATATTAGTGTTGACAATCTAATGACATTTCTACATACATTTGGAGCATCTATACTTGTGGATTCAAGGATCCAAATCCTCCACAAGGATTTCAATATAAGCAAGGTGAATAGTTACATTTTATTTTTTTATTCATATTTCAATTTCAATTATATTTCAAGGTTAATTCAAAACTAGGGTTTGACCAAGGAAAACCCCCCATCCAAACAAAAAAACCCTTTGTCTTGCAGATACAAGTATTGGACAATGAATTAAAGTACTTATTTGGATACCCTTTTTGTCGAACTTGTGGGATCTGCGAACAAAATTTTTGTAGGAGTGGCATAGGTCAAGATCAACTTTTAGGGGCATAATTGTGCCCTAAGGTAATATTGTTCCCTTCTATCTATGTCAACGTCAACCGACCTTCAAAAAGATAAAAGATTTCTAGGTTTTCTCCATTTTGACATTTCTAATTTGAAGCATGTTGTAGAATTCTCTAAAACTATACATAGACATCAGAAATCAGCAGTTTCCAGATTCACCCTACTTTGAGGTTAGTATTTTTCTTTTATTCATTCAAAGTTTCAAATATTTATTTTCTATAGTAGATTATAGGATTTCCTCCTTTACTCATATTTTCCATCATTTGATTCATTTGTGCATTGATCACTTCTTTGTGATTGATCAATTTGGATAATTCCTTTTAGGAATTTGGGTTAAGAATAGATCTTATATTCTCCCTTCACACACATTTCTTTCTATCATCCATATTTTCCTCTATTCATTTAGGTGAGTGCACATTATTACCCTATTTATTTTGGTGAACCCGACATGATTACCCTCTTTTATTTTGTGGAATTAGATTCCCTATTGTGTTTTGCAGTGTTAAATTTCATTTCATATTTGTTAGGTCTTTTCTTGCATTAAGATTAGATTTAGTTTATACTACTACATTTTAAAAATACAAAAATACAACAAAAAATTGCAAAAAATCTTTCAAAACACAAAAATATTCATGCTTTATGTTTTCTTAGTTTAGTTCATTTGCATTGCATTGGTTTATGAGCTTTGTTACTACTAGGTCTACTTCTAATCTTCTAGTTACATGAGGTCTTAGACTTATGGGTATCTTTGATCCTGAGTGTTCTTCTCTTTTCCTTAGGATCCTGGATGAGAATTTGATTCTTCCTGATTCTAATCCTATTATGGAGCAAAACTATTCTCACTCATCTCATGATGAGGATGATGCTTTAAGAGTTCCTCTTGAACAAGTCCAAAAAAATTTAACTGAACTTGATAAAATGGGTAATTGACTTATTCAAGAAAACCATAATCAAGATTCTATTCAAGCTATAGAGGATCTTAAGAAAGTTCTTCATGATAGTCATCAAGTTTTTAATCTCTTGCATGGTATTACTCACCTTGTGCATTTCAATTTTAAATCTTTAGCTCAATAAGTTCAAAATTTAGGGTTGATTCCTCCTGTCACTAGTGTAGAACCATATTTTGATCCTTTCCCTAGTATTCTTACCTATACTCCTTTGGTGGTTATGAAAGTTCCCTCTATTCCTAAGAGTTTTCCTCATGTGTCCTTTCCTATATCACAACCTTCTTATCATAATGTTCCTTTTACTTATTTTGATCCTCTTCCAACTATAGTTCCTAGTGTTTCTCCATTTGTGTCTTCCTTTCTTTTAGCTTCATACACTTTACCTACTATTTTTAATGTTTTTAGTTCTCCTATTTCCTCTAATGATTCAACACTTATTAGTTTGGCTTAAACTTTTTCATCTTTACAACATCAACTTACATCCTTGACTCAAAACAAGTTTAGTATTCCTACTTGTGACATGGGAAGTCCTTTGTCTCAAGATATTTTTTGTACTCCTATTCCTTAGCAAGACAATATACCTCATCTTGAGAATTACAATGGTAAGGGAGACCCTGTTCATCATGTTAAAATATTTTAAATCCTTTGTAGTGATTATGCTCATGATTATAGGATTTTAGCTAAGTTATTTTCTTGAACTTTTCATGGCAAGGCCTTACAATGGTTTTGTTCCTTTCCTCCTTATTCTATTGATTCATTTCCACAACTTGTCAATGCTTTTATTCAACAATTTAGAACAACATTGGCACACAAGTTTCCTTGACTGATTTGATACATTGTAAACAAAGTTCTAAAGAAAAATTGACTGAATTTATTTGTAGATTTAAGCATTTACATGCTCATATCTCCTATCATGTTATTGTTATTGATAGTCAATGTATGTTTATTTCAAATTTGCAAAAGGATATTAGAGATAAGATTTTGCTTACTAAATTCAGTTCTTTTCAACAACTTTGTGTAGCACTTCATCATTATCAATTACAAGTGAGTCAATTTAAGAGCACCACTCCAATGGATCCTATTCCTATTGATATAAGTGATGTTGCTCCTAATCCAAATAAATTTCAAAAATTTAACAACTATGTCAAGATAGGTTGTTAACTATTAATATGATTACTTTACCTCCTATTCAACCTCTTTTACCTACTATGATGGCATCTAAATCTTTTGATTCTAAATCATTTTGTCAATATCATCACCATAATGGTCATGATACTAAGAAATTTTATTCTTTAAAACATAAGGCCAAGACTTATTTTATTATAATGCCTTATCTATTGATAATTTTTATGGTAGTAGGAAAAAATTAGTTTCTCCTTCTAATAAAAATATGCAAATCTATATGAATCTTTTACCTTGATATGATACTAATAATATTGCTCATCCATCTTCTATGGATATTGTGTATGATTCAAACATGGATGATCTTAATCATGTTGTTAATCAAGTGGAGCATGTTGTTCAATTTGCATCTCCACTTCAACCTCAACTTCAATCTCAAGTTTCAGCTCAACCTCAACTAAAACCTAAGCCTAAATTGAAGCCTCAACATAAACCTCACCAAAAACCTATGAATAAGAGACCTCAAGAACATTTAATTATCTTTGATGATTCTAAGACTATTAAAGCTCATGATGGTCCCCTTTATATTACTGCTAGGATTTCTTAGATACCTACTTGTGGTTGTCTAGTTGATGCTACATCCTTAGTCAATGTTATTACTGAAGAAAATATTTTTATAAAAAGATTTCAAAATTATTTTTATAATGCATTGGATGTGTGGGTTCAAACTTGTAATGGTTTTATTTATCCATCATTTGGTCCTACTGATTTACTAGTTGAAATTTGTGGAAAATTTGTGAACACTACTTTTTTTGTTGTTCCTACTTCTGATTAGTTTCAAGTTAATGTTGGCTTTCCATGGTTAAATTCCATGCATTTTGTTGCTTCACCTATTCATAAACATCTTAAATTTCTTCATGATAAAGAAGTAAAGATGATTAATCATAGTTTATATCACACTTTTAGGCCTAGGGATTGTGCTACACTTGACTTCTTTTGGCCTTCATTACCTAATTCATGTCCTTCTCTACCTAATCATCTTTTTCATTCATATCAAGCCTATAAGTATTGTAAGATTATCAAGTTAAGTTTACCTCCTATAGATCCTAATCATGGTCTTTTTCCTACACCTTCCATACCTCATTTATCTATGGCTTCTACATTTGCTAATCAAGCTCTTCATGTTTCTTGTCAATCTACTTATAATTCTATTAATCCTCTTATAGAACCTATGATGGATTTAGTAATTACTCCTCCTAGTTCTCAACATTTTTCAAGAAAGACAAAATGTAATTGATCTACTAATGAACATTGTGAGAAACACCATGCTCAAGCTAAAGCTCATAATTTTGTTCTTCAAAAATCTTTACCTTTTTTGGATACAATTATGCATGATGTGTTAGAAGAAGTTGTTTCTAATAATGATGTTAAGATAAATAAATTAGATGACTCCATTCATATTTTAGATCCTATTTTGATTAATCTAGATGCAAAAGATACTCTTAATAATATTGATGATGTTAATGATGAATATAAAACTATTGACATTGACATTGATTTGCCTAATATGCTTTCCCCACAATTAAAAATTGCACCTAGTACTGAACATTGTGATTCTTAAGAGGATACTTGTTTGGAACTAGCTATTATTCCTACTATGTTAGATATAGTCCCTCCTATGAGCTACCCACCTTCTCTAAATATATAAAACAAGATGGGGAGAGTAGGTGGGGTGCTTGATTGGCTAGTCCTTCATGGTAGCCCTTTTGTGTCTTTGTGTTTGTATTGTGTTTCTTCCATAACTTGCTAAATTTTGTTAGATTCTTTTATAAAATCTTTTTTTGTATATTGGTGCAAGCTCATAAATGAATCAAACCTATTGTATTATTCCTCTATATGTATCTCTATTCTTCCATATTTTGTTTCATGTTATGTTGTACCTATGCTATTATTCATATATGTTTCCTTGTGTAATCTTCTTGGATCTATGTCTTGGTAGCATTGATTCTTTTTGGTCTCTAGGTTGTGGTTCAAAAATATTCTTCCTCATATTTCTTTTGTGATATTTCCTCTATTATGATTGTAGTTCTAGTTTTTTGGGGGAATGATGTCAATTCATTTACAATAATAGCATATATATTATCTTATGATCATACTAACCCCATAGTAGGTAGATCATTTCTATGTTCTATGTATGTTTATCTGGTATTTCCTTTTATTTTTCTTCATCTAGGGGCATCTCATAGTGGAAAAATAATCAGTGGAGTTGTTTATGTTTTTGTTAAAGCCACTTATCTTATTAAAGTGTTAGTAATGACTTTAATGTAGGGGCATATGCTCTGCTCACTTATTACACACACACACACTTTTTAATACATATATATTATTTTTTCAAGATATCCTTTCTCCCTTTTTGGATTAGTAACTAATCCTTAAATAATGGATTTCTATTTTAGGGTCTCTTGATCCTTCCAGTTTCAAATATGTTTTTATCCCTTAAGGCCAAAGGAGTCCTTAAGATTGGATCTCTTTTTCTTATTTATTTTACTCTTATAGAATAGAATATTCTTAAGAGTGACACCTTGAAGGATTGACTAGTGAGTAGTCACATTCATTAGGCATTTCAATTCCATCTTTCCAGTTGCACAATTTCCTTGTGTGGTTCACAATGAGACATAAGTTTTCATTGGGTGAGATAATCACTCTTTCCTTCTCTTTTCTAGAGATGTCTATCTTATTGTGATCTTGGCATTGATGAAGCCTTCACTCTTTAGGGGCTTGAGGATCCCTTTTTTCCTTTGATTTTAATAAGATTATCTTTTCATTATGATCTAGCTTACCAAGAGTTTGCATCAAGGCCATACTCTTGCTAAAGTGGGGGCTTAATTTATCATCTTAAAATGGAAGCACTTCCATGTTAAGAGAATTTATCCCTTTGAGTGAGTGGTATGGGGTGTTGAGCTATCATTTTGCATGATGCTTAATGGTAGGAATCCTTTTGAACTCCTCTCTTGAAAAGTTAATCTGGGATCAACTCCAAGGTTCTGGGTGATTTTGAGACCTACTAGAATCCACTCAGTTGAAGATAAATGTGTTTTTTCACAAGGAGGCCTTTTCTATTTTGAACCAATTTCAGATCAAATGATCAATCTTCTTGTTGTTTCAAAATTAACCACAAAAGAGGTATGTTTTTTTCTATTTTATGTTCTTATGATGAATGTAATCTAACAATGCAACTATATGAATTCCTAATTTAACAAGGGGTTAGTAAAGAAAATAACATGAAAGTAAAATCCTAACAAACATAAGCTATTGAAACAACATGTCTGCAAGTTAAGCTTTTGAAAAAATCTGTAGGTAACCAATGAAAATAAGAGTAGCACTTCCTAGATTCCACTGATGCAATCATCAATGGAAAACTTTAATAAGCATAAGATGTTTCAATCTTCATCAAATGGCAAGGCCATGAAAAGTGTGCTCATGCAAGACAAAGAGTTATGCAAGCACAAATTGGTGATTTCTTCTCGAGCTAGATATGTTAGTGGAATTTGTAAAACTGTAGAAAACACTAGAATTAAAAGATCACACAACTAGAAATAATGCAATAAACTTTTGGTTCAATCACAATTCCATGAACATAAATTCACAAAAAAATGACACATTCAAGCAAGAATAACTACACTCCAAATGCGAGCACCAAAAGCATTATCTTATTGAAAAATAATGACAGCCCCAATTACATATTACAATGGAGTATTTATAATAAATTGTCTCCTTAATTTGTGTTGGGAGTGAGAGATATCTTCATGCAATAATATTCTATTAATTTAATAAAACAAACTAACTATATACAAACTAACAATTTAACTGGTGCTAAGTAAGACTCCATCCATTTTTATATTCATAAATTAAATGCATGAGCCTTTACATGTCAAAGAACAAAGAATTTATGAGAGGAGAAAGAATAAGAAATCCTTTAGTTGAAGTAGAAGTGTCTGGAAGTGTCAAAAATAGAAGTTGATCCTTCATTGGGCATCTATCAAAGTTAAACTATCATCAGAATGCATTTTCAATGCATGGAAAGCTCTATTTTTTGAACTGGCAATTAACTATTAGTGCACCTCTAGAAAAACACACCAGCTCACATGTGCACCTACACACCTACACACCTCTAAATTCTTCAAATCTTCCAAAACACTGACAATGCACACGTGCACACCTCTTCAAAAACTTTCAGAATAGTTATGAAAATGCACAATTACATACCTGTGCACCTACTCAATTCTTCAAAAACTTCTAAAACACTTATGAAAATATACACTTGCACACCTTGATGGAATTTGTACAGGGTGCTCAAATAGCCAAAAAATCAAAGTTCTCAGTTTTGAAAATGATTTCTAGGTTTTTCTCAAATGGAACTTTAGATCCATTTTGTGTACTATTTTGATCCTTTTGATGACTTATACCCTCTTTATAGCCAAAAAATTCATAGACCTAAACTCCTTCTACTTCTAAAATCCCAAGGCACCTATTCTGAATCTTGTCATTAATGGTTGCATAAGATGAAGAACCTATTCTAGTTCATATGTCTAACCTCTATATCTTTGATCTTTTCTTCTCTCCAACTACCCTATCCTTCCTAATGAGAGACCAGGTGATCTAGATTATCCAAAATGATCAAATGTTTGAAACTTTTTCACAAGATTTTTGAGGCATTTTTAACTGGCTTTTTCAAAGGTCTTCTACTCAAAATTTCATGTTGAAACTTTTGTTGATCCCTAAAATTGGGCAGCCAAAGGCTCGCTATTTTAGGAATTGAAATTAGATTTTTGGTTCTTTCCAACAGTGTAAACAGTTCTAAATTTTGAGCTCTGAGTCAAAATTTATGACCCTAACAAGTTAGGGATGCCCTTTTTATCTACACAAAAAAAAAAAACATAAATACATTAGTTTGAGAAGCTGAAAAAATTAATTAAGACAAACCCTAATACTAACATGAAGAAAACCTAGGAGACTCAAATGCTTGAAAACACCAAAAAACTGATTTGTAACCCTTAAATGCAAAAAAGGGCACACCTAGCACACCTCAGAGGTGCACCTGGTGTGTATTCTTCCTTGTTAAACTTCACTATGAGGGTGTGTAGTAGTGTACCTAATTAGGTGCACAACTGCACATCCTAAATTGAACTTCCATTTAAATTTTTAAGGTGTTCAAAGAAAAGATAAGGTGCACACCTAGGTAGGTGCATAGATGCACATCTATACTTAGGTTTTAATGTTTTTTTTCTTTGTGAGTGTAGGTATAGTGGAGGAGGAGGTGGTATATCATGCACATTTGTTTAGCTACACTAGTATGATGTGAAGGTTGGAGGAAGAAGAAATAATTTTTGGTACACTAGCGCACCTAGTGAGGTGCACTAGTGCACCCTATAAGGAAACTCAGGTGCAGAGACAACTTCCTACACTAATCTCATAAGGAAAGTATGATGAAAAATCCTATTAAAATCTTTTACAGTTACAAATTCAATATCATGTAGAAAACAATATTTCAGCCAACCATGCATATAGAAAATAGATAGAGAAAGAAACACATAACACAAAGATTTTCCGGTGGGGAAAAACCTTTCGGTAAAACAGCCCCACCCCTTTAGAACCTGCACAATGTATTATCTTCAACAAAAGGTTACAATACACTTGCAGTACAAGCTCAACACCGACAACAGAAGACTCCAATAGAAACTCACAGTACCAACAATACACTCTCACGCATCATCTCTCTTTGCAACCCTAAAAATGCTTATAACATGCACTTCACTTGAGGGCTACTCCCAAAGGTAAATTATATTAGGGTAGAGTGTACATTACTCAAATATCTTAGTTGCCACATGTCTTCACCTATCATTGAATCTTCCTAACATAGCTCTTATGTTTCATACGAATCCGTCATAATCATTTTAGTCATGATCTTCTTATACACAATTCAAGATGTTGACACATCAACATTATTTGCAAGAAATACATTTTACAAAACAAATAATAAGACTAGGAATTATACAAGGTTGAGACACCTTATTCCTAACATTCTCCCACTTGTCAAACACCTTGTAAGAGAAATAGGAACATAACAAGAACTAACTGCTATAGGCCGAAAGGCCCGTAGACTCCGAACACCATTTGAACTTCTCAGTGCCCACTAGTTTCGTTAATGCATCTACAACATTCTTCACAATATCTACCTTTTCCAAATTTACCTTTCCATCTTCCACCATATCTCTCAAAAAGTGATACTTCACATCAATGTGCTTCATTCTGGCATGGAAAGTTTGATTCTTTGCAAGGAAAATAGTACTCTGACTGTCACACCAAATAGTGGACAAAGAAACCATAGGTTGTCGCTTGCTCATCCAACTGATTGCACTACCAAACATAGTGAACACATAATCACTGGTGGATCTCCTGTAGTCAATATCAGCTACCCAATCTGAATCCACAAACCCATGAATACAAACTCAATGCGAAGATCTAGAAGAGTTACCATGATAACATATGGAGTAATCTAATGTACCCCTCAAATATCTGAATACTCGCTTAACTGCATCCCAATGTATCCGTCCAAGATTAGCCATAAATCGACTTAGGACTCCCACTACTTGGGCAATGCCTGGCCTAGTATAGACCATAGCATACATAAGACTACCAACTGCACTAGCATAAGGTACTCTACTCATGTCCTCCACCTCACTAGGAGATTTCAGACAATCATCTACAGATAACTTTGTTCCCATAGGAATAGGAACACATAGTGGTCTACAATCTGCCATGCTGAACCTATTCAACATAGACTTCACATACTTTCTTTGACTCAACCAAAGTTTTCTCTTAGACCTGTCTCTATTGATTTCCATACCCAAGATGTACCTAGCTACCCCAAGATCTTTCATCTCAAAATGTGTTGATAACTAATATTTAAAATTAGAAATCATACCCTTACCCTTCCCAAACAGCAACATATCATCAACATATAATGCAACAATAAGAAGGCGATCATTTTCAATTCTAAAATAAACACAATGATCTGATTTTGATCTTACCAATCCAATTGACAACACAAAGGCATCAAACTTAAGGTACCACATCCTAGGAGATTGCTTCAAACCATATAGAGATTTTTTTAATCTGTAAACAAAGGATTCTTTACCTTTAACAATGTAGTGCTCAGGCTGTGACATATAAATCTCTTCCTCCAAAACACCATGAAGGAAAGTTGTCTTCACATCCATCTATTCTATCTCTAAATCATATGATGCAGCAAGAGATAACAAAAATCTAATGGATGTCAACTTTGCAACAAGAGAGAATATTTCACCATAATCTATTCCCTCTACCTGTGAATACCCCTTTGCAACCAATCTAGCTTTGTACCTTTCAACACTGCCATCTGCATAGAATTTCTTCTTGAACACCCATTTATAGCCAACAAATTTTCTCCCTTTAGACAAAGGTACAAGGTCCCATGTTTTTTTTTTCTCTAAAGAAGCCATCTCATCATCCATAGCCTCAATCTAGGAACCTGTATCTTTCATGCCCAAAGCCTCTTTCATAGATCTAGGCTCATCAATGTTATTAATCAAAGAAAAAGCACAACTGGAATCTAACATAGAATAACCAAACCTTTTTGGTTGCTTTCTTTCTCTTGTGGATCTTCCCAAGGGCTGAGGTTGAGGTTGTTCTTCCTCTTCTTCTAAACTATCAGAGCTGCTAGAGCTCTCCTCATCATTAGACCCAACATGGTCTCTTTGTTCAGTCTTCTCAAGGGTAGGAGTCAACTGAACAACATCTTTTTCCTTTTATTTTTCATCTAGTTGTAGCACAATAGGAGAAGATGTTAGCTCTCTAAAAATAACATTTCTACTATACAACACCTTACTAGTCACATGATCCCAAAGCTTGTATCCTTTCACACCAACATTGTACCCAAAGAAAATACATTTAACAGCTTTGTTTTCCAACTTAGATCTTTTCTCCTTTAGAACATGTGCATAAGCTTCACAACCAAAAGCACAAAGATGTCTAATTGAAGGCTTCTTACCAAACCACACCTCCATGGGTGTCTTACCAATAAGGGCTGATGTAGGAGATCTATTAACCAGATAGCAAGCAGTGGCCATAGCTTTGGCCCAAAACCTTTGTTTTAAACCAGCTCCACTAAGAATACTCCTAGCCTTCTCCATTAGTGTCCTGTTCATCCTCTCTATAACTCCATTTTGTTGTGGGGTATATGTAGTTGTCTTATGCCTCTCAATACCTTGTTCTTTATAGAACTATTCAAACTCTACTGAGCAAAACTCACCACCATTATCAGTTCTCACACACTTAATCTTCTTACTAGTCTAATTCTCTACAAGGGCTTTAAATTCCTTGAATTGACTAAAGACTTGTGTCTTACTTTTAAGGAAATAAATCCATGTCCTTCTATTGTAATTATCTATGAAAGATACAAAAAATACAGACTTGGAGATTGAAGGAACTTTTACAGGACCAAATACATCAAAATGAATAAGATCCAAAACATCAGAAGATTTGTGAGAACTAGAGTAAAATTGAACATGATTTTGTTTACCATATACATAGTGTTCAAAAAAGTTGAACTCCAGATTGCAATCATTTAACCCCTCAATGAGAATTTTTATTTTTTAGGGTTCTGAGACCCTTCTCACCAATGTGGACAAATCTCAAATGCCATAACATTGTCTTTTCTACAAAAAGCTTTCCTTCCAAAGTGTTTGCACCCTTAGGTACACTTGTTGCACTACCATTAGAACCACTAACCATAGTCTTCTTTACTGCTCATTTAGATGGTGGGGATGAAGTGATAGCTGCTCTCTTCTTTGAAACAAAGGAACTATTACACTGAGAAATGTATACAACAAGCTGAAACAAAGTACCTCTCCTAGTACCCTTAGCAAGCACCATAGCTCCTCTCATCATCTTACATCCATCTTTAGAAAAAACAACTTGCACACCTACATCATTTAGCATACTTATAGATAATAGGTTTTGTGCCAAACCTGGAATGTGCATAACTACTATCGATTCCCTTTACTCATCCATCAGGAAATTTGATAGTGACCCTTCTGCGTCCAACTATCTTTAGGTGAGAATCATCACCCAAGTACACCTTTCCACCATCGAACTCTTCATATTTTGAGAACCAATTTTCATGAGACGTCATGTGAAAAGATACACCCGAGTCAACCAACCACACATCATCCGATGCATGGGCTGCCAAAGCTACGATGAATGCATCGCCATCTTCTTGAGATTTTTTAGAACCAGAATTTGAGGCTTTCTTCTTCTTCTTCGGCTCTTTGCAATCTTTACGGAAGTGCCCAAGTTTATCACAGTTCCAACATTTTTCCTTGGAATTATTAGAAGTCTTTGACTTCCCACAAGATTTGGATCTACCTTTATTTTCAAACTTATTGTCATTTTCTTCCCTCTTTCTATGGATCTCCCACAAATAGCAAGGGCTTCTTTTTTTGAAATAGAAGCCTTTCTCCACATCTCCTATAATAGCAACGAAGACACCACATCATCCATTTTGAAAGTGACTAACATGCTTCCGAGAGCCATCACAAGATGGTCCCATGAATCTGGTAAAGAACACAAAAGTGTGTAGCAATGATCCTCCTCCTCTAACTTGACACCAGCTAATGTCAACTATGCAGCTAGCAGATTAAATGCATTTAAATGATCCGTTAAGGATCCACCTTCCTCCATTCATAGAGAATACAACTTCTTCCTTTGGAACAACTTGTTCACCAAAGATTTGGCCTGATACACAGCCCCAAGTCTCTCCCACAAACTATATGTGGTTTTCTCATCTAGAACATTCAGAAGGACTGCATCGGTTAAACAGAGTCTTATGAGACCCTTAGCTTTGCGATCTTTGATATCACAATCTGCTTGAGCTATAGTTGCTAGTCTTGTAGCACTTGTAGTTGCTTCCCATAGGTCACAATCTTCCAACATGTCTTCCATCTTGAGTTTCCACAACTCGAAATTAGTGCCATTAAATTTCTCCACCTCCATTCTTCCATATGATGAACTCGCCATCTCAACCTACAAATAAGATTCAGGATGCTCTGCACAAGACTTCCACTCAACTTGAGATTAGCTCAAAAAACCCTACCCAAAAACTAGGATCAAAAGTTGATCAAGCTCTGATACCACTTGTAAGGAAACTCAGGTGCAAAAATAGCTTCCTACACTAATCTCATAAGGAAAGTATGATGCAAATCCTATTAGAATCTTCTACACTTACAGATTCAATATTGTATCCAACCATGCATACCGAAAAATAGACAAAGAAAGAAACACATAACACAAATAATTTTTCGTGGGGAAAAACCTTTCGGTAAAACAACCCCACCCCTTCAAAACCTGCACAATGTATTATCTTCAACAAAAGGTTACAATACACTTGTAGTGCAAGCTCAACACCGGCAACAGAAGACTCCAATAGAAACTCACAGTACCAACAATACACTCTCATGCATCATCTCTCTTTGTAACCCTAAAAATGCTTATAACATGTGCTTCACTTTAGGGCTACTCCCAAAGGTAAACCATATTAGGGTTTTACCATTCTCTGAGAAAATAGGAACCCCGCTATTGGGGTAGAGTGTACAGTACTCAAATATCTTAGTTGCCACATGTCTTCACCTATCATTGACTCTTCCTAACATAGTTCTTACATGTCATTGGAATCCATCATAACTATTTTAGTCATGATCTCCTTATACACAATTCAAGATGCCAGCACATCAACATTATTTGCAAGAAATAAATTTTACAAAACAAATAATAAGACTAGGAACTATACAAGGTTGAGACACCTTATTCCTAACACACCCTTTTTAATAAAAAATGATGACTTCTCTCTCACGATGAATTCCAAAATCTAGTTTTTTAAACCAATACCCAAATCTAACCCAAAACACTAAAGCAAAGATGTAGACCCCATACTAGGGTTCCACAAAGCTGAAAAAGTAAAGTAGGGGATCCTCATTTCTAATCGAAATGGGGCATGTGTTGTGAAACCACAACATGGGGTCATGTCAATCACCCTAAATTTTTATTTGCATGGATCTAGCTATTTTCCCCCTATTTTGCTTCTCTCTCTATCTATTTCTAGCTTATTTCTGACAATTTTCTCTGTGAAATTGAAGATTTTGACTTTCTAGGTCAAGGACAACCTGAAGAGTCAAGGATGACCTTGACCCTAACCTAGGTCAAGGATTACCTCAACCCTAACCTAGGTTAAGGACAACCTTGACCCTGACCTAGGGCAAGGTTGACATCATCCCTAACCCCAAGTCCAAATTTCAAGTTTTAGGATTTTTAGGATATTGAGCTTCGAAAAGATTCATTTTCTCACTTATAGGTTGGTTGTTTCAGGTTTTGAAATAGTATAGTCTTAAATTACATTTAATATATTAGAAATAGTATTCCACCAGTGTAACTAAGAGGGGGGGTAAATTAGTTATACAATAGTCTAAAAATTAAACCTCTTAAACAATTCTTAATCATTCAAACAAAGAAAATAGCAACCATAAAGAAATGCACATACATAATTACACCAGATATGTTGACTAGGGAAACCCTTGATCAAAGGGAAAACCTCAATGGGAATGATGCCCACAAAGTAATGTACTAATCTGAATATTCCTTGTTAGAAGATGGACCCTGTGAGGAGTCTATTACAACACTTAGTAAAAAGAGTCCCTGTTAGGAGACTTTGAATCTCTATTAGGAGATTCCAACCCTGTTAGGAGTTGTGGAAGGCAACTAAACTCACTATCCAAATAGCTTTAGGATCATACCAATGAACCCACTATCTAATTTATCTCAGTACTATTCCTTTTAGAATAATATATGTGTGACAATCTTTTGCTTCTTCTTCTATCTAGTATGTTAGACTACTTCACCTTCAAATCATGCAATGAAATCTAGAACTATGTATCCATCAATAGGAACCCTTGAGTTTACTTAGTTGTAGTAGCAGATTTCTCTTCTCCTTTTCTTCACAATTCGTAAGTTCTCTCTGCTTCTCAATCACAATCATGATAATTAAAACTGGGGAAAAAAAATTCCTTTATACCACACTCAATATTAATTCCTTGAGTTGGTTGCATACTTTATTATAAGTTAATTAAATAAAATACACATTTAATTAATGTTTTCGGCCCACAATTATACATAAACTTTCACAAATATGACTTATGTACCTATGCATTTGTTGAAATCATCAGTAGTTAGTGTGTTACCTGTAGTTAACTATGCAACCCTTAATTCCAAATAAAATGCTCTATATTGGTCATACAATAGAAACTATTTTTCCACTACTCTATTTTCTTGCAATTCTCTATAAATTATTAATATATTCTATACACTATTGATTCAGGTTCTACACACTTGCCCACACATCAAATACATGTTGTAGTATATGGTGGTAATTGCATAGAGGTAGATACACAATGTAGTGTCTATAATACATAAGTCTCAATCAACTACTCTGACAGTCTTATACAATCTTAGTGCTATGTTGTCATCAATGAAAAACAATGTTCTACAATGCTCCCCCATAGCATTATCATCAAAATCCATGCTAACAATCTCCCCCTTTGGCATTGATGGCAACATAGATGAAAAACATCTAATTCCAAGAATACAAAAAAATTTCCTTCATCTCTGAAATCTTCATGCAATTTTTTTACTGCACCAATTCTACCCAATAGTACAAACTCTTTCTAATATTTTTCATGTCACTCTCTCCCCTATTGACATCAATGTCAAAGGTAGTAGAAAAATTAAACATATAAAAATCTATCAACATGACCACAAGCTAGTCTATTGCTTTACAATTTTTGCATATAATTCTATAAATAGCACAAGTGTCTAAAGACACTATTGTACACCAATTATCATTTACCAAGAGTCCTTGCTGACTCTATTCATCACAAATACTCCCCCATAGAAGAAGCATCAGCATTCAATCCAATCTAATAATAGTACTATGTACCTTGGACTGATGCACTTCTGCATCTTCTACTCTAAGCTAGGTAGGGGTGTAACCCCAAGCATACCTCTCACGTGCTCAAAGGTATCCTTTGGTAAGACCTCTGTGAAAATGTCTACAATCTATTCCTTAGTGTTAATGTTCTCCAGTTTGATTTCTTTTTCTAGGACTTCCACTTTTAGCACATGATACTTTATTGCTATTGCTATGTGCTTAGTTTTGGAGTGCAAAATAGGATTCTTAGATATATTAATAGTACTTGTGTTATCACAATAAATGATAATGGGTTCTATGAAGGTAATTCCAATATCCTTCATCATCTACTTCGTCCATATGACTTTTTTATAGTTTTTTGTTGTTGTAACATATTATGTTTCTACAATTTTCTATAAGGTATAATCTTGCTTCTTGTTGAGCCAAGAAACTAGTCTTCCTCCAAGGAAAAATTCTCCTCCACTAGTGCTTTTTCTATCATCCCTATCTCCAGCCCAATCAGCATTTATATAATTACAAAGAGTAAAGTTATTTCTTTTGTCATATCAAATGCCATAATCTAATTTTCCTTTTAGATATCTGAATATCCTCTTTACTGCTATATAGTGATATTCTTTAGGATCAGCTTGAAATATTTTCACCATTCCAATTGCATTAGCTATATCTAGTTTTCTATGAGTTAGATACTACAATCCTCCAATCATAGATCTATACTTCTTTTGTTCAATAGTAGGGGTCTCATATTTTCTTGATAACTTATGACCAGTTACCATAGGAGTTCCAACAGGTTTACAATTTTTCTAAATCAAATCTTGTAAGTACTTGGTCTAAGAGATAAAGATACCTTCTTTGTCCTAAAAAATTTTCAATCCTAAAAAGAATTTCATTTCTCCTATTATGCTCATCTCAAACTCATTCTTCAAGTCTACTAAGAATTTCTTACTAGCTTCATCATTTCCACCAAAAATGATGTCATTAAAAAATATAATGATTATTAGAAAATTGTCTCTTATTTTCTTTAGTCTACAATGCTTTCTTTAGTCTACAAACCATATCCTTCTCTTTTGTTAAAGTAAAACCTTTTGTTTTTTCAATGTAAACTTCTTCTTCAAGTTCTCCATTCAAGAAAGCTGACTTAACGTCCATCTGATATACCTTAAAATTATTATTTGCCGCATATGTCAAGAACATTTTGACTGCTTCCATTCTTGCTACACGTGCATATGTTTCTTCATAATCAATTCCTTCTTGCTAAGAGTAACCTTTGCATACAATTATTGTTTTTTTCCTTATTACTTCTCCCTATTCATCCATTTTATTTCTAAATACCCAGTTTGTGCCAATCACATTTTTATCCTTAGGTCTAGGAACCAATTCCCATGTGTCATTTTTAATTATCTATTGAAGTTCTTCCTTCATTACCCTTATCCAATGATCATCTTCGATTGCTTCATCTATGCTTCTTGGTTCTACTTGAGATATTAGACATAGTTCTTCATTAATTTTTCTCCTTGTCAATGCCCCTTTTTCCTTGCTTCCTATTATATGATCAGCAAGATGATTTCTTATCAAGTTCCTATTTGGGGTAGAAGTTACTACTTCAACTCTTATTTTTGGTACTGTGATCTACTCTTCTCTAACATCTACAACTTGCACACTATTTTGCAACTCATTGTTAGTCTTGAGAAATAATTCATTACTTATATTAGTCATTCCAAAGTAATCATCTCCATCAGAGTTATAATCCATTATCCTTTTCTTGGTGGCAAAATTTTCATCAATTTTAACATTTGTGCATTCTACTATAGTTTTTGTTTTGTATTTGTAATATTTGTAGGCTTTACTTTTTAATGAATAGCCAAGAAACACACCTTCATCACTCCTTAGATCAAACTTACCAATATCATCATCTCTTTTGATGTAAGATTTGCTTCCGAATGTCCTAAAGTACTTGATTAATGGTGAGTGACCAAACCATAATTCATAGAGTTTTTTTTCCATATCTTTCCTAATTTGCACTCTGTTCAGTGTATATATTATTGTATTGACTACTTCTCCCTAAAAGGTCTTTTCTACATCATTCTCAAATAACATAGCTCTTGTTGCTTCAGAAATTGATTTGTTTCTTCTTTCAACAATCCCATTCTACTCAAGTGTATGGGGTGATGATAGTCATCTTCTAATGTCATGCTCTTCAAAATAGAGATTGAATTCTCTAGAGGTGAATTCTCCTCCTCCATCTAATCTTAAACTCTTGATTTTAACTCCAGATACATTCTCAATTTTGTTATTAAATATATTGAATTTCTCAAATGCCTCTGATTTTTCTTTAAGAAAAGAAACCCACATCATTCTAGTGAAATCATCAACAAATATCATAAAGTATGTTTCTCCATAAAATCCTTGTGTTCTTGTAGGACCACTCAGATCTGTATGAACCAATTCCATCCTTTGTGTAGTACAAAACTGCTTGCTAGGAAATGAGACTCTCTTCTGCTTAGCCAAGATACATTCCTTACAAATAGTGTCAGTAGGCTTAGTGATCTTGGGTAAATCTCTTACAAAAAGTGTATTATTGGCCTTCAAAATGTTATCAAAGTTAATGTGACAAAATCTTCCATGCCATAACCAACTATTGTCAATCTTTGCTACTAAACATGTTATTTTAGTGGAGTTTAACTGAAATACATTACCTCTAGTTTTTATGCTAGTACCAAATAGTTTTCCTTCTTTATTCTTGATAATGCATGTGTCATTACCAAACTATAGTTGATATCCCCTGTTCATAAGTTATCCAACACTTAACAAGTTATGCTTTAGTCCATCAAAAAATTAAACATCATCAGTGTATGTTTTACCATCAAAAGTGATAGTTCCAATTCTCGTAATGTGATAGGCTACATTGTTCCCTACTCTAAAAATTTCTCCATCATAGTTTTTGAATTTGATAAACTTACTCATATCACCAGTCATGTGATGTGAACAACCACTATCAATGATCCAATCTTTCTTTTCAACTTGTGAGATCAGCACACTTTCTTCTCTGATTTCTCTATCAAGATTATCCTCCTTTGTAGCTATGAACCCTAATTCATCTTCACTCATGTTTTGATCAAATTTATCTTCTTCTTCTTTATTAACATATAAGAAATTTCTAAATCTTCTTGACTTGAACCTTCCCTTAAACTTTCTTTCTCTTTTAGGACACTTAGATGCATAATGACCATATTCATTACATGTCCAACATTTAAAGATATTCATAGCACATTTTTCTCTTTCCACAAGAAGAGATACTCCTTTTTGGATCTTTTCCTCAATGCACTTGTTGTTGTTGGTAATGTCTCCCTATTCTTTAATGTTCCTTGCTAAACCAGGTTTGAGATTTAATGCATTGAATGATGTCTCAATCTTTGCTAATTCTCTAGATTGTTTTAGATCAAATTATTTAGATTCCAATCTCATAAGCAATATTTCTTTGGTGAAGTTTGTGGTGCAAGGTA
Source organism: Cupressus sempervirens (assembly GCA_028749045.1). Taxonomy (NCBI): domain Eukaryota; kingdom Viridiplantae; phylum Streptophyta; class Pinopsida; order Cupressales; family Cupressaceae; genus Cupressus; species Cupressus sempervirens. The sequence continues at coordinate 598,354,405 of CM053788.1, read as the reverse complement.
ACATTACTCAAATCATCTATGTTATTGTCTTGAAGGGTGTTGTTAGACTTTTCAAGATCTCCCATATTACTTCATCATCAGATTTCTTTCCATCAAGAGATTTGATTCTTGCAACAATTTATGATAATTTGCCAACATAACTTCTTATATATTCATCTTCTATAATTTTAGCATCTTGGTATACACAATATAGATTTTCCAATCTAACCCTCTTTGCATGTGTACCACCTTCATAATTAGCCTCTAAAGTTTTCCAAATTCCATGAGATGTTTTAAGTTATTTTACCTAATTGTACTCACTTTTAGGTAACACTGACAATATTTCTTCTCTTTCCCTTATGTTGCACATAAACACTTCTCTCTATTCCTTGGTGTAGGTTTCAAGATTGTCTTCTTCTACAATGTTCTTAGATGTCTTGGTTACAAGCCAATATCTTGGACCCATGCACAAGAGATGAGTCTTCATTTTGTCTTTCTAACTATCATAGTTTGTGCCATCAAATCTAGGATTTTTCTTCCTGAATAGATTTTTCATGGATCTCCCAAAGTTGTTAAACTTCCCTTTAAGGACCTGATGCTTTGATACCAATTGTTAGAAATAGTAGTCCACTAGTATAACTAAGAGGGCGGGTGAATCAATTATATAGTAACCTAAAAATTAAACCTCTTAAACAATTCTTAATCATTCAACCAAAGAAAATAGCAACCATAAAGAAATGCACATACACAATTACACCAGATATGTTGACTAGGGAAACCCTTGATTAGAGGGAAAACCCCAATGGGAATTATGCCCACAAAATAATGCACTAATCTAAATATTCCTTGTTAGAGGATGGACCTTGTGAGGAGTCTATTACAACACTTAGTACAAAGAGTCCCTATTAGGACACTTTGAATCTCTATTAAGAGATTCCAACCCTATTAAGAGTTGTGGAAGGTAGTTGAACCCACTGTCCAAATAGTTGTAGGATCAGACCAATGAACCCACTATCCAATTGATCTTAGTAATATTCCTTGTAGAATAATAGATGTGTGATAATATTTTTCTTCTTCCTATGTCCAGCACATCAAACTACTTCACCTTCAGATCATGCAATTAGATTTGGAACTGTGTATCCATCAATAGTAACCCTTGAGGTCACTTGCACACATTAGTAGATTTCTCTAGTCCTTTGCTTTGCAATTTGCAAGTTCTCTCTACTTCTTGATCACAATCATGATAATTAAAACTTGGAAAACAACTTTCCTTTATACAACACTCAATATTAATTCGTTGAGTTGGCTCCATAATTTATAATAAGTTATTTAAATGAAATACACATTTAATTATTATTTTTAGCCCACAATTATACACAAGCTTTCACATGTGTGACTTCTATACCTGCGCACTTGCTGACATCATTAGTAGTTAGTGTGCTACTTCCAGTTAACTGTGCAACCCTTAATTCCAAATAGAATGCTCCATATTGGTCATACAACATAAACTACTTTTCCAATACTTCATTTTCCTACGGTTCTCTTTAAATTATCAATATCTTTCATACGTTGTCAATTCAAGTTCTATGCACTTGCCCACATGTCAAATACATGTTGTAGTATATGGTGGTAATTGTATATAGGTAGATATGCAATGTGATGTCTATAATACATAAGTCTCAGTCAACTGCTCTAACAGTCTTATACAATCTTATTTATATGTTGTCATCAATGAAAAAACATGTTCTGCAATGCTTCACCATAGCATCAGCATCAGCATTCATGCTAACATAATATAGGTCCATTTCTAGGGGTTAAGCTTAATTGAGATTTAATGCTTCCATGTTAGCCTTCTCTAGAAATTTGTACCCTAGATCTCTATATATAGAAGCCTTCTTCTCTCATTTTGACATCTACTTTTCATGAGAGCATCCACTTTCTATGAACCATTATCTTGCACATCTATTATTCTATGAAGTGAATATCTACTATCTATCAAGCCTTTAAGCATTTCAAACATTCAAAATCCAATTCAGGGAGGTCCATTTTTAGCCATTGAAGGATTCAATCTTTATTGAGTCCTCTTGTTGAGGATTTCTCCATCCACACTCATCCAAGCCTCTTTCTATGCAATGATTTATTATAGATTGGTGTTGAAGACCGAATGCCATTGATTTGAGACATCCTACATTACATTTTTGCATACATTTGGAGCATCCATACTTGTGGATTCAAGGATTCAAATCCTCTCCAAGGATTTCAATATAAGAAAGGTGAATAGTTCCATTTACTTTGTTTATTCATATTTAAATTTTAATTCTATTTCCAGGTCAATTCCAAACTAAGGTTTGACTAAGGCAAACCCTCCATTCAAACAAAAAACCACTTTTTTCATGCAAATATAGGTACTAGACAATGAATTAACGTGCAGTTTCATATACCCTTTTTGTTGAACTTGTGGGATCTATGAACAAGAATTTTGTCAAAGTAGTGTATGTCAAGGTCAACATTTTTGGGCACAATTGTACCCCAGGGTAAGATTGTACCCCACTATCTAGCTCAAGTTTGACCTTCCTTCAAAAAGACAAAATTTCTAGTTTTTCTCCATTTCAACATTTCCAGTTGGACATAGGTTGCAGAATTCTCTCAAACTATACATAGACATTAGAAATTAGCACTTTCCAGATTCACCCTACTTTGAGGTTAGTATTTTTCTTTTATTCATTCAAATTTTCAAATACTTATTTTCTATAATAGATTATAGGATTTCCTCCTTTATTCATATTCTCCATCATTTGATTCATTTGTGCATTGATCACTTCTTTTTGATTGATCAATTTGGATCATTTCTTTTAAGAATTTGGGTTAAGATTACATCCTATATTCTCCTTTAACATACATTTCTTTCTATCATCCATATTTTCCTCTATTCATTTAAGTGAACATAGTATTACCCTATTCAACTCTAAAAGTACATTTCTTTAGATTTAATGAAACTTCATACTCTAAGGCTTTCACAAAAATATTTTCTAAATGCTTACAATGGTCCTCAACCTTCTTTGAATATGATGTCAGGTCATCCTGATAAACAACCATAAACTTATCAATATATTCCTTGAATGTAAAATTCATGGCTCTCTAAAATGTATCTTTTTCATTTATTAAGTCAGTTGGCATCTTGACATATACATAGGTTCTATAAGGAGTTGTGAAAGTTGTCTTTAATTATTCTTTTGTATCTAGAGAAACCATTCATCATGGACATTAACTCCAAACTAGTGACTTGTTGTTATTTGAAATATAAGAGGAGTAACTAAGAGGGGAGGGGTGAATCAGTTACCACAAAAATAAATCCTAGATCTCTTAGATGTCAATACAAAACATAAACTTTGTTGAAATTATTATCACTCAGTTAACACATAGGTACTTAGTTAACACTATCAATATGTTGTAACTCGGAAAGCACTATAATATCAACTATTACTCACAAAATACTAAACATGAAAATCTTAAGAGATATTAACTATGATTAACCATAATTAACTTAGTTGCATAAACATAAAAGAAATAACATGAACATAAGTGACACCAAGATCTAACATGGAAACCCAATTTGAGAAAAACCATCAATTGAAACTAGTTACTATTTTTCACTCATTTAAAGTGAGCCCTATTAGGAGCCACCCCTATTAAAGGTTACAAAACACACTGTAAGGTGTGACCCTATTATAGGATTTAATAACCCTATTAGGAGTGGCCTTGTTAGAGGTCTTTAGACACTTCAATCTAGAAATGCCACCTTCTTAGAGGATTTGACAAATAGTTGTTAGGCTAACTTTGTTAAGAGATTTGATTCATAGATACAATGGTTAGAGAGTAATAATGAAATGACCTGATTGTTGATCCAACTATATTGCTGATTTCATATCTCAATTTTTGCTCTAATACTTGATCCTTCCTGATTAGATTAATCTTTATAGCCAACAAGGATATTCTACTTATCTTTCAAATTCAGTTCCTCTAAGCATCTTCTTATCTTCCACACATTTTCTATTATCTTCAATCTTTTTCTTTTCCTTATACTTATATCATATACATTGTCAAGTTATCTTGATACAACTTATAATAATAATTCTTCATCTCTTTAGTTGGCTAGAACCAACAAAAAAATCCATTATACCAAAACAAGAAAATCCTTTGTTAGCTAACCTAGCTCAGTAGATACTAACACTGAATTGATTTTCCTATGTTAACCAAGTGAACTTGGTTAACACTACAACTTCATAAACTTCCTTTGGTAGCTATGTGATCTCGGTTAACACTAGTTCCATCCAAATTTCCCTTGTTAACCAAGTGAGTTTAGTTAACACTAAAATTCTATGAACTTCTCTTAAGTGCCTTAGTGAACTCAATAGACACTATGTTCTAAACTTGGTAAACACTCAAATTCTCGAAAAGCATAGGAAACTGTCTTCATTGCTTGAGTGAGCTTGATATACACTAATTGGTAAATATATGACATTTTATGTAGCATCAAAGACATCTTCAAAAATCTCCCTCTTTGGCATTTATGGCAATATAAAATGTCATAATACAATGAAATTTTAGAGAAAAATAAAAGTAAGAATAATATCCTTAGTTTCATTTAGATTCTCATCCATGAGAACACCGTTTATTAGTGCGAACTCCCTCTAACATCAATCTCTCCCTCTAATTTTAGTTTCTCCTTCTATTAGAAAACTCTCCAAGTTTATTCTTCATCAATCTCTTCCTCTTCAACATCTTCAAACATTGAGAGAATTTTCTCTGATATAGCAAACTCTCTCTTTACAAAAATTTTGTAATATGACAACAAACTTCTCCCTTTTTGACATCTTATTCCAAAGAAAATATTTAGTGAATTTGAATGTACTTGATGTACTAATTCATATGCAACATACCCTTTCATTATTCCATCAACTTGATTGATCTTCAACATGCTATGGTTAATGCATCACTAAACTTCATTTACTGAGCTTCAAATAGGGGAATAACCCCTATCTTACCTCTTAGATACAAAAATTCATCCTTAGGTAATGGCATGGTGAATATGTTTGTAGTTTTTTCTTTAGTATTCACATATTCCAATCTCACCTCTTTGTCTTGCACCAATTCTCTTAGAAAATGATATTTTATTGCAATGTGTTTGGTCTTGGTATGCATCACAGGATTCTTTGATATATTAATTGCATTGTTGTTATCAGAGAAGATAACCACTAAATCCTTGATTTCTACCTTCATACCTACCAACAGTTGTTTGAACCAAACAATAATGGAACAATTGACTATTTTTGCAACACATTATGCCTCTATTGTAGACTAAGTGATGTAAATCTACCTTTTACTTGTCCAAGACACTAGTCTCTTACCAAGAAAGAATGCTCCACCACTGGTGTTCTTCCTATCATCAAGACTTCCTACCCAATCTACATCAATGAAGGCTTTCAAATCTAAGTTGTCTCATTTCTTGTACTATAATCCATAATCTTCAGTACCATTTAGATAACTTATGATTCTCTTGATTTTCATCATATGATTTTTGTTGGGATTAGATGAGAATCTTACCACCATACCAACTTCAAGAGTAATATCAGGCCTAATATGTACTACATACTACAATTTTCCAACCATAGATCTATATGTGGTCTAATATACCTCCTTGGAATCATCATTTTTGGAAAGCTTATGTCTAGTAGACATAGGTGTTCCAAATAGCCTTGAATCCTCCATTCCAGACTTCTCTAGTATATCCTTGGTATACTTAGATTGAATAATATAGATATCATCTTTCTTCTATTAAATCTACAAGCCAAAAAAGAATTTGATTTCTCCAAACACTAACATCTCAAATTCTTTACTCACTTCCTCTAAAAAATATTTTCAAAAATCATTATTTCTAGTAAACAATGTATCATCCACAAAGATTTTTTCCAACATAATCTTCTTATCTGGTCCTTCTTTGATCTATAGGCTATTGTTATCATTTGTCCTTTGAAAACCAATCTTCATCAAATTATTATGAAGTCTTTCATACTAAGATCTAGGAGCTTTTTTGAGACCATATAATAATTTGTGCATTTTACAAACCATATCCTTTTTTATAGGATCTAGAAAACCTTTAGGTTTCCCTTTGTAGACTTCTTCTTCTAGAATTACATTCAAGAATGTAGATTTCACATCCATCTGATACACTTTAAATTCTTTATGTACAACATAAGAAAGTAGATTCCTAACACCTTCTAATCTTGCAACATGAGCAAAATTTTCACCATAATCAATAGCTTCAACTTGAGAATAACCTTTGCATACTAACCTTGCTTTGTTTTGTGCAACTCTCCATCTTCATTTAGCTTATTTTTTAACACCCACTTAGTGCCAATTACATTCTTATCCTTGGGTCTAGGAACATGAGTCCAAGTATAATTCATTTATATCTAGTCTATCTCTTCATTTATTACTTCAATCTGACTTTCATTGTCCAAAGCATATTTAACTATTCTAGGTTTAAATTTAGTAAGAAAACACATACCTTTTAATTTATTCCTTGTCATTGTACCATATGATTTTTCTCCAATGATTTTCTTAGGTGCATGGTGTCTTTTGAATTTCTTCAAAGTACAGGTACTTTGGATTTAGATCTTGTTTCACTTTCCTCACCATTATCTTCTTCATCATGCCCAGGTCCCATTGTCTTTTAGACTTGGGTTGCATTGGATGCAACTTGGTAGCTTCTGATTGTGACTTAGGTCCTTCAGAGTGTGACTCAAGTTGCATTGGCTGCAACTTAGGTACTTTTGGCAATTTTGGGGACTTAGGAGGTGAAGTCTATTGAATTCCAATTGGATTAGTTAATATATTAGGTTTAAAGTAAAATTAAACATTTTGTAGTCTCCATGTTCTTTGTTGCTCTCTTCTTCACTCTTTTATGCAAACTCATCAGTTCTCACATGTGCACTTTCTATGATCTTATGAGTAGTTAAATTCAAACATTTGTATTCTTCACTTCTACTTGAGTATCCTAGAAATATGTCTTCATTACTTTTGACATCAAATTCACCTTTCCTAGTCTCCTTAAAAATATAACATTTGCTACCAAATACTTTAAAGTGACTTACATTAGGATTTTAGCCATACCATAGTTCATAAGGAGTCTAATTTGAGTCTTTCTTTAGTTGTACTCTATTTAAGGTATAAACTAATATACTGGTTGCTTCCTTCCAGTACTTGATTGCAACATTCTTTTCTATCATCATGGTTCTTGCATAATCTATGATTGATCTATTCCTTCTTTCTACTATACCATTCTTTTGAGGTGTACCAGGGGCTCATAGTTGTCTTTTAATTCCTTTCTTAGTACATAATTCATTGAATTCACTAGAAATGAATTCTCCTCCTCTATTTGACCTTAAACACTATATTTTGTTTCTTGTTTCTTTCTTAACTCTAGCTACATATTGTAGACACCTAATCATATTTAGTCATCTCCTAGGACATTATTGATTAAATATTTATTATTTGATTAATTAATCATCATCCCCTAGTTAATTAATTAATTTAATTAACTATAGTCCAATTGATAAAATTAAACTATAACCCAAATCAATTTATCAAATATATCCTTATTGCTCTATTAAATTAAATAAATCCTCAAGCCTATTTTATTTAATCCCACATCCCCCATTTTATTAAATAAATAATTTAATAAACCATCCAAACCCTTAAAACATCCCTAACCCAACCCATACCCCTAATCCAACCCATTCACCCATACTAACCTCACATAACCACCTCACTAACCCATCCCATCAAAGCTAAGCCACTTGCCCCTAACCCCTTTCCTAAGCCAAGCCTAACCCTCCTCCTAAACATGTGCACAACTTTAAGCAAGGGTTAAGACTTTCTAACCCAAGCCAAAGTCAACAAGTCTCCCTTATCCCCTTCCATCCCTATCCAAGAGCATTTATGGCTCTTACATGCTATTAATTCCTCTTACATAACTCTTTATGTCTCTTACATCCCTCTTACACACTCATCCTCCCTCATTAATCCCTTTGACCAACCCTTATCCCATCCTCTCACACTCATCCTCCTTGTGACAAGTGTCACTCCCCTATTGGCTCCAAACAAGCACAATCCATGTTCTTTTCTTTGAAAGCATCTTAGCCCTCCCTCACCATTCTTCCATCTTTTCATCCTAACCCTCCATCTCTCTACCCCTTGGCCTATAAATAAAGCCCTTCCCTCTCACAATCTATCAATCCACTTTTATGAAACCTTATAATGCTCCACTAACTACTCCATCATAGCCATTTTACACCATCCTAATGTTGAAATCCATCCATGTCTCCATTGTTTGAAACCCTCATCCATGTACATACTTGGTAAAAATCCCCCCACCCTTTGGAAGTTTGAGCACAACATGAGCATACATCCACTATCCATCAGGGACATAGCTTCATCATCATAAGTTATGCCCAAGGAGCTTACCATTTTTGGTTTGCCTTCCTTTTGGTGATAACCTTTATTTTATCATAGGTGTTATCTTATTTGGTCATGTGAATGCTTTCATTTATTAATTAGTATTCCTTCATGACACTACTACATTAGGTGATATAGATACCACTTGAACTTTTGAAAAGCTTCAAACTTATCTTTCATATACATTACTATCATCATCCTAGAAAAATCATAAAATAATAAAATGAAATAATTATCTCCATTGTAGCTCTCTATTCCTATAGGCCCACAAAGGTCTATATGAACTAGCTAGAAGACTTCTTTAGAATGATAGTTCTTGCTTTTGAAACTTTTCTTGTCCATCTTACCAATTTGACAATTTATGCACATGCCCATGTCAGGTTTCATCAGACTAGGAATACCTCTCACTCTTTTTTTGTGATTATCTTCAAGTTATCAAATTTTACATGATACAATATTTTATTCCATAACAAACTTTCTTCTACTTGAGCAATGAAACTTGAACTTTCACTTAGACTTAGGTAGAATAAGTTAACTTTTGTTTGATTACCAAACCCAACTATATTTCTTTTTCCATCTAGTAGCTTAGCCTTCCCATTCATGAATTCTACCTTGAATCCAATGTTATTCAACTATGCAACACTAAGTAGATTGTGCTCCAGTCCTCAACCTGATAAGCATTATCACATATGAGTTCATTGGTTAGAAAGATACAACCTTTTCCTTTTATGCAACATGGTTCATTGTTTCCAAATCTTACACTCCCACCATCATAGTGTTCCATATGTTCAAACTTTATTTTATCACCAATCATATGATGATAAAAACTAATATAAATAATCCATGTATCACTTTTGTTAACATGAGAAATAAGTGTCATCTTATTATATTCATTATTTGATTCATCTTCTATAGCAATATAAACCATTTCATCATCATTACTACTATTAGAATATTTAGCCATGAAACATAACTTCTTACCTTTATCCTTGTATTCCTTATAGTTTTTGAAATCCATCTCACCTTTTTATTTTTAGCTTTTCTTTTCTTCTTTGTCTTCTCTATTTAAACACCTTGTAACAATGTGACCAACTTCTTCATAAGAAAAATAGATTAGAGAAATTTTACCTTTGTAATTTACTTTTCCTTTGGGATATCCTCTTGCAAGAAGGCTTCAATGGCTTTAAGATCATTGTTAGAACTATCTTCCTCTTCACTTTTATATTGTTTTCCATTAGACTTTTTAGCTTTCTTCCTGAGTGACAACTTAAATTCAAATGTAGACTCAAGATTGCTAGAACTAGGAACATAATTATCATAGTTATCTAGCTCAAATGTTGTCAACCTACCCACTAGATAATCCAAGTTTAACTTATTATTGGGATAACATCTCATCTACTAAATAGTTGACACTCAAATTTTATAGATATGAAGAATGTTTCTAAGTACCTTTCTTACAACTATGAAATCATCAATTTTCCCTCCAACGGCTTTGATTGCACTTACACTAGCTTTGATTCTCTCAACATATTTTGCATTTTTTCATCTTCCCTCATCTTCATCTGATCAAACCTGACCTCTTAATCTTTCTACCTTGGATTTCCTCACATTATCATCACCTCCATAGTTATATTTTAGCTTGGTCTACATCTCATGAGTAGTAGCACACCCTTTGACTTTATCAAATTCAGCATATTTAAGAGTAGATGAAATGTTAATTGTCATAATGTTATGATTCTTCTTTTTAGCAGTCTCCTCTAGAGTCAATATTCTAGTAGGAGCTTTTATAGGATATTCAAATATTTTATACCTAAATCACTAATAGTTTCTAGATGTACCTTCATAAGTTCCTGCCATGCCTTGAAGTTATTTTTGTTTAACTTGGGAATCTCTCTTTTCTAAGACATCTTGATCTTTATCTTAGCTCCTTGAAACCTTCTTTGCAAGGACCAAAAGCTCTGCTACCAATTGTTGGAAATGTAAGAGGGGTAACTAAGAGGGGAGGAGTGAATCAATTACCACAAAAATAAATCCCATATCCCTTAAATTTCAATACAAAACATAAAATCTATTGAAACTATTGTTACTTGTTTAACACATAAGAACTTGGTTAACACTATCAATATGTTGGATGTAACTCGGCAAGCACTATAATATAAATTGTTACTCAAAAAATACTAAACATGAAAATATTAATATATTAGCTTGATTAACCTTAATTAACTTAGTTACAAACACAAGTGACACCAAGATTTAACGTGGAAACCAAAAAAACCACCAATTGCAACTAGTTACTATTTTTCACTCTTCTGAAATGAGCCATGTTAGGAGCCAACCCTATTAAAGGTTAAAAAACATATTGTTAGGTGTGACCCTCTTAGAGGATTTAATCACCCTATTAGGAGTGGCCGTGTTAGAGGTCTTTAGACACTTTAATCTAGAAATGCCACATTGTTAGAGGATTTGGCGAATAGTTGTTAGGCTAACTTCAACTGTATTGCTAATTTGAAATCTCAATTCTGGCTTGAATACTTGATCCTTCCTAATCAAATTAATCTTTATAGCCTAATAAGGATATTATTCTTATCCTTCCAATTTTCTTCCTCTAAGAATCTTCTTATCTTCAATCTTTATCTTGCCCTTATACTTATATCATATACATGATCAAGTTAGCTTGAATACAACATATAACAATAATTCTTCGTCTCTTCAATTGGCTACAACCAAAAAAAATCCATTAAACTCAATATGCCAAAACAATAAAATACTTTGTTAGCCAACCCAACTCAGTAGATACTAACACTAAAATGATTTTAACGAAGTGAACTCAATTAACATTACAACTTCATAAACTTACATTGGTAATCGAGTGATCTTGTTTAACGTTGGTATTAGAATATATAGTCGATTAATATAACTAAGAGGTGGTGTTGATTTAGTTATCCAACTAATATGAAAATTAACAATCTTAACCACAACAAGATGCTCATACACAATAATACTAGATATGTTAATTAGGGAAAGCCTTGATCAGAGGGAAAACCCTAGTGGGGATGGTACCCATAAGATGATGTACTAATATAAATATTCCCTATTAGAGGATAGACCCTGTTAGGAGTATGATACAACATTGAGTACATATGATTCCCTGTTAGGAGATTCCAACCTTGTTAGGAGTTGTGGATGACAGCTAAACCCATTTCCCAGATAGCTTCAAGGGAAAGACCAATGAACCCATTATCCAAATGATCTTTGTATTATTCCTTATAGAATAATAGAGTTGAAATGTACTTTGTTCCTCTATCTCTATCCTATCAACTAGACTTTTGCTCCTTCAAATCTTTAACTAGATCTCAAATCTCCCATCCAATAATCCCTTAGATCACTTACACTCATTCAGTAAGCACTTCTTTAACTATCTCAACACACAACATACATTTTACAATTAAGGAAAACATATGTCCTTTATACCACATCTTCATAATAATTCTTTGAGTCTACCTTGAGGCTTTCCCAATTAATTAAAATAAGATAATTAATTAATTATAATTATAGAAGCACTATCCGCTCACATATTCACACATATGATACTTGGGCATGTGCACTTGCTAACATCATCATTTGACAATCCTCTATCACTGCTTGATTGCACATCTCTTCATTACATCCCAAATGTAAGAGAGCCAACAAACATTAAGACATGTTTTCCCAATACTCTATCTCTAAAATTCTCTCTATAAATTAGGTATAACTTTTGTACATCATTGACTTACACTCTGCACACTTAACCACATCATCAAAACATTGTACCATGCATGTTCATAACTATGCATAACCAAAAAATCAAACTATTATTCATACCATCAAGATCTTTGTCTACTACTCAACCAATCTTTACAAAAACAATGCTATGTTGATATCAATGACAAACACAGTCATGAATGCAACATATCAATACTCTCTAATGCTCAAGATACTCCCCAAAGTAGTATCATTATCATTCATGCTAACAATCTCCCCCTTTGGCATCGATGACAATATAGATGAAAAACTTCTAAGTTCCAAGAATACCAAGTAGTATATTGTTGTTTCTTTTGTCCTCATCTCATGCATACTCTCCCCCATGCTTTAGGATATGTTATTCATGTATATTCTCCTTTATTGACACCAATATCAAAGACTTCAAACTCAATGTACCACTTTTTAAATACCAATTGTTAATCAATTGCTCCAAGTCCTCTAAAGATAATGTTCAATACCAAATACCAAGAGTCCTCAATGACTCAAAACATACCAGATACTCCCCCATATGGGAAGCATCAACATTTAGTCTAGTTAAATAATAGTACTTTACACCATTGGATTAATGCACTCTCTACATCAACTACTCAAAAGTAGGCAGGGGCGTAACCCAGGCATACCTCTCAAGTAATCAAATGTACTTATAGGAAAAGGCTTTGTAAAGATATTTGCAATTCGATCCTTAGCACTTACATACTCCAATCTAATCTCATTTTTTGTTGCTTTCTCTCAACACATGATACTTAATAGGTATTTTCTTAGTCTTAGAATGCAATACAGGATTCTTAGACATACTCATTGTATTTGTGTTATCATAGTAAATGATAATAGGTTCTTCAATCCCAATTTTGATATACTTTAACATCTTCTTTATCCACATAACTTGATTATAGTTGTTTGTTGCTACAACATAATCTACCTCAGTAGTACTCTAAAAAATATAATATTGCTTCTTACTTAACCAAGAAACTAATCTTCCTCCAAGAAAAAATTCTCCACCACTGGTGCTCTTTCTATAATCCATACTACCTACCCAATTAGCATTAGTATATGCACAAAATGTGAAATTACTCAGTCCATCATACCAAATACGATAATCAAATGTACCTTTTAGATATCTAAATATTCTCTTTACTACTACAAAATGATATTCCTTAGGAATAGCTTGAAATCTTGATACAATCCCAACTACATTTTCTATATCTAGTCTATTGTGAGTCAAATATATAAACCTCCAATCATGCATCTATACTTCTTCTTCTCCAATGCAAGTGTCTCATCTTTGCTAGATAACTTGGGACCAGTTATCATAGGTGTGCCAATATGTTTACAACTTTAAAAATCAAAAATTTCAACAAATCTTTTACATACTTAGCTTGTGAAATAAATATACCATCATTATTCTACACAATTTACAAACCTAGGAAAAACTTCACTTCTCCTATAATGCTCATTTCAAATTCATTCTTCATCTCCTTAGTAAATTTATCACTAGCTTCATCATTACCTCCAAAAATGATGTCATCAAAAAATATTACAATAATTAGCAATCAATCTTCAATTTCTTTCAAATACAAGTTATTGTCTGTTATACCTTTACAAAATCTAGGCTTTGCCAAGTAACTATCTAACCTTGCATACGAGGTTCTAGGTGGTTGCTTTAGACCATAAATAGATTTATTCAATCTACATATTGTGTCTTTATCATCTTATAAAGGAAAATCTTCAAGCTGCTCAATATAAACCTCTTCTTCTAGTTCTCCATTTAGAAAGGCTGATTTAACATCAATTTGATAAACCTTAAATTTCTTGTTTGCTACATAAGCCAAGAACATCCTTACTACTTCCATTCTTACTACTAGTCCATATGTTTCCTCATAATCAACACCTTCTTGCTGAAAATAACCTTTACAAATAAGTATGGCCTTGTTTCTCACAAATTCTCCTTGCTCATTCATCTTATTCCTGAAAACCCATTTTTTTCTTATCACTTTCTTGTCATTTGCTTTAGGAACTAACTCCCATGTACCATTATTTAATCTTTGATCCAATTCATCCTTCATTTCTTGGATCCAATTATTATCTTTGACTACTTTATCTACAGACTTGGGTTCAACTTGAGATATCAAACATATCTCCTCATTTACTCTATTCCTTGTTTACTTCCAATTATCTACTTAGGTAGGTGATTCCTTGTCAAAATCTTGTTAGGGGTAGGAGTTGACATCTCAACTATTATCTCTTCTCTAGGTTTTGGACTATATTATCCTCTATGCTCAAAAGTTAGCACATCATTTTGCAAGTCATTATTAGTCTTAAACAAAACTTTACCATTCTGTCTAACAATTCTAGGGTTATTTTCTTCTCCATTTCAATTCTAATCTACCATATTTTCTTTGGTTCCAAAATTCTCATCATTCATTACATTTTCACATTCAACTATTGTCTTAGTTCTATAGTTGAAACATCTATAAGTCTTACTTTTCAATGAATAACCAAGAAACATACCTTCATCACTTCTTCAATAAAACTTACCTATGGCATCGTCTCTCTTAATATAACATTTTCTCCCAAATATCCTAAAATATTTGACTAATGGTGAATGTCCAAATCATATTTCATAAGGTGTCTTGTCCATACCTTTTTCTAGTCTATACTCTATTTAGAGTATATACTATTGTATAAACTGCTTCTCTCCAAAATTTCTTAGAAACATCATTCTCAAAGAAAATCTCTCTAGTTGCCTCTACTATAGACTTATTTCTTCTCTCAACAATCCCATTTTTCTCAGGTGTTCTAGGTGTAGATAGTTGTCTTTTGATTCTATTTTCTTTAGAAAATATGTTAAATTCTCTAGAGGTGAATTCTCCTTCTCTATCAGATCTCAAATACTTAATCTTAACACTAGATTCATTTTGAACTCTATTCTTAAATATCATAAACTTCTCAAAAGCTTCATATTTCTCTTTAAGAAATCATACCCACATCATTCTAGTGAAATCATCAACAAAAATCATAAAATACCTTTCACCATAGAATCCCCTTGTTCTAGAAGGACCACTCAGATATGTGTGAATTATTGGTGTTTCAAACTATTGAACAACAAAATGTTCAATACCAGAATGATAACACTCATATAACCTAAGGATTAGCTAATTCCTATTATCATCTACATGAGTAAACCATTTGGACCCAACTTCAACAAAACCATCGGTGGTTTCCTACTATTTAGTCTCTACAGAACCAAGGTGGGTATACCTAGGGATGATTCTAATGCAAATTGTTGTGTAAATATTCTTTTAGTTTCATTTCGATTCTCATCTATTACCCACTAATGCATGAGCAATTTACTTCACTTCTTTTAATGTTCTCAAACTTGTATGCATCCCTTATTAGTAGATCTGGTTGTCTTTCTCCTTGAATTTACAAATATTCTTAGAAATAACAGCTACCTAAGACTCAGAGAATAGATATAAACAAGTATTGACCAGCATTTATAACTTTAAACATAATTGAATGAAAAATGATTTTGATTTTATAATTGGTTTGATATGCAATAGCAAAATTTATCCTTGTTCACTTCTGACTTATATGACCAGTGCCTTATCCATTGGGCAAAAAATTGACTATTGGTGGGAGATCTAATTCAAATAACTTGTAAATGAATTAATCAGTTGTAATCACCCATTTCCATTCTTATGAAAATATCCTTTCTATAAACTCATAAACTCTACTGACCCATTGAAGCATTTATATAATTCCTTGAATTAAAAGCAACTGTGATATCAAGATACAACCCATCCAAATTGCATTCAACCAAATTAAACCTTATTTAAAATGACTTCAAAGTAGACAAACCCATAAAAAGGAGATAGAAATTGATGACACAAATATAGTGTAAATACCCCTTTGTATTATCCTTTTAGATGACTAATACAATGACCAATAGAAACTAATTGAAAACCTAGAATTGATTGCCTTTTCTGTCATTTTAGTATGTTACCAGAGAGTACAATTGGAGGCAAACTCAAAACACTTGCATACTATTGGACTGACTGAATGTACTTTTCTTGAGAAACACAAAAAATCTACAAGTTTTAGACCCCCACAATGCCTTGAAAACTCATTTAGATAGCATGAGTTCCAACAAGAAAAGGGCAATTGTGATTTGACAAGTGTCCAAGAAACAAAACATCATACAAAAGACAAAAATAGTCACAACAAAATGCTGGGCACATCAAATATTCTTTAGGTAGGCCCATTCCTATTACTACTATAAATCATCAACTTTTTATTTGTCTCTCACTATTTTGGATCTTCAGAATACATGGCTACCAAGCTATCTTGTGATGCCTCCAAATCAGTTTTTTCCTACGGTTTTTCATTGCTTTCATCTTGAGTAGGCACTATTACCTTTTCAAATTCTTCTTTCTTAAGTTCTGGTGCTGATGTGTCAATGACCTGCACCTCACCTTCTTGTTCCTCATCATCATCTGAAATGCCTTCTTCTAACTACTTGTCCAAAGGAATATCTGCCATCTAGGTGTTAAACTGTATATCATCCAGCCAGCTAAACTCCATGATATCATCTTGTTTCTTTAATATATAATCAGCCTCCTTTTCAAGACCAACAAATTCTTGCTTCAAAGAATCAAAAAATAACTGGACTTTAACCAATTCCTCTATTGTGGTGGCCCACTAGGCATACCCCTTTTCATTGACAACTTTATTTATCTTATGTAGAAAAGGTCATCCAGTTCTTTACTCCATTCATCCTTATTTTTCAATTTATTCTTTCTATCCAAGGCACAAGGAAATAAATCAAATTTTTTATTCTTGTACTTATTCAAATGAGAAACAATTTTTAGTTGCAAAGCAACTCTTTTGTTATCAAAATCTGATAGGTGATTAGCAATATCATACAATTTTTCAATATGGTCATGGGAAGACCTTATAACTGAATAACATAAAAGGCTGATTTCTTTTTCCCTTTTTCCCCACTTACTAACAATAGGCTTAAGGGTTTCATCATGGGTTTTTAGTTCCTCCCATATACTTATTACTCTTTCCAACTGATCAAAGAATAAGGGTCATTCAATTTTATCCACTAAATACATTAGAGCCTTTCTAAGCTTATCCTCATACTATATATTTAACTCTACATGTAAGGCCCATAGTTTGCTTTTATTTTCTTCAAAATCCTCAGATGTGTAATATTTTGGCCTTTAAGGTGTGTCTAGTATTTCTACAAGGGGGGTGGATTTAAAAGGTTCCACTGGAGGACGGGGGTATGTTATTCTTGGCCTTGTGGACTTCACCATTAGCTTGTTTTCAAGCTTAATTCTCCTTTTTACTTCCTTATTATAGGCCTTAAGAATTGTTTCATATTTATTCTATAACTTAAACATAGTTTATTCCTCCTTAGCAGTGGCCAAAAGAAGCATGGAAGAATCCACATTCCAATATGCTGCCTGCACATGTGAGGTATCAGTAACCCTTCTTACAAGTATATTTCCCATCAACCCAGACTCATCTAGTTGTGATGATGTGGCTCTAGATCCTTTTCTCAATGGCCAACTAACCAATGTAGCTTGATCTTCAATGAATGCAGTGCCTTGGAAGTCTCTTTTATTTGGGTCTTGCAACTCCAATTTATTAGAAATAGAATTGAAAATCAATGCATCTGCAATATCCCAACTGGGCAATAATAAAATGTTAGATGCCTCTATCATTTTCCTCCCCTCCTCAGGGCTTATATTCTACAATTCTTTCATCATTTATTCTTTAGTTTGGTTCGGCATGGAAGTTTCATCCATTTTTGGATTCTCTGTTTTCATCCTTTTACATTTCTCCTCAAAAATGTTCATGTTTTCCCTCCATGCAAACTATTGAAAAGCCCTAGATTTCAAAAAACTATCATCAGCAAAAAAATTGATGACTTGCCTGTTCTAATGTAGGGTCCAATTCCCTGCCTCTATAATTAGCTATTGTTAGATCCAAACATGGGAGGGGAGGTTCTAGAGGGTTTCCCTCATCTAATTCTACTTGAGTAATAAAAATGCCTCCCTATGATCCCATCTATTCAATCTGCTCACCAGTGAGTTGTTCTTCTCCAATCCTCAAAGGGGATTGAGTGGGTGAATATTCCTCAACTTGAGGCCTTTCTTTTGTTATTACCTTCTACCTCTTGGGACTAGGCTCATCAGGTCTCTCCTCTTGGGCTATACTGGTGGATCCTATTATTTTCTTGCCCTTATCTAAAGGAGCCCTTTTATTTTGAATTATAGTATACCCAGGCTTCTTTTGTACAATTATTTGACCAGCTCCTATATTTGGAGTGAAAGCCAACCTCCTCATGAATTCTTTGGCTTTATCAAGATAGAAATCAATAAAAAATTATTTCTTCTCATTCATAACTTCCATTATTTCAGGGAAGTTATTCACGAGCTTACTTATTTTGTCAACCTCTGTATTAGCATTATCTAAAGGATTATATTTTTGATCAAAACAATGAATGAATTCTAGGACCCAGGAGTAAACTCTCCATTTTTCCTTTTTAGTTTCATGCTCCTGCAATGAGAATTCATTCCTTATAATGTCCTCTAGATAATAAGAATCATGCTTGACCTATCCCAGCTTAATTCTATGCCTTAATGTCTAATTGAAAATCCCTCATAATCACAAAAATGGGGATGAGAGATAGCCATCATATAGTGCTCCAAAATTTTATGCAAAAAGAGCCAACCTCCTTTGGTAATCACAAACTGATGGGCCACTGTGCAGGTAGGGAAAATTGACCCTAATTACCTTTTCAACAAAAGCATTTCTTCTACTCCCCTAAATTGCCACAAAACTTTAGTCATTCCTACCTTCAAAGGTACTTGGTAAGGCAAGACATGAGGACTCCCTTTAAAACAATAAATTCTAAAAACAATAGAAATAGAGTAAGGGATGATATCTCCCCAATTATGTCAAACTTTAAAATTATGGGGGTTAGCCATAGGCTTGATGAGACTCATTAGTACCTTAGGGATTTTGGGATTTTCACTCAATATGAGGCATCTCAATTTAGAAGCAAAATACCTATCAAATTTGACAAAATTGGCAATACTTGCATCCCAAGTCATATCTGCGCTCCACAACTAGACCGGCAGTGTTTCCCCATTCTCTTCTCTGTTTAATTCCATATCATTACCAAAATATGTCACTCCTTTGAACAAAAACATATGCATTAATAGAGAGTAGTGGCCAAAATTTTTCTCCACCTTGCCCTTCGCAATCCCAACTAAACCAATGTGAATTTCTTTAGCCAAAAAGGAAGCAAAATCAAAAATAACATCTACACAAAAGGAAGAAATTTGAACAATTATGTACATAAAACTAATGGGCATGAACTCCTGCTCATCTTCACCAAAAACTTGGCACAAGGTCCTATATATCTCTATAGCCCGAGAAGTGAAAGGCTCTTCTTAAAAGACTCTTTAGAGGTTGCAGTAATTACTACAAAAGTTCCTAATGTACCAATATGTGCCCTTAGTGCACCTCCCCTAATTACATCCTTCTTTGCTTTGTATTCATTCTCTAATTCTAGCAGATTGATTTGCACATGGTAATCTGACAATGGTTCTAGGTGAAAAACCTCTCTAATTTCTTCAGGACTAATTGAGATCAGAGGCACACCATCCTTTCTTCTTACAACCCTAATGGCTTGGTCATAATTCTTGGTGATAGCTTCAAGAAAATCATAATCCATGAAAACACTTAGAACTACTAACTTTCCCAAATCAAAATTCCAGACATTAGCATGTGGGGAAAACAACTTCCTTTCTGAAAACCACTAATTAAACAAGATAAGACCAGTTAGAGTAGTTTTTGCATCCCTAACCTAGTTCCCCTTGTCATATAGGCCATCAGCAATTTCAAGCCTAGGGTTTAAGGAAATTAACCTTTTAACTTGTGCAGGCTCTGTAGTGGATTCTAGGAGTAATTCTAATAAATCATCGTGGACATTCCTATCCATATAATTAATTTGCCCAAAAAATGCTTTCTTAGGAGGCATCTTGATAGTATTGAAAGAACTGGAATGCCACAGAGGTTGTAATATGGGTACTTACTTGACTTGCTAAACTTGTTCTTCTCTAAACTTCTGTAATTAATCTCAAACAATAGAGGAATAGCTTCATGTCTTTACCAGGCTTAACATAATACAATCAACAAGCTCTTGTGCTCAAAAAACTTGTAATCTTTGTTTGAGTGGGACTAGAATTGATGAAAATCTCCTGTGTTATACTCTATTTCTCCCACACGCGAAGCTTTCATTCATCATAAATGCATAGAATAGAAAAATAGAGTAGCATCACACTTTCTTTTAAATTTGCGTCATTGATCCTTGAAAAATCCTACAATCCAAGAATGAAAACTACGCTAACTCAATGTTCTTCTTAGCACGCTAGTAGTCAAACCAATAAACTACCTCCATTTGTACCTTTCCTTCAAGGTTGGCATTTCAAACTAGGCCCACGGATGACCAAGGACACATGTCATCAACTCGCTAACTTACTATACATAACTCTTGAGCACCTTTCCATAGTGAGCTAGCAATAACCACTGATTTTTCTTTGATCATGTGGCAGATATTTGAAATGACTTTTAAGAAAATAATGGTGGGTCCCTCACTTGCTAACTCACTATACATAATCTTCGCACATCTTTCCATAGCAAGATAATGAGCATCATTGATCCATACTTGATCTTGTGGATAACACATTAGTGCAATAGTGGTGGGCCCCAACTTGCTAACTTGCTATTCATAACTTTCAAGCACTTTTCCATAGCAAGCTAGTGATGGCCATTGATCCTGGTTTGATCTAACGATCAAAATTCTTTGTAGGTTTTATACATGGGGCATGGGTCTAGAATATTGTTGTCGCTAAGCTGGCTCAACACGCTGGCACACATATATTTTCTAATCTCTTAATGACATCACATGTTTTTGGCCTTGCCACGTTCGTGACTTTTAGGCAAGTTGCTACATCACTACCGGTAAAATTACCAACAATTTGCCTAGCGATATGGTGAGTTCTGACGAATCAAAATTTTCCAGCTTAAAGATGCTCAGTAGGATGCCACCATGTAATTTGATCTGCACAACTCAGCTTTATCATGTCACTCATTCAGGGCCCACCTTTGAGAACTTTCTATTACATCACCACTTTTTGACTAGTCGCTACATTGCTATCGGCAAAAATACCAACTATTTGGCTAGTGATATGGCAAGTTCTGGTAACCATTAAAAATGACCCCCCAAAAAAAGAACTATGAATGACATAACCTGCAGAGAAATAAAAGCAAAGCCTACACCATATCTTCCTTGGGATCCTCAAAATCACTTCTTACTTCAAAAGAATGCCGTCTTTTGAAAATTTTTGGCATTCTCTATATTGCCACTGGCAAGTCGCATGGATTTTTTGGTAGCGGCTTGGAGAATTGCCGGATTTATTTGAACTCTGGTGACACCACTTGAAAGTTTTTTCCATGTGCATTTCTTCTTGAAGCTAATAGGCTTGGGACATAGCATGTGGTCATAATGTCTTCACGTTAACACATTTTGCAGTGCCAAATTTCACTTTTTAGTATCACACATAATTCTTCGATGATCGTTACCTTGCTATGTGTAACATGTGAGCATCTTGCCATAGTGAATATGCAACAATCGTAGATTCAAATTAGATCTAATGACAATATTAAAACCCCTTTTCAAAAAGACTCAACAACGATGTCCAAGTAGGCAAGAAAAGAATATTCATTCCTCAATTAAAAAAAAAAAAAAATTTCGCGCGAGGATAAAAATTAAAAAGCCAAACCTGGGGTTTTTCATAGATTTTTAAAGGTATCAAAATATACTAAACCAAAACCTAAAACCCTATGACTTAATAGAAAAAATCTCATCTAATTTTTTACCATGATTTTAAGTAAATTTGATACATAAAAAATTAGACCAACATGAATGATCTCTAGCTTCTTTGTGGTAGTGAACTTCTTTCTAGGGAATGATACTTTCTTCTGTTTAACCAAAATAAATTCTTTATTCAAAAAATTATTAGGCTTAAAAATATTAGGCAATTCTTTGGCTACAAAAGTGCTACTAACCTTTACAATATTATCAAATTTTATGTGATAGAATCCTCTATGCCACAACCAACTATTATCCACTTTAGCTACCAAATATGACATCGCAGTAGGATTCAATTGAAATACATTACCTCTATATGTAGTGCTAGTTCCAATCATCTTACCATCTTTGTCTTTGTTAGTCTAGGGCTTCTCAATGAACTACAATAGATAACCCTTGTCCACCAACTATCCAACACTTAACAAGTTATGCTTTAATCCATAAACAAAAACATCTTCAGTGTTATTTTTACCATGAAGAGTAATGGATCCAATTCATGTTATATGACAAACTATATTGTTACCAACTCTAACAATACCTCCATTATGATTCTTGAACTTAACAAACTTATTCATATCACCAATCATGTCATGTAAATAATCACTATCAATTATCAAATCAAACTTCTTTTCCACTTGGATAACTAGAGCTCTTTCTTCTATAATTTCTCTATCAAGATAATCTTCCTTGATAGCCACAAATCCCAATCCATCATCACTTTCACTTTGACCTTTCTCATCAAATTCTTCATCTTCATTTGTATACAAATAATTTATATCTCTCTCTTCTAGGGTTAAACTTTCCCATATACTTTTTCTCTCTTTTAGGACATTTAGATGCATAATGACCAAATTCATTACAATTTAGACATTTAAATATTTTATTACCATCTTTTTCTCTTCTCACCAAAATGGTTATTCCTTCCTCAATCTTTTTGCCTTTATTAGCTTTGCTACTACTAAAAAAATTTCCATGAGTTCTTGCACTCCTTTTCAAATTAGGTCAAATGTTCCGGGCACTAAAAGTTGTTTCAACTCTGGCAAGTTCTCCAGATATTCTCAAATCTACTTTTGTTGATTCTAATTTTCCAAGTAATGTTTCCTTAGTGAAATCCTTAGTGCAGGGCATCACTAGCTGATTCATCTGAGCTATTGGCTTGAATGGTGGTGTCAAAATTTTCAAGATCTTCCATATGACTTCATCATCTTCCTTGGTTCCATCATGAGACTAAATTCCTACAACCATTTCTAATAATCTACCAATATGACTTCTTATAGATTCATCTTCCATTATTCTAGCATCTTGAAATGGACATATCCAATTCTGTAATCTCATTATTTTTGTATGATCATTGTTATCTATTTTTTCCTTCCCACCAAAACTAAAGGATTTGAATTTAAATGCAGTTAATGGTCACATACATTTGAATATCCAAATATTAGGGCATGCAAAAACATATTTTAAAACCTTAGGTTATATCTTATTTCCTAAGTGATTCCATGATTTAATATTTTATCGGCCCACATCTTCTTATCCACTAGATCAAAGAGGATCAACAAGTGTTGTGTTGTCATTGTTGGGAACTATAGAAATTTTTGTCATAGCAACAAAGAAACAACATACCATATTGCACCATGGGACCCTTTCTCTTTGGTTAGTGTAGTCATCAGTGGGTCTTTTCAATCCATCATCCAATCTCCCAAGATCTATGGCTATCACTTAATCACCTTGTGAAGATGTACGGACTTAATTATTTCAATATAGGAACATGTTGACATGTGTCCTAGTGGGCCCATTTAAAAGGTAACAATAATAGTCACATTACAGTTAAATTTGTGGTTTCATAAAGTTGTGGTTAAGTTTTTAAAGGTGGCAAAGGCTAGATGATAAGGTGGTCAAACTCACAAAGACTTTGTGGGGTGGCAGAAAGAAATAATTGCATTTGACCATGTGGCTCATTTGGGTTGCTAGATCTAGTTGATTACTAATTTTGATGATTTATTAAGTCAGAAATAAAGGTAGTTAGTTCTTTTTGAGAAATCTAATCTCCATGATTGATTCCAACCACTCCTGAATGAATACCATGCTTGATAAATGCAAATTTTCTTGGTTATCTATCTACCCAATTAGAGTGATTAATGGTGTCATTTCTATCAGCTTCATGGTTTCTTCCTATCAGGTTTTTGATGATTTTCATGCCTCTAAAGGTATACTAGGTGAAATCTATTGTCTAGATTGCATCCAATCACCCTCTGACAGTGTTAAAGGCATCAATGAAGTTATAAAGAAACCAATGAGTCATGTATGATTTATAAAGAGACATTTCAGAACCCTTGTAAGGGTTGACTCTTCTCTATTTTATTTGGCATTGCCCTGACATGCTTATTGTAAATTCCCTTTGCCTTTGAACTTCATGACTTGCTATCTTATCTCTTCCAATCATTGATGTACTAGATAAGATCCATTTGCCTCTCATCAATGTATTATGGTTATCTATAATTTCCATGACTATATCTCTTTTGGCCTATGAATGATATATAGTGAAATTCTTCTTCCTTGTGTCACTCATTTGGTTGTCTAGTTTGCATCTAATTTCTAGATTAAAACAAGTATGAATCTGTATATTTTTTATGTCATGATAGTTTAACTGTTCATTTATGGGAAGAGATAAGGTTGAACACTCTATTTTGGTGCATCATCTCCTTAGGATAGATTAGGCAAGTGTTTCATGCATTCTTTCTTCCCTTTTCCTCTCTAAGTATGATTTAAGTGCACCCTAATAGAAAAAGAAGTTGGCCTTCTCTGGAGACTCAACCTCATTGTTTAAGTACCATAATTTTTAGGTTATTTCCATGTTTCACAAGGTTTCCTTTAGGTAAAAAATAAGGCAAGAGTGCTAATTTTTGTGACAACAATTTTTGGCATGCCTGGTGGGACATTCATATCAGAAGATCTTGAGTTCACTAGCGTTAAAGAAGAATTTAAGGTTGATGTTTAGAAGATAGTGTTTCTCTCAGTGTTTCATGCCTTCAAGAGGCTCATTTTCAAGTACTTAGTGACTCTATCTCTGCATTCTAGTTTCTAGACCAAATTTTCTATGATTCATGCCCAAAGCTCACACAAGAGCATCTTCTAGAGGTAATTTCCAATATACTAAAATTTAATTCTCTACTCCTAGAAGGAAGAGGAAAAATTTATCCTTATCACCAGTTAGGAGTGCAATAGTAACTCATACACCTACAATATCTCTTTGCACTCCTCCTATTGATAGATCATAGCCTAGGGTGTCATCCTTCCATTTGAATAAGTCATCAGTTCATATGGCATAGCCTAGGCCACATATTTTTTCCACTTTCAATAGTAGAAGTCCTCTGTTGCTAGCCCAAAGACATGATATTATATATCAACCCTAAAGAGTATACTTGATTTTACTAGTGAAACCTCTATTTTCCCTATAGAGCATATTCAAGAAATATCTAATGTCTGCAATATCCATGGAATAATTGAATATGATATAAGAGTTAGACTTCTAGCCTCATCCTTGAAAGGAAAAGCATTCCAATGGTATAGAGGTTTGCCTCATAACTCTATAATAGATTGGGATGGATTGGGAGCAGCCCTATGCAAACATTTTAAGGATAAAAGTGACTATCTTTCACTCTCATGTAGTTGACTACTATAAAGAGGGAATCCCATCAATGTATGAATGACTTCAATTATAGATTTCAAAATACATGGGATAGAATACCAACCCTAGTGAAGCCTACCCTAGTAATACCTTCTTGCATTATCTAAGAGCCCTAAACAGTGATATTGCCACTACAATCCAAACCATGGAAGGGGATACATTACTTGATGCTTATGAGATAGCAATAAGAGTATAGAACATTCTGATACAAGGAGGTAAGCTAGCTCCAAGGCCTCTATTACTATTTTTCCTCCTACCAAAATTTGAATTCAAACACTTGAGCCCTCCCAATGGTCATATTCCATGTTTAAATATTATTTAAATGGCATGGAAATATCAAAAAATAAAATAATTAAAACCTTATGGTATTTCTTTATTTCCTATTTTGTTTTCACTGGCCTACAACTTTCTGCATCATTAGATCTTTGGTGATCCATAGTGGGTGTTTTCCCACATTCTCAAGATGAACAACCTTTACATAATGTGGGGAAGCCCCTTTATGATGCATGGCAAGTGAGACAAACATTCTTTGTGGGCCACAGGAGGGAAGCAAGGTCAGTCTAGCAGGCAATTGATTGGTGCCAATTTTGTTGCATTCTATGTTTTGTTAGACTTCTTGACAATGTAGGAAAGTTGTAGATCACCAATTGCCCTCGCTGGACCAAAGGTAAAAGCTAAAGTTGCAGTGACATCACATCTTCTCAGTTGTACCTTCCACCATAGATTCAAATGAAATCAAGCACTGGCACTTCCCTGTGTTATGAAGATGCAAGGATATTAAAGAATATAGGCAAGCACCTCACTACCGCATGTCTCTATGGGACCTATTTCTTGTATGGGTCACCAAGGTGGTGCCAGTTGGATGCCAGGTTGTGCTGAGTGGTTTGTGGGTCAAGAAGTATTAAGGGCAGGCACAGTATAAGGAAGGATCTTTCATGATCATTGATCTTACGAAGATCAATGATCAACACTTTCCTACAGTATGAAGATGTGAGTAAATTAAAAATTGTGGGGAAGCACCTGAAGGACACTTGTCCCAGTGGGCCTAGCTAAGGCATTAATAGTTAGAGGCTGGTAGTTGGGAGATTGCTATGGCCAGGGTTCTGAGGAGGTGGCATAGTCAGTTATAAAGATTTTGTCAAACTCAGGAAGACCTTGTGAGGTGGTAAAAAAATAGAAGGCTATTGGCCCATGTGGCTCATCCTGGTGGCAAAGTTTAGTTGACTTGCTGACCTTGCTGATTCACAAGCTAGAAATGGAGGGGATTGAGTTTTGTTGTGTGATTTGATGCTCATAATAAATTCCAACCACTCCCAAGTGAATGTTGAATTTAGTAAATAGCAGGAAAACACTCTACCACCTCAGTTCATCCACCTACTTGGTTAGAATGGTTAATGGTGTCATTTCTATAAGGGCCTTGTTTCAACAAAATATCAAGTTTCATTGTATTTGAATCTATACCCAAATGAAATTTTCTCTAGATCCTTATCAAGACTTAATGGCAATGGTTGTGGAGTAACTTTAGTTGGAGAATATCTCAGTTATGCCTGAGCTATAAATGCAATTTTTGTAGATTTTGTACTAGTTGACTCTTCTCTATTTTCTCTGATATTGCTCTGCAATTTCACTGTAAATTCTCTTTTGTCTCTAAACTATATGACATCCTACTTTATCTCCTTTAGCCATTGATGTAAAGTGCAAGAACTATTTGCCTCTCATTGGTGTATTGTAGAGATTTTCAATCTTGCATAATTGTATATCTTTTGGCCTATGAATGGTATATAAGTGAATCCTCTCTTTTCGTGTGTCATTCATTTGGGTTTTTTGATCTACATGTGATTGTTGTTAGATTAAAGCAAGTCTAGATGTGTATATCTTTTGGTATCATGATGGTTCAATAGTGCATGTATGGGAAGAGATTGGTTTGAACACTCTATTTTGGTGCATCGCCCGCTTAGGTTAGAGTAGGTAGATTTTCTTTCATGCATTCCTTCCCCCTTTTCCTCTCCAAGAGTAGTTAGGTGCATCCTAATAGTAAAGGAAGTTGGCCTTCTTTAGAGACTCAACCTCATAGTTCAAGTCCCATAGATTGGAGGTTGTTTCCATGTTTCATAAGGTTGTCCTTAGGTAAAAACTTTGGACAAGGGTGCAAACCTTTGTGACAATAGTTTTTGGCACACTCGGTGGGACAATATTCAGAAAAGTTTAAGTCTATTGGTGTCAAAAGGAACATTTCAAGATTAATACAGAGGAGATAGTACTAGCTTCAGTGTTCAAGCCTTTAAGGGATTTATTCTTCAAGTACTTGGTGACTCTAAGCTTCAAATACACCTGATTCCAGACCAAAGTTGTAGTAATTCATGCCCAAAGCTTAAACAAGGGCATCTTCTAGAGGTAAATTTCAATACCAAGAGCTTTCAGTTTCAAATCCTAGAAGAAGGAAGGCTAGAGTATCTTTATCACTAGTTAGGAGTGCAATAGTAACAAATACACCTACAAGATCCATCTCTACTCCTCCTATTGTTAGATCTTAGCCTAGATTGCCATCAATACATATCAATAGATCACTTTTCTATATGGCACAGCCTAGAGCTCATGTTTTTGCCATCTTTAATGGTGAGAGTCCTATATTATTGGCCCAAGGACATGACATATCAATAACTGCACTCAAAAGTATACCAGAATTTACTGGTGAAACTTCTATCTCTCCCTCAAAACACATTCAAGAAGTTGCAAATGTCTGTAATATCCATGGTATTATAGAGGATGATGTTGCAGTTAGACTTCTAGCCTCATCCATGAAAGGAAAAGCACTACAATGGTATAGAGGTTTGGCTCATGGCCCTATAATAGATTGGGATGGATTAGGAGCAAGACTATGCAAACACTTTGAGGACAAAAGTTACCATTTGTCACTTTTAGAACAATTGACTACTATAAAAAGAGCCCCCCATGAATGTATGATTGATTTCAACTATAGATTTCAAAAGACATGGGATAGAATACCTACTTCAGTAAAGCCTACCCCTAGTAATGCCTTCTTGCATTACCTCAGAGGTCTTAACAGTGACATTGCCACTACAATCCAAACTATGGGAGGAGATACCTTGCCTAATGCTTATGATATAGCAATAAAGTCAGAAAACATCCTAATACAATGAGGTAAGCTAGCTCCAAGGCATCCTATGCCTTTTTTTCCTGATGTTCCAAATCACCAACCAAAAATGGCTCCTCTTCCCACAACTTTCACATCACAACCCCTTGCTCTAGTCCCTCAAGATTCCACATCTTCAAATGGAATAGATGAAATCAAGGAGATGATGAAATCTATGATGCTAAACATAGATAAAAGATTGCAAGGCCAAGAGAAGAAGCTAGAGGATAGCTTCTCTATGATGCAAAAAGTGAGAAATAAGGTGGTGACTTTAGAGAGATCGAAAGCTCAAGGTAGTAAGGCTCATCAATTGCAACATCAAACTCTAAACAATGGTAGGCCTCCAAATCATAATTATGGGAACAATTCTTTTGATTAGAATAGGCTAAATAGCCATGCTTCAACCTCAAATGTAAACCAAAGTAGGGCCATAGTCCCTCAAAACAACATGGCCTAAGATCAAGATTTTTGTCCCTCTTGTAACTACTCCTATGCCCATTGCATGTGTCAAAAGGTTGAATCTTATTTGGCTTTGACCATCCAAGAGCCTATAATAAGATAATCATAAAAGGAGGACCAATTTAAAGATTCCTTGTATATGCAAGGACAAGGTGATTGCTCCTTTATGAATCATCAAGTGGAGGAACATTGTAATGTAAACTAGGATTCCATTGCTCACAACACTAGGAGCAAAAGAAGAGCTATTGAAGATGCTACCCCTCCTCCTCCCAATCAGGCCTCAACTTCAAATTCAATACCTCATGAACAAGTATTAAATGATTAATCAAATACCTTTCACAAACAAAGGAAAAATAATGGTAGAAAGGATGTAAGTGATCCTCAGGTTGTTCCATCTCAACCTCCTACAAATGCAGCTCCCAAGGATTCTACCAAAGTACCTACTACACCATTCAGTGTGGTAGAACAAATGAAGAAGACAAATGTGAATATTTCCATGTGAGATGTTGTTGCTACTATACCCATGCAAAAGAGGTTGTTGCAGCAAGAATTGGAAAGTATTGAACCAAAGGATCAGCCACCTAGCATGGAAAGTGCCACAAGCCTAGTATAGCCATCAAGGGAGGAAGAAACAAGTAAAAAGGTTAGACCCCCTCCATTTTATGTTTCTCTAATTATAGGGGGTAAATTAGTCCACAATTGCATGATTGATTTAAGGGCTAGTAGTTTAATGATGCCTAGGTGTGTTGTTGATGCTTTGGAAATGAAATATGAACACATTGTTAGAGATGTATAACAGTTGGATGGTAGTGCTATCAAGATTGTAGGGATCCTTACGAATGTGGAAATGGCCCTACATGCATGCCCTAGTTGTTCTGTAACTCAAGATATATCCATTGCTGAAGTCAAGCCCAATTTTTCCATCTATCTATCAAGAGACTTCACTACCCAAATAGGTGGTTACATATCTTTTGATTGGTCATATATGCCTTTTAGGAAAAGATATGGGACCAAAGCTTCAATCAAAGTAGAGCCTCAAGCCCTCCATCATTCTGAGCCCTACACCCCTAATCTCATCAACATGAATTGCACTATTCTAGAAATGGATGAGAATTAAATAATGAATGAGCCCACTACTTCCCTAGTATAGATACCTAATTTTCTCTTTGATGAATGGAATAATGCATATCAATTTGATCCTATGTCAGAAACCCTTGAGACAGGCCTCAATAAATATTGTATATTAGAGAAGGATGCTCTAGTTCCCAATCTTGTGGAGACTAAAGAAGATGTGAGTGGGATATGGAGTATGTACTTTGACAGATCAAGGAATAAGAATGGAACAGGGGCTGGTGTGATGTTGATTTCTCCTATACAAGTAAGGTACTACTTCTCCTTTAGGCTCTAGTTTAGTTGCACTAATAATGTGGCCAAGTATCAAATCCTCAATTCAGGGTCTCCTACTTGCTCAAAAAGAGGAATTCAAGGGTATATGGGGATAGTGAGTTGGTGGTTAATCAAGTGAGAAATCAGAATATCACCAAGAACAGTTTTCTCAAGTCTTATAAACATAGGGTATAGGATTTTCTTGAGGGTTTCAATGCATTTAATATTCAAAGCATCCCTAGAAAAGAAAATAGATATGATGATAGACTTGCAGCAACAGGTGCATCTCATGATGTGCCAGGGAATCTTGAGGAGAAGAAGAAACAACAAATCAAAATGGTAGTAAGGCCTATCATCCCTAACAAAGACATCCATTAGCAAGTGTTTGAATCTGATGAACAAATTGTAAGCTTCTTGCAAAATGAAGAAAAATTTTCAAATAGAAACTAGTTGAGACTATAGGATCAGTATGGTGATCAAATCCTTAATCTCAATTCCAACAAATTGCCTAAGGGTCTCATTACCTTAGAGAGTGTTTTCAATCTTGATGACCAAGCAAGTGGCAAAGTCATGAACCTAGCTACTAATGAAGATGATCACACCCTAGTCACCGTTGCTAATGGAAAATCCTTAAACATGGGGAAGGTATGTTATGAGATTGAGCAAGAAAGTTTTATTCATCTATGTCAAGAATTTAATGATGTATTTGCCTAGATGTATGATGATTTAAAGGGTTTTGACCCAAGGTTGTTTCAGCATACCATAGATTTAATTGACAATGTCAAACCAATAAGACAAAAACAAAGGCTAGTGAATCCCAAAATTGAACCCTTAATGACCAAATTGATTGAGGCCAATATAATTTTCCCCATCAAGCACTCGTCATGGGTAGCAAACCTTGTCCCTATTAGGAAGAAGAATGGAGAAATCATATTGTGTATAGATTTTAGGGACCTTAACCAAGCTTCCCTTAAAGATCACCACCCTCTCCCTTCCATGGAGTAGATTTTGTCCAAAGTCAGTGGTTCAAAGAGGTTTTCATTTCTTGATGGATTTTTTGGTTAAAATCAAGTACTAGTCAAAGAGTCTGATAGGTACAAGACTACATTCACTACTAAATGGGGTACCTATGCTTATTGTAAGATGTCATTTGGCCTAACCAATGCAGGTGCCATGTTTCAGAAGGCAATGGAGATGGCCTTCAAAAATGTGATTGGAAAGTTTGTATTAGTTTACCTTGATGATATCACAGTATATTCAAAGGATATAGAAGATCATTTTGATCATTTAAGACAGGTCTTCTCAAGGTGTAGAGAGTTTGGGATATCCCTTAACCCAAGCAAGTGTTTCTTTGCTACCAATCAAGGAAAATTATTAGGACACATTGTATCTGAGGATGGTTTAACCATTGATCCAAAAAGAAAAAAAGTAATGCGTTCTCTCCCTTTTCTTAAACATAAGAAAGGGTTGCAAAGTTTCCTTGGTAGGATAAATTTTGTGAGAAGATTTATCCCTAATCTTGCTACCATGGTAAAACCCCTTACAGCTATTCTCAAGAAAAGTATGGTCTTTGCATGGACCAAAGAAGGGAAGGAAAGTTTTGAAGAGATCAAGGTAGCCATAGCCTCATCCCCCACTCTCATTAATCCAAATTTTGAAAAGGATTTCATCCTTTATATCCTAGGCGGTGAGTCAAGTATTTCTGTTGTCTTGACTCAAACAAATGATAAAGATGAAGAGTGGCCCATAGCCTCTTTAGTGAAGGGCTTAAAGAGTATGAAGACAAATACAGCTATGTAGAAAAGCAAGCCCTTGTAGTCATCAGAGCTTTAAAGAAATTTTGACACCTCATGTCTCATAATAAAATTCATTTATTAGTACCCCATGCCAATGTGAAGGATTTCCTTTTGAGAAAAGATATTAGTGAGAAAAGAGCTGGTTGGATTACTAAAGTAATGGAATATGATGTTGACATCCAGATCACCAAGCTGGTAAGAGGGAAGGGGTTGCATAAATAGATGATATCATCTTAGGAATCAGATGAGGAAGTTGCTATGATACTAACAAAGTAACAAGAGATAAGAAATGATGACCTAAAGAATTAGATGGATGATATGAAGAATTTCTTATTAGGCAATGGATACCCTCAAGGATTAGATAAAACTAAAAGGAGACAATATAGATTACAATCGATTTCTTATGTTATAGTTGATGGTATCCTTTTCAAGAAAGATTTTAATGGATCCCTATTAAGATGCATTGACATAGACCAAGCTAAAAGAATGATCAAAGAGCTTCATGATGGTCCTGATGGTGGTCACTTCTCAGCTAGGACAACTACAATAAAGATCATGAGGGTTGGTTACTACTAGCCATCCCTATTATATGATTATCATAGTTATGTGAGGAAGTGTGAAAAATGTGCTTTTTTTTTTGGTAAGAAAAAGCTTGCAGCTTCTCCTCTTCATCTCATTCAGGTAGACCAACCTTTTGCTCAATGGGGATTGGATTTCATAGGCCCTATCAATCCTTCTTCCAGTTTTGGTTACAGATGGATTTTACCTACTACAGATTATTTCACCAGATGGACAAAGGTAGTTGCATTGAAGGATGCCATAGACTCTTTAGTTGTTGAGTTCCTTGATGAAATTGTGACCATGTTTGGTGCCCCTTCAACCATTATTTCAGATAATGCAAAATCTTTGGTAGGAGCTCAGATCTATGCATGGGAAGTTGACCATAATATTTACTTGAGCACATCCTCAAACTACTAGCCTCAAGGAAATGGTTTGGCTAAGTCATCCAACAAAAACTTGATTAGGATTATGAAAAGAACTATAGAGGATAACTAGAGGTGTTGGCATCAAAATTTGATGACTGCATTGTGGGCTGACAAAATAACACCTAAGAGGTCAATAGGAAATTCACCATTTATGTTGGTATATGATAGAGAAGCAAGGCTTTCAATTTCATTAGAATTCTCATCCCTAGAACTAGCTCATCAACTAGAGCTAATTGAAGATGATGCCATGACAGTGAGAATGGTAGAGCTGATGGAGCTAGAAGAGAAAAGAGGTCAGGCCATGTAGACCCTAGAAACACATTAATAGTAGGTGAAAAGGAGCTTTGACAAGAAGGCTAGGGTCATAACCTTCAGAGAGGTTGATTTAGAAATGGGATGTAGATAGGGCAAAACTAGGGAGACACTCAAAATTTGATGCACTGTGGAGTGGTCCCTATCTGATTATCAATTGCAAGCAGGCCAATGCTTTTCAATTAAGTAAGCCTGGTGGTGAAATTTTGCCTATCCCAGTCAATGAGATCTATCTCAAAAATTTTTTTTGATAGGGATTAAGGTTTCATGTATATATGTAGCTTAGTTTTCTTTTTTTTGATTTCCTACTTTCCAAGAAGTGCACGAGCACAAGTTCTCCCTGTGAGATAGCTGGTTTTTTTTTTTGAAGTTTTGAAGGTTGTAGAAGGTTTTTGGTCTCTGGTTCCAATTATAGAGACAGAGGGAAGGTTTTCCATGGTTTTGTTCCTACAGAGGTAGGGTTAGGGTTTTATAGTGCACTAATCCAAATCTTTTACGACTCTATAGCCCAATAGATGCATAAGGCCATCGATCACACGCATAGCTGGCTTGTGTCCCCTCTGAGTCACTAGAAATGTTACCTATTTTTCCTCCCACCAAAATTTGAATTCAAACACTTGAGAACTCCCAAAATTCATCTTCCATATTTAAGTATTATTTAAATGGCATGGAAATATCAAAAAATAAAATGATTTAAACCTTATAGTATTTCTTTATTTCCTTTTTTTTTCACTGGCCCACAACTTTCCATTCCGTTAGATCTTTGGCAATCCATGGTGGGTAATTTCCCACATTCTCAAGATGAATGACCTTTACATAATGCAAGGAAGCCTCTTTGTGATGCATGGCAGGTGAGACAAACATTCTGTGTGGGTTGCAGAAGCGAAGCAAGGTCAGTTCAGCTGGCAATTTGATTGGTGCCCGCTTTCTTGTATTATGTGTTTTGTCAGACTTCCTAACAATGTGGGCAAGCACTAGATCACCATGTGCCCTCGCGAACCCAAAGAAAAAAGCTAAAGTTACAGTGATGTCATATCTTCTCAGTTGTACCTTCCACCATAGATTCAAATGAAATCAAGGGCTGGTGCTTCCCTACATTATGAAGATGCAAGGATATTAAGGAATCCAAGCAAGCACCTCACTGTGGTGTGTCTCTGTGGGACCTACTTCTTGTATGGGTTGCCAAGGTGGTGTCGGTTGGATGCCAAGTTATGATGATTGGTTTCTTGGACTAGAAGTATTAAGGGAAGGCACAATATAAAAAAGGATCTTTCATAATTTTTGATCTTATAGAGATCAACGATTGGTGCTTTCTAGCATTATGAAGATGTGAGGAAATTAAGCATTGTGGGGAAGCACCTGAAGGACACATGTCCTAGTAGGCCAAGCTAGGGCATTAACAGTTAGAGGCTAGTAGTTGGGATACTGCCATGGTCAAGGTTTTGAGGAGGTGGCACAGTTAGTTATAAAGATGTGGTCAAACTCAAGAAGACCTTGTGAGGTGGCAAAAAAATAAAAGGCTATTGGCCCACATGGCTCATCTTGGTGGCAGAGTTCAGTTGTCTTGTTGACCTTGTTGATTCACAAGCTAGAAATGGAGGGGATCAAGTTTTGTTGCATGATTTGATCTTCATAATCAATTCCAACCACTCTTGAGTGAATGCTAAATTCAGTAAATAGTAGGAAACCACTTCGCCACCTCAGTTCATCCACCTACTTGGTCAGAATGGTTAATGGCACCATTTCTGTTAGGGCCCTATTTCAACAAAATATCAGGTTTCATTGTGTCTAAATCTTTACCAAGATCAGATTTTCTCTAGATCCTTATCAAGACTTAATGGCAGTGGTTGTGGAGTAACTTCAATTAGAGAATATCTCAATTATGCCTAAGCTATAAAGACAATTTTTGTAGATTTTGTACTTGTCGAATCTTCTTTGTTTTCCCTAATATTGCTTTGCAATTTCATTTTAAATTCCCTTTTTTCTCTAAACTATATGACATCCTACCTTATCTCCTTCAGCCATTGATGTAAAGTGCAAGAACTATTTTCCTCTCATTGGTGTATTGTAGAGATCTGCAATCTTGCATAACTGTATCTCTTTTGGCCTATGAATGGTATATAAGTGAATCCTCTCTTTCTTTGCGTCATTCATTTGGGTTTTCTAATCTACATGTGATTGTTGTTAGATTAAAGCAAGTCTAGATGTGTATATGTTTTGGTGTCATGATGGTTCAATAGTGCATGTATGAGAAAAGATTGGTTTGAACACTCTATTTTGGTGCATCACCCCCTTAGGTTAGAGTAGGTAGATTTTCTTTCATGCATTCCTTCCCCCTTTTCCTCTCCAAGAGAAGTTAGGTGCATCCTAATAGTAAAGGAAGTCGGCCTTCTTTGGAGACTCAACCTCATAGATCAAGTCCCACAGCTTGGAGGTTATTTCCATGTTTCACAAGGTTGTCCTTAGGTAAAAAATTTGGACAAGGGTGCAAACCTTTGTGATAATAGCCTCCTATGCCCTTCTTCCTAATATGCCAAATAATCAACCAATAGTAGCCCCTATTCCCACATCTTCAACATCATAACCCCTTGCTCTAGCCCCTCAAGCTGCCACATCATCTAGTGAGTTAGGAGAGTTGAAGGCCCTAGTGCAAGATATTGGGAAAAAGTTGTAGATTCAAGATAAGAAGTTGGAGGATAGCTTATCTTTGATTCAAAAGGTGAGAAACAAAGTGGTGACTTTGGAAAGGCAACACGCTCAAGGTAATGGGGATCCTTGTAGTGCCTACCCCTACTTGGCTTTTCTAATTTGTTTTAACTGGATTCTTTTAGGCCTATTCTATTATTATGTTTTATGATTAGTGGTGCTAGATTTCTGGAATTGATTAGTTGTATTTCATATTTAGTTGATATATATATATATATATATATATATATATATATATATATATATATATGTATGTATGTATGTATGTATGTATGTATGTATGTATGTATGTATGTATGTATGTATGTATGTATGTATGTATGTATGTATGTATGTATGTATGTATGTTGAGGTACTTAGTGCTAGTTATTTCAGTTATTGAATGATATTAGTTAGATGAATGATTTTTATAAAGTTTATAAAGTTTATTTTTATTAAATTGCATAAAGCGTATACAAGAAATTTAAAGATAAAGTTATAGTTCTATTTTTGAAATATTTATATATATATATTTAATTTAATGATAATTATTGAGGAGTTTTATTTTAATAATAAACTCTAAATAATGTTATTAATTAAGTTAATAAATATATTATAAAAAATGGCTCGTGAATTACTTAAATAAAAAAATTAAATTTAAAGATATAGTTATAGTTCTAATTTTAGCATATTTAAAATTACTTAATTTAATAATAATATATTTAGGAGTATTATTTTTATTAATAAACTCTAAATAGTATTATTAGTTAAATTAATAAATATGATATTAATAATATCTCATGATTAATTAAAGTGAGAAAGAAAATTAATTTAATAAATATATTTTAATTTAAATTGCTTAAAGTTGTTGCATGAAAATTGTATATGGAAAAATTAGTATTTAATTATATTAATTAATTGAAAAATTAATTAAATTAAAGAGTTAAATTTAAAAGATTAAATTAAAGTTCTAATTTTAGCATATTTATATTTATTTAATTTAATAATTATTATTTAATAGTTTTATTTTAATAATAAACTCTAAATAATAATATTATTTGAGTAATAAATACTATTTGATTAAAAAGAAAATATTAAAATATGTGAATATTTGATTAATTAAAAACTAATTAAATTTATGCTTGAAATAAAAATTCTAAATTTAGAAGTCTTAATTAGAGGTCTGAATTTAGAAAATTGGTTAAAGAAATATTAGAATATGATGTTTTTTAATTAATTAGAAATTAATTAAATATCTACTTCAGTTTAAAATATTATTTAACATTGTTTTATTATTATTATTTAATTACTAATTATTAAATTAGAGTTGCATTTAAATAATGAGCTTTAATTATTCTTATTAATTTAAATAATAAACTATGCTTTAAATAGTGCTTACACCAATTAATAAGTGGAGGAAAAGAAAATATAAAAGAATATTTTAATTAAAAAGTACTTTAAATGTGCATGAAAGAATTAAATTTAAAAGATTTCATTAAAGTTCTAATTTAAACGTATTTATATTTATTTAATTTAATAATAATTTATTTAGGAGTTTTATTTTTAATAAACTCTAAATAATATTATTAGTTAAATTAATAAATATTATATTAAATATGTTGCATGATTTAATAAGGGAGAGAAAGCTTTAAATTTTAAATTCTATTTCAATTAATTTGCATAAAGTGTGTCCATGAAAATTAAAATATAATAATAAAAGACAAAGAATTTTCACATGATTGCATGATCAAAGCCTTGATTTGGAGGAATGAATATTTATTAAGGAAATTAGAGCTCATTTTTAGATACACAGGTTTGAAGGAGCCAATTTCCGAAAAGAGGGTTTTTGAAAGAAAAGGAAGATTCTTGCATATTTGTGAATTCATTGTTTTAGCATCAGATCTAGGTAAGATCCTGTGGGTTTCCACAGTAGTTGCTCATTCTTCAAATTCTTGTCTTTTTTGTGTCTATTGAATTTCTATTTTAAGAAGTTCTCTAGGTTCAAACTCTTGTTTGAGAAAATTGATTTCCATTATAGAATTGTCTGTGATTTAATCTAAAATGCTTAGTAAATATTCAACTTTAGGGGTTTCAAAACCTGATGAATTATGAAATTCACTTTTGTATGCACTTTATGTGACGTGTGATTTACTGGTGTTGGGGTTTTTGGGTTTGAATTAGCTTTGACTAGTTAGGATGTTTTCCAAAGGCTTAGAAATTCTATTTTGTGATGTCATGATGATATTTTGATCTCAATATTTTATACTCTAACCACGGGAATGTGTCTAGTATGCTCTATGAGATGTTTTGATACATTGATTGTTATTGTTTTCCAATATTCTTGCATGAAACTGAGGTGAATGGTGTGACCAATCTGATATAACCTTTTAGTTTTTGATTAGTTGTATTTGAATTCCTTTCCAATTACTTTTATAGGATTGAGGTATTTGTATGATTTGTTCTTGGTGATGTCATCTTATGACATGGATTGGTTTATGTATGCTTGATTTTGGGATTAATCTTGTTAGGATAATCGTATTGGTGGAATCTATGATTATGATCAGTGTTTCTCAATACTTTTTAGTTGCTTGTTCAAAAACCAATGTATGGTATGTGGTCTTTTGTGATCTTTTGATTTTACTGAGCTTAGGGTAGGTTATCTATATGTCATGTTAGGAAGTGGCTTGCAATGGAGGTTGGGGCCCAAAGTGGTTGCACTGGTAACCCACTATAAGTTGTTTAATAAGTGAAAACACTACATTAAAGGGGATTATCATGAACCTAATAAGAGTCTTTGTTTGTTCTCGCTCATGCCTCAAGTGCTAGTATAGACTAGGATGAGAGTAGAGAGAACGCTTGGTTGTGACCATGCATCGTTAGTATGCCTTGTCAGTATGAAAGGATGCTAGTACCACACAGAGTCACTAAGGGGCTAGGGTCAAGTTAGACTACCAGGGTAACTCTAGCAGTGATTTGTGTGATGACACTTGCTCACTTGCATAGTAGATTTCCTACATGTCTGTGTTGCCTCTATGATTAGTTGATACTTGTGTCTTGGTATCCTTTGAGATAGTTTTCTTTTAGGTGATTCCTTGAACCTAGATGTTGGTTTTTGACTTTTAAGTTTGTTATCCTATTTGGGACCTGAGACTATCTCCTCAACATGGTGAGAGTGGGAAATTTAGGTTCCACAAGGTCAGGTGGTAGTGTTTTCTCTTATACCATTGAGATCCAACTATTAGATGTCACTACTGGATGTGTTTGTGCAGATGTTACTTTCTATCTGTTCTTGCATTTCTATGATGGATGGTTTTACCATTGTATTGTATTTGATTTCATAAGATCTTAAGAGATGATGTAATTTATTTCATGATTTATATAATTTCAGCCTTTCATACCTTGTAACCTATACAGTGGATGATTGTGCATTCTATTTATTGCCAAGTGGCATCATATATAATTGTATATTATTTAAATAGATTCATACTGGTATATTATTATTTGATGTGGACTTATTATATAATAGATTTATTATTAATTAAACTTAAATGTGATTCAACATCATGGGTGTTCACATATCAGTTAATTTTTTTTATTAGTGACACACACTTATTTAGATTCTATATAGCTACCAAGCTCATTGAATAGTTTATAGTGTTTGCCATGTAATTCAGTAGCCACCAAGCTTCTACATTTGTTGCTAAGTCTTTTGGACCAATCTCAATGGTTACTGAGCAGGTTCAGTTAGTGTGAAGTTCAGCAGTTCAAATCGAGCAATTCAATGTATACCAAGTATTATCAGTAGTTATCGAGTTAGCAATTCATGTGATGCAAAGCCTATGTTTACCAAGCATTGCAATATCTATCGAGTTCACAATTTAGGTGATATGAAGCCAGTGTTAACCGACCTACTTCATGGTAACCAAGTGATTCAATGTTTACCAAGTTGCACGATATCTACTGAGTCACTAGTGTAGACGAAGTTCAAGACTACTTGAAAGTGATCAGTATAGACTAAGCTTCTACATCTACCAAGAGCATGATGATGCCAAGTAGTGATAGTGGATTTCATGTATCAAAACCTCACTATGTCAGTCTTCAAAACCCAAGAATCTTCATGTGGGCTGATTTTGTAATATTTGTGTTAACTTGTGTCATGGTCTACTATGTAATTTTGTAAATTGGATTGGTATATAGATGTGATGTATTGTATCATATCCAATGTATGAAGTGTATAATCAAGAATGTGAATGAGAGCATATGTATTGTGAATGCAGTAGATAAAGAATTGTAAAGACCATATCAATACAAGGAGTAGTAGTGAAAAATCTATTACAGAAAGTTGATTGGTACACTAAGGAATCTCTATTAGCAAACTCAGTTGCAAATCAGAGGTCTATTGCTTCATCCTAATAGGTGAACTAGTCAAAATCCTCTAACAAGGTAGACCTAACAGTATTTTCTAAATCTCTTTACTGAGTGCATACTTCATTTTATATTTGTAAATCCTCTCACAAGCTGGACCTAGTAGTCCTAGTTGCTCCTAATAGGGTAGATCATTAGAAGTGATCAATGTAAGCCTTAACATGCCAACTTTATGGTATAGTACTAAAGTTTGTGGGTATCATCCCCAACCCAATTTTACTTTCTATTTGGAAGGTTTCTAGGTCACCAAATCTTTGTGTTCAAGTGTTGTGGATGCTTTCATTTTTTTAGTTTCTCATGCATGCAAGTAGATCATATGTGATGAATTAAATGCTAATTGGTTTATTGGATTAAGAATTGAAATTGTTAAAGTGTTAGAAGTTACTAATTCACCCCTCCCCTCTCAATAACTTGGCATAGTCTTGAATATTTCCAATAATTGGTATCAGAGCTTTGCGGCTCTCAAGAGAAAGTTTAATAGATTGAGAAAAGATCAAAGATATGGAGATATTTATGCTTGACAAAGCTATTGACAATGAAAAGTTGGATATAGAAATTGTCATTGCTCAACTTAAGAAAGCTAAGGAGCAACTTTCCCAATTCCTAAAAAGAAGAAAGAAACTTGCAAATCAAATGAATGATCATCTTTACATTGAACAAATAATTGAATACTTTCACCCTTCAAGAAGCTTAGATGAAGCAAATGATGCAATCAAAGAACTCCTAGAAAAGAATGGTTCCCGATAAGAAGAAGTAAGACGTTATGTGAAGTCTTCAAACAGAGAAACAAGACAAAAGAAGAAATGGATGGAAGGAATAATGAGATCCAAAACAAATCCCTTCACCATGTAGACCCTATGGATCAAATCTCCAATGCAAATGAGGAAATCGCGAGCCTAAGACTTGATAATAAAAGAATAAGGAATTATCCAAATTTTGGAAGACAAATCAATGAAAGAATAAAAAATGAGTTAAGATTTGAAAAACAAATCAATGAAAGATTGAGAAATGACTTAAACACTAAGAAGCAAATCAATGAAAGAATGATGAAATCTCAAGTAGACATATATCATCTGAATGAGCAAAACCTTTATAGGCAAAAAGGAAAAGCAAGAATTGGATACAAAGAAGAAGGTGAATCCTCCAAACAAGGCGCTCAAAAGAATCAAAGACCTACTTGCAATCACTATGGTAAGATAGGTCATACATCTAACAAATGTTGGAGTAATGAAAAATGTTACAATTGCAATCAGCATGGTTACAGGGCTAATGAATGCAAAGAGAAACCAAAATTTGAAGGCAATTATCATCAACATAAGAAACATGGACACAAGGCATCAGACTACAAAACAAAGACATTGAAGCCTATAGAACAGATTGTGAAAGCAATATTTTTGTTGGGATTACAATACCTAGTGTAGATGTCATTACTATGGAGAATTTAGACACATTGGTATGAATTGTGTTAAACATCATATGAGGAAAAGAGATACCACTATAAGATGTTTCATTTGTACAAAACTTGGTCATCTTTCCCAGAATTGTATGAATATTGGTAAAATTAAAGATGAGAAGAAGGCAAAGGCTGATAACATTTGAAAGTAGATGAGATAGCAATGGATTCCTAAGTCTACTAAGGATACTAGTCCAAGTAATGATGGTCAAGTCACTTAAGAATTGGGTGACTCTACCATTTCCAATTAAGTTCTTAAGGAAGAACTGCAACCAGGCTATCAAAGAAGACATCTAAATTAGTTCCAGTTGAAAGGTGACAAAGATCCAAATCCATATGCAAGATACAAAGGGATCACTAAACAAGATTTGCATCAGCTATTACTGAGCTACCTTCTCTACCGATTAAGGTCGGGTAATAGACTCTACCAAGCAAGATCAAGAGTAATGAAGGCACTTATGGTTATTGATTCATGAAGACTTCACTTAGTGATCAATATAGAGTAGTGGATGATAGTCTATCAACCATTATGTCAACTCATTGACCATTGTACCAAGCATTAATGGAAAAAATTTAACAAAAGGCATGGAAGCGAATTCATTTTTCACCATGAATTTTTGAGTGCTATTGTGAAGTGTTATTTTCTATGTGATCAAGAAACCTAAGTGAATTTATTGCAAATTTTTTTGAAGTTCTCTCAAACTACCGAGTGAAAATGGCATCCAGTAGTAGTAAGGTGAAGAAATGTTTTGAAATGTTGGTTTGAGGTGTTGAATGGAAGGCACTAGACTTCATGCTCGTGTGCATAGTTGCTAAAACCCTAGACCCTGTATCACCTAGTTTAGTAATGTAACATGAATACTAGCTATTAAGGAAAGCATTAACAATACTAAAATGAGTAAACACTTAAGATATGACTGATTTGTTATCACCACAAATGGAGGCAAACCAAGAATGGTAAGCTCCAAATGGTATAACACAATGATGTAATATATTTGTCCCTGATTTAAGGTATGTGTGCTCACAAGTATAGCTCAAGCTTCAAATGGATGGATGGGGTGAGTGAAATAAGGTTGTAACAATGGATTCATGGAGTGATTTTGCCATTATAATGGTATTTTGGTAGTGTGTGTGCTCTCAAAATATCATTATAACTTTGCATGGAGGATGGATTGATTTTGTGAAGGGAGGAGGTTTAATTTATAGGCCAAGGGTTGGAGGAATGGATGACCAAGATGCAAGGATGGAAAGATGGTGAGGGAGGGCTAGGATGCACTCAAAGGGGAGCACATGGATTGTGCTTCTTTAGCACCAATAGGGAGGTGACACTTGTCACAAGGAGGATGAGTGTGAGAGGATACGATAAGGGTTGGTCAAAGGCTT
Source organism: Cupressus sempervirens (assembly GCA_028749045.1). NCBI lineage: Eukaryota > Viridiplantae > Streptophyta > Pinopsida > Cupressales > Cupressaceae > Cupressus > Cupressus sempervirens. The sequence continues at coordinate 598,310,429 of CM053788.1, read as the reverse complement.
GATGAGGGTGGTTGAGTATGCAAGACTCATGAATGAAGGTGTAAGAGCCATTAAGAGTAGTGTAAGAGATATTTGAGGGTCATTTATGTTGGAGAGTGAGGGGAAGATATTTGTTGACTTTAGCTTGGGTTAGCAAGTCTTAACCCATGTTTATGATTGTGCACATGATTAGAAGAGGTTTAGGATTAGCTTAGAAGGGGTTAGGTGTTGTGTGATTTGGCTTTGATGGGATGGGTTAGTTAGGAGGCTAAGTGAGGTTAGTATGGATGAATGGGTTGGATTAGGGGTTAGGATAGGGTTTTAGGAAGGCTTTTAGGATTTAGATATTTTATTAAATGATTTATTCGATAAAATGAGAATATGGAATTAAATTGAATAGATTTGATGAATTATTTAATTTAATAGGGGAAGAGGGATTTAATTGATAAATTGATTTTGGGTGATCATTTGATTTTATCAATTGAACTATAGTTAATTTAATTAATTAATTAACTAGGGGATGACGATTAATTAATTAAATAGTAAATATTTAATCAATAATGTCCTAGAAGATGACTAAATATGATTACTTATTAATGTAATTAGATTTAGGTGTCTACAGACCCTAGCTGAGATAAATCTCAAATCCTTCCCAAGGTACTTCTTGTTAATGATATTCAAACTCATTTTAAATGTGCAATTCAAGAAATTGGTACTCTTGAGATGGATGATGCCCTAGATCAGTTATGTGTTGATGGAACCCTAAAACTCAAGCATCAACATTTGCAAGCAAAAGGATTAACTCACATTCCCCACATGCCCTGAGAGTTTCAAAGTAAATAGATTGGGTATATCCTTAGCTGGGTGCATAATGGAAAACTATGGTTGGAGCAACCAATATTGACAACCAAGAAGATGATTCATCAAATCACTAACCTTCCCATGCTCGCCAAAGCCAAAACAACCAAAACCCTAGGTCAAGCAGAGTTGGAAAAGAAAACCCTAGCTAAGGGGGATGGTAGAGGCATAAAAATAAGTAGTGTCATAGATGTAGAGTTGAAGTTTGGTATTCATGTTATAGCTCATAAGGTATACAATTCAAGCCATCTTAATTAACAATGTATCATGTGAAGCGGTGGATTTGACAGATAAAGTGGTAAAGAATAATTTATCTTATGACCTTGCTGAGTTATTATTGAGACAATTCAATAAGAATATGGAAAGCATTCAAACCTCCAAGAATAACCTGTGCAAGTTTGGTTCTCTATTAACATGTTTATTCTTTTATGTTCAATTTTTTTTCCCTTCCAAAGCCACTATAGTCTAGAGAAAAGATGTGCCTATTCTATACCAAATAAATGAATATATTGCAAAAATGGGAGAGAATTATAGCAGCATCATGGACAACTAATTCAATGTGTTTAAAGATAAAATGAAAAATAGGTTCAAGATACCTAAGAATTTAATTGAGTACTACAAGGATGATGTGTGCTTCATGGTTGATTGTGACAAGGTATACATCCAGGCAGTTAAGCCTAGAATTGTGTGGGCCAAGCCTCTTGGCTATGAGGTGAAAATTGATGAGACCAAGGATATCATTGAAGCCCTTTTCAATGAACATGTGGATCCTAAGGCCCCTTATTTGGTACTTATGAAGAGGCTAAGGAAAGAATAGAGCTAGAAATAAAGCTCCCTTAGGTGATTAACAAAGGGAAGAGGAGGATAGCCAAACTAAAATCTAGTGCATCTCTCATGTTAACTGATGGTAAAGGTGAAGATGAGGAACAGGAAAAGGATGAAGAATAATCAGAGGAAGAAGAAGAACCTTTGAATAAAAAGGGCAAGGTGATCATCACCAAACCACCAAAGGCATCTGCTGCACTCTTCACAAGGAGGTCTCAGAAGAAAGGAAGTGGCATTGTACTTAGTAGACCTCCTCCCATGTTTTAGGAAAAGTTGAACCAAATGGAAGAAGGAGCTGGAATAACAAATTTTAAATCTTTGAAATATGAGACAAGGACAGAGGTAGAGCAAAAACAAGTTGAAGAACTGGTGCTAAGAAAAATGGATAAATTGAAGTACTCACCAAACCAGATTGCCTCTCAAATCTTTAATGAATTGCTAAGAAAATAAAGCCAAGATGGGATTTTTCCATGCAAATAATAAAAGAAATTTATGCACAAACCTTGAGGCAATTACTATTGAGCACATCAGATGCTGAGGTGAAAAAGTCTTTAAAGAAAAATAAAGATAAAATGACTCTAAGGTTTAATACCTATTTAGTTTTGATTAAGGATATAAAGCATGTAGTTAAGAATGCTACAAACACTTGGAAAAACATTTATCATCTTCATAAACAAAGTGAATATCTAATTGAAGTAAAGGACGTTGATGAGGAAGAGGATAAGGATAAAGATGAGGAAAATTTTGAAGAAGTGACTCATTTTGACAATGAAGAAGATGAAAAGGATCAAGGTGAAGAAGCTACCAAGGAAAATAATCAAGATGATGAGGAGACTAACCCAGTAAAGATAGCTATTGCAGTCATTGCCTCAATTCCTCACTCCCTGAAAAAACTTTTGACTACATCAAGTATGGAGATAGCTTTAGCAAGTTTGGTTGTGACTACTATAGATACATCAAATGTCCAATCACTCTTTGCCCAATATAGCTTAGCATATCATTGACATAAGTGACTTCCACTTCATCAGCCAAGCTACAAACTCTCTCTTCATCTGTTGACTTAAGTTCTTCAGTCATCACCTGTCCAATTTTGACTTCTTCAGTTATCCATGGTAAGCTCTCCAATTTTTTCTACTTCAATTTTGGATTCTTCAGTTTTGACTTCATCAATTTTGGATTTTTCTAGGATCTCTATAAGTATTCCACCAATAAGTGCTATATTAATTTTTACTACAAGACCAAGTATGTCTACTATTTTTTCCATTATGGGTACTAAGGTAATAAGTACAAGGATAGTTGAACCTAAGGTTCAACTGAGTACAAAATTTTTGAAAGGAAAGGAGATACAAGAAGATATAGATTTGGATGAGGAAATAGAAATTCCCAAATGGGATATCTACAATCTTTTTGTAGATCAAATGCACATATTTGGTGAACTCTTCTAGAAAAAGGCCAAGCAGAAAAGATTGAGAGAGGAAAGAGATGGAGAATATAAGATTATAGATGATGCCAAGAATATTTTGACCAAGGCTATTGGAATTGAGGTTGATTATTCTCAACCTATTTTGTTTTAGCTTGGAGAGGTAGTCCAAAAGTTCAAAGAGGACACTGAAGGACAAGAGAAACTAGTTGAAAGGTTGAAAACAAATTCAATAATAAAGTGTTGGAGCACATTTCTCAGCAAATAAATATTAATCAAGTTGAGCTTTCAACAATTTTGGTCAATCTTGGGGCGCATTGTTCCAATGTGTCATCACTTTTTGAAAAAATATGTGATGTCATTGAGTATACCAAGGAAGTTAAGGACAAATTGTCCAAAATTGATACTGATCTTAAGGCAAGTGCTCAACAACTATAACTTGATCCTAGTTTAAGCTCTGCACATTTTAAGAAGATCATATTTTTGGTAGACATGCAAGTAGAGTTGTTAAGAGAAGAAGCAAGGATCCACTCAACATTGGTTGATATACAAAACATGATCCTTCTAGTCATGGATTCTATGCAGAAATAGACTGTATATTCAAAGACCCTAATTCATGATAACAACTTCTCTATTGGTGACCACATGATTGAATTGTCGGCAGAAGTTCCATTCATACATGTAAGGTACTACATGAAAAATGGGATAAAACCTTGGAAATTACTCTTAAGGTACACTCTAAATTCTTATCTCATTTTGGTGTCTCCATGTAAATATGTTGAATAAATCTTTGGCATTACTATCAAAAAGGGGGAGAAGAGAAGAGTTGTAGAGGAGATATGAGATATGAGAAGAGAAAATTTATAGAGGGGAATTATGTATATAAGACAAAAGTTACATGTACATAGTAGATCACATAGTATGGGGGAGAAATATGCTATGGTGAAGAAATACTCTATATATACCTTACAAAGATCAATTTTGAAAAATTTCAAAAATAAACTAAGCTAGTATCACATGGTGATGAATACAAGGTATTCAATTTTTGGGCGAATAAGTGTTTTTGTCACTAATGCCAAAGAGGGAGATTGTTGACATATCAGTCAAGTTTTCTATTAGTGATACACACTTTTTTAGATTATGTACAGCTACCAACCTCATTAAATAGTTTACAATGTTTACCATGTAATTCAGTAGCCACTGAGCTTGTACAAATGCTACTAAGTCTTTTGGGTTAATCTTAGTGGTTACCGAGAAGATTCAGTTAGTGTGAAGTTTAGCAGTTCAAATTGAGCAGTTTAGTACATACCAAGTATTATTAGTGGTTACCAAGTTAGCAGTTCATGTGATGCGAAGCCTATATTTATCAAGCATTGCAGTATCTACCGAGTTCATAGTTCAAGTGATGCGAAGCCAGTGTTAACTAAGCTACTTTATAGTAACCAAGTGATTCAGTGTTTACCAAGTTGCACAATATCTATTGAGTCGCCAATGTAGACCGAGTTCAAGAATACTTGAAAGTGATCAGTATGGACCAAGCTTCTACATGTACCAAGAGCATCATGATGCCAAGAAATGACAGTGGATGTCATGTATCAGAACCTCACTGAGTCAGTCTTTAGAACTCGAGTATCTTCATGTGGGCTGAATTTGTAATATTTGCGTTAACTTGTGTCATGGCTGATTATGTAATTTTGTAAATTGGATTGGTATATATATGTGATGTATTGTATCATATCTAATATATGAAGTGGATAAGCAAGAATGTGAATGTGAGCATATGTATTGTGAATGCAAGAGATAAAGAATTGTAAAGGCCATATCAATACAAGGAGTAGTAGTGATAAATCTATCACAAAAAGTTGATCAATACATTAAGGAATGTCTATCAGCAAACTCAATTGCAAATTAGAGATCTAATTCTTCATCCTAACATGTGAACTAGTCAAAATCCTCTAACAAGTTAGACCTAATAGTATTTTCTAAATCTCTCTACTAAGTGCATACTTCATTGTATGTTTGTAAATCCTCTCACAAGGTGGACCTAGCAATCCTATTTGCTCCTAACAGGGTAGATCATCATAAGTGATCAATGTAAGCCTTAATAGGCAAAATTTATGTTGCAGTACTAAAGTTTGTGGGTATCATCCCCACCCTAGTTTTACTTTCTATTTGGAAGGTTTATGGGTCACCAAATCTTTGTGTTCAAGTGTTGTGGATGCTTTCATGGTTTCAGTTTCTCATGCATGCAATTAGATTAGATGTGATGAATTAAATGTTAATTGGTTTATTGAATTAAGAATTGAAATTGTTAAAGTTTTAGAAGTTACTAATTCACCCCTCTCCTCTTAGTAACTTAGCATATTCTTGACTATTTCCAACAATGGGACCCTTAAGAATTGTAATCAATTTTATGGTATGTGCTAATTTGAATGTTAATTGCTTCAGATATGTTATAATTGTTGTTTTTAAGTTAGTATCTTTAAAAAAATGTTTGTCAAATTTAGTGAAACTTTGGGTTAACTTATTTTGAGTCACATGGTGGGGCGTTACATCTAGTATCAAAGCTCGAGTTTCTACATTGGGAGCTTTGGGTATTTTGGAATGCCACTAGTTGATAGCTAGTTGAATTGAAACAAAACTTAAATTGTTATATGTATCTATTACAAACTTGAAACACTTGGACTTTAAACTAAAATGAAACATAAATAGTGTTATGTATCTTTTGCAACATTAACACTTGGAAAATTTCAAACTTGAACACTTGAAATTTTAGACTTGATAATTGAAATATAGAAAAAGGAAAAACTTGTGAGTTTGATTTCAAACATACTTTCTTATGATTATGCTTTAAGATAGTATGTCTTTGATTTTTTTTGTGAACATTATGTTGTTCTTGTTTGGGTGTTTTCAGTAAAGTTACAAACTTGAATCTAAACACTTTGAACAAGAGAAAAATATTATTAGTAGTGGAACATTTTTAACATGAAACTTTGAAACTCATAACATTTATATTCTTGACTTTTGATTTATGTCTATATATTATAACTTTTATGTTTTTTGATGGAATTAGAGATGTTGATCTTTTGTTTGGAGCGTTTTAGGGGATCTATTTCAGTATTTGTTAAAAAGATGAATGTAGGATTAATATGGATTTCAGTTTATTATTAAACCAAAATCATATTGCTCTAAGTGACTGGAGGCATAAACATAGTTAACTTATTTGTATTAGTCTCTTAAATGAGCTTTTTGTTTGACATTATAGATAGTTTTCTTTGACTTTTAGTTATCTTAGTCTTTGTAGTAGGCTTCCAAAAGTAAGCCTAAGTCTAGGGGGAGAGGATGTAATGCCTACCCCTAGTTTAGTTTATCTTTCTTGTAGGCTTCCAAGAGTAAGCCTAATTCTAGGGGGGAGTGGATGTAATGCCTAACCCTACTTGACTTTTTTGATTTTTTTTTTATTGGATTCTTTTAGGCATATTCTATTATTATGTTTTATGATTAGCAATGCTAGATTACTGGAATTGATTAGTTGTATTTCATATTCAGTTGATATATATATGTTGAGGTACTTAGTGCTAGTTATTTCAGTTATTGAATGATGTTAGTTAGGTGAATGATTTTTATGTAGTTTCTAGGGATACTTAACCCATACTTATATGTGTATGGTGTGCATGTATGTTTTATTTATGTTTGATGTTTCTAATGTGGTTGAGGAAGGGAGTCGTAGTCACCTGCTAGTCAAGATCTATAGGATGAACCTCTTCTTGCCATTGCCTATTTAGTTTAGAATATTGTGTTTGTACATGCATGGATTTTATGTAGATTGCAAGTACTAGGTATCGACTTTCGTGAATTATTAGGATGAGTGTACCTTATCACAGTATTTTGATGGTATAAGTGGGGAGATAACTCTTGAGTCCAAATCCTAAACCCTAAGCCAATTGTCCTAGAAAATAGGACAAGTATCTAAGTTAGTTTACCCATTTGAATTTGTCAAGTGACATGAATTCCTGATTTTGACCCTGGAGTTTGATTATGTTCTTTGCCTTCAATTGAGTTGTCATTTTTAGTTTTGTGGATATATGGTGATTTTCTGTTATAATTAAATCAAACTAAAAGATAATTTATTGATTTAATTTAATGAAAAAATTATTTTAAAAAATTGATATTTAATTATATTTAATTAATTGAGAAATTAGTTAAATAAAAGAATAAAATTTAAAGATTTTATTAAAGTTCTATTTTTGAAGTACTTATATTTATTTAATTTAATGATAATTATTTAGGAGTTTTATTTTAAATAATAAACTCTAAATAATATTATTAGTTGAATTAATAAATATATTATTAAAAAGTCTTGTGAATTAATTAAACAAAAGAATTAAATTTAAAAGATCATATTAAAGTTCTATTTTTCACTTATTTATATTTAATTAATAATAATAATTTAGGAAGGCAAGAGCCTACACCACAATGATAAATTGTTAGCCTCTTATCGATGAGGTCTTGGAGTCAAATCTACTCATGCTTACTAAATAATAATAATTAATCACAACACATGATGATTAATCTTGGCTTCGACCTCTTATGATCAAAAATAAAAATAAAAAATGTAAGAGTTTTACTTTAATAATAAACTCTAAATAATATTATTACTTGAATTAATAAATATATTATTAAAACATCTCATAATTAACTTGAGAGAGAAAACATAAAATTTATAAAGTTTATTTTTATTAAATTGCATAAAGCATATGTAAGAAATTTAAAGATAAAGTTATAGTTCTATTATTGACATATTTATATGTATTTAATTTAATGATAATTATTTAGGAGTTTTATTTTAATAATAAACACTAAATAATTTTATTAATGAAGTTAATAAATATATTATTAAAAATGTCTCATGAATTACTTAAATAAAAGAATTAAATTTAAAGATAAAGTTATAGTTCTAATATTGGCATATTTATAATTATTTAATTTAATAATAATTTATTTAAGAGTTTATTTTAATTAATAAACTATAAATAATATTATTAGTTAAATTTATAAATATGATATTAAAAACATCTCATGATTAATTAAAGTGAGAAAGAAAATTAATTTAATAAAGATATTTTTATTTTAATTGCTTAAAGTTGTTGCATGAAAATTGTATATAGAAAATTCAATATTTAATTATATTTAATTAATTAGAAAATTAATTAAATAAAAGAATTAAATTTAAATGATGAAATTAAAGTTCTAATTTTAGCATATTTATATTTATCTAATTTAATAATTATTATTTAAGAGTTTTATTTTAATAATATTATTAGTTGAGTAATAAATATTATCTGATTAAAAAGAAAATATTAAAATATGTGAACATTTGATTAATTAAAAATTAATTGAATTTATGCTTTACATAAAAACTCTAAATTTAGAAGTCTAAATTGGAGGTCTAAATTTAGAAAATTGGTTAAAGAAATATTAGAATAAGATGTTATTTAATTAATTAGAAATTAATTAAATATGTACTTCAGTTTAAAATATTTATTTTAAAAGTCTAATTTAAGAAATTGGATAAAAATAGAATTAAAATATTAAAAGATTAAAGATTTTTTTTTTTTTAATTAGTAAACGGTCGTAGCCATGATTAATTTTTATTAATTAAAATTAAAAGTACAATCAGTCCACCGTTCTGATGGGCACTGGTAGGAAAGAAAACCTCCAGTCTTGCTCAAATTGAAGTCCTATATTATACATCAATAGAAGGGGCATACCCCAATTTATTACCATTTTCTCAATGCCAACTTGTGGAGTGTGGGCTAGTCCATCATGATTGTAAACCTAGTGCATTGGTTTTTCCATTTTTCTTATCCACTCTTATCCTTCTTTTCATGTCTTTGAGTTTAGATGATATATTTCTTTATATAACTAACAATCACATCTTAGTGTGCAATGGGTACGCCATAGAGATAGAAAAGGTGAAATAAGTATCTATCCCTTTATGTGTCTCTCCCCATCATCCTCTATATGTGTCATCTGCCTATCAATCTATCTCTATTTCTCTATCTATTTTTTTCAATCTCATCACTCTATCTTCATCTCTATTGTTATCTTCCTCTCCCACCTCCATATCCCTTTTCTTCTTGATCTCCATATCTTTCTCTATATCCCTACTATCTCTTTCTCTTACTCTTCCCTCTACACCTTGCCCTCCTTCTATCTTTGTCTCTCCCTATATCTTCCCTTCTCTCTCTCCATATCCTTATTTCTCTATCAATCTCCCTTCATTTCACTCTCTCCATTTTTATCTCACTATCTCTCATCTCTCCCTCTATATCTCCCTCTTTCCATTTTCTAATATCCCTTTAATTATCCTTGTTATCTCTCTATCAATATATTTCACTATTTATATCTCTTCCTATCTATCTCTCCCTCTGCATGTATCCCTTTCTATCTCTCTATTTCTCTTACTATTTTTACCTTTTGATGGATCTCTAACTCTCTATCTTTTTTTTTTTCTATCATCTCTAATTAAATATGTACTTTACTTTAAAATATTTATTTTAAAATTCTAATTTAAGAAATTGGATAAAAATAGAATTAAAATATTAAAAGATTAAAGATTTAATATTATTTTATTATGATTATTTAATTACTAATTATTAAATTAGAATTACATTTAAGTAATGAGCTTTAACTATTCTTATTAATTTAAATAATAAACTATGCTTTAAATAATGTTTACAACAATTAATAAGTGGAGGAAAAGAAAATATAAAAGAATTTTTTAGTTAAAAAGTTCTTTAAATGTGCATGAAAGAATTAAATTTAAAAGATTTCATTAATGATGCAAGAGCATCTAGAGGTATAAGGGCAATCCTGTGTCACCCAAAAAAAAATGTACTTAGACTTAGTTTTTGTTTCATGTGTTTTTGTTTCTGGATACCCATTTGGGTCAAATAAAGGTTCCAACTCTCACAATTCCACTATCAGTGTTCTAGGATAGAGTATTTGAACACCTTGGGATATGTGTAAATGTCAAAAAAAATAGGAGTATGCAATTGAGCCATCATTTTGGTGAACTAGGGAGTGTAAATTGGCCAGATGAATGTAATTGCAATTTAGAGCATTCCAGAAAAAGAATCAGGTCAAAAGGCCCCACAGTTTGAAAGTTATCGCAGTTTTTCAGTTTTTGGAGACCTCCTAAGAATGCTTCAAAGTCAGGTTAGGGGCATTAAATGACCTCAAAAAGGGCTGAAAATGGGTGATGAGAAAAGGTGGTCCATAAGGCTATAGAGCACTTCGAGAGCTTTTCGAAAATGTAAACAGTTCGGTAATCGAAGCTATGGTTCAAAAGTTATGGCTCCCGAAAATTTGATTACCATTTTTGGATTCTTCTAGATTTGCACCAACTTCTAATGTGGCTTCTGGAGCCTTCTACTAGGTCGGTGGATGCCTACTAGCACTTTCTAGAATGTACTCCTAGTCGTTAACCCTCCGGGGTCTACTTAAGGACATTTTTGGCATTGTAAAAGGCAGTTCGGAGTGGAATTTGAGAGGAGGTACCAAAAGGAGAAATTATCTCTAGTTTTGTGCTATTGTAAGCCCTTAGGGCATGTTTTGAAGTATATTTTCTCTGTACTGAATGTACTAGCTTATTTTCATAGTTAATACAATTTTCCATTTTCCTATTGTGTCCATTTTGTGCTTGGGTTGTGTCCCCATCAATTAAAGTTCTAATTTAGGTGTATTTATATTTATTTAATTTAATAATAATTTATTTAAGAGTTTTATTTTTAATAAACTCTAAATAATATAATTAGTTAAATTAAAAAATATTATATTAAAAATGTTACATGATTTAATAAGGGAGAGAAAGCTTTAATTTTATAAATTTTATTTTAATTAAATTACATAAAGTATTTGCATGAAAATTAAAATATAATTATTAAAGACAAAGAGTTTTCACATGATTGCATGATCAAAGCCTTGATTTGGGGGAAAAACTCTTTATTAAGGAAATTAGAGCTCATTTCTAGATACACAAGTTTGAAAGAGCCAATTTCTGAAGAGGGTTTTCGAGGGAAAAGGAAGATTCTTGCATGTTTGTGCATTCATTTTTTTAGCATCAAATCCCAGTAGGATCTTGTGTGTTTGCATAGTAGTTGCTTGTTCTTCAAATTCTTATGGTTCTTCATGTTTGTTGTATTTCTATTTTCATAAGTTCTCTAAGTTGAAACTCTTGTTTGAGAAAATTGATTTTCATTATAGAATTATCTATGATTTAATCTAAAAACTTTTATTAAATATTGAACTTTAGGGTTTTTAGAACCTAATGAATTATGAAATTCACTTTTGTATGCACTTTATGTGACGTGTGATTTATTGGTGTTCGGGTTTTCAGGTTTGACTTAGCTTTGGCTAGTTAGGATGTTTAGCAAAGGCTCAAGAGTTCTATTTTGTGATGTCATGATGATGTTTTGATCTCGATCATTTATACTCTAACCATGATAATGTGTCTAGTATTCTCTATGAGATGTTTTGATGCATTGATTGTTATTGCTTTCTAGTGTTCTTGTGTGAAACTGAGGTGAATGGTGTGACCTATCTGATATAACCTTTAAGCCTTTGATCAGTTGTATTTGGATTGCTTTCTAGTTGCTTTTATATGACTGAGGTGTTTCTATGATTTTTTCTTGCTAATATCATGTTATGACGTGGATTGTTTTATGTATACTTGATTTTGGGATCAGTCCTATTAGGATGATCGTATTAGTGGAATATGTGATTATGATTAGTGTTTTTTAGTACTTGTTAGTTGCTTGTTTAAGAGATGATGTATGGTATGTGGTCTTTTGTGATCTTTTAATTTTACTGAACTTAGGGTAGGTTATTTATATGTCATGTTAGGAAGTGGCTTGCAATAGATGCCAAGGCCCAAAGTGGTTGCCACAATAACCCATTGTAAGTTGTTTAATAAGTGAAAACACTATATTAAAGTAGATTAAAATGAACCTAATAAGAGTCTTTTTTTGTTCTCCCCCATGCCTCAAGTGCTAGTATAGACTAGGATGGGAGTAGAGAGAACACTTGGTTGTGACCATGTATTGTTAGTATGCCTTGTTAGTATGAAAGGATACTAGTGTGAAATGGAGTCACTAGGGGGCTAGGGTCAAGTTAGATTGCCAAGGTAACTCTAGTGTTGATTCATGCAATCACACTTGCCCACTTGCATAGTAGATTTTCAATGTGTCTATGTTGCCTCTAAGATTAGTTGATACTTGTGTCTTGGTACCCTTTGAGATAGTTTTCTTTCAAGTGATTCCTTGAACCTAGATGTTGGTTTTTGACTTTTGAGTTTGTTATCCTATTTGAGATTTAAGACTATCTCCTAAATGTGGTGGAAGTGGGCCATTTAGGTTCCACAAGGTCAAGTGGTAGTGTTTTTTCTTATACCATTGATATCCAACCATTAGATGCCACTACTGGATGTGTTTGTGTAGATGTTCTTTTCTATCTATTCTTGTATTTCTATGATAGATGGTTGTACTATTGTATTGTATTTTATTTCATAAGATCTTAAGAGATGATGTAATTTATTTCATGATGTATATAATTTCGGCCATTCATACCCTATGACCTGTACAATGGATGATTGTGCATTTTGTTTATTGCCAAGTGGCATCATATATAATTGTATATTATTTAAATGGATTCATGTTGGTATATTATTTTTTGATGTAGATTTATTATATATTAGATTTATTATTAATTAAACTTAAATGTGATTCAATGTCATGGGACCCTTAAGAATTGTAATATGTTTTATGGTATGTGTTTATGTGAATTTTATTTGCTTCTGTTATGTTATAACTATTGTTGTTAAGTTATTATTTTTTTTTTTAAAAAAAAAAATGTCAAACTTAGTGAAACTTTAGGTTAACTTCTTTTAGGTCACATGGTAGGGCATTACAATCTTGAACTAATATATTAGACTCCTTTGAATGGTAGGCCTCCAAATCAGAATCAAGGGAATATTTCTTTTGATCAGAATAGACATAATCGTCATGCTTCTTCTTCAAATGTAAATCAAAGTAGGGGCTTAGCCCCTTAAAACGATATCGCTCAAGACCAAGATTTTTGTCCCTCCCAAAATTACTCCTATGCCAATTGTATGTGTAAATTGGTTGAATGCTATTTATCTTTGACCACCCAAGATCTTGCAACAAGGCAATCATATAAGGTAAGTCAACTCAATGATGCCTTGTAGTTACAACAACAAGGTGAGTGTTCCTTCATGAATCATCAAGTAGGAGAGCATTGTCATGTGAACCAAGATTCCATTGCTCACAACACTTGGAGCAAGAAAAAACCCATTAATGATGCGACCCCTCCTCCTCCTAATCAAGCCTCAACATCAAATGCAGTACCTCATGTACAATGAGTAAATGATCAATCAAATGCTTCTCATCAGCAAAGGAAAAATAATAGAAGAAGAGATGTGAATGGCCCTCAAGTTATTCCATCTCAACCTCCTACACATGCAGCTCCCAAGGCTACTACCAAGGCACCTAATGCATCATTCAATGTAGTATATTAGATGAAGAAGAAAAATGTGAACATTTCCATGTGGAATTTTTCTGCTACTATACCTATGCAAAAGAGTTTGCTATAGCAAGAATTGGAGAGTGTTGAACCAAAGGATCAAACACCTAGAATGGAGAGTACCACAAGTATTGTACAACCATCAAAGGAGGTAGAAACAAGTAAGAAGATTAAACCTCCTTAATTTTATGTTTCTCTAATTATGGGGGATAAGCTAGTCCATAGTTGCATGATTGATCTAGAGGCTAACAATTCAGTAATGCCTAAGTGTGTTTATGATGTCTTAGAAATGAAATGTGAGCCCATTGTTAGGGATGTATTACAATTGGATGGTAGTACTTTGAAGACTAAAGGGATCCATAGGAATGTTGAAATGGACCTACATGCATGCCTTGATTGTACTATAGTTCAAGATATATCAGTTGTTGAAGTTAAGCCACACTTTTCCATCTATCTCTAAAGAGATTTCACTACCCAAATAGGTGGATACATATCCTTTGATTGGTCATACATGATTTTAGAATGAGATATGGAACTAAAGTTTCAATCACATAAGATCCCTTACCCCTCAATCATATTGAGCTCTACACTCTATCAGTGAATAGATTGTCCTCCAAAGAAATAAATACAAAGCAACCCCAAAATCCCAGATAGGAAGACTGAATATGCACTAACATTTGGATCACTTTTCTATTGAAAAGTGTGCGTGCCCTTTGAAATTATTTAGGTATAGCTCCTTGTGTATAATTTGCAATGAATTCACAAAATTACAAATATAGATATTTTTAACCAAAAAGCACAAAAGGTATACAAACATCCACTAGTAAACATGATGTAGATGCGAAGAGACTGATTAACTATAAGAAAACAAAAAGCAAATGATACAAAGCTCATTTACCTGATCCTTACATTAAAGAAGATATGTAGAAAGAAAGACAAATTATTCTCTCCAAACACATGAATAACACAGTGCAAATTCTGAATAATAATCATGAAAATAATTGTATGCATCAAAATTGCATTTAGAGATAATTAAGCTAACTCATAGATTAACATTAACTAGAAAGCTAATACACAAACCCAAAGTTTCAGTATACTAAAACTCTCTTCCTCTAAAAAAAATAGAACAAAGAAAATGCTTCCCCTTGATACACATTGATTATTCATTCAGAGAATTGTATATCCTCTTATTGCAAAAAATCCATAGAAAAATACATGTTCCCCCACTCTCTTTCTATTATTCTTGACTCTCTATTTGTAGCGCCAACTCTTCCTTTGAAAGCCAAAATATTGGAACCCCCTCCATTTGATTTTGCAGGCTTATTTATCTCTTTCATTTTCTATAGTTTTTCAGTTATCATAACTGACCCATTTTCCTTTTTCTTTGTGTATCCAAGTATCTTCATTTTAATAACACCCATTATCATAATACTGAGTCATTATTAAAATTGATGAGATATCGGGAAGCCTTTGGTGAAAATTGGAATATCTTGTTTTTAACTTTCCACTTGATGACTCTTTTGGGTTTTCAACATTAAAAATTCTATAACTTTTGTCTTCTTTATTGGGTGTTGACACATGGGAAATCACTTAACTTTCAAACTCTATTTGTTTTATTCTCAAAACCAATTCTAAATATGACTATTAAGTCACATATGCTTCTATTTATTTTAACACAGAGAAGTTGTAATCTATATTGCATGTCCCTTTTGACATGCAATCATTTTCCATTTTTCCTAGGAGAATACTAATGTGGTGACATGCAGACATCCTTAGAACTATTCTTTGAATGCAATTATCCATTCTCATTTGTCACACATAGATGGTGACCTGAATGAATAGATTGTACAACTTGATGGTGTAATGATGAGCTTACCATATCTTTCATATTTAATAAAGGTGTAAGAACCTCAACAACATTGTCCATAAGAGACCTGGCATTTGGGTTTGACATGATGCCTTCACATGACATATCATAAAAGATTGGTTTGCATAGGGGTCCTCAAGTTCTCTCACATGTTTTTGGAATCAAAAAAGGTAGGTGACAATTCTATCAAACACTTGGTGGGTGTCATCTCAATTTGATGCACAATCACCATCATTTCACTAGATAGATTCTCCTTAACTTACCATGGGATCTCATAATTGAACAATCAAAATATCTAGTGGAAGTCATACACCCGCTACTATCAACATTTTCAAAACATATTTGATGCCACCTAGATATTGTTGGACTTTAGACTGCATATGTTGAGAATATGTGGAATCAAAATATGAATTTTTCCTATTCTTGAGACTTTAAGTTACATATGATACCACTATCATGTGTTGGTTTGTAGATTCTGTCTATTTTAATTGATCATCCTCCTTTATAAGTTTTCACAGTGTATTTGAGCTATTTTCATGATAAAGAAAGCTCATTTATTACCTCTGCACTTGATAATGGAAACATTCATGTTTATTTGAATCCCAAATTAGACATCTATTTTCACAAGCCATGACCATGGTGATGAGTTCCACCTCAAAATGGTTTGAAGGTTTTTTGAATGGTATTGAATTATGTAAAGAATCCACATTCTAAAGGTTTTTAGAGCTTATATGTATCAATCCATGCTTTTTATATATTTTTTTGATTATTCATACCATTGGACTCCAAGAGTGTTGATATTTTGGTGAGAGAAAGAGCTATCCCTTCTAGTGTGGTATTGGGAGAGAAAGGTGCACTTATGATCCATTTCATACATTTTTTGAAACCAAGACACATCTAGTTTATTCATCAAACCATATTGATCTTCTATCAAATATTAACATGTGTTCTCCCAAGTTAAGTTATATACGCAATCACCAAATGCATGCTCTATCTTTATAGATTAATTTTCAAACAAAATATGGTGATGGGAATCATTCTCATGAAAAAATACTTGATAGTCCTTCATTTCAGGTTGCTCTACTTCAAAGCCAACCCTTACCAAGAAACATTTTTTATATTGATTGCATGCATATGTTTGGCATTTTCAAAGCATATTTGATATTTTTTGAACCCATACTACCTGGTGGGCACATCACCCATATTATAATATGGAGGCATGAATATTAATTTCTGCAATAAGATTCAAGGAGCCTATACCAACAACCCTTGGATCACATTATTTACATTCATTATCAGGGAATGCTTAAACTTTTCATGCATTGAGTGGAACAATATTTTGATTTTCACATTTGGAGAATTCTAAGGCCTTGGTAGCTTTGAATTAAAACTAGAACTTTAGCTTTAGATTGCAATCTTAATAACCTTGTGGCATTGAAGTTGACTTTGTGTCTTTGAATCCTAAATTTTGAACTATTGAACTTGAATTCAGACAGGAAACTAGAAGTTGAACTTCAACATTCACCACCAATGAACCTACAAGATGAACTATTTTGAAACAAAGAAACATCAAACTTGTTCCAAAAACTTTTAACCACTTTCAACTGCTTTGAACCTTAGTTCAAAGTAGTTCGAGATTCCACACTAAAATTTTAAATACTGGGTCCATATTGTTGGTCTCTGATTAGTTTTGACAATTGAGTGTCAACACACTTAAGAAATTTTCTTAGTTGATGCTGAGTATAAATAGATGCCAAGTTATAGTATGTGTCGAGCCAAAAATTCAATGAGTGTTGAGTCATTTAGGTGTTGAGAAAGACAAGATTTCTATAGGTACCAAGAAAGGCAAAATTTCTATAGTAGTCGAGCAACATAGAATTTCCATATGTGTCAAGCATCAGTAATCTATAAGTGTCGAGTAACATAGAATCAACATAAGAGTTTGTGCCCTCAAAAACTAAGATGTAAACTATTTTTTAGCTAACATATGATTAATCTCAAAGGATTAAAAGATAAGATTGAATCTATTTGATTCCCTATGAACTCAACATGCATCCAATCATAAAAATGGAAAGAATTGAGTAGGAAAGATGGATGAATCTCAATTGTAGATTCATACCTAACCCTAAGTCATGAAACCATTTTAAGGAGGTTGAAACCCCATAATTCAGTGATGTATGAGAGAGTATAGAAGTATAGAATACATATAAGGAGGGAATACTAGTAAAGTTTGAAGGAACTGAGAGGGGTGAAAAGATTTAGAAGAAGAAGGACAACATTGCAACATTAATTAATAGAATAGAGTATCAACACTTCAAACATAATCATATTAGATCAATGAGGATCAGATTAGAATGGATTGAACATTCATCTAAAATAAGTAATTGTGGATTGTAAGTCATCAGGTCACCACATTCTACTATACTTTCTAGCCATTATATTAGGAGAATGAAAATCCTATGAAGATAGGTCAGTATAACAACCATTTTGTAAATCCTTTAATAGGGTGACATTCCAACTGAATTTTTTGTAAATCCTTTAAACATGTACACCATTAATAGGGTATTGGAGCCTTTAATAGGGTAGTCCTCTCATAGGGAAGACCATTGATGATGGTCAAACTTTGTAACCTTGACAAGTTACATATTGTTGCAGTGATAAGTTGTGGGTGTCATCCCCACCCCAGTTTTACCTTCTCATTTTGGAGGGTTTCTGGGTGATCAAATATTGTGTTATCTATTTTCATGTATGTCTTTACTTTCATGTTAAAAATGTTTTCATGAATGTATTAATTATTGTTAAAAGTTTTAAAGTTTGGTACTTCTGATTCACCCACCCCCCCCCCCCCCTCAGAATTATTCTTCCCACTTTTAAATTCCAACAATTGGTATCATAACCAAGTTCTTACAAGGAGAAGCCTTACAGCTTGAAGACAAGATCTAGAAATGGAGGTCTAAAATTTTGGGAAGATTATAGAAAACCAAGAGATTGAAATACATCTCATTCTACATTCTCTAGAAGAAGCTAGGGAAGAATTGAGGAAATCCCTAAAAAGAAGAAGATAAATTACCATAGCCAAAAATGATACACAATACAAGGAAATTGACACCTCAAAAGTGTTTTCCAGTGGAGATTCCAAGGAATTTTATGTAACAATTGTAGACCTAATGGAGAAGAACAAATCTCAAGCAGAAGAGATCAGAGCACTCAAGATTGAACAAGAATCACAAGCCATGATGCTCTATGAAATGAGTGAGCAAAAGAAGAGAGCCATTGAAGATACAGCAATGATAGAAGATGACAAGAGAAACCTAGCCAATAGATTGGAGCTGAAGTCAAATGATCTTGAAGAGTTTCCAACATGTAGCTAGACACCCTAAGCCAAATGATGTATGCCCATCATGAGCTAAATGTCAAGGACATTGAGATCTCCACACTGAAGATACAAAATGAACAACTACAAAATGACTTGAGAAGAGAGAAAGAAATTGTAGAAAGATTCAACAAACCTAATGAAGTCATCAAGTACTTTGAATAGCTACTAAAATCACCAAGATCTAGCAATGACATTTGAGGACTAGGATACACTAGCACTAAAGAAGGAGAGTCATCAAAGACTACAGAAGAAAGAAATAAAAAAGGTAAGAACACAAAACCTACTTGTCATTTTTTGTGGTAAAATGGGACATATCTCAAATGTGTACAAGAGCAAGAACACTAATCAGCATGACAAACCTAAAAACATGGGTCACTATCACAAGTACAACAAGTGAGGTCATCAAGCACATGACTGCAGGACTAGAACCATTAGGACACCAAGATTTGAAGGTCATTGCTATAATTGCATGAAGTATGGATACAAAGCTTTTGAATGCAAATCTAAGCCCACATGATCATAAAATAAGGGAGGAAGCCATGAAAATTCCTATAATTGGGATTACAACACTAGGCACAGCTATCACTACTATCAAGAGTATGGAAACATCCCTAAAAATTGCATAAGAGCACATTTTAGTGGAAGCTACAGTAGATGGTTCAGCAAAACTACATGCTTTAGTTGTTTAAATAGTGGTCACATTAGCAAGCACTTCCCAATAAGGACAAAGGCACCCAAGTCTGAGTTCAACAAAGGAAAAGGGAAAGTTGATGTTGAACACATTAGAGGAGAAATGAATAAGATATGGAAAAGAAAAGATGGAGGCAGCACATCCAATGGAGGGATCACTTCACCTAAAAGGTCAAATGGTCACACTTCATCCAACTAAGGAAAAGAAGGTATGTGGGACTGATTTTTAAATGTTTTATCATACATTAGTTCCAAGATGAGTTAGTACTACAAAGGTTACAAATAGCATGAATAAAATATGTAAATCTATCCACGAAAGCTTTCATATTGTTACCTTCAGTTGCCAAGTAAAATCCTAGTATATGTCGAGTTGTTGGACAGAACCAGTGGAAGTCGAGTGATTAGTTTTTTTCGAGTGAAGGAAAAATCCTATTGAAGCTAAGTAAGGGAAACTCTAATGTATGATGAGCGTTTTAAAATCAATGGAATTCAAGTGAAATAGAATTGCATAAGGAGCCGAGTGGATAGCTATAAATGCACTAAGCATTAAATGCTATGAAATGAAGGTTATAAGGTCAAGTTTTCAATCATTTTTCATCATTGTGAACACAAAGCAAGAGAAAGAAGAGCACAAAAACAATTTCCAAGAAAATATTGACACTTTTGAAAAGATTCCAACCAAGATTTAGCATTGTTTCATTGATTTAAGGTATTTACACTAGTGTCGAGCTACATAGTTAAGCAATTTTTACATCTTGAAACCCTAGTTTGAAGAAATGGCATCTAGATCTAGGAAACCCTAGGAAAAGGAGTTGTTTGAGGTTCAATTGGTTAGTAATGATGTTAAACAACCAAACTTTAGACCAATTCTTGAAGTTGCATACAAAAAAGACCATGTCGGAGCTTTATCCGTTATTCCACCTAAAGTTGTGATGGTGGAAGATGTTAGAAGGTGTTATAACTATAAAATAGGTGTAATTGGTGACATGGAGATTGGGAAGTGTATGAAAAACTTTGTGAGAATGGGTTATTGAAGGAAGAGTTTCAAATTGTTGAAAGGAAGGGCTTAAACCGTGCCCTAGAATTCCCTACCATATTTAAAATAGAATGGATAAGAATTGTGCTGAGTAGAATCCATGATGGATGCCTATGGTTGGAGGATGGACCGATCAAATTTTCAAAAATAATTATACATAGGGTAACCAAGTATCCAACCCTAGAATAGCCTAAAACCCTAAGGAGTGATTCTAAAGAAGCCATAGAGAAGAACACTGGGGAAAAGTGGAAGAAGAGAGGGATGAAAATTGACACAATCAAAGATCCTCTTGTAGAACTTGTTGTTAGGATCATATCCCATAAACTTTACCACTCAAGCCAACTGAGTAGTGTACCTTGTATTGTAGTTGATGTTGGATACAAAATTCTCAAAAAGGATCATAAATATGATCTAGCTGAACTACAATTACAATAGATTATGGAGAATTTGGGAGCAATAAGGAGATCCAAGGGTGCTCAAAATAAATTTGGATCAATTTTGATGTGTTTATTTTTCTATGTTCAAAATTAATTCCCCTCTTTTGGAAAGGTAAGCTGGAAAATAAAAAAGTCAATAGCAGTACAGACAAATGAATATATAGAGTAGATGGGGGAAAATTTTGAAACTATAATGACCAGCTACTTTGAAGACTTTAAGAAGTCAATGAAATAGAGACTCGGGATACCTATCTCTCTTGTTGAATACCATATCAATGAAATTTGTTTCTTAGTTGGCATTGACTTTACATACATCCAAGTAGCAATACCAAGGATGAGATGGCTAAGGCCACTTGGATATGAAATCAATATTGATGAAGCTTCTGTAGCAATAACAACTTTACTTGCAGAGGAAGTAGATAAAAGTGCTCAACCCTTTGGCACTTATGATGTTGTCAAATCCAAGGTAGACATGGAGTTGAAAACTGCTTCAACTCTAAAGAAAAAGGACATATTGGTGAAAAAGATTAAGGCTAGATTTGGAGAAGGGGTGGCAGAAGTAGGAGAAGAAGAAGATGAAGAGGAACAAGAAGAAGAACAGGGCCAAGAGCCATTTGCATTGACCCAAGGCATGGGATAAGATATAGAAGAGGTAGAAGGTGTCGAGGAGGAAGAGCAAGCCAAGGAAGCACCTAAGCTAGAGTCAAAGAAGAGAATAGCTCAAAAATAGCTTGAAGGTCAGCCCAAAGGCAAGAAGATAGCTAAGCCAAGCCTAGAAAAACCTACTACAAGGAAAAATACAAGAGCTACAAAAAAAGAGGCTAAGGAGAGGGAAAATAAGAAGGCTACTAAACAAGAAGGTCCAGCCAAAAAGAAGCTAAGAAGAAAGTATATTGCATCTCTTGAATCATATGAAGAAAGAATAGAGTCTAATGAAAATGGCCAATTTAGAGTGGTAAGTCACACCACTAAGTCTGATTTGGAAAATAAGTGTGACAACATTAGAGATAATGTAGACTTGTCTAGCTTAAAAGGCATTGATTTTAATAAGTTGACTAAAGAAGAACAAAACATAGTTGAAGTGCCAGTCTACACTATGATGACCAAGTTCAAGAACACTCCACTTGAACTCTATAATTCAATGTCTAAGGAGTTATATTCCATTGTAGAAAATAAATGGAATTATTGCCTCAAAATGGAAAAAGAAATAAGAGAGTCAACATTGGCTTGAGTAATGCCTAAACTCACTAAAGAGAAAATAATCGAGGAAAATAAGAAGCATGGGAGTGAATTTGACCCCAAGTATAGAGCCTTTAGTATTCTACAAAATAAGATTGAGGATGTCATGAAGAAGTCCACTCCAATGTGAAAGTTAATATATGGCCTCACAATTGTGAAAGAAGGAGATGTAGGTCCCTTTGAGGGAAGAAACAATGAAGAAGAAGAAGAAAATGATAATGAGGAGGAAGCAAAGAAAGAATCAATAGAAAACATAGTGGAGGAGACACAACCAAGGATAGATAAAGTGGCAACTACTGAGGAGCAACGACAAGAATAGAGTGTGCAAGACACATAGTTGCCACCCTTGAGACCTCCACATGATACCACCACACCTATAGATACAATAAATATACAAGATGTTCCTAGAAACTTTGGTTAGAACATAAATCCACTACCTACAAAGGATCTTAAAAAGATTCTTCACCAAACTACACTTCAAGCACAACTATGTACAAATCTAGTCTTGACGAGTGTGGAATAATTACAAAATGTTGTAGCTAAAATCACAAGGGATAAGGTGAATCCACAAGAACCACCTTCTCACATCCCTATAGCCACAAGTGGACAACCAATAGTGCAAATAGTAGTAGACACATCTGCAAAGGTTGACTCCATAGTTCAAGTCTTGATGATTTAACAAACAATACAAGGGACAATGGAGATAGACCCGACAAAGGAGCAAATAGGATAGATGGATACCTCTATCTCTATAGCACAAGAAGAAGGTGCACCCCCAAAGATCATAGTATGTGATCAAGGAAGAACAGAGGAGGAGACCCTAAAGGAGAAGGAGCAGGAGGCAATACAAACATTGGTAAATTTTCCTACAATAGGGACTCCAACAATGCCTCAAAAGCCAAGCACTATTGCCATGCCATTGCAAATATTTGAACCAAGCTCAAGCTCAATAAGAGTAGCAAGGGTACTTCATTATGGAGACCCCACTCTACATGAAGACATAGTCATCCCAAAGTATGATTATGCAACTATGAATATTGATTAGATAAGTGTAGTGCAAGAGGCACTGGAAAAGAAAAAGAAACATGAGATACTCATAAATAAGTATAAATAGAGGCAAGCTTTGATTGAGATAAAAGACATCTTTCTAGATGCATTTAGCTTGCAAGTATCTGATGAAGCTAAGCCTATTATGGATCAACTATCTAGTATAGTGGACCAAGTATAGAATGAAGATCTTGATACAAATGCAAAACTTCTAGAATGGTCAGAAAGGAAATTTTAGGTGAAGACAAATGAGAAAATCTCTACTAAAATTGCACTTTCACAAGTTGAGCTAGCCAAGAAGATTGAAAAGGTAACGGTAGTACTTGATAACATATTCTCATTGTACTCAAAATTGTGTGACCCATCAATTTTCACACAAGAAACTAGCTAGCGAATAATGAGCTTGGAGAGGAATTTAAAGATATCAAGCATGAAACTACCCAATGATCCAGCACAGACTGAGAAGCATTTTAACACTATACTTCACACTTAGAAGGAACTAGCTATGCTAATAGTAGATGAGGAAAATACAAAGGCCCAATTGATATAGATTCAATTTACCATAACCCCACAATGGAAAATTTGTAGAAAGAACTGGCCTATGCTGAAAATGTGTTAAAGAAAGACCCCAATCTTTCTACTTTGGAAAGCCTAGTTCACCTTGCAGCAGAGTCAACCATCTAGATAAAATCACTAGAAATTGCACTAGAGAATTGGGATGCTACTCTAAGGATAGTAATGCACGTTAATAAATCCTTTTTGGCTAAATATCTAGTTAATGTATAGAACCCTTTAACATAAGTATCAAAAAGGGGGAGATAAAAATTTTAGGAGATTATAGAAAAAAAAAATTGGGGGGGGGGGGGGGGGGGGAAGAAATAGAAAACCCAAAAGGAAACAATAACTTCAAGGGAAGATGTGTGAAAAAGGGAGTTAGTATAGAGCAGATAGAGAAAGAATGACAAGGTAAGGTAGAGATAAAGAGTATCAGAATCTGTATGGGACAAATCCAGCATGAGAAGTTTTGGATACAACAAAGGCACATCAACTCAGAGGGAGTTAAAAATTTTGAGGGGATAAACTCCTTTACAAAATTTTGAACAATTTTGAAGTTTTGTATATATGTATTATACTCAAAGAGATTAGATTTATCATGTATGGTTAAGTGTTTTTGACACTCATGTCAAAGGGGGAGATTGTTGGTCTCAGATTGGTTTTGATAATTGACTATCAACTCACTTAAGAAATTTTATTAGTTGATGCTGAGTATAATATAGATGCCAAGTTATAGTATGTGCTGAGCCAAAAATTCAACTAGTAACAAGTCATTTAGGTGCTAAGCAAGATAGAATTTCTATAGGTGTCGAGCAAGACAGAATTTGTATAGGAGCCAAGCAAGACAAAATTTCCATATGTGTCGAGCATCAATAATCTATATGTGCCGAGTAACACAAAATCAGCATAAGATTTTGTGCCCTCACAAACTAAGATGTAAACTATTTTTTAGACTAACATATGATGAATCTCCAAGGATTAATTGATAAGATCAAATCTATTTGATCCCTATGAAAGCAACATGCAACCAATCAGAAAAATGGAAAGAATTGAGAAAGAAAGATGGATGAATCTCAATTGTAGATTCATACCTAACCCTAAGTCATGAAACCATTTTAAGAAGATCAAAACCCCATAATTTAGTGATGTATGAGAGAGTATATGAGTGGAGATTGCATGTAAGGAGGAAATACTAGTAAATTTTGAAGGAAGTGAAAGGGGTGAAAAGATTTAGAAGGAGGATAGTATTGCAGCATTAATTAACAAAATAGAGTATCGACACTTCAAATAGAATCCTATTAGATCAATGAGGATCATATCAGAATTGACTGAACATCGATCTAAAATCAGCAATTGAGGATTGTAAGTCATTAGGTCAACACATTCTACTATACTTTCTAGCCATTTTATTAGGAGAATGAAAATCCTATGAAGATAGGTTGGTTTAACAACCATTTTGTAAATCCTTTAACAGGGTGACATTCCAAGTTAATGTTTTGTAAATCCTTTAGACAAATACACCATTAACAAGGTGTTCGAGCCTTTAATAGGGTAGGCCTCTAACAGGGTAGACCATTGATGATGGTCAAACTTTGTAACCTTAACAAGTAACATATTGTCGTAGTGATAAGTTGTGGGTGTCATCCCCATCCCAGTTTTACCTTCTCATTTTGGAGGGTTTCTAGGTGATTAAATATTGTGTTGTCTATTTTCATGCATGTCTTTACTTTCATGTTAAAAATGTTTTCATGCATATATTAATTATTGTTAAAAGTTTTAAAGTTTGGTACTTCTGATTCACCACCCACCACCCCCCCCCCCCCCCCCCCCCCCTCTTAGAATTATTCTTCCCACTTGTAAATTTTAACACATATGGGTACCAACACACTCCTAACCTCATCAATATGAATTGAAATACCCTAGAAATAGATGAAAATGATATAGTGTAGGAGCCTGCCACTTCTTTGATAGAGACACCTGATTTTCTCTTAGATGAATGGGCTAACGTATATTAATTTGATCCTATATCAAAAATCCTAGACACAAGCCTTGGTACTTATTATATACTTGAAAAGGATACTCTTGTTCCTAACCTTATGAAGAACAAGGAGGATACAAGTGGGATATGGAGTATGTACTTTGATGGATCGAGGAATAAAAATGGATCAGGGGATGGTGTGATGTTGGTTTCTCCTACATTAGAAAGGTACTACTTCTCATTTTGGTTGTAATAGTAATATAGAAGAGTATGAGGAATTAATTCAAGGTCTCCTACTCACTCAAAAAAGAGGAATCCAAGCCTTGAGTGTATATGGAGATAGTAAGTTGATTGTCCATCAAGTGAGGAACTAGAATGTCACCAAGAATGGTTTTCTCAAGTCTTATAAACATAGAGTATGGGATTTTCTTGAAGGGTTCAATGCATTTAATATTCAAGCATCCCTAGAAAAAAGAATAGACATGTTGATAGAATTGTAGTAGTGGGTGCATCTTAGGATGTGCCAAAGATCCTTGAAGATGAGAAGAAGTAGAAAAGTAGAGTGGTAGTTAGGCCTATTATTCCTAATAATAATATCAATTGGTAAGTGTTTGAATCAAATGCATAAATTGTGAGTTTCTTGCAGAATGAAGAAGAGTTCTCACATAGAAATTAATCAAGATTATAGGACTAGTATGGTGATTGGATTATTAATCTCAGTTCCAACAAGTTTCCTAAGGGTCTAATTACCTTAGAAAGTGCTTTCACTCCTGATGATCAAGCAAGAGATAGAGGTGTGAACCTTGCTACAAGTAAAGATGATCACATACTAGTCATGGTTGCTAATCGAAGAACCCTAAACATGGGAAAGGTATGTACTAAAGTTAAACAAGAAAATTTCATTTACCTATGTCAAGAATTTAGTGATGTGTTTGTATGGACATATGATGATCTAAAGGTTTTTGACCCAAGTTCATTTCAGCATACCATAGATTTAAATGAAAGTGTCAAACAAATAAGACAAAAGAAAAGGCCAATGAATCCAAAAATTGAACCATTAATGAGAAAGAGTTATCTAAGTTGATTGAGGCTAATAATTTCTTTCCTATCAAGAAATCATCATGAGTAGCCAACCTTGTCTTTGTTAGGAAGAATAGTGGAGAAATTAGATTATGTGTAGACTTTAGGGACCTTAGTCAAGCCTCCCTTAAGGACCATCATCCCATTTCTTTCATGGAACAAGTCCTATCTAAGGTCAGTGGCTTAGAAAGGTTCTCATTCCTAGATGGATTTTCATACTACAATAAAGTGTTATTCAAATAGGCTGATAGATACAAGGCTTTTGGATTTGGGACGTGTCCTAATTTTGGGAAGAAATAGACTTTATTTTATAACATTTAAAATTAGGACCAAAATAGATCTAGGGTCATTGATCCATCTTAAATCAATGGTCTAGATCAGTTCCTTTCACCTGAAGAATGATAACATGAAAAGTGATGACGTCCAAGTTAGCAAAAAAAAGGACACATTATTAAATGAATCTTAATCAATTGGAAGACTACAAGTACAGTGTACACTTGGTATATGGGCCATGGACCACCCGTGACTTTGTAAATTCACCAAAAAAAAAAAATCTCTTTGTAGCAACCAATAGATTAGGAAACTATATTAATATTGTGCACTATATGACATGATTAGTTTGCCTCTTACATTACAAAAATGTTTATAACCAACAAAAATAATTGCCTACGTTTATTTGTGCAAGCTAAAAAAATTTAATTTTCCACAATTATTATTAAATTTTGATATAGAAAAAAAAAAATTTCCAATTGAATATACTTTTCTCCCTTGCCTCGAACAAAAAAATTGCCCTTGATTAGAAATTTTTCTTCCACATTTAATGTTGAATTCACCAGCATTTTACATAATTTTCTTAGGAGAGGTTTCTTAAAGTTATCCCTGCACATGCATGTAAGTCCAAATCAGCATGATTGAAGATGCACAAGGACAAATGTTAATGTTTGACTTAAGATGAATTTTGGTACCAAGTTGAAAAATTGGTAGAGACAAGGTGCTAGTTTTGAATGTCAGTATGAACCAAGTTTTGATATTGACTAAGCAATGTGAAAGGGTGTGTGTGTGCTAAGACAACTATTATGAACCCAGTGCATATCTTCTAATTGTATAGAGCATTTGATGAAATCTTAATTCGACCATTTAAAGATATTTAGTTGATTTTGAAGCTCATTTTGACTCATCAAGTTATTGAGTTTTTAGAGTCAATAATTAAGGTGATTTGTAGAGTGATTTGTGTGAATTTTGAAGAGATTCCAATGCATTATTTTGGTTTAACAAGTAAGTTGTGCAAAATTATTCGAGCTTAGTTGTAAATTTTTGAAATTGTTTGACTTTAAAAATCCTAGTTTACAAGAATAGAATCATCTGTGTTTGCAAGTGAGAAGAGGGAAGCATTGAAAGATAGCAAAGTGAAAATTGTTCATAATGATACATGCCCTGCACCTAAGTTTAGGGCATAGCCCAAAATTGTGTTAACTAGAGATTTTTTGGGAGTATTGTCTTTGATTTCATCCATAGTAATTATGGTATACAATGTCATATCATGTTATATGTGTAAGATTGGAGAGATATGTGATTTTGAGATGAGGAATGGCTATGATAAGTTGTGTGAAAATGGGATATTGAAGGATAAGAACAAGGTCATCATCGAGTAAGGATTAACTCATGCCCTAGAATTTTCAAAGGTATTCAAATTTAAATAGATAAAGATCATGTTGAGAAGGTTATATGACATGAAGTTATAGTTGGAGAATAGATCAATCAAGAACACAAAGTATATCATTCATCACATGATCGGTAACCCTATTTTGGATCGAGTGATTTTTTTTTTGTTGTTAAGCAAGGGATGTGAATGAAAAACTCACTAATGCAAAGTGTAATGGTCAAGGTATGTCAATCAAGATGATTGAGAATCCTATATTTGAGTTTTTAGTTCACGTGATTACTCATAAGTTTTATCAGTCGAGTCAACTGAAAATGTGTGATATGTAACTATTGACATGAGATACAAATTGTTCAAGAAATACCATAGTTATGTTTTGGACAAGTTGCATTACATACAACTTGTAGAGAACCTTGGAGTGATAAGGAAAGAAAAGAATACATTGTGTAATTTTAGTTATCTCATCTTATGTATATTTTTCTATGGCTAAGTCGGATAAGTTGATAGAGTGATGTATCTTTCATTTATGGAAACATATATCCTATTTGAAGAAGGCATTGTGTATAGATGAAGTTTATATAGATAGACATGAAAAATTGTCTAAGTGTCAGATAGTTATCCAGTAGAGCAAGAACAATTTTGATGTGTATAGATGACAAAGATATTATTGGCATGTACATGTTGAAGGACATATTTAATAGTATGTTAAGATGATGTATGTAAGTACGCAAGTCTATACAGAATGTACCGAAGAGTTATGCAATAAACATTAGTAAAGGAAGTGAATAAGGAAAAATAGAGCATATTAGTAATTGTGTAATTATGGGTTAAAGAATTTTTTTGTTTATAAAATAATTATGTAACTAATTAGGGATGACATCCTTGATGTTAACCCTTAGTTAGTAAGAACTAATCTTATATTTAGCAAAGCATGTGAAAACTTGAAGGTCGACTAGGAAGATTTTATAAAATGTAAAGGTCTAACAAAAAATATTGTATTATGCAAAGTAATGTGTAAGTTGGATGTGATATGAAAAGTGATATGCAAATTATATTGATGTGAATTCTGATGTATGATCAGAGGTATGTGAAGTGTAGAAAATGGAGTACTAGATATTGAAGATATCAATAGTAAAGAGGTTTTTGTATCTATCTCTTTTGTGTAAAGGAACTATATTGTATAATTTCATATTTGGGCAATGAGCTTATCTTTCATATATTATTTAATTGTATGAAGCAACTCCTAATAGAATTGAGGCTTTTAATAGGTCCTAGTCCTCTAATAAGGATCGAGACACAATATGTATGTAATAGACTCCTAACAGGGTCAACATCCTTAACAAGATACTAGCTTTAGTGGATCATTTTGTGGGAACCATCCCCACTAGGGTTTCCCCTTCGCTAGGGTCTCCCTAGTTAGCAAAATATGGTGTTATCGGTTCTCTTTTTGTATGGTTATTATTATTGTTCAACATTGATAGTTTACTTTCTTATGCAAGTTATAAGGTAATTCACAATATTTAGTTTTTGGCTAAAGTTTGTAAAATGTTGGTTCACCCCCCCCTCCCCCCCCCCCCCCCCCCCCCAACTCAATAGTCCCTATTTTTAAGATTTGGTATTAGAGCCCAATTACTCTAAAGATTTTTAATAGCTTGAGTAAGATCCCTATGAATATGTAATAGTTATAGAGGAATCTTGAAGAAACACTTTAATAGATTGATGGTCTTATTGAAGAAATAGATAATCTAAAAGAAATGTATGAAGATGCAAAAAAATACAATGGGAAATAGAAAGACAAGATTGATCATCTCAAATATAGAAAGGAATCTAGAGAACAAACAAAAGATAGTGATGAGGTATGAACTTTAAATAAGGAAAATGAGATTCTGAAACATGAGTTGAAGATTGTTTAACTAAAGCTAAGTTTGAAGAAAGATGATAGAAAGGTTCAGTTAGATTTAAAATCTAAAAATGAAGATCTAAGATCTCATCTTATAAAAGTGACATCTGAGCTTGATTCCATTAGGATAGAGCATGCAAAACTTGAGAATTACATTACTATTTTGAAAGGAGAGTTAATCCAAGTTACGCAACAATTTAAAAAATTATATTTTAGTAGTGAGAAAAATGGTGAGAGACTATATTATCATAGACCTTCCTATGATAAGACTGGTCTTGTATATTTCATTAGGAAAAAATCAGAAAAGAATTTAAAGCAAGAAAGGAACCAGATCAAGTTATTAAAACCCTTGAACCTAAGAAAAATGATCTGAATGAGATTAAATCTAGTCATTTTAAAGATATACCAAAAGAAGTTGTCCAAGAAAGTCAACCTAAAAAATATGATGAACCTAAGAAGATAGAGAAAGTTGAATCACATAAGGAAGTAAGGAATGAAAAATGTTATGAAGTTGGTCATATGAAGAGAGAGTGTACAGGTAAGTCAACTAAACCTATTCCTAATTTTTATTTTTATAATTGTCATGGTTTTGGTCATAAATAAGTTGATTGTATGTAACCTAAGTTTGATAGTAATAATAGCAATCGTAGAATGTTTAGAGATATTAAACCTATAGGTAATGACAGTAGAAGATCCTCTAGTAGATAAAGTGAAGGTAAAATATCTAATGGAACAAGGAGTAACATTGTGTGTTACAAGTGTAACAAATTTGGACACATTGCCAAAAATTACAGAGCACCAATTAATCAGAATCGACCTAATAAAAAAAAAGTACACCAGTATATCAACTATGAAACAATTTTGGTCATATAGCAAGATTTTGTAAAATGGACATGAGGAACATCAACATGAATCCAAATTTTAGAAGAAACAATAATAGAAATATTAGAAGGAATGATAGCAGCAACAACAATTAGAAAGATGAACTAGAAGAGCATGTAGAAGAATTCAAAGATATATTTGTCAAAGAAAAAGATCCATCAACCCCACATGTAGTATTAGAAAATTAGTATTTTGATGCACCTGATGAAAGAATAAGGTCATCTATTGTATTTGATTCATCCTATTTGAATTAAGCACATTTTTATTGAATATTGAGAATTAGAAAGGTATAACTAAGGTTAGAGATTGAGTTAAGAGTTGCAAAGTTAATATGAGGTAAAATATTATGTGTAGAGGCTATAGTTAAGTGCGTAGATGATTTGAAGATCATATGAAGTTATATGGATGAAAATAAGTTGACTCATATATAGAAACAACTTTTTATGAACTAAGTAGTTGCATAATTAATGCAAAGATTATTTTGACAAGATATAAGTTGTGTGAGCAATATTATGTGTATCATTCAACCATGCTAAGAATTAAGGAGTGATTGAGAGCAATTTGACAACAAAATTGAAGGTGAATTAAAGTATTTTAAGTGTGAATTGAAGGCAGCCCTAGTTATATGTAATCCTAGTATTTTTAAATTTATAGTTGATTTTTGAACTATTGATTCTATTAAAATGGAATCCTACTATATGTGATGTTAATGAGAGGCCAAGGACAAGTTCAAGAAGCATCCTTATGTGTTAATAGAAGATAATCCTCTAGGAGTACAAGAATTTTTGTAAGTTTTTCACAATGTACTATACATAGAATATATCAAGGCATAAATAAACTATGAATTTGAGAGTATTAGGGATAATGAAATTCATAAAGACTTAGATCTTGTATATAATGGAGACTAATCATTGAAGCAAGAGTTTGCCCATTTACATTATTTGAATATTGTCAAGTATATGTTCTTCAAAAACTTTGACAATTATGAGTGGAGAAGAATTATTTTAAGTAGAATTCATGAAGGAATTTTCTAGGTAGGAGACATCCCTATGCTAATTGACAATAATATGATCTATAAGCTTACCAGTTTGAGCAATGAAGTTAGCAACCCAATTAATGAGAAGAATGTGAAGAAGTTGGTTGAGACTAAATTATAAACAAAATTAGATGGAAGGAACATGAAAATTGATCTAATAATAGGAATATATGTTAGGATTATCAGAAAGATTATTGGATATAAGATGAACCATAGCTCTAGAGTCAATTCAGTACCAGTTGGATTCATCCATACAGCTTATTTGATTATAATAAAGAGGGAAAAGGTGAATATGTATGAAATTGTGAGGTAGAAGCTATTGGATAATATTGAGAAGCTAAAAAGGACAAATAATGTGTTATTTATCTTAGAATATATAGTCCACTAATATAATTGAGAGGGGCAGTGAAACAGTTATCCAACTATTATCATAAGCATCAACCTTAAATAAACTTAACCATATCAATAATATAAACTGAAACCACAAAAATATACTCATACAAAATTAACACCAGATATGTTAACTAGGGAAACACTTTATTAGAGGGAAAAACCCAGTCGAGATGGTAACCACAAGATGATGTACTAATATAAATATTCCTTGTTAGAGGATAGACCCTATTAGGAGTATGTTACAATATTTAGTACATATGAGTCCTTGTTAGGAGAATTTGAATCCCTGTTAGGAGATTCCAACCCTGTTAGGAGTTGTGGAGGACAACTAGACCCACTGCCCAAATAACTTCAAGGTTAAGATTAATGAACCCACTATCCAAATGATATTTTTATTATTCCTTATAGAATAGTAGAACTGAATTATGCTTCCTTCATCTATATCTATCCTATCAACCATACTTTTGTACCTTCAAATCTTATAATGTGCATCCAATAGTCCCTTGGATTGACTAAGCATTTTGCTCCTTTTTGAACTTCATAATTTTCTTCGTATCCCACTTGATACAAGAACATTCACACACTAAAAATAAAGAAAAAAATTTCCTTTATACCATATCTTCATAATAATTCCTTGAGTCGATCTTGAGGCTTTCCCAACTAATTATAATAAGATAATTAATTAAACCACAATTACAATATCACTTTCAGCTCACAATTTATACAAAACTCCACACATGTGATACCAGGGCTTGTACACTTGCTGACATCACCATGCAACTATCCTCTATCACTATGTGACTACACACTTCTTCATTACATCTCAAATGAATGATAGCAATCAAACATTAGAACATTGTTCTCTAGTTCTCTATTTTTGCACTACTCTTTGTAAATCAAGTACAACTAATGTATGCCATCAACTTATCCTCTACATACTTAACCACATTAATAAGACATAGTTTGGAACATGTCCTTAAGTAAGCATCACTAGAAAATTAAACTATTGTCTATACCAGTAAGATCACTAGCTGTTGCTCTCCTAGTCTTCACAAAAACCATCCTATGTTGACATCAATGACAAAGATAGTCATGAATTTAACATATAAATACTTTGTAATACTTAGGATAATCCCCCAATATAGTATCATCAACATTAATGATAACAATCTACCCCTTTGGCATTAATGGAAACATAGATGAAAAAATCTAAGTTCCAAGAATACCAAACTATATTCTATTGTTATTGTCATCTCAAATCCACTTCATCAATCTAAAATCCTTTGGCTGCTAGAACTAGCATCAGTTGTTCACACACTAAAAGATATCAACACAATAGATGAAAATCCTCTCTCTTAATAGACATCAATTTTTCATTTCACACTATAAGCTCACAATTCATCAAATGCACATCATTTGCATACTCTTGCTTCTTATACATGAATCTTTTTAAATCTCTCTAAAGAGACATCTCTTCCTCTTACATACTTATGAGTTCTTCTCCCCCATTTCTTGGGAGATGTTTTTCATGTAAATTCTCTCTCCCATTGACATCAATCTCAAAGGCTTCCAAAAAAATACAAACTAAATACCAATTGTTACATACAAATTATTATTATTACTTCTTCAACTCTTCAAATAGCTCAAGGGTACAAAGACAATGTTCAATACCAAATACCAAATATCAAGATTCTTCAATAACATAGTACATACTAGATACTACCCCATATAGGAAGCATCAATATTTAGTCCATTCTAACCATGGTGCTCTATACCACTAAACTATTGCACTTTCTAACGTCATCTACTCAGAAGTAGGCAGGGGCATCACCACAAGCATACCTCTTAGGTACTCAAAATTATCTTTAGGAAAAGGCTTTGTAAAAATGTTTGCATTCTAATCTTTACAATTTATATACTCCAATATTATCTTCTTTTATGTTTCCTTCTCTCTCAAAACATGATAATTGATAGATATATGCTTTGTCTTAGAATACAATATAGGATTCTTAGACATACCCATTGTACTTGTATTATCATTGTAAATGATAATAGGTTTTGTAAACTCAATCCCAATATCCTTCAACATTTTTTTCATTCACATAACTTGATTACAATTATTTTGTTGGTGCAATATACTCAAACTCAGCTATACTCTATGAGATATAGTCATGTTTCTTTCTCATCCAAGAAACCAATCTTCCTCCAATAAAGAATGTCCCACTAGGGGTGCTCTTTCTATCATCCATACTACTTGCCCAATCCACATCAGTATATGTGTACAAAGTGGAATCACTTGATTTTTCATACCAAATCCCATAATCAAATGTTCCTTTCAAATATTTGAATATCCTCTTTACTATTGCATAATGATACTCTTTAGGATCAGCTTGGAATCTAGCTACAATCCCAACTACATTTTCTATATCTAGTCTAGTGTGAGTTAGATATTGCAATCCTCCAATCATAGATCAATACTTCTACTCAACTATAGGTGTCTCATCTTTGCTAGATAACTTATGATCACTTATCATGGGTGTACCAATAGGTTTGCAACTCTCTAATCCAAATCTTTTCAACAAGTCTTTCAAATTCTTGGCTTGTGAAATGAATATCCCATCTCTACTCTACATAATCTACAATCCTAGGAAAAACTTCATCTCTCCTATCATGCTCATTTCAAACTCATTTTCATCTCTTCAGAAAACTCATCACTTTCTTTATCATTTCCTTGAAATATTATGTCTTCCACAAATATTAAAATGATAAACAAACCATTATCAACTTTTTTGAAGTACAAATTACCATCTATTGTACTTTTAATAAATCCAAGCTTAGTGAAATACATGTCCAACCTCTTATATGAGGTTCTATGTGCTTGCTTTAGACCATACAATGCTTTCTTCATTTTGCATACCATCTATTTTTCTTCTATCAGAGGGAATCCATTAGGCTACTCAATGTAGACTTCTTCTTCAAGTTCCCCATTCAAAAATGCTAACTTGACATCCATCTGATAAACCTTGAAGTTTTTACTAGTTGCATAAGTCAAGAAAATCCTTATTGCTTCCATTATGGCTATAGGTTCATAATTTTTCTCATAATCCATGCCTTCTTATTATGAGTAACCTTTGCAAATAGGTCTAGCCTAGTTTCTCACAACTCCTTGTTCATTCATTTTATTCATGAATACCCACTTTGTTCCTATCACATTGTTGTCTTTAGGTCTAGGAACTAATTCCCATGTCTCGTTCTTTTTAATCTCATCCAATTCTTGTTTCATTTCTTGAATCCAATGATCATCCCTACAAGCTTAATTTTAGGTTTCACTTAAGAAATTAGACACAATCCTTCATTTACTTTGTTCCTTTTCATCACAGCTTTATCTTTGCTCCCAAGTATCTACTCTAGCAGGTGATTATTTGTCATATTTCTATTAGAGGTAGGATTTGACATCTCAAATTTCATCTTATCTCTAGGTTTAGACCTCTTCTCTTCTCTATGCTCAACAAATAGCACATCATCCACAGGTCATTATTAGTCTCAAAGAAAACTTTAGCATTTTTTCTAATAATTATAGAATTATCCTCTTCTTCATCAGAATTATAATCGACCATATTTTCTTTAGTACCAAACTTTTCATCAATTCTTACATTTGCACATTCAACTATTGTCTTTGTTCTTTAGTTGAAACATTTGTATGCCTTTCTTTTACTGAGTAGCCAAGAAACATAACTTAATCACTTCTAGGATCAAACTTACCAATGTCATCATCTCCCTTAAATGAAACATTTACTCCCAAATATTCTAAAATATTTGACTGATGGTGAATGACCAAACCATAACTCATAAGGTTTCTTACTCATACCTTGTCTAATCTGCACTCTATTTAGAGTGTACATTGTTGTATTAATTACTTCTCTCTAGAATTTTTTTGAGACATCATTCTCAAATAGCATCACTCTAGCTACTTTTGGTATTGATTTATTTCTCCTCTTAGCAATCTCATTTTACTCAGGTGTTCTATGTGTAGGCAGTTGTCTTTTGATTCCATTCTCTTCACAAAAGATGTTAAACTCACTAGAGGTAAATTATCCTCCTTCATCTGATCTTAAACATTTTATCTTAACATCAAATTCATTCTCAACTCTATTCTTAAATATCTTAAACTTATCAAAAACTTCATATTTCTCTTTAAGAAATGCTACCCACATCATTCTAGTGAAATCATCAACAAAAATCATAAAGTATATTTCACCATAGAATCCTCTTGTTCTTTAAGGACCACTCAAATTTGTGTGAATGGTCTCCAAGTTCTCTGTGGTAGTGAACTTCTTGCTATGAAAAGACACCTTCTTCTTCTTAGCCAAAATACACTCTTTGAAAACAACATTAATAGGCTTTGTTATCTTAGGAAAGTCTTTAATTGCAAACATGCTACTAACCTTCACAAATTGTCAAAGTTTATAAGACAAAATATCCTAAGCCATAACCAACTATTACCAAATTTTGCAACCAAACATGTTATTTCAATAGGATTTAACTTAAATACATTACCTTTGGATCTACTTCTATTTCCAATCATCTTACTATCCTTATCTTTAATAATGCAGGTATTCCTTGTGAACTACAATTGATATCCCTTGTCCACCAACTATCCAACACTCAACAAATTATGTTTCAAACCATTAAAAAAATAAATATTATTAGTGTTAGTCCTTCCATCTAAAGTGATGGATCCAATCCCTATGATATAATAGGCTACATTATTACAAACCCTAACAATATCTCCATCATATTTTTTGAATTTAACAAATTTATTCATATCACCAATCATGTGATGTGAACAACCACTAACAATTATCCAAGCTAACTTCTTTTCAACTTGGGAAACTAAAGTTATTTCTTCTCTAATTCCTCTATCCAGATCATCTTCCTTGATAGCCACAAATCCTAATTCATGATCACTTTCACTCTAACCTCTTTTATTAGATTCTTCATCCTCATTAGCATATAAAAAATTTATATTTTTATCTCTTATAGGCTTAAACTTTCCCTTATACTTTTTCTATCTTTTAGGACACTTAGATGCATAATGACCAAATCCATCACAAGTCCAACATTTAAATTTTTTTTGCCATCTTTCTGTCTTCTTACCAGAAGGGTTATTTCTTCCTCAATCTTCTTGTCTTCATTAGATCTACTGCTACTAGCAAAATATCCTCTTGTGCTTGCACTTCTTGATAGATTACATCAAATTTTCAGAGCACTAAAAGTTGTCTCAACTCTGGCTAGTTCTCCAAACTATATCAGCTCTACTTCTACAAACTCTAATCTTCCAAGCAATGTTTCCTTTGTGAAATATTTGGTGCAGGGCATTACTAGCTGAATCATTCGAGCTATTTACTTGAATTATGGTGTCAAACTTCTCAAGATCTTCCAGATAACCTCATCATCTTCTTTAGTTCCTCCAAGAGACTAGATTCATACCACAATTTATTATATTCTACCCACATAACTTCTCACAAATTCATTTCCCATCATCTTAGCATCCTAAAATGTGCAAAGCCAATTTTGCAATCTCATTCTTTTTGCATGTTCATCACCTCCAATAGTAACTTCTACTACTTTCCAAATTTCATGAGAAGTTTGAAGTGATTTTACCTGATTGTATTCATTCACTGGAAGAGCTAATAGTAGGGCTTCATTAGCTCTCATGTTACACATTAACAAATCTCTTTCTCCTTGATTGTAATCCTCTAGCTTTTCTTCATAGATAATTATCTTATTATCTTTTTTCAAAAGAAAATTTCCAAGACCCATGCACAATAGATGAATCTTCATATTTTCCTTTTTAAAATCATACTTAGCCCCACCGAATCTTGGACTATCCTTCCTAAATATATTCACCATCGATCTCCCAAAGTTGTTAAGCTTATTCTTCAAGAGCCTGATACTCTAATACAAATTGTTAAAATATATAGTCCACTGATATAATTGAGAGGTGGGGGGCAAAGGGGTGGAGGGTGAATTAGTTATCCAACTATTATCGTAAACATCAACCTTAAAGAAACTTAATCATATGAGTAAAATAAACTAAAACCACAACAAGATACTCATACATAATTAACACTAGACATGTTAACTAGGGAAACCCTTGATTAGAGGGAAAACCCTACTGGGGATGGTACCCACAAGATGATGTAATAATATAAATATTCCTTATTAGATGATAGACTATGTTAGGAGTCTATTACAACATTTAGTACATATGAGTCCCTCTTAGGAGACTTTAAATCCCTCTTTGGACATTCCAACCCTATTAGGAGTTGTGCCAACCCTGTTAGGAGTTGTGAAGGATAGTCGGACCTACTTCCCAAATAGCTTCAAGGCTAAGAACAATGAACCCATAGTCCAAATGATATTTGTATTATTCCTTACAGAATAATAGAACTAAATTGTACATCCTTCCTCTATCTCTGTCTTGTTAACTATACTTCTTCACCTTTAGATCTTGTAACCAGATCCCATACTACACATCCAATAGTCCCTTAGATCACTTACTCAAATTCAATAGGCATTCTACTCCATTTTGAATTTTGCAATTTACTTTTCATCCCACTTGAAACAAGTACATTCACACAATACAAATAAGGAAAATAACTTTCCTTTATACCGTATCTTCATAATAATTCCTTGAGTTGGCCTTGAGGCTTTCCCAATTAATTATAATAAGATAATTAATTAAATTGCAATTATAATAGCACTATCAACTCATTGTCTATAAAAAACTTCACACGTGCGATACCAAGGCCTGCATACTTGTTGAAACCACCACATGACTATCCTCTATCACTATGTGACTAGACACTTCTTCATTACATCTAAGATGACTGATAGCAATCAAACATTAGAACATTGTTTTCCAGTACTTTATTTCTACACTACTCTCAGTAAATCAAGTACAAATGTCATATGTCATCGACTTATAATTTGTGCACTTAACCATGTCAATAGGATATAGTTTTTAATATGTCCTTAACTATACATCACCAAAAAATCAAACCATTGTCCATACTTATAAGATGTCTAACTATTGTTCTCCCAGTCTTCATAAAAACCATGCTATGTTGGCATCAATGACAAACATAGTCATGAATGCAACATATTAATAATATCCAATGCTTAGGATACTCCCCCAATGTAGTATCATTAGAATTAACACTAATATTTTAGCTTTGAATCTCTCCTAACACACTTATTCTTCCAAGTGATCAAATAGTTCCCTAGTATGCTAGACTAGCAATGGGATGGTGATCTATGTGCTATGAGCATAATAAATCACTATTACTAGAAGTAGTTTGAAGAGATGATAATTGTAGATATATCAAAAATGATGAAAATTTTCAAATCTACAATGAAGTAGAGATTCAGGATTCCACCTACCTTAGTGGAGAGATATAAGAATGGCATAAGCTTCATTTTTGAAACTAATGTCACATGTATGGAGGCAATAGAGCCTCAAGTGAAGTTCATAGGCCCCATGGTCTATGAGATGAGTGAAGAAATAATAGAAGGCTATGTGAAGATTATATTAGAGTTAGAAAGAGACAAGGAATGTCCTAGATGGTGGACATGTGATGAAAAAATCAAGGAATTTCATTGTGAACTCTATAGCAAAGATATCAAAAAGAAATTTGAGAAGAAGATTGAAACTATTCTTAAGGAGATTGATATGACTAGACATGAATATAAAGAGGCAATGGAATTTTTTTATAGAAATGAGAGTAAGTGGACAAATATAGTTTTTGGCAACTACACCTCTAGTAATGGCAAGACCAGTAGAAGGAGTTACCATAGCAAGACCTTCCTCATAAACACTAAGTGCTCCTTATGCCACAATAGCATAGATACAACCTTCTATTGTATAACCAATTCAAAATAATAAGGATGATGAGGAGGTTAAGATAATTGGTGAATTATTAATAACTCCTCTAAGAAAAAGAAAGTCAGAGAGAATCACCAAGGTAAAACAAGAGGTAGAGTCACCTTCCAAGAAAATAACTAAGCAATTATCAACTAGACAGGCAAGAGAAGGAAAACTTTACAAATGATTGATTCTAATGAATATGAAGAAGAAGAAGAAGAATCAGAGGATAAAACTATTGAGAAATTTATAACTAAAGCTAAGACAACCTCAAGTAAAAAATCTTGAAAAGCTAAGTTAGAGAATCTAAATGTTCAAATTAGTGATAATAAGAGCTTTGTTCATTTGAAAAAGCATTATCATTTGTATAACAACATGGATAGTATGCAATTAGAGAATGTAGTTGTTAGATACATGATTTTGAAAAATAAAAGATTTTAGGATATTTAGAAAGACACTCCTGAGGACTTGTAAAATAGGTTAACTAATAGTAAAAGAAGGGTAATAGAAGAGGATAAATGAATAAGGGAGAATCAGATAAGAAACTATGTGAAGTTAATAATGATGAGGATATGAAAAGGATAATGAAGGGTATTGAGCCCTTATTGAAGAATAAGAGAAGAACAAATTTGTTGATGGATGGAAATTATGAACAAGTGAATGGGGAAACTAAGCAAGAAATAGTCAAATATATGACTTCTACACCCATTGTTGCTAAACAAAGCAGGGATTTAAGGGGGAAAGCCCTATATCAGAAGAGTAAAGTGCACCAGCACCAATAGCAGAGGTAGCCAAAGATACTCTCATATCAACATCATCACTACATATTATAATTGGTATTAATACCATGCAAGTGGATAGTACACATATGATAGTTGATCACAAGAAAGATTCTTTTAAGGATTATGGCACAAGCATTGTTGGAAATATCATTGGCTACTCTAGTTGAGAGGAGGAAGAAGATAAAGAAGAAGAGAAAAGAAAGAATGAGGAAGAAGAGAAAAGAAAGGAAGAGGAAGCAAGAAAGAGGCAAGGGGAGAAAAAAAAGTTAAAGGGAAAAGGAAGAAGAAAGAGAAAAGAAATAAAAAGAGGATGAAGAAAAGAAGAATAAAGAAGAAGAAGAAAAGAAAAGGAAGGAAGATGAAGAGAAAAGAAGAATAAAGAAGAAGAGGAAAATAAAAATAAGGAATATGAAGAGAAGAAGAAGATGGAAGAAGAAGAAAAGAAAAAGAAAGAAGATGAAGAAGAGAAAGGAAAGGAAGAAGAAATGAGGAGGAAAGAAGAAAAAGAAAAAGATGAAAGAATAAAGCACAACTAGAAGGTTGTGATGCATGAACTAACATTCCAACCTTAGGTCAAGTATGTCACAATAGAATTTGATAAAGTAGTATTCTAGCATGAGGCTAACATTTTGTTACCTCCACCTACGAAAGAAAATTCGTCTATGATAAAAATGTTATCCATTTCATTTGATGATGATTATGATGATCAAAAAGGACTTATATCATCACTAAGAAAATCATTGGAGAAGAATAAAAAGATGAAAAATCTTAAGACGGCCTTGGAAAACGTTATTGAGAAACTTCATAAGATAATTAGAAACAAGGTGACAAAGTAGGACATACTGGTAAGAGTAGAAGAGTAGGTGAAATTTTT
This sequence comes from Cupressus sempervirens, assembly GCA_028749045.1. Lineage (NCBI taxonomy): Eukaryota > Viridiplantae > Streptophyta > Pinopsida > Cupressales > Cupressaceae > Cupressus > Cupressus sempervirens. The sequence goes on along the minus strand of CM053788.1, from coordinate 598,267,986 downwards.
TGATGAATAATACACTACTCTATCAAAAATTATAGCAGCTCAAGCACAAATCACATCAGGGAATTTAGATGATGTATGGAAGAAGGAAGGAGATTGTATGGATGATGCACTATGTCATACAATTATTTGAAAGATATGAATGATGAAATCAACACAAACATGAATGAATGTTAGACACTAACATCAGCATTATAGTAGCTAAGCACAGTGACTAAAGATCTTGAGGCCATAGTTTTAAAAGTTCATGATGACATCAAAATCATTGAACTTAAGAAAGAAAGGGTAATCAAATAGTTCTCTCTACTCAAAGAACATCTAACATTAATGCCTTGTAGCTAAGGCATCTTATGAGAAGTTTGCATACACTGATTTAAATGCAGTTGAAATAGCCTCCTATGGATTTTGCACACTACACAACACAATAGGGTTAGTAAGATACACTTGGAAAAAGGGATTTGAGTTGCTAAAGACAAGTTTTGTAGATTGTCTATCTAGGATCTCAAATTAAGAAGAGGTAATAGATTTTTGACATGTATATAAAATTTTGACACCTTTTTCATTAATGTCAAAGGGAGAAGTATAAGGAAATATGTGTATAGCATATGTGTATGTAAAAATGGGAGTAATATCTATGTGAAGTATAATATTATAGGATTAATAAGGAAATATGGTTATAAATTGAAATGATCCACAATTTTGCAATTTTGAGATTTTCGCAAAGGCCAAATTTTAAAGAATGTTTTTGTACAATATTTTGGGACTTAGTCAATTTTCCAATATTTTGCCATCAATTCCAAAGGGGGAGATTTTTGGAATTATAACTAAGTAAGATAAGCTAATAGATTATTGGAGTTTTCATGTATGGAAACATATATCCTATGTGAAGAAGGCACTATGTATAGATGTAGTTTATATAGTTAGACATGGAAAATTGTCTAAGTGTCAGATAGTTATCTAGTAGAGAAGGAACAATTTTAATGTGTATGGATGATAGAGATATTATTGCAATGTGTGTGATTGAGGCAAGATAGTACCATGTGTCAAGATGACATATGTAAGTGTACAAATTTGTACAGACTATACAAAAGGAGTTATACAATAAACACCAATAAAGCTAGTGTACAGAGAAAAACAAAGCATATCAATAATTGGGTAATTATGGGTTAATAAATTATTTTGTTTTAAAAATAGTTATTTAACTAATTAGGAATTATTTTTGACAATATGGTTAAGTCAGTTGAATACTCGATCAATTTGGTGTTGCCATTTATGGCAACATATATTTTGGTATTTCATTGTGTGATAAAAAATAGAAAATCACCTAAGTGTTAGATAGTTTACATTAGCATAGAGATAAATTTTGTGAGTACGGATGAAAAAGTTAGAGTTGATAGGTACACAGTAAAGGAAGGATAGTTAACAATGTCATAATGACCTATGATAGTGTGCATATGTTTACAAATAGTACGATGATAGTTACAAATGATTTACCAATACAAGTAATTAGTAAGGAAGAATATAGCATGGCAAAAGATTAAGTATTATGACTTCTAGAATTATTTTGGTAATAAAATAACTAATTAAATATGATGGGATGACTTCCTAGATGTTAACTTTGAGTTAGTTTTATAATTAGCCAAACATGAGAGAGCATCAAGGCTGATAGGACAGAGTTTTTGCTCAATGCAAGGTAGAAGTAAAGGTCATATCTTGCATGGCTAAGAGTGAAAAAAATGACATCCAAACTAATGTAAAGGATGTATATGCAATTTTCAAGCCTAATATGATGTGAGATTTGGTATATGATCAAAGGAATTGTGAATTACAGTAATGAGACAATATTGTATGTATATTTATTTTTGTAAGGAAGCTTAATTAGATATTGTTGTTTGGGCAGTGGACTCATCTTGCATACATTGTAACTATTCTACCAACTCCTAATAGGTTTTAAGAAACTCCTTACAAGATTAAGGCTTTTAACACTATTTGTACTTAATAAACTCCTAACTTGGTCAATATCATTAACCAGATTCTTGTTTTTTAGTGGATCATCTTGCAGGTACCATCCCCACCAAGGTTTCCCTAGTTAACAAATAATGGTATTATGAGTTCTCTTTGTGTATGGTTATATTTATTGTTCAGGATTATTGGTTTACTTTCTTATGCATGTTGCAAAGTAATTAATAATATCCAATTGTGGGTAAAAGTTTGTAGAATATTGATTCACCCCCCCACACCCCCCCCCTAGTATCATCTATTTCTAACAATTGGTATCAGGGTGTAGTTACTCATAAGAGGCTTAACATCTTGAGTACGATCCCTGTGCATATGGAACAGTTAAAGAGAAATCTTGAAGAATTTCTCGAGAAAAATAGTCTTCTTATAGAAGAAAGAGACAACCTAAAAGATAGGTATGAATATGCAAAAGATTACATTGGTAAATTAAAAGATAAGATTGATCACCTAAAATCTAGAAAGGAATCAAAAGATCATATTAGTGATAGTGATGAAGTAGGAACCCTCAAGAAAGAAAATGAGATATTCAAACATGAGTTGATAATTGTTGAACTTAAGTTGATTCTTAAGAAGGATGATAATAAGGCTGAACCAAATATGAAATCTGAGAATGTAGACCTAAGATCCCATCTGACTCAAGTTACATCTAAATTAAATACAATAAGGATATAGCATGTAGAATTAGAAAATTACAATACCATTGAGAAAGGAGAATTAATACAAGCTAAATGACAGTAAGAGAAGCTTTATTCTAGTAGTGAGAAAATTGATGAACAGTTACTTTTTCAGAGATCTTATTATTATAAAACATGTCTTAGATATCTTATTAGAGAGAAATTAGCCAAGAAAATTGAAGTTAGGAAGGAACTAGATTCAATTGTTGAAACCCCTAATGCTAAAGAAGCTAATCAAAATAAGATTGAATTAAACATATCTAAAGAAGTTGAGCAAGTTGATCTATTTAAGAAACATGATGAACCTAAGAAAATAGAGCAAGTTGATCTATCTAAGAAACATGATGAACCTAAGAAAATAGAGCAAGTTGAATCACCTAAAGAGGCTATACATGAATTCAAAGGTAGATGTTTTATATGCAATGAAGTTGGTCATATGAAGGTAGATTGCACAGGTAAGTCTTTCAAACCTATCACTAATTTCTATTGTTATAATTGTCATGGTTTTGGACATAAAGTAGTAGATTGCAAGAAACCTAAGTTTGATTGTAATAATGGAAATAGTAGGATGTTTTGGAATACTAACCCTATAGGAAATAAAAGAAGGAGATCACCAAGAAGATACAATGATGGATAAAAACCTAATGGAGAAAGGAAACATATTGTACATGTTACAAATGTAACAATCCTGGACATATTGCAAGAAATTGCAGAGCACCAGATAATCAGAATGTAACCAAACATCTAAGGTATGCACTTGTATGTTAGTTATGAAATAACTTCAAAAAGGCCACGACATATTGTAGAATGGATAGAAGAAATTTTAATAGGAATCCTAACTACAGAAGAAACAATAATAGAAATGATATAAGAAATGATAATGGTAGGAATGATACTCAAAATAAAATACTTAAAGAGCATGTAGAAGAATTAAAGGAAGTGTTTGTCAAAGAAAAGGAACCATCAAATTCACATAGAGTATTAGAAGAAAAAAAAATTCATACACTTGATGGAAGATTGAAATCAAAAAAAATTGTGACTTGTCATATTTGAGTTAAGCATTTTAGAAAAGATAGAACATTAGTTGATCAGAACTAAAGTTAGAGGTCAAATCAAAATTTGTGCAGTCACTAGAAGTTAGTTTACATAGTGAGAAAGTTATAGTTAAGGAAACAAACATTTTTATGATCACAGTAAGTCATATGCAACAAAGTAATCTTACTGGTAATTAGAAACAACTTTTGCAAATGAAGTAGATGTGCATTTAATATGAAGCTAATTTTTAAATAATTTAAGGATTGTGAACAAGATTTTGATTACCATTAAATGATTGTATGAAGAGTTATAGAGCATTTGTGAGTGGTTTGATAGTGAATTAAGAGCAAATTGAAGTGTCTAAAAGTGAAAAGTTGAAGAAGCCCTAATATGTGATAATTAAGGTATTTTTAGAAGCTTTTAGATGAATTTTTTATCATAATGGCAAGCCAATCTATGTTTGATGTTAGTGAGAGACCAAGGTATAAATTTAAGAAGCACCTATTTCTTTCTCTAATTAGCAATCCTTTGGGAGCATTTTCTCAAATTCCACCAAATGTGTTTCACAAAGAAGAATTTAGAAGCTACATTCATTGCATATTTGAAAGTATTGGAGATGTAGAGATTCATAGAGATTTACGTATTATGTGCAATGGAAACCTAACCTTGAGAATCAATTTTTCATACTTGAATGAGTTGAACCTGATAAAGTCTATGTTTTATATACAATTTGATAATCATGAATGGAGAAGGATTATCTTGAGAAAAGTACATGAAGAGAAGTTTTGCATAAGAGATATACTTTTCATAATTGATAATGACCTAATCCATAAGGTCACAAGACTAAGAAATGAAGGTTGTAACCCGGTCAGTGATAGAAATGTCAAGAAAATTGTTGAACCTAATCTAAAGACCAAGTTTGATGGAAAAAATATGAAAGTTGACCTAATAAAGGGTACTGGAGTTAGATTTTTGAGCAAGATTATTGGATATAAACTCGATCAAAGTTCAAGAGTAAATTTTGTGCCAGTATGATTTTTCATGTAGCATACGTGATTGTTATTGAAAATAAAAAGGTGAACATGTGTGAGATTTTTAGAGTGTATTTGTTGGATGACATAGAAATGCTAAAGAAATCTAAGAACACAATTTATTTTGAATATATACTAACATATTTTTTTTCCATGCAACCAAACAATTTTCATGGTATGACAAGTTGGAATATTAATGAGTGCACCATGAAGCTGATCACTTAGTGTTATAGGGTCAAGCCTGAAGATGTGAAAGATAAACATATTGATACAATGATGAAGAATTTTTAGTTGAAAATGAAATAAAGACACAAAATCCCTCCTTCTGTGGTAGAGAAATACAAATATGAAATGTATTTTATGGTAGAAATGGACACAAATTGTATGGAAGTAGTGGAACATAGGGTAAAATTTATAAAACCTATGGGTTATGAAATGAGTGAAGAACTCATTGAGGGATATGTGAAAATAATATTGCAATCACAAAGAGATAGTAAATTTCCTAGATGGGGGATATATGAAGAAAAGATAAAGAAAGTTCACTCTGAACTTCATAGCCAATAAATTAAGAAGAATGTTCAAAAGAAGGTAGAGGCCATTCTTAAAGAAATTGGCACAACCAAAGAAGAATAAATTGAAGCCTTGGGTATTGACAAGGAGATGAGGGCCCAAAGAGAGACAAAAATATTGGTAGCTACACCTCTTTCTATAGCTAAACTTAATGAAGGAATTACTATTGTTATACCATCAAAACTAATTCCAAGTACACCCAATGCTATAGCTACACAAGTGCAACCTATTAAAGTACATACTAGACAAAAGGAGAAATTTTGATGAAGATATGGTAATAATATCATCTATGTAGAGGAAATAATAAAGATCAGTGAAGGTTAAAGAAGAACCTACACCATCCCCTAAAAGGAGAACCAAGCATACCACTAGTGCTCTAGGAAAAAGAAAAAAAACACTGCAGATTAGTGAATCTAATAAGTGTAAGGAAGAGACTAAAGAGAAGGTAGTAGAACAGGTAGTTGGTGAGGGTAGAACATCAATTGGTAAGATATCTTGGAAACCCAAAGTATAAAATTTAAATGTATAAATCATTGAGAATGACAATTTTATTTAGTTGAATAAGTTTTATAACCTATATAGTTATATGGATAGACTCCATTTAGATAATGCAGTGGTAAGAAATATGATATTAAGGAATAAGAGATTTGAAGATGTTCAAAGACACATTCTAGAGGATCTGTACAATAGATTGACAAATAGGAAAAGAAGAGTGATTGGAGAAGATAAGAAAATTAGAGAGAACATGATCAAGAAACTTTGTGAAGTCAACAATAATGAAAACTTACAAAATATATTGAAGGGAATTGATTCCTTGCTAAGGAATAAAAAAAGACACATTCTTTTGATGGAAGGAAATTATGAAGATGTAAAAAAGGAGACAAAATAAGCCATAGTTAGTTACATGAATTCTATGCCTAAAGTCATGAAGGAGAGTACACAATTAGAGGGAGCAAGCCCTATGTATGTTGAGGCCAATACACCTAGTGTTGGTGAAGAAGGGGTTGAGGAAACTCAGAAAATTGACTCACCTCTACATATAGTGATTGATAATTAATCTATGAAAGTGGCCAACACTCATATAACAATTGATAATAAGGAAGAAAATCCTTTCAAGTATCTTGGCACAATTTTTTTTGGCAATATAGCTAAGTTGTTAGTATATATAGTCCACCAATATAATTGGGGGATGAATTAGTTATCCAACTAATATCACAATTATCAACCTTATTAAACTTTAACCATATGAGAAATATAATCAAAAACCACAACAAGATACTCATACACAATAACACCATATATGTTAACTAGGGAAACCCTTGATCAGAGAGAAAACCCTAGTGGGGATGGTGCCCACAAGATGGTGTACTAATATAAATATTCCTTGTTAGCAAATGGACCCTGTTAGGATTCTATAACAACATTTAGTACATATAAGTCCCTATTAGGAGACTTTGAATCCATGTTAGGAGATTCCAACCCTATCAAGAGTTGTGGAAGATAGTTGGGCACATTGTGTAAATAGCTTCAAGGGAAAGACCAATGAACCCACTATCCAAATGGTCTCTATATTATTCCCTGTAGAATAATAGAAATGAATAGTACATCCTTCCGCTTGTTAGGAATAAGGTGTCTCAACCTTGTATAATTCCTATTCTTATTATTATCTATTTTGTAAAATGTATTTCTTGCAAATAATGTTGATGTGTTGACATCTTGAATTGTGTGTAAGGAGATCATGACTAAAATGGTTATGACAGATTCCTATGACACGTAAGAGCTATGTTAGGAAGATTCAATGACAAGTGAAGACATGTGGCAACTAAGATATTTGAGTACTATACACTCTATCCCAATAGTGGGGTTCCTATTTTCTCGAAGAATGGTAAAACCCTAATACGGTTTACCTTTGGGAGTAGCCCTAAAGTGAAGCGCATGTTATAAGCATTTTTTAGGGTTGCGAAGAGATGCGATGCAAAAAAGGTGTATTGTTGGTACTGTGAGTAGCTACTAGAACCTTCTATTTTTGATGTTGAACTTGCATTGCAAGTTTATTGTAACCTCATGTTGAAGATAATACATTGTGCAGGTTCTGAAGGGGTGGGGTTGTTTTATCGAAAGGTTTTTCCCCACCGGCAAATCCTTGTGTTATGGTTTCCTTTCTCTGTCTATTTTTCTGTATGAATGGTTGGCTACAATATTGTTGTTTACATGATATTGAATCTATAAGTGTAGAAGATTTTAATAGGATTTGCATCATACTTTCCTTATGAGATTAGTGTAGGAAGCTGTTTTCACACCTGAGTTTCCTTACAAGTGGTATCAAAGCTTGATCAACTTTTGATCCTAGTTGTTGGGTAGAGTTTTTTGAGCTAATCTCAAGTTGAGTGGGAGTCTTGTGAAGAACATCTTGAATCTTATTTGTAGATTGAGATGGCGAGTTCATCATATGGAAGAATGGAGGTGGAGAAATTTAATGGCACTAATTTTGAGTTGTGGAAACTCAAGATGGAAGACATGTTGGAAGATCGTGACCTATGGGAAGCGACTACAAGAACTACAAGACCAGCAACTATAGCTCAAGTAGATTGGGATATCAAAGACCATAAAGCTAAGGGTCTCATAAGACTATGTTTAACCGATGCAGTCCTTCTAAATGTTCTAGATGAGAAAATCGCATATAGTTTGTGGGAGAGACTTGGGGCCATGTATCAAGCCAAATCTTTGGTGAACAAGTTGTTCCTAAGGAAGAAGTTGTATTCATTGTGAATGGAGGAAGGTGGATCCTTAACGGATCATTTAAATGCATTTAATCTACTGGCTGCATAGTTGACATCAGTTGGTGTCAAGTTAGAGGAGGAGGATCGTTGCTACACACTTTTGTGTTCTTTACTAGATTCATGGGACCATCTTGTGATGGCTCTCGGAAGCACATTAGTCACTTTCAAAATGGATGATGTGGTGTCTTCACTGCTATCAGAGGAGATGCAGAGAAAGGCTTTTGTTTCGAAAAAAGAAGCCCTTGTTGTTTGTGGGAGATCCACAGAAAGAGGAAAGAAAAATGACAATAAGTCTAACAATAAGGGTAGATCCAAATCCCGTGGGAAGTAAAAGACTTCCAATAAGTCCAAGGCAAAATGTTGGAACTATGATAAGACTGGGCACTTTCGTAAAGACTATAAAGAGCCTAAGAAGAAGAAGAAAGCCTTAGATTCTGGTTCTAAAAAATTTCAAGAAGATGGCAATGCATTCATCATAGCTTTGGCAGCCCATGCATCTAATGATGTGTGGTTGGTTGACTCGGGTGCATCTTTTCACATGACCTGTCATCGAAACTGGTTCTCAAGATATGAAGAGTTTGATGGGGGAAAGGTGTACTTGGGTGATGATTCTCACCTAAAGATAGTTGGACATGGAAGGGTCACTATCAAATTTCCTGATGGATGGGTAAAGGGAATCAATGGAGTTATGCACATTCCAGGTTTGGCACGAAACCTATTATCTGTAAGTATGTTGAATGATGTAGGTGTGCAAGTGTTTTTTTCTAAAGATGGATGTAAGATGATGAGAGGAGTAATGGTGCTTGCTAAGGGTACTAGGAGAGGTACTTTGTTTCAGCTTGATGCACACATTTCTCAGTGTAATAGTTCTTCTATTTCAAAGAAGAGAGTAGCTATCACTTCATCCCCACCATCTAAACAAGCAATAAAGAAGACCATGGTTAGTGGTTCTGATGGTAGTGCAACACGTGTACCTAAGGGTGCAAACACTTTGGAAGGAAAGCTTCTTGTAGAAAAGACAATGTTGTGGCATTTGATATTTGGTCACATTGGTGAGAAGGGTCTCAGAACCCTGAAAAATAAAAATCTCGTTGAGGGGTTAAATGATTGCAATCTTGAGTTTGACTTCTATGAACACTGTGTATATGGTAAACAAAATCATGTTCAGTTTTACTCTTGTTCTCACAAATCTTCTAATGTTTTGGATCTTATTCATTCTTATGTATTTGGTCCTGTAAAAGTTCCTTCAATCTCCAAGTCTATATTTTTTGTATCTTTCATAGATGATTATAGTAGAAGGACATGGATTTATTTCCTTAAAAGTAAGACACAAGTCTTTAGTCAATTCTATTGGTCTGACTTTTTCTATGATAGAAGTCTTTTGTCCAAATTGTAGAAAAGTCAGACTTTTATTTCTAAGTGAAACATAGGTTTTCTGGATAATCTATCCATTGGCTATCCTTTGAAAAAAACTTATGAAAACCCTACGTTCTTTCTTTTTGTAAAGTGTCGAGCACGGAATTTTTGAATTTTCAAATGAGATGAATATTCTATCACCTTTTTATCTTCTATGCCCCCGAGATACCTTTCCTCTCATATTGCCCCAGCCGTCCGATCTAAGTAGATCTACCATTATCGTTACCTCACTATGCAAACATGGGCACTTTTTATGTATGGCGAGGTAGCGAGTGCTGAATAATTTACAAAACGAGACTGCAAAATGAAGATACGGTGGTTGGAGCTTTATTTTCTGACTAATTTATTATTTAGGTACACATTGAGATTACCATCAAAACAGGAAAGGGGACCCAGCAGAAGCAGTCTGAAGTTTGAGCCAGAATAATGATTTTTTTGATACTTCGCTACCTTGATATCAGAAAATTTTGACACTTCACCGTTAGCAAAGTAGCAAGGCCCTGTAAAATCAAGATCGTGTGACATTGCAAATTGTCAATACCGTGACTACACCAGGTGGTGTGACAAGTAATAAATGTCGTTATCAGAAATAGTTTAATAATAGAAATAATTATCTGATGCCCCCTTGCATTTCACGGTGCTGAAATTCATTAAAGTGTTGGAGCTCGCTACCTCGCTATCGAAAAACTTGGACATCTCGCCATTAGCGAAGTAGCGAGGCCCTATGAAATTGAAAAGTTGGTGGGACCTTTGGTGATGTGGGATGATAATTAGGACTGAAGTAAAATCTTGAAAGGCACCAACTGTGCATAATTCTATATTTCATCAATGCCCTTCTAATCAAATGTATAAAGAAATCCTGAGTGTTAGATTGGAACGAAATCAACAGTCCTCACTACCTCACTTTGAAAAGTTGCAAGGGAGATATGTATAGCGACATAGCGAATATGGTCCACTACCTTCTTTCTAAGTAGGCCCAGTAACATATCATCTGCCGATTCTGGATCAGATCGACGGTTGTCACTACTTCGCTATGGCAAGGTGCTCGTTCTTTATGCATAACGAAGTAGCGACATGCTGACATGTGTCCTCAATTGCCAGTGGGTCCGGATATAAGCGCCATCAAGGAAAGAGTTATGTACTTGGTAAGTTGTCATTGGATGAATTGACTAACATGTCAAATGCAATGCCTAGTTGTTCTCTCCGTATCACATGATCATAGGGTCTTTGAAAATTGACGGCGCAGCTTTAAACACAGAATGTGGTGCCACTCTCTATATTAATTAGACATGTAAGCATCATCCGTGAGAAAAAATAAAGTATAATACAGAAAGATTTCATTAGTTTCATCTTACACGAGCAAAGATTTTGTTCCATTCTTGTACAAAAGCAATTACTGAAGGAAAGTGTGTTGAAATCTGGCAGAAATTGTGAAGTTGTATGTTCGCGGAAAGTTTGCAGAAATACAGAGGAAAAAAAAGATAGAATTCAAGTAAGTAGTACTACCATAATCTTTGTAGGATTTTCAGTTCTGTAAAAAATAGTCCAAGATGCCTCCAAAGAAGGGATTCTTAGGTCAAATAAACTATTTGGATAGAAATGTGCATGATTATTTTCTTGAGTTGCTCCCTGAGTCTACTGTAGAGATAGTGCAAGTTAAAAGGTTAACCTCATTGGACCCTAGGCTAAGGATAGTTGATGGATTGTATGATAAGGGTAATTGGGTCCAAGATGCTCAAACTTCTCAAACTGGTTTGAGTTTGTTCAAAAAATGGTTTGTAGAGAGAAAATTGTATGCCCCTCATGCCAATATATGGAATTTTGATTTGGGAAAGCTAGTTGTTCCTAGTGTGTTTATGGATTATGACCTTCTTGAGGCTGTGGTGAAAAGTTATGATCAAGCCACTAAGGTAGTGAGAAGAATGGATGGTGAGGTTTTAATTACCATCAGTCTAGAAGAAATTAGGGAAGTTTTCAATCTAGGACCTCTCACTAGGTACCATGTGCCCATTGATTTGATAGAGTTAGAAAAAGAATATATGTCCAAAAGGGATGTAGTTAGACAAGGTGCATTGAAGGCCCACATAGGCAGAATTGGAAACCTACCAGCAATAACATCATCTTCTAAAGAACCTTTCAAGAAATCATGCTTTAATGCCAGGGCAGTAGAGATATATAGGACCCTGTGCAGAGTCTTGGAAGAGGGTGAAGAAGATTTTATTCCTGTGAGCTTCATGTATATGATCACCCAAATCTCCTCTTTTGGTGTAGAAATAATTTTTGATTTTGCATCTTACCTGGCTAATGAGATTCACAATGGATTGGTGGGGATTGCAAAGGGCAAGGTGGAAAAGGTTTGGGGTCAGTACTCCCTATTGATGCATATGTTTCTATTTAAAGGGGTTACATATTTTGGTAAAGAAATGGTTTTAAATAGGGAACAAGAAGGGGAAGCACTACCAGTTCAATTATGGAGTGTAGACATGACTGGGGAAGCAAAAAATGCTAGTTTTGTTAGATTTGATAGGCACTTTGCTTCTAAACTAAGATGCCTCATATTAAGTGACAATCCCAGAATTCCTAAGGCACTAATGCACCTTGTTAGGCCTATGGATAGACCCCATAGTCTAAAAGTTTCACATAATTGGGGAGATATCATCCCATATCCAGTCTCAACTATCATTAGGGTTTATGGATTCAAAGGGACACCCCATGTACTATCCTATCAGGTGCCTTTAAAGGTAGGAGTAGCTGAATTTTTATGGCAGTTGGGAGGAGTGGAGGAGACCTTTTTGCACAAGAGGGGAACAGGATCAATTTTTTCTATGTGCACTGTGGCTCACTAGTTTGTAATAACTAAAGAGGGGTGGATCTTCCTCTACAAATTTTTGGATCAGTATAAGATGGCAGTATCTCATGCTCATTTTTGTGACATAGAAGGTTTTTTTAATTATGCTCTTAGACATAGGATCAAGCTTTGTCCAAGTCAGCATGAATTCTATTTCCCTGAAGATATAATAAGGAATGAATATTCTCTCCAGGAGCAAGAAACAAAGAAAGAGAAATGGAGAGTCTATTCAAAAGTTTTGGAGTTTATTAATTGTTTTGACAAGGATTACAATCCTCTTAGTAATGCTACAACTAATGCAGATAGAATAAATAAGCTCATGAGTACATTCTCGAAAATAATGGAGGTAATGAATGAGAAGAAAAAACATTTTATTGATTCTTTTCCAAATAAAGCCAGAGAAGTTATGAGGAAATTGGGTTTCACCCCTAGCATAGGGGCAGGTCCACTGGTTGTGTGAAAGAGGACAGGATATACTGTTATTCGGGATCATATGCCCATTGTAAACAAAGAAAAATAGATAATTGAATCTACTAGTACTGTCCTTGAAGAAAGACCCTCTAAACCTTCTCCCAAAAGAAGAAAAATAATAAGGGAAGAGGAATCCCATGATGAAGGTTACTCACCTTCCCAAACTCCAATATGAATTGAGGAAGAGTAGCTCACCAATGAGAAAATTAAACAAATGGGGTCACAAGGAGGAGTTTTTGTTACTCAAGCATAAATTGATGAAGGGAACCCCCAGGAGCCTCCTGTGCTGAGTTTTGAATTAACTATAGAAGATTTCAGAGGAAGGGAATTAGACCCTATTTTGGAACAAGCCAGTCAGCAATTTTTGTCTGATAACAGTTTTGTAAAATCTAGGGCTTTCCATCAGTTTGCATGGAGGGAAAACATGCACATTTTTGAACAAAGATGTAGGAATATGAAAATAGAGCATCCAAAAATGGATGAAGCCTCTATTCAGAATAAAATAAAGGAAAAAATGATACAAGAGTTCCAGAATATAACCCCTTAGAGGGTAGATAGATGGTAAAGGATGCAAATATTTTATTATTTCCCAATTGGGATATTGCTAATGCATTAATTTTTAATTCTGTGTCAAATAATTTAAGATTACAGCATCAAAATAAAGAGAAATTATTGGGAACAACATTTAGTAATGATCAAGCTACCCTTGTTATGTGGTCACTAAGAAGAGGATCCAGGACTACTCCATTACAGCTTGATGATTCAGGACTAACAGGGAGTATCATTGTGAGGAGGGTCACTGATACTTCACATGTACAGGCAGCCCACATGAATGTGGACTATTCTAAATTTTCCTTGGCCACTGCAAAAAAAGAAGAAAAGGAAATGACTAATCTGCAGAGTAAGTATGAAATAGTGGTGGGTGCCTACAATAAAGAAGTAAAAAAGAGAATTGAGCTAGAAAACAAGGTATCTCAATTGGAGAAGATACTTGGGAAAAGAAAGGTGGGAGAATCTAGTACACTTAGAATTGCATACCCTTCATAGTCATTTGTTGGATCAACCCCTATTATTGAAATACCTGACACCCCTGAAAGGCCCCAATTCTATACTGCAGAGGACTTTGAAGCAGAAAAAACAAAATTACATGAGATGTAGATAGAATTTAGAAATCAACAGGAAGAAAAATTAAAGCAGGGTGTGGTATATTTGAGGGATAAAATACAATGGTCAACTTTTTATGATCAGTTGACAAGAATTGTAACCCTCATGGATGATTTGAACAGAGATAAGGATAAACTGACTCCTCTTGCACAGAAATGGAGGGAGAGGAATAATGATATTACGATCATATGTATATCTACAATCCAAATGCCTTATCATCAAGTTGAGAAGATTTTTTATTTATTAAATAAGCTAGAGAATTTTGATGATGAAAGAGATTCTTTACAGAGAAGATTAACACTCTGTTTTTCCCAATATATGGCTGAAAAATTCACTTTATTTCCTTGTGCTTTAGAATCTGTTGATACAATAAAGGAAAAGGAAAAGTGGAAAAGGGAGTTGGATGAGTTATTTAATGAAAGAATAATAAACATCATGAGTGAGACTAGCCACTAGTTTTGGGCAAAGACAAATGAAGAGCTAGTAAAAATACAGTTATTTTATACTGCTATGAGAAAAGAATTTGATGATTTAGAAGAAAGTGCAAATTCTTTAATAAAGATACAAAGAGAAGCTCTAAGTTTTGATTGGCCAAATGATGATGCTTTTAATAAATGGAAAAATTAGTTTATAGGATAGATGTCAGGAGAAGATGAGGAGGAAGATGCAAAAGTAGCAGTTACCCTCGTCGTTAGTAATGAAGACATGGAAGATCCCCATGTTAAAGTAAGTTTGTAGGTAACTGAAGATGATACATCACTTTCAGACCTCATGGCTATGTACTCTGAGGATGAAGAATGATTGTAAAATAAAATCATATTTTCCTATCTCAACAACTGAGAAGCATAATAGAAAGGGACCCGCCAAGGAATGTTTGATGTAATAAGCCTTTCTGTTATTTTGTTCTTGTCTTTTTGACAGAAGTGTATGTAAGTGCCTTTTAAAAGGACACCTTTCATTTGTCTTTAGCCTGAAGCTTGTTGCATCTCACACTACTTAAGTGAGATCCCAAGCCTAAAGAAGGGTCCAAATTCTATTTCTTCTAAGTATTGTGCTTAGTCTAGTTTTTGGTCCAAATTTTGAAAGCAAGTTTGTAATGTATTTTTCTATCAATTCTCTAAGAATACATGAATATAAGAATGAGCTATGTTTCTTTCTAAAGACCATTCTGAGTCTATTGTAAAGGATATACCATTTCCAAAGGAAATGAATACAAATTATGAACTGTCCCCATATCAGTTCTTTCTAAATTTTGTCTCCTTTTAAATACTTAGCTACCTTGATGTTGTATGAGTAAAAGCTTGTGCAATTGAATGCAATCTAGTTAGGTTGTATATCCATTTATCATTGTTGTTAATTCAATGGATTAAATAAAGTCTTTGATGAATGTGATGAGATTTCTTAAGTATTGAAAACGATTTTGAATGATAAATTCTGATAAGAATTGCTGATAGAATTTGTTGTAAAGCAACAAATTAGATCTAAGAATTTTTTATAGACTCTGAACCCCAATGGATTAGGCACTAATCAAGTTATTTCAGCTGAAGGAGAAATATATTATAAATGTTTATTCAAATGCATCATCAAATCAAATTTTACTTTTATTTTTTGTAGATCTTCAAAGTTGGCCAGCACTTGTCTGCATGGAATCTTTTAGCTTCAGTTAGCCATTGTTGTTGAAAACATCTGTAGATCTATAGAAGAATTATTGGCCATATCTATTTTATGGGATGTGTTTACCAAGTTAGTGAGAATTATGTATATGTTTGAGGATCTTGAAATGAGAATTAAAATGAAACTAAGAATAATCCTCATACAGTTGTTCTAGTTTTGAACCATCCCTGGGTATACCCACCCTGGTTTTGCAGAGCCAAAAGAGTAGAAAACCATCTGTGGTTTTGTTGAAGCTGGGTCCAAATACCTTACATATGCAATTGTTAATAAGAATAGGCTAGTCTTTAGATTGTGTATGTACTGTCATTCTGGTATTAAGCATTTTTTCACTTAGTAGTTTTAGTACTTTTTAAAACACCAACAAATTCAAGGAATTTAAAGCCCTTATAAAGAATCAGACTAGTAAGAAGATTAAGTGTGTGAGAACTGACAATGGTGGTGAGTTTTGCTCAACATAGTTTGAACAGTTCTATAAAGAACAAGGTATCGAGAGGCATAAGACAACTCTGTATACCCTACAAAAAAACGGAGTTGCAGAGAGAATGAATAGGACACTGATGGAGAAGGCTAGGAGTATGCTTAGTGGAGCTAGTTTAGAACAAAGCTTTTGGGCCGAAGCTGTGGCCACTACTTGTTATCTGGTTAATAGATCTCCTATATCATCCCTTGTTGGTAAGACACCCATGGTGGTGTGGTCTATTAAGAAGCCTTCAATTAGACATCTTCATGTTTTTGGTTGTGAAGCTTATGCACATGTTCCAATGGAGAAAAGATCTAAGTTGGAAAAAAAAGTTGTTAAATGTATTTTCATCGGGTACAGTGCTAGTGTGAAAGGATACAAGCTTTGGGATCCTACGACTAGTAAGGTGTTGTATAGTAGAAATGTTATTTTTAGAGAGCTAACATCTTCTCCTATTGTGCTACAACTAGATGAAAAAGAAAAGGAAAAAGATATTGTTCAGTTGCCTCCTACCCCTGAGAAGACTGAACAGAGAGACCATGTTGGGTCTAATGATGAGGAGAGCTCTAGCAGCTCTGATAGTTCAGAAGAAGAGGAAGAAAAACCTTAACCTCAGCCCTTGAGGAGATCCACGAGAGAAAGAAAGCAACCAGAAAGGTTTGCTTATTCTATGTTAGATTCAAGTTGTGCTTTTGCTTTGATTACTAACACTGATGAGCCTAGATCTGTCAAAGAGGCTTTGGGCATGGAAGATGCAGGTTCCTAGATTGAGGCTATGGATGATGAGATGGCTTCATTAGAGAAAAACAAAACATGGGACCTTA
Organism: Cupressus sempervirens; assembly: GCA_028749045.1. Classification (NCBI taxonomy): domain Eukaryota; kingdom Viridiplantae; phylum Streptophyta; class Pinopsida; order Cupressales; family Cupressaceae; genus Cupressus; species Cupressus sempervirens. Next base: position 598,251,023 of record CM053788.1, on the reverse strand, counting down.
TACATTTTCCTAAAGGGAGAAAATCTGTTGGCTGTAAATGGGTGTTCAAGAAGACATTCTATGCAGATGTCAGTGTTGAAAGGTACAAAGCTAGATTGGTTGCAAAGGGGTATTCACAGGTAGAGGGAATAGATTATGGTGAAATATTCTCTCCTATTGCAAATTTGACATCCATTAGATTTCTGTTATCTGTTGTTGCATCATATATTTAGAGATAGAACAGATGGATGTGAAGACTGGTGATTTGGAGGAAGAGATTTATATGTCACAGCCTAAGCACTACATTGTTAAAGGTAAAGAATTCTTTGTTTATAGATTAAACAAATCTCTATATGGTTTGAAGCAATCTCCTAGGATGTGGTACCTTAAGTTTGATGCCTTTATGTTGTCGATTGGATTTGTAAGATCAAAATCGGATCATTGTGTTTATTTCAGAGTTGAAAATGATCGCCTTCTTATTGTTGCATTATATGTTGATGATACGTTGATGTTTGGGAAGGGTAAGGGTATGATTTTTGATTTTAAATCTTAGTTGTCAGTACAGTTTGAGATGAAAGATCTTGGGGCAGCTAGGTACATCTTGAGTATGGAAATCAGTAGAGACAGGTCTAACAGAAAACTTTGGTTGAGTCAAAGTAAGTATGTGAAGTCTGTGTTGGATAGGTTCAGCATGGCAGATTGTAGACCACTATGTGTTCCTATTCCTGTGGGAACAAAGTTATCTGTAGATGATTTATCCAAAATCTCCTAGTGAGGTAGAGGATATGAGTAGAGTACCTTATGCTAGTGCAGTTGGCAATCTTATGTATGCTATGGTCTGTACTAGACTAGACATTGCCCAAGCAGTGGGAGTCCTGAGTCAATTTATGGCTAATCCTGGACAGATATATTGGGATGCAGTTAAGTGAGTATTCAGATATTTGAGGGGTACATTAGATTACTCCATATGTTATCATGGTAACTCTTCTAGATCTCAGCATTCAGTTTGTATTCATGGGTTTTTTGGATTCAGATTGGGCAGGTGATATTGACCGCAGGAGATCCACCAGTGCTTATGTGTTCACTATGTTTGGTGGTGCCATCAGTTGGATGAGCAAGTGACAACCTGTGGTTGCTTTGTCCACTATAGAAGCTGAGTACATGGCTTCTACTCATGCTTGTAAGGAAGCCATTTGGCTTAAGATATTGTGTTCATATATTGGTGTTGATGCATAACATATTACTATTTGGTGGGATAGTCAGAGTGTTATTTGCCTTGCAAAGAATCCAACTTTCCATGCCAGAATGAAGCACAATGATGTGCAGTATCACTTTGTGAGAGATATGGTGGAAGATGGAAAGGTAAGTTTGGAAAAGGTAGATACTATGAAGAATGTTGTAGATGCATTAACAAAACCAGTGGGCACTGAGAAGTTTAGATGGTGTTTGGAGTCTATGGGCCTTTCGGCCTATAGCGGTTAGTTCCTATTATGTTCTTGTTGCTCTTACAAGGTGTTCGACAAGTGGGAGAATCTTAGGAATAAGGTATCTCAACCTTGTATAATTCCTATTCTTATTATTATTTGTCTTGTAAAATGTATTTCTTGCAAATAATGTTGATGTTTCGACATCTTGAATTGTGTGTAAGGAGATCATGACTAAAACAGTTATGATGAATTCCTATGACATGTAGAGAGCTATGTTAGGAAGATTCAATGACAGGTGAAGACATGTGGCAACTAAGATATTTGAGTACTGTACACTCTACCCCAATAGGGGTTCCTATTTTCTTGAAGAATGGTAAAACCCTAATACGGTTTACCTTTGGGAGTAGCCCTAAAGTGAAGCGCATGTTATAAGCATTTTTTAGGGTTACGAAGAGATGCAATGCAAAAAAGGTGTATTGTTGGTACTATGAGTAGCTACTAGAGTCTTTTATTGTTGATGTTGAACTTGCATTGCAAGTGTATTGTAACATCATGTTGAAGATAGTACATTGTGCAGGCTCTGAAGGGGTGGGGTTGTTTTACCGAAAGGTTTTTCCCCACCGGAAAATCTTTGTGTTATGGTTTCCTTTCTCTGTCTATTTTTCTGTATGCATGGTTGGCTACAATATTGTTCTTTACATGATATTTAATCTATAAGTGTAGAATATTTTAATAGGATTTGCATCATACTTTCCTTATGAGATTAGTGTAGGAAGTTGTTTCCGCACTTGAGTTTCCTTACACCTCTATCCTATCAACTAGACCTCAACTCTTCTGATCTTGTAACTAGACCATAAAACTTGCATCCAATAATCCCTTGGATTTCTTACTCACATTTAGTAAACACTATTCTCCTTTTTGTAAGTTTTCACTTCATACAATATTGGATACTACTTACCATCAAGTAAAACATCTTTCCTTTATACCATATCTTTAAAAAATAATTCCTTGAATCGGCCTTGAGGCTTTCCCAATTAATTATAATAAGATAATTTATTAATTACAGTCTATAAAAAAATTCACATGTGTAATACTAGGGCTTGTGCACTTGCTTATGTCACCAACATATTGTCCTCTATCACCACTCGACTACACATCTCTTCATTGTAGATTAGATATAAGATAGTGAAAAAACATTAGGAATTATTTTCCTAATACTTGGTTTCTTTACTGCTCTCTATAAAGAAGGTACAACTTTCATACATCTTTAACTTATGCATCATGCATTGAACCACATAATCAGGACACTAACCTAAATGTGTCAATGACCATGCATCACTAGACAAGAAAAACCTTCCCCATACAATAAACATATCTCTCTATTACTCTGCCAACCTTCACAGGCTTAATAATATGTTGAGATCAATGACAAACACACTCATGAATGCAACATGTCGCTAGTATCAAATTCTTAAGATACTCCCCCAAAGTAGTATCATCAGCATCCATGCTAATAATCTCCCCCTTTGGCATTTATGGAAACATAGATGAAAAACATCTAAGTTCCAAGAATACCAAAATAATACTCTATTGCTACTATTTCTATTCTCATCTTCTCAAATCCTCTTCATTAATCAAATTTGAAATCTTCTAAAACATTGTATTTTTCTTCTTCTTCTTTAGGATTGGCAACCGTTTTTCATAGTAAACAACTTGCAATACATATGACCCCTGTAGAGATATTCCTCCTTCTTCTTTACATGAATCTTTCTAAATCTCCCTAATAAAGTGACATTTCATGCACTCTCCCCCATACATACTTAGGAAATATTTTTCATGCATATTTGTCCCCTTTGACATCAATAACAAAGTCCTCATTATGTCAATTTACTGCTTGAAGTCTTCAACCAGCTCAAGTGTCCAAAGACATTGTTTAGGACCAAACACCAAGATTCCTCAATGACTCACCTGATCATAGATACTCCCCCATATGAGAAGCATCAGTATTCATTCAAATCAAAAAATAGTGCTCTATACCACTAGACTAATGCATTTACTACATCATCTACTTAGAAGTAGACAAGGGCATATCCCCAAGCATACCTCTTAAGTACTCAAATGTATCTTTAGGTAAGGGCTTCGTAAAGATATCTACAATCCAATATTTAGTACTCACATACTTGAATCCAATCTCTTTTTATGTTTCTTTCTCTCTCAATACTTGATAATTAATAGATATATGCTTAGTCTTTGAATGAAGTACATGATTCTTAGATATGCTCACTGTACTTGTGTTATCATAGTAAATGATGACAAGTTTTGAAAACTTAATTTTGAAAATACTTTAGTATCTATTTCATCCAAATCACTTGGTTATAGTTATTTTTTTTTGCAACATACTCTACCTCAGTTAATGCACATAGAGTAAAAGTGCTCCACTACTGGTGATCTTTCTATCATCCATACTACATGCCCAATCTACATCAGTATATGCACATAGAGTAAAATCAATTGATCTAACATACCAAATTCCATAGCTAGATGTTCCTTTCAAATATCTAAATATCATCTTTACTGCTACATAATGATATTCCTTGGGATTAGCTTGAAATCTAGCTATAATTCTAACTACATTTTCTATATCTAGTTTGGTGTGAGTTAGATATTGCAAACCTCCAATCATGGATATGTACTTCTTCTCAACCATGGGTGTTGCATCCTTGCTAGATAACTTGTGATTAGTTAGCATAGGTGTTCCAATAGGCTTACAACTTTCCAATCCAAATCTCTTCAACAAATTCTTTAAGTATTTAGCTTGTTGTAACAACCACTTTTGTTTGGGTCTTAATTAACAACTAGCATATCAAAGAAATATAGTTACTACTTCATTTTTATAGGAAGATAGTTATGTCAGTTACATTCATGTGAATGAGATTAACAGTTACAATTAGTTAAACAAAATTTCATAACTAAGAATTGAAAACATCATCAATGAATTTACTATGGAAATTAAAATCTACATACCATGGAATTTGAAGCCAAATCAATTTAAGGATGCTTTTGCAAACACCCAAGTTAGTCCACAAATACCACTTAGGATAAAATCACAATTACCATCAAATAGCACTATATCAATCCAGGCATCACATACAACTATATCAATTAGGGCATCAATTACCATTGGATCATTTAGGGCATCAAATACCATTGTATCAATTAGGGCATCAATTACCATTGGATCATTTAGGGAATCAAATACCACTATATCATTTAGGGCATCAAATACCACTGTATCACTTAGGGCATTAGATACTATTATTTCATTTATTTTCTTCCTATTGCTAATTGTGTCAATAACATAAGATTAGAAGATATCCTCATTATCATTATTCGTATAAATGAAAGATTGAAATAGCATTTCTGTAGATATAATCCATATTTAGTTGGAAGATCATCCAATCTAACTGGTTACCAATTACATTGATAAGAAAGATTACTTACATCAAAGGAGATAGCTAAATTCAATGATATAAATTAATCTATCATATCTTCTATTTGTTTAAATATCATAAAAGTAAAAATGTATGTTACTAATAAATATTTGAATGCTCAACTTATCTTTATCTAATGCACATCCTAACATCTTTTGAAGAGTGAAAATATTGTCAGGGGATTAACCACCCAACCATAGACCTTAAATTTATCCCTACACTTTCTTTAACTAGAAAGGCCCTCCCTATCCAGAATAGACATGGAACACCTTGTCAGCCACTAAGCATCTTGGTATATTATCACACCACTTGACTTGACAATAGGAGAAAATAATAAACATGATCATGTATGAGCTATTAAATGATTCCTTTTAAATATTATAAACATTATTATGCCACATCTAATGTTGTTTCATGTTATTATGGATTCCTTTCTCTCACCTCTTCACCCTTTTCCTTGGTGATATATTTTGGTGAGTCCCAAGTGTTTGAATCTTAGAGCAACCAACTCTTTTTGTTGATCCCCAACTAATTTAAGAATTTTACATGTTTTTTAGCAAATCACATTTCTATGACCTAAGAATATAATCTTAAGACTTGCATAATAAATAACATTTATTTTTTACTTTCAATGACATAAATAAAATATGATATCATATCATAAATACTTGGCTTGTATTCATCTAACTGATGATATTATAAACAAGGATGATTTTCTTCATTATCCAAAATTTTATCTTACTTCTATAAAATCATATTGTAGTAATAACTAATCTAAAACATATTGAAATACTTGGGTTATGGACAACCACATAACTAGGTAGAAATCTAGAAATAAAATGGAGTCTATTGGGTGCTAATAATCAGCTTCTCCATGGAATGAATATTTAGGCATGATTTTCAATGTGATTAAGAATCATATCTCTAGCAAAAATCAATGAAAAAGGCATTTGTTGCAAGGTAAATGTAGTAGATATCAGGTGGTATATAGCAGGCATATCGTGTAATATATGCAGAAGTATTCAGTTGATATGTCAAAAATAAATCAAGTGATATGTTGTATTTTTAATGGTCTCTCTCAACTTCATAATATAAGAAATATTCAACATCTCTTTGGCTTCCAAGAATCTATAACTTAAAAAGAAGAGACTTGGCTCTTGATCGCCAATAAAATATGCTAGGTGTAGATTTCAGTTTTTAGCAAGAAATTGAATAAATAAGGAAAAGAATTTGAAAGGTTATAAATCAAAAGAATAATCTAAACATATTTATTTACTTGCACATAAATATATTTTATTAAGATGGCACATATTGAATGTTTATCCAAGGTCATACCTTTTAAATATGTATATTAAAATACATATTCATCCTAGAAGATTTATTTTATCTTCTTGTACATGCATTTAAATTTATGTTTTAAATAGATAAAATCTTTTATAAAAATCATATTATGATGTCACCTTTAATTTATATCTATGTATTCATACATAAATATGTATATAATGATGTGGTGGAAAAGTCAACCAAAAGCCATTAAAGGTATGTACTTTAATTAAGTTAGAATCATTAATCTAATAGCTCATGTGTGTCCATTAATTGTATCATGTTATGTAGTCACTAGGTCCTCAACCATGGTGATTCATAATTCATAAACATTTTCCTAGTGATGGTGATGCTTCTATGCCCAATTATTTTTTGACAATGCTTCCACCCCTTTGACGTGCTCCCTACAAGGAAATTCTCTGTAGTTAAATCATGTTACCATAAAAAGTTATTAATCATAAATAATCATAATGGCTAACTACCTTTTCAATTCTATTAATTCATAATAAATAATCAACTAGCATGTTATCTTCATATGAAATTACAATGACTAACCATCTTACGATTTTGTAGGATTATAACAAATTTAACTATCAACTGACTTCATTTCAACCTCAATGACTATATGAACATTTTAAATTAGTTCAAAAATTGGGATGTAACACTTGTGAAATAAAAATTCCATCACTATTGCGCACAATTGTCAATCCTAGGAAAAACTTAATTTCTCCTATCATGCTCATTTTAAACTCATTCTTCATTCCTTCAGAAAACTTATCACTTGTTTCACCATTTTCTCCAAATATGATGGTATCAACAAATATTACTATTATTGGAAAAAATTCTCAATATCTTTCAAATGCAACTTAATATCTACCATACCTTTAGCAAATCCAAGTTTTTCCAAATAGTTGGCCAACCTTGCATACTAGGTTCTAGGTTCTTGCTTCAGACCATATAGAGATTTCTTTAGTCTGCATAACACGTATTTGTCCTTTGTCAAAGGAAAACCTTCAAGCTGCTCAATGTATACCTTTTCTTCAAGTTTTCCATTTAGTAAGGCATATTTAACATCCATCTGATATACCTTGAACTTATTATTTATTGCATAAGCCAAGAACATTCTTACTACTTCCATAATGGCTACAAGTGCATATGTATACTCATAGTCTATGCCTTCTTTCTATGAATATCCATTGAATACAAGTCTAGCATTTTTCCTCACAACTTCACCTTTCTCATTTATCTTGTTTCTAAATATCCTTTTGGTTCCTATCACATTCTTATGTTTAGGTCTAGGAACCAACTCCCACATTTCATTCTTCATAATCTAATCTAAGTCTTCCTTCATTGCTTGAATCGAGTGACATCTGCACTCTGATGGGGACACAACCCAACAACCAGAATAGACACAATAGAAAGGGGAAATTATATTAATTGAGAAAATAAGCTGGTACAAACAGTGCAGAGAAAATAAACTCAAAACATGCCCTGCGGGCTTACAATAGCATAAATCTGGAGAATATTTCTCCTTTTAGCACCTCCTCTCAAGCTCCAATCCGAACTGCCTTTTACAATGCCAGAAATCTTCTTAAATAGACCTCGGAGGGTTAAGGAACTAGGAGTACATTCTAGAAAGTACTAGTAGGCATCCACCGAAAAAATAGAAGGTTCCGGAAGCTGCGTTAGAAGTCAGTGCAATTCTAGAAGAATCCAGAAACGGTAGCCGAACTTCCGGGAGGCATAACTTTTGAACCGTAACTTTGATTGACGAACCGTTTACATTTTCAAAAAGCTCTTGAAGCGCTCTATAGCCCAATGGACAAGCTTCACTCATCCCCCATTTTTTGACCCTTTTCGAGGTCATTTAATGCCCCAAACCTGACTTTGAAGCATTCTTAGGGGGTCTCCAAAACTCGAAAAACTGCAATAACTTTCAAACCGTGGGGCCTTTTGACCTGATTCTTTTTATGGAATGCTCTAAATCTTGATTACATTCATCTGGCCAAGTCACACCTTCTAGGTCACCAAAATGATGGTCAAATTGCATGCTCCTATTTTTTTAGGATTTTTAAATGCACTGATAGTTGAACTATGAGAGTTGGAACCTTTATTTGAGCCAAATGGGTATCCAAAAATGCAAAGACATAAAATAGAAACTAAGTCTAAGTACATTTTTTTGGGTGACACAGGATTGCCCTTATACCTCTGGATGCTCCTGCATCACACTCTTAGGTTCAACTTGAGAAATCAAACATATCACTCCATTAGCTCATTTTCTTTTCATCACACCTTTGTATTTTCTTGCAATTATCTAATCTGGAGGGTGATTCTATGTTAGATTCCTATTAGGGGTAGGATTTGACATCTCAACTCTTATTGCATCTCTAGGTTTAGATCTCTACTCTCCTCTTTTCTCAACCATTAACACATTTTTCTATAGATCATTGTTAGTCTCAAAGAAGACGTATGCATTTTGTCTAACAATTCCAAAATTATCTTCTTCATCATCTGAATTCTAATCTATCATATTTTCCTTAGTTCAAAAATTTTCATCAATCTTAACATTTGTGCATTCAATTATTATCTTAGTTCTATGATTAAGACATCTATATGCCTTGATTTTCAATGAATAGAAAAGAAACCTACCTTCATTACTTCTTAGATAAAAAATTTCAATATCATCACCTCTCTTAATATAATACTTACTTCCAAATGTTCTAAAATACTTAAGTAATGGTGAATGTCCAAACCATAGTTCATAGGGTGTCTTGCTCATACCTTTTTTGATTTGTACTTTTTTCATACTGTACACTATTATATCAATTACTTCTCTCAAAAATGTCTTGGATACATCATTCTCAAACAACATCACTCTCACTACCTCTACTACTGATATGTTTCTTCTTTTTGCAATCTAATACTATTTAGGTATTCTAGGTGAAGATAATTGTTTTTTGATTCCACTCTCTTCACAAAATATGTTAAAATGTCTAGAGGTGAATTCTCCTCCTCTATAAAATCTCAAACATTTTATCTTAACACTAGATTCATTCTCAACTCTATTCTTAAATATCCTAAACTTCTCAAAAGCTTCAGACTTCTCTTTAAGAAATGCTACCTACATCATTCTAATGAAATCATAAATGAAAATCATGAAATACCTTTCACCATAGAATCTTCTTGTTCTTGAAGGACCACTCATATATGTGTGAACAGTCTCTAGCTTCTTTGTGGTAGTGAACTTATTGCTGGGAGAAGATACCTTCTTCTTCTTAGCCAAAATACATTCTTTACAGACCATATTAGTAGGCTTAATTAACTTAGGTAGATCTCTGACTACAAATATGCTACTAACCTTTAAAATATTATCAAATATAATATGACAAAATCTCCTATGTCATAACCAACTATTATCCACTTTAGCAACCAAACAAGTCATTTCAATGAGATTCAACCATAATACATTACCTCTAGACCTAGTTCTAGTTCCAATCATCTTACCATCCTTATCCTTGATAGAGCAAGTCTTTTCTTTGAATTGCAATTGATACCCTTTATCCACTAGCTATCCAACACTAAAAAAACTATGCTTCAATCTGTTGGAGTTCCTTCTTGTGAGGAACATATCAAGTAGATTTAAACCTGATACCAAGAAGCAAAGATAATGATAATCTTAAGGACGAGCTTAATCCTATATTCAATAGGGTTAAATCTTAGTTCTGGGCCAACATTAATAGAGTCATCAGGACTCACTTTACTTTAGACTTTGTAGGGCCAAGGTCGGCAAACCTTAGGGATTGATCTTGCTAATTTGATACTTTTCTTCTTCTAGACTATCCCCTATAGCAAAAATGGACAATGTTCTTCTATGATTTGTTGATAAACTTCTTGATTAGAGTAGCTAATTATAACCAAAGGGAAAGTAGATGCAAATAATTAATGACCAACACTTCAAGTTCTTCAATACATAAAAAGGTAAATTGATATTCAATTAAAGATTTGGATCTCAGCACAACCCAAGTATGTAACAATGGAGAACATGCAACCTCTAAGATGACCAGTCCCTTATCCATTGGGCATCAACTAAACTTTAACATATAGATGGATATTCTAATATACTCATATACTCAGACATTTGATCTATCTATCTGGCTTGCAAATAGACATCTATCCCATAAAAACTCTCATAATTATTGTAATATTCTCTTGGTGAAACTTGCAACCCTGTCAAGGTAAATAAGCATTTACTTGGTTCTTTTTTCCAATAGAAAATCTATCCTGATATATAACCTTAAGGGATTACAATTGAGTTTAAGCTCTTTTTTCTTGAACACAAAATATTGTAGATAACAAGGGAAGGAGATGAGAATCAGAATGAAACTAAGAGAAATGAAGCTTTTATATTAATCTCATTGAAAAAAATACATCATTTGTATGTAAAAACTTAGAAAATAACACCAAAAAATGATAGTGTAGTATAAAATGCTTTAGAAGAAATACACTATTGCTATTCATAATAGATGAATACTAAGAAGAAAAAGGTATCACAACTCTAGAACTGGAGCCAACCTTGTGGTCTCACTAGTCATAAAAATTGGAACCTCCCTAAAGAGTAATGAAGAAAGATTTATAGAGGAGAAATAAGTTTCTAGATCTGGAATCTGATTCTGACATGTGTCCTACTTATATTATCTTCATCCTAATGTTGTTGAAATTGATCTTCTTCATCTAATAGTAATCAAAATCATTAATTTTTGTAACAAAATATCTGATATATACCTTTAAAGTAATTAGCAAAATATATATTGAAGAAATATCAAATAAACATCATAATATGTGTTGGAGCTTTAAATTTAATCTTGATTTGTCACTTCTACTTTTGCTGTGAAATTCAACTGTACTATCAGCAAACACTTCATTGCTTCCAACTACCTCTAAAACATTCAATTTTACCTTTACAACTACTCAAGGCACCTAATCACATCAAAATCTAATCTAATCTTGCTATCACTTCATCTAAAAACATTAAATCTACCTTTGCACTAAAGAGCCCCCAGAATCACAAATCTACCTATAGATATTTCTAGTGAATACCTATGTAATAAACAACTATAGAAATGGATAGTTCATCTCTTTCTAATTCCAACAATATATTATAGTGCATATTTTGGATAAAAATCATCACTTTGAGGTGTATTTAAAATTTTAGGCCTCGAGCCATATACATAGTATAAAAATGAAAAATTTAAAATATTACATAGTTAAAACTATATAAAATCTTAAATCAATTAAATTTTTCACTTTTTGAAAATTTGATGCATTGAATATCTTTGGATTTTAATTTTTTACTCATTCTCCCCTTATCCCTCCAATCCTCTAGCACCAAGTGTCAGATTCCCATTCATCAAAATCAACCAAACGAGCAACATTTGAAACATTTGAAGTCTACGATATTACAATTTTCATAATAACGTGACATTTTAATTTTACTCTTTCGATCATATGATGATGGGCCCATCATAATATCTTAAAACTTCATTATGAACCATCTAATCTCCTTACAAGACTTGGCAACTTCATCACATCTTAGGCCTTTGAATTTCATGCCTCGACCATACAAAAAACTTATCACTTTCATAGCATCTTAGATGTTTGAAAATCATTCTACAATCTCCTAATCTTATTGTATCCCTTTGAAATCTAGCTCCTAACCACACAATATGATCATAACATCTTACATCTTACAATCCAAACCTTTGATGCTACGAATTGATTGTCTCAATGCTTGGAGGTCAAAATTTTTGTTGACTACATCATTCAACTAGTTGTGTGAGATCCATCATATGAGCTCCACATTGTCCATAAGCATGGACTACTTAAGTTATTTTCTAACTATGTGTTTTGGCTTACAAACTTAAATTTTTTCCACCACCTACCCAATATGGGACAAACCAAACTTGAAAAACTCATCGATCTACACACTCCTTACATGTTACGACCATGAGCCTCTGCCTTTGGTGTGGACTACTTACTTTGGGCATCATCTTCTATGGGATGCATGACCCTTGGTTTTCTCCTAGCCATGAGATCTCTTTTCAATGTGGATGTTCTTCTAGCTTGTAGGTTTCTCTTCTATTACCTTCCAATTTTCATGTTGCTACCAAGGATGCTCCCCATCCTATCTATAAACATATGATGCCACACTTGTGGATGTGGGTACTCTTCCTTGTCCATGGAGTGCCATTCTAGCCATCCAAATCTTCTTCACTCCCTCATTTTCATGTGGAGCTCCTACTATTTCCCTATTCTCAAGAGACACTTCTTCCTCACTGCTTGTTGTAAGATGCCTTTGCTCTTCAATATTGGAGATATCCAACTCTCGAGAACTCCTGTGGCTACCTTAAAGTGTCATCTTTATCCAACATAGTGAGATTTTTCTTTATAAATATCCCTTCACTTTCCATTCTAGCACTTAACATTGGTGCTCTATTTTTATTTATGTGAATGCTCCTTCCTGTGATCATTGTGGAGCTCTTCCCTTTTTACTCCTAGCTTCTCTGCTTGATTTCCCTTGGGTGTTGGAAGACAACTAAAGCATCTGAAACTCTCCTCTTTTGCAACATGTGCCCTCCTTTTGACCATGCTCCTTGAACTATTCCATCTCTTGCATGGATGATGAGCCTCTTTATATGAGAAATGGTGTGAGAAATTTAACAAGGCTAGGAGGATCAAATCTAAATGGGGCCTTTCCTCTTATAAATGACAATCCAACTTGTAATGAGAGGAAGACTGCAAGCCAAACTTCAATGCAAGCTCTTAAGCAGTATCTCTCTCTTTACGACATGCTATAAATTGATCAATAATAGTTCCATGAAGTAAACCATATGAAACAGGTGTAACAGATAGCTCAAGCTACTCCTCAAGAAATAAGTATGACTAACAAGCTCATAAATCTCTCTATCCAATCTTATTTCCCATAATCCACATTTTCCTTTCATCCCAAAAATAAGAATATGACTAAAATTTGATAATTGCAAACATTACAACTGCTAAAGCCATCCTTCAATGTCCATACATCTTAAAAATCTGATGGGAGTTAGTTGGGCCCTAGAGTGGGTTCAACTAAAAAAAAATCATTTTCAAATAACTAACATTACAAAATAATCCATTAATCTTCTCAAATTGTCTGAATTCAAAATTAAACATAGAATCATCCTTTAGAACTTGTTCTATCACTTATCTACAAACTGTGATTCGCTAACAAGAAGGCCTAAAAACCAACTTTAAAAACTAACCCCAATAGATAAATTTGTTTTGAAAGCTGACATTTCGATACTTTGTTCCACATTCTTGCACCCTATCAAATTTCATCTCAAGATGACCATTCAGTCAAAAGATATTAAATGATGAAATTACCTACAAATAAACATGTTAAAAAACCATAAAATGCATTTGGTTTTAGCTTTTAAAATCAAGCAAATGGATGTGGTGCAGAGGCACTTAAATCTCAAGAAGACAAAGATATAAAAGCTAGAGAAGCCATTTGTAATAAGTTGTCAAAGGAGGTCTTAATATGATAAATAATGTAAAAATATTTATTTAATTGGTGAATGGATCTATTGACATCCATCTAAAGTCATTTGAGTCATAATGTTGGTCTAGGTTGGGTTTGTATGAAAGTTATAATTTAAAAAAATGCATAAAATGCATAAAACATTGTCAAGAATGCAAAGGGGTCAAAAGAATGTGAAGGGTTAGTTTAAAGGGTGGTTTGGAAGTTATAACCAGAAAAAAAATCTATAAAAATGGATGTAAGGTTGAACCAAAGCATTAATGAAAGGAATAGATACATTTTGAAACAACTTTGGTAATATTTTGAATTGTTATTTTGATTGGTTTTCAGTTTTAGTGTTGGTTCCAGGTCTTTTACGGACATGTACAGCCTAAAAACCATGTAAACTTTGTATATTTAGATAGAGAAGTGAATAACCTTTCTTTTTTCTTTGGTTTGAATTTATTTTATGAAGAAATGAATAAGTTATGGGTATTTTGGTGAAAGTGGATGTTTGCAGATTTGAGATTCGCTGAATACAGTCATGTTGCAGCATGTTTTACGGACAAATTTTGGAGACTCAGGACCTCTAATAATATTTATTTGAAATATATGTGAACTAAATTTCATTTCCAACTGGTTTGGATCATTTTAATTTAAATTTGTGAAAGTTATGAGCATTTTAGTGGAAACTGGTTTTTAAAGATATCCATTCAAGATGAAGGCAGGGATTTGTGCTTGAAAAATTATATATGAATGGGAAAAATAAATGGCTTACAGATTTGGAAACTATAATCATAGATAGATAATGTGGAATTGGTTTGAGATTATTTAAAAAAAAATTTGTGAAAGATATTTGATGCCCTAGGCAGGGTTACCAGTTTTGGTTCTGGTTTATGACAGAAAATATGGGTCTTGGTTCAGAGTACATAATTTATAATATTCTTATTGGATTGGTCTCAGATTTGGATATGTTTTATAATTACTAATTTAGAACAATTCCTCCAAAGGGTTTTTCAAGAAGATATTTAGAACTGGAGTTATGAACAATGCAATCAGACATAGCAATCTGATTGTGTGAGTGAAGATGTTGTCTTTATTGGTGTATAATGTCAGGGTTCTTTGTTGTAATATTTGAGATTTTCTTGGTTCCTTGAGGGTGTACCAGAATATTATGAATCCCTTGAGTTGAACTAAGATTCCTTGAAGATAAATACAGAGGGCTCTACATCAGGATGCTTGAAGGCTTAAAAACTAGAGAAATAGTTCATTACCATGAGGAGAAATTAATTTTATTATTTGTACTCATGATTAATAAGAAGACACATTTTGCGAGTGTGCAAAGTGGGCTATTAAGAATTGCAAGATAGGGGACTTCAATATAAAAGTGTTTTTTACAAATGGAATGGCCCTGAAAAAGTGTACAGATGGATTCGTCAAGGTTTAAAAACTGGCACACTTGAAGTATTTTTGGATTAGAATTTAGTGTTACAAACCATTTGACCTCATCTATTATTGAATTAGAGTTACATCATCCCAAACAAGGGTATCGACCAATCTACATTTTATGACACTAGTAAAAAGTTATAAATTGCATTTGGAATCACATTTCAAAACTAATCAAATGGATTTCTCATAGGCTCAAATATGGAACATAGTAAGTGTGTGACCTCTTGAATATAATGAAAAAGGAATTTTCTCATTATAGTCATCTGGGTCAAAGTTATAATTTGTCAAACAGGGCTTCTTAGATTTCTAAGAAATATGCATCAGCATGATAGAGATAAGTAACCAACTTTGAGGGATTCAAAACCTAGTCAAAACATATCAAAATGCCTCAAAAATTGAAACATAGGTTCATTAATATGTTTACTAAACAATCCCAAAGTGGTGAGTATTGAAATATTAGTAGGTACAAGATATTCAAATGCAAACCAGGCCTCTTGTCATTGTTTGATACTTTTGCAAGAATGCAGAATTGAACATTACTAAAAATAAAAATTTAGGGAAAAACTTAGAATGATAATTTATTATTAAAAAACACATGGATATGTTGAATGAAATGTGTTAGAAACATAAAACACCTCTTAGGCCTTAAAATGACAGTCAAGTACACAAGCAAGGAAATGTGTTTATAAGACTCAAAGTGACTCAAAAGTTCAGAAAGGTACTCAAAAAGGGAATGCAATTTTAAGTCCCATCACAATCCATAAACAAAATAAACATTTTTAGTGTTAGTTCTTCCATGTAAATTAATGGATCCAATCCCTATAATATGATAGGTTACATCATTACCAACTCTAACAATAGCTCCATCATAGTTCTTGAATTTAACAAACTTATTCATATCATAAGTTGCATGATGTGAACAACCACTATTTATTATCTAATTAGATTTCTTGTTAACTTGGTAAACTAGAGCTTTTTCTTCTCCAATTTCACTATCAAGATCATTTTCTTTAATAGCTACAAATTCTATCTCATCATTACTTTCACTTTGAGCTCTTTCATTAGATTCTTCATCTTCATTAGCATACAAACAGTTTCTATCTCTTCTAGGCTTAAACTTACCCTTATACGTGTTCTCTCTTTTAGGAAATTTAGATACATAATGAACAAACTCAATAAAAGTAAAACATTCAAATATATTCTTACCACCTTTTTCTCTTCTCACAAGAAATGCTATATGTTCCTCAATCTTCTTGTCTTCATCAGATCTGATTCTATTACTACCAGAAAAATCTCCATGTGTTCTTGTACTTCTACATAGGCTTGGTTGAATATTTAGGGCATTGAAAGTTGCCTCAACTCTTGTCAATTCTCCTAATTTCTTTAGATCTACTTCTACTACTTGCAATCTTCCAAGCAATATTTCCTTGGTAAACTCCTTATTGTAGGGTATAAGTAGCTAAATCATCTGAGCAACTTGCTTCAATGGTGGTGTCAAAGTTTTCAAGATCTTCCACACAACCTCATCTTCTTCCTTGGTTAAACCATGTGACTTGATTCTTGCAACAATCTCTGATATCCTACCAATATAGTTTCTTACAAATTCATCTTCTATCATCTTAGCATCTTGAAATACATATATCCAATTTTGCAATCTTACTTTCTGTTGGTGTTTGAAAAAATTAGAGGATTTTCAATTATCCCCATGAGAATATGACACATCTAGGGGCAGCTAACTCCCATATTGAATAGGTCATTTTAGACATAGGGCCAACTAGGCTCTGCAAGACCTAGGTGGGTGGACATCAGATTCAATTGATATTGTACCAGTGCAAAATATATCCTGAATCTATTTACTATAGATAAAAACCCTTTATATCTCCTAATGGCTTATGAAATGACATAAATCTATAGTAGCTAGATGCATATCCATGACATTCAAAAGCTGAGTGAGGGTTACACTTTGATGCCCACTTCAACATGAACACCTGAATTGATTTGACTTAAAGATTTTGAATTCAAAAAAACCCCTAATATGCAGC
This sequence comes from Cupressus sempervirens, assembly GCA_028749045.1. Lineage (NCBI taxonomy): Eukaryota > Viridiplantae > Streptophyta > Pinopsida > Cupressales > Cupressaceae > Cupressus > Cupressus sempervirens. The sequence goes on along the minus strand of CM053788.1, from coordinate 598,233,757 downwards.
AGCATGAACAAGTGATCCTGTAAATGACCAATGCCTTATCTATTGGGCAACTTAATGAATTAATCCCATACATATAGATATCTGAGACTTATTTGTATCTTCAAATATATGATCTATCTATTTACCTTGTAAATAAACATCTATGCTCAATCTGAAACTCATTCTTACCTGAAATCCTTCTCAATAAACTTGCAACCCTATTGATTCCCTGAAGCATTTACATAACTCCTTGAGTCATAAGCAATAATAAAACAACATATAGCCTTAAGGGACTGCAACTATGACCTAATCTCTTTGTTCCAAGATCATAAAACATTGAAAATTCACTAAGACTGGAGACAAGAATCAAAATGGAACTAATGAAATTCTTCTGCTCTTTTTATTAATTTCCTTGAAACAATACAACCAAATGCATGAAAATAACTCATAAAGAACCTAATAGATCTAAACTATCTATATTTATCATCCTATTGATGTTCACATAAGAGAAATTGTTGAAAAATATGTGGTATCATAGTATGGGAACACATCAAAATTGGACCCAAAATATGGTATCACAGCAGTGATAGATTTTTCTCCAAAGACTGGAACCCTTCAAATGACAGACATAAAGAAAGATATAGACAAAGGTGAATTCCCAGATTGAATTTGCAACCGACATCTGTCCACTTGAAATTCCCTCCTTTGCAATCAAAAGACTCTTTCTAATCTCTCTCTTTATTTGATCTAACTCTAGTTTTTATCATTTTCTTGTTACAGATTTGAAATATCTCCTTTAACCATATTCAAGTCATCACCTTGTTAGAAATCACAACTGAATCTTGATACTTGAATTTGGTTGCAAGATAGGAATCTGAGAGAAAATCCTGTGTAGCTTAAATGGATGAATTCCTATGCAGAAATTAACCTCGAAATCAAAAAATTCAAACTTTCATAATTTCAGCGGTATATGATAAGATATACTTTGCCTAAAAGAAACTCATTAAATCTTCATTTGAAAATTGCCTCCCTCTACTATAAAAGTCAGGTCTACAACTTGTTTGATTTTAAATTTCAAAAAATTTAAAATATGCTAAGGTTCAAACTTTATAAAAGGGACCACTAAATTTAAAATTCAATTTGAACGTGCAACTTTGAATAAGAATAATAAAAAATAGAATTTTTTATCATTTTCAAATTTCTCTTCACCCCTCAAAATTTAGGGTCAAACTGGGTTTGACCGAGTGACACATGTCACTCATTGATTGGCTTCTCTATACACCTACCACTGAACTACCATGTCACCATTTGTGCAGGCTCGATGCCACATGATGCAATCTCACTTTCTTGCATTTTTAAACTAATGTGCATCTTATTTTTGTGGGGAAGCACCATCCATCAGATTGTGACACATGTCACGATCTGAGCACCTCCTGTCTCAACTTGCTCCTGATCGCCAACTGGGACCCATCGCCACGTGAGCTACCACGTGGCACTATTCTACTAGCCACCTATTACTTATCCACCTATCACGTTAGCACCACTTCACCACTAGTTTGGGTCCCACTACCACTTGGTAACTACCCACGTTCCCACATTATTTAACATTCTTGCACTTTCTTTTTGTGGGGATGCAAGCACCGTTTGATTTTCCACATGGCGTGATCATGTTCACCCTCCATTCTGAGCACCATGTCATCACTTTGACATTTTCATTTAAAATTTTATGCTTTAACTAGCTGACGTCACACTCAGGCCCTACCTTGCACATGAACCTTGCCTCTTAAAAGGCTCTTTCTTAATGCAGTTAGCCTTTTGTGTAAAAATGTATTTAAACATTTCAAAATTCCACTATGGATGCATGTAGGACATTTCATTTTACTAGTTTTCTATCTTGTTCTATGCTTTCACTCCATTTCATCACTTTGCATGCATGGGAGTTTTTATCTTTTGAACCTGTAAATTCTTCCCTTTAGGCACTGCCTATATTCTTTGCATGTGGATTCTCTTTGCATTCATGCTTACTATTTTCCTTGGAATGCATTGGCTGGCCTCATGGCATGTGCTCTCCCTTCGATGTTGTGGAGACCCTCAGCAGGATTCATTAACACCTCCCTTATGTTGAAAATGTCCCCCTACCTTCCACGCATTATCCTGAGATTCCCTCAGAACGTGGAGCTCTGCTACTTTTAAAAATGTTGATGCCCTGCTTATTAATCTATTAATTTGCTCCTTATTTAAAATGCAAGCTCCTTTTCTTCATTGCGTTGAGATCTCCCTTATGTTTGTTCCTTCTTGTTTGGCACTAAGACTTCTTTTGCATCTCAAGCAGCTTTCTTTTACTTGGCAACTTTATCTTTTTTGTTTTGTAGGCGTGAAGGTGCTCTGCCATTTTTAAAGGCATGGGTCTATTTTTATTGCCTGTGTGCGGAGCTTTCTCTAAAAGGTGTCAAGGCTTTTACTGCATGGGTGATCTCTTTTGATTTGTGTGCTTCTGCTTTCTTTTAGTGTGGGTCACTAGATGTGCTGAATTTTGCACAAGTTTCTCCATATGGTGCCTCCATGTCATAAATGCCCTTGCAAAATACTGTTGCTCCACTTTACTTTCAACATAACCTTTCTTCATTGCAACTAAAGAAGTTTGCGTACCGACCTTTGCAATGTTGAAGATGGCATGCTTACAATCAAGAAAAATACTCATAGACCAAGCATGTAAGTGATATCACTTTCTTTTGAATTATAAAGTTGCATCTTTCTTGGGGTTTGTGTTGCTAAGAAATGCAACACATATAGCAGAAAAATTCATAGAACACATTTTTGCCTAAAGGTAATGCCCAAATGAAATGCTATGCATCTCTCCATTGACTAGAATAGGTTTAGATTTCTTTTAGAGCATGGTGTAAATCTCTAAGATGTCCCCACTTTGCTACCTTATATACCCACATTCATTAGTAAGTTTATCATAGTCATAACTAGTGGAGATGGATCCCCCCCCCACTTTTTCCATGAAAAACTTTTCTACTTTCATCATTTTGACTATCTTTGTTGTGAAGATTTGCATCTCATTCTTAAATGGTTCATTGTCAGTTCTTATCTAAATTCGTTGTATAGAGTGCAACCAAACTGGTAAACCTCCATAAGTCTATTTTGCACAATCAAAAGGTCCAATTCATGGGTTGTGCATAGAGGCTAGCTGCTTTTATAGTCTCCAAAAACCTTACCAAGTTATTTTTTCCCTCAAAATTGTACTGACATCTCTTAGGCTCATGCATGTTCCGAAAAACATATGTCTCAATAACATCCAATCCACCAGCCTTAGATTTTGTAATTAAATCAAGCCATATTTGATAAATCTTTTACAATGATTCCCTCATATCAAAGTGCCTTCATCTCTAAACATCACATCAGTTTGATATCGATTAGTCGGGCCCTGAAACGGGTCTAGCTAAAAAAAAAATCATTTTCAAACAACTAATACTCAAAACTAATGCATTGACCATCTGATGCTGATTAGAATCAAGTTTGACCACTGAAAACCACTTTTAAAGTTCATTTTTCAATGTTCATCCAACTATCAAATATGCGCCAAGAGGTCTAATGACTGGCCTTAAAAATTGACCCAAACAATTGATCAAGCTCTAAAAATTGGCACATTGAATCTTTGTTCCACATACTTTCACCCTGTCAGATCTTGTCTCATGAAAAATTCAAGGTCAAAAGATATTGACCATCAAATTCACCCCTTCAAAATTACCTGCACAAGAACATGTCAGAAAGCAATACTAGGTTCAGAATTGACTTCAAAAACTAGTTAAATTGATAGTTGGAAAAATGAAACTCGGGGCACTGGTTCTTTGTGATGAGGACAATATGAATATGAAATTTTGGCACATGAAAAATCATAGGACACAAATGGCGGACGTTAAAAGTGGGCTACTTGGAATTTTGCAACTAGGAACACTGACTAAAAAGTGATTTTTAAAAATGGAATTGACCTCGAAAAGTGTGCATACGGATTCGTCAAGACTTACAAACTGACACACTTGAAGTTTTTCAGAGGACAACATAGTGGTACAATCCACTCAATCTCACCAATCATGAATTAGGAGTTATAATGCAACAAATAGGGGTACTAAAAAATTTGCAAATCCTGACACCAGTAAAAAGATAGAAATTGCATTTGGAATTGCATTTGAAAACTAATCAAATAGATTCATCATAAGTTGAAACTTGAAACATAACAAGTCTCTGACATGTACAATGCAACACAAAAGGAATTTTAGCATTCGATTTGACTGGTCAAAAGTTATAACATGTCAAAAAGGGCTTCCCAAAATTTTGAACATTTCATATCAGCAGGTCCATTGAAAACTGACCAACTTTGAGGGATTCAAAACCTAGTCAAATGGACCCAAAATTACTCGAAATCTGAAAATTAGGTTCTTGGATATGGAAACTAGACACTCCCCAAGTGATGGGTCATGACACAATTCTAAGTGTGAGATATTAAGGTGCAAATACAGCCTCCTGTCGTTGTTTGACACTTGGGATAAAATGCAAATTTGATAAATGCTCAAAACAGGACTTCACAAAATGGCTTGGAATGTCAATTTATCATTATGAAACACTTAGACATGTTGAATGAAAGGTGCTAGAAGAATTGAACACCTCTTAGGCCTCAACTTGACAGCTAGGTACATTAGCATTTGAAAGCGTTTATAGGGCTCAACTTCTTCAGTAGTGCTGAAAATTTAGGCTACAATTTTGAGCGCCAACACTCTCTTTGTATGTGAATCACCTTCAAAAATAGATTCTAATTCTTTCTAAATTTCATGAGATGTTTGAGATGACTTTACATGAATATATTCATTCTCTAGAAGAGGTGATAGTAGGGCTTCTCTAGCTCTCATGTTTCACATGAATAGATCTCTCTCTGCTTCACTACATTCTTCAATATTCTCTTCTTTCACAATCATCTTCTAACTCTTTGTCAAGATCCAATAACTTGGACCCATGCACAATAGATGATTCTTCATCTCTCCTTCCAAGTGTCATAATTGGCCCCATCAAATCTAGGACTATCCTTTCTAAAAAGATTCACCATCGATCTCCCAAAGTTGTTAAGCTTATCCTTCAAGGACCTAATTCTCTAATATCAATTGTTAGAATATATAGTCCACCAATATAACTGAGGGGGGTGAATCAGTTATCCCACTAATATCACAATTATCAACCTTATTAAAATTTAACAATATGAGAAATATAATCAAAAAAATCAACAAGATACTCAAACACAATAACACCAAATATAATAACAAGGAAAACCCTTGATTAGAGGTTAAACCCTAGTGGGGATGGTACCCACAAGATGATGTACTAGTATAAATATTTCTTGTTAGAGGATGCACCCTGTTAGGAGTCTATAACAACATTCAGTACATATTACTCCCTATTAGGAGACTTTAAATCCCTGTTATGAGATTCCACCCATGTTAGGAGTTATGGCAACCCTCTTAGTAGTTGTGGAAGATAGCTAGACCCACTACCCAAATAGCTTCAAGGGAAAGACCAATGAACCCACTATCCAAATGATCTTTGTATTATTCCTTGTAGAATAATAGAAATGAATAGTACTTCCTTCCTCTGTCCTATCAACCAGACCTTTGCTCCTTTTGATCTTGTAACTAGATCACAAAACTCACATCTAGTAATTCCTTGGTCACTTACTCACATTTAGCAAGCACTCTATTAATTTTTGCACTTTTAACTTCATATAATATTGGATATTACTTAATAACAAGGAAAATATCTTTCCTTTACACCATATCTTCAAAATAATTCCTTGAGTCAGCCTTGAGGCTTTTCCAATTAATTATAATAAGATGATTTATTAATTACAATTAAAATAGCATTGTTGGCTCACATTCTATACAAAAATTCACACATGCAAAACTAGGGCTTGTACACTTGCTTATGTCACCAATAAACTATATTGTTTCACCATCTAACCATGCATCTCTTCATTTCATCTTTGATGTAAGATAGTGAACAAACATCAAGAACTACTTTCCTAATACTCTATTTCTATACTACTCTATGTAAATTTCCATGAACATTGAACTACATCATTAGGACATTCTATTGAATATGTCCATGATCATATATCACTAGACAAGGAAAACCTTGTTCATACAAAAAATAGCTCTCTTTGTTAGTTTGCCAATCTTCACAAACTTACTACAATGTTGACATCAATGACAAACACAATAATGAGTTAAAAATGTCAATACTCTCTCAAAGTAGTATAATAAACATTCATGTTGACAATTTTTAGAAATTTTTCCAACTCTCCCTTCATGATTTGTGACAAAGGCTTAACTATCTCCTGTATACTATAAGTTGAGTGGTTGTATCAACAATTGATAAATCGGTCTTTTGGTGCAACATCAACCTCATTGTAACAAGTGGTATCAGATCTTGGTCACAAGTTTGAATCCTTAGACCCTTGGGTAACACTGAGAGGGAGATTGTTAGAAAATTTTCTAGCTCTCCCCTCAGAATTCGTACCAAGGGCCTAATCACCTCCTATGTACTTTAAGTTGAGTGGTTGTATCTAGCATTGATTGATCAGTATTTTGGTGCAATGGAAACTCCACTCTAACAAGAAAATCCTTTCAAGGATCTTGGCACAAAATTTGTTAGTGATATAAATAAGTGCTCTAGCTCAAATGAGGAGAATGTTGAAGAATAAAAGAAAAAGACATTGAACATCAAAGGATTGATTAGGAAAGAAAGAAAGTAGAGGAAGACAAAAAGAAGGAAGAAAGAGAAAGGGTAGTAGTAGGAAAAGGTAGAAGAGGACAAGTTAAATAATTCTTAGAGAATTGTGATGCAAGAATCAACATTTTTTCCTAATCTAAAACATGTAGGGAGAGAATATAGTAAAGTAGACTTTTAGAATGAGGCTAACATACCCTATGTTGCACTAGAGATTATACCTATTCTAGAAGTTACCCTAGCAATAGTAGTTACTACATTTCCTATAGTATTTGATGATGATGATGATGACTAGAAGGGTCTGATGGCTTCATTGAGTAAATTGTTGAAGAAGAAAAAGTCTATCAAGACTTTAGAAAGAACTTTGGCAGAAGTTCTAGAGAGAATGAAAAATATAGTATAGACAAGTATTTTTGAACCAATCATTCATAAAAAAGCTATATAAATGATAAGAACATTCGATGTGGAGTTCTCTACTTTTTATTAAATTGCTTCAGTGCAAGCTTAGACTAATCATGATGCAGCACTATTTGGTACAGTATGCACAAATGTTAGAAATGATTTGGAAACTATGAATGTTTGCATCAAGGAGATGAGGAAGAGAATAGATGTAGGAAATAAATTATATGGACAATTCACAATTTCATAAAATTACTTAACAAAATTTGATCAACAGATCAAAGGAAGAATGAGTGAGCTTCAAACAATCATTTTCAAATTGCAACAGCTAGATGTAAGCATTGGAGACACTCAAGTAAAAATGGAGGCAGTTCATAATGCTATCAGAGGCATTTAATTTGAAAAGGAGAATGCAATAAAGAAAATATTTTCCCTTAGAGAATGTTTATCTCCTAAGGTTAGAATTTTGTAGAGGTAATTTGAGGAGTGTCTTATAGCAAAGGCATCCTATGGAAAATTCACCTATATAGATTTGAGTGCAATATAAGTTGTATCTATTAGAAAGAATTGTCCACCAAGATAACTAAGAGGGAGGGGGGGTGACTTAGTTATCAAATAATAAAAGCATTTATCAACCTTAAACAATTTTATCCATTCAACCAAAGTAAATAGAAACCATAACAAGATGCACATAAACAATTACACCAAATATGTTAACTAGGGAAACTCTTGATCAAAGGGAAAACACAAGTGGGAATGATGCCCACAAAATGATGTACTAATATAAATATTCCTTGTTAGAGGATGGACCCTGTTAGGAGCCTATTACAACATTTAGTACATATGAATCCCTATTATTAGACTTTGAATCCTTGTTAGAAGATTCCAACTCTATTAGGAGTTGTGATAACCTGGTTAGGAGTTGTAGAAGATAGAAGGACCCACTATCCAAATAGCTTCTTGGGCAAGATCACCAAACTTACTATCCAACTGATCTCTCAAGTATAACTTTTAGAATAATTAAATGTATTGTACTTTAACTCCTTCCCTTTGTCCTATCAATTGGAGAAATCATTGTCAGACCTTGTAGACTAGGTCATGAACCTCGGATCCAAGTATCCAATTTTGGATCACACAATTAAACCTTAGAAATGAAGATTCCTTCACCTTCACTTTTCTCTTCTCAACTTCCCACTCTGCTCTTCATGTTTCTTACAATCACCTTTCTTTCATTACATCATGATAGAGGAAAATGCCCTTCCTTTATACTAAATCCATAAAACAATTCCCTGAATTAGTTGTTACACCTTCTTAATTAATTATTATAGGACCACATTAATAAGATGTTACACTTATTGATAACTTTAATCTTTCACCTTTAAACTTAAATAACTTTTTGTACACATATCATTATGATGAGTGAGCTTAGCCATGTCATCATTGACATGTCTTTTTTACAACTTTAACTTTGTCTTCTTAGAATATCAACTCTACTAAGAGATATAACAAGTTTACAAGAACATGCCTCTATAAACTCTATCTTAGAATAGTCTATTGGGACTCAAAAATGAAGCCCTGATTTTGAGTATCATCCTAAAAACTAAGCCCTATAAGCATTTTTTAATGCAGGTGTACTCAGCTATCCTTTTGAGGCCTAAGAGGTGTTTAATGTTTCTAACACCTTTCATTCAATATATCCATGCATTCCATGAAGATAAGTTGGCATTCTGAGTCATTCCATGAAGTTTCATTTTGGGCAATGTCCAAATCTACATTTTTGCTTGTGTCAAATAGTGATAAGAGGCCTAGTTTGTATTTGAATATCTTGCACCCCATAATGTTTCATGACTTGCCTCTTTGGTAATGTTTAATATCCATATTGGAGAGGCTATGTTTCAGATTTTGAGTCATTTCAATTTGTTTTGACTAGGTTTTGAATCCCTCAAAGTCAATTATTTATTGTTGTCATGCTAATGTAAATTGTTCAGAATTATGGGAGGCCCTGTTTGACTAGTTATAACTTTGACCAAGTTGACTGAAATGAGATTATTCCTTTTTCATTTCATTTTAGAGGTTAGATAATTGTTATGTTTCTTATTTAAGCTTATGACAAATCTGGTCGATCAATTTTTGAACGTGATTCTCAATGCAATTTGTAAAGTTTGTGGTGTCATAAAGTGCAAATTCATTGGTACCCATGTTTGTGATGTCATAACCCTTAATCCATGATAGGTGAGAGAAAATGGATTTTTTTGTTGCATTCTATTCTAAAAATTCTTTAAGTGCGCCAAATTGCAAGTCTTGATGAATCCATTTGCACACTTTCTCAAGTCCATTTTATTTGCAAAAATCACTTTTCTACCAATGTTTCTAGTCTTCAAATGAGTAGCCCACCTTGACCACTTGCCAAATTTTCCTTGTTATTTTTTATGAGCCCAAATCCTACATTTATACTCTCCTCCTAACAATGAACTAATTCGCTAGTTTTTGTATCCCCAACTTTTAGTTTGACCTATTTTCGAAGCTGAAACTTAATGTGATTTATGGTTTTTTGACATGTTTTCTTGTAGGCAATTCTGAGAAGGAAACTTTGATAGTCATTTTCTTTTGACTAAAAATTTATCATGAGACGAGATTTTCTAGTATGCAAGGATGTGGCACAAAGAAGCAATATGTCAAATTTTAGAGCTTGATTAGGTGTTTTTTGTTAGTTTTTAAGGGTACTCAAAGGACCCCTTGGCATGAAGTTGAAAATTTACAAAAAAGAGGTAAATTGGGTTTTTAAGTCTTTTTCAATGGTTAAATTTGTTTTCAATCACATGCCATATGTGCACTAGATTTATTTGATATGTCATTTTTTCAAACTTCTCAACACTGCCTCTATCGCTGCATGCCTCATAACATTCCAGCAAAAGTTAAAGTTATTGAAACTTTGGCCTAATTGGGTTCAACTCTTTTTCAAAAACACATCTAAATTTGTGTCATCTCCAAGCTTGTGTGGAGGAATTCAGCCTAAGAAAGATTGATTGCAAAGGGGAGGCAATTGTTGTTCATTGTAGAGCCCATAACTTGCATTTGTAGATTTGTGATTAAAATAGAAAAGGAGGAGCCTAAATACTAATGATTCATGTTGTTTATAACAATGGATTTGGAGAATCCTATGGTGTCAATGGAGGGATAAGGAAAGTTGAATCAAGGGAGAGTTTTTGACCTTTTAAATCAAATACAACCTCAAAATGAGTTGCTTCTTGAATGCATAGACAAAATAGAGCTTCATGGCATAAAATGGTATGGATAAGTACTCAAAGACATTCATGAGACCAAATATTTTCTACAACATCTGAAGGAGATGTCATTTGAATAATTGTTTGAATATGTCTATGGGTGGAAAAGAAATAAAATATATTAGAGTACAAATAGAAAGGAAGTCACAGAGTTATACAAGGATTGCTAAGTTTTTTAATCCCATATTCATGCCACGGGAGGCTTTTTAGCTTTTTAAATATCCTAAGATAACTTTAGTAGGTGTCTTAAAGGTGAATGTGTTTTGACAAGCACCTCAAATACACAATGGGCCTAAGATATTTCAAGTGCACACAAACAAAATTTTGAGCCAATATGTAAACCAAAAAGATGATGTCAGCATGAAAGATGATGCCAGCATGATGTGGACTATTTGGATGAATCAAAGATTGACACATGGTGCTAGTAGGATCGATTTGGATGAATCTAATAGTGATATGTGGTAGAGGACCCCAAACTTGGCACACTTCCTGAGGTAGTGAGATGGCAGACAATGCCACATGTCACGACATCACTATATTGCAATGATGTGGCACTATATTTAGGTGTTATGTGACATAGAAACTGATGACATGGCATAGCAATAAAGCGGTGATGTGGTGCTTCCAATTAGATGCTAATGTGCACTAAAATGTGATGCCAAGGTAGGAGAATCCCCAAAGAATATGTCCTAGCCCCCTACTATAAAATCACGCAACGGAAACACAATAATAGGAAGAAATAACACAAGATATGATACCAAATCACAATAATATATTCATAAAATATAACTGATTACATACAATGTGCCAAGTTATAAGGCATCCTCAATTATAGCCAAATACAAAGCAAGTAATAGTTCTAAAAGATCCCTCAAGATCCAATCCCAAACCCTAGCTAGTCCAGATCCACACTCTAGTAGAAACCCACAAGGGAGATCTCAACTTGTGCTTGAAAGCCCACCAAGTTATCTCCTCATTTTCCAAGCCATAGCTACTAGCTCTACTCCAACTTCATCCAAGTGTAAACTACCTCACATTCAGTGCTCTGTTCACACATTCAAAACTCCATCACAATCCTGCTATAAACTGCCTCACATTCAGTGCTCTGTTTATAGACTTAAGGAAACTTGCTCTTCAGTTACTTCCCAGACCCACTCCTCTTCTGAGTGAATGAATAAACACTAAATACTTTCCTACAACCCCTAAATATACCAATCTAAGCCACAAGTTTTCCCAAAACACAAATTAAATGCAAATACATAAATTAAACGCCAAAGTCGGCCTCCTACAATAATTACATTCCTAAAATCGATGTCTTAGTAAAATTGTGATATCTCCAAGATCCAAATGAATTAGAACTTGATCTTGGAACCATAGGTAGAAGTATAGGCCCTCTCCAATATCTAAAATTTTCATCCTTTAACTCATTGTGAAAAATTAGTTATATATCCTAAAATAGACACCAAATTCCCAAACCATGCCAAGCAACCAAAGACCATGCCAAGCTCCATAGACTATGTTGAGTTCCAAAGTCCATGCTGAGAAACCAAGGACCATGCCAAGCTCCCAAGATCATGATGAGCTCCCTAGAGCATGTCGAGCTCCATAGACCATGCTTAGCTCCCTAAACCATACCGAGCTCCATAGACCATGCTAAGCTCCCAAAACCATGCCAAGCTGCATAGACCATGCCAAGCTCCCTAGACCATGCTGAGCTCCATAGACCATGCTGAGTTCCCTAGACCATTCCAAGCTCCAAAGACCCTCCAAAGAAACTACTAAGCCTCCTCCTATTAACTCCAAAGTTGTCACCAAGTAAATCCAAGATGTTCCTACATCAAACTCCCAAGGTAAATAGAAAAGTGTGTCCCACACTTTGATGCCCAAAGAAAGAGCAACAACCAACTTCATCTCCACCAAAGGCTTCCACTCCAATAGGGATAAGAAAACCAATCCGCACATCATCCACATCCACATCATTCTATCAAACACCAGAATCTCATCCAACCAATCATCATGCTCACTCCTAGGAACAAATTGAACATAATTCTTCATCAACAAACCCCCATCCATATCAACAACTAGTGAATCCATGCCAGCAGCAACCAACTCCACATCAGTGACAATATGAAGATCTCCATCAACACATGCCAAACTCTCAACACCAACTATCTCATTGCTCACAAAAAGATGCTCGGCAACACACAACTCACCACCAAAAGTGACCAGATCATCCATGACCAAGCACTTTGCAATTTCCATGTCAAACTCAACCAACTGATCATGAAAACCAACCTTTATCCTAGCATCAGCAAGGTTAGGAATATCCTCAACAACAACTTCCAACTATTCTACAAGTTTTGTATTAGACTCCACAAAGTGATCAACAAAACCCAACTCTTCCACCTCAACCTTGTTATGCCATCTTCTCTCACAAACAAGTCTCTTAATTGGCCAAATGACTCTCTTTTGGATCGGTAGACTCCAACTCCATAAATAGCTATGGAATTCCTTCCTTGCCCCATCCTTAACATGATTAGCCAAGCTAGCTTCAAATCAAGCAGTCATCTCAGAAAACCTTCTCTCCACCACATCAAACCTCCTCTCCACCACATCATGGAGATTTGCAAGCATCTCAGGGTCCAATCCTCTCAGAGCCATCTTGCAAGATCTTTGAAAACCCTCTGTAACAAATCCTTCCCACACTCCTTGTGACAACCTTGAATTGTTTGAAAGTTAGATCACAACCTACCACATTGCATGAACAATTAGGAACCACATTACAAGTCTAGGACCACAGATCCCATAATCCAAAAACTCTCTACGATCATGCCTCATCAAGATCAAACTTCCATCTTCACATCCATCGATAAATTTGCATGTCCTCCCAAGGTCCTGGTGTAAACTTCCTTAGCTTCAACGATCTGTCTACACACTCAAGAAAAACCTTCACTCTAATACCACCTAACATAGTGCAAGGTAGAAGAATCCCCAAAGGATATCTCCTAGCCCCCTACTATAAAACCACACAGCGAAAACACAATAAAAGGAAGCAATAACATAAGATCTGATACCAAATCACAATAATATATTCATAAAATATAATTGATTACATGCAATGTGTCAAGCTATAAGGTCTTCCCAATTATAGCCAAATACAAAGCAAGTAATAGTTCTGCAAGATCCCTCAAGATCTAATCCCAAACCCTAGCTAGTCCAGATCTACACTATAGTAGAAACCCACAAGGGAGATCTCAACTTGTGCTCACAAGCCCACCAAGCTATCTCCTTATTTTCCAAGCCATAGCTACTAGCTCTGCTCCAACTTCATCCAAGTATAAACTACCTCACATTCAGCACTCTATTCACACATTCACAACTCCATCACAATCCTATTGTAAACTCCCTCACATTCGACGCTATGTTCATAGACTCTGGAAAACTTTCTCTTTAGCTACTTTCGACACCCACTCCTCTTCTAAGTGAATGAATAATAACTAAAGACTTCCCCAAAACCCCTAATTATACCAATATAAGACACAAGTCAACCCAAAACACAAATTAAATGCAAATACATAAATTAAATGCCAAATTCGGCCTCCTACAACAATTAACTTCCCATAATTTATGTCTTAGTAAAATTGCAATATCTCCTAGCTCCAAATGAATTAGAACTCAATCTTTGAACCATAGGTAAATTTATAGGCCCTCTTCAATATCTAAAAGTTTCATCCTTTAACTCATTGTGAAAAATTAGTTATAAAGCTAGAAATAGACACCAAATTCTCAAACCATGCCAAGCAACCAAAGACCATGCCAAGTTCCAAAGACCATGCCAAGCAACCAAGGACCATGCTGTCATGTCCCCTTTTCAAATAATTAAAAAATAATAATCATTGCTACGGCAGGCCAGGCCCAAGAAAGTGAAGTTTCGAAAAAAGAGGGTTAATCTTTGGAAACCGTTGGACTAATAAATGAAAATTAATATTAAAATATGTTTCATTAACCTCTCTTGGATGTGAGTTACATTTATGCCCTCTTTTAAGGGGGTTTGGAGGCATTTTGGGCACATTCCAGAACTTGATTTTGCTGATTTCTTTGTTATTCTTCAGAGGCTACCAAACCTGTGGAGAAGGAGACCCAAGAATGGGAGTTTGCAGGTTTCCAGGGAGACCCAAGAATGGGAGTTTTCAGGTTTCTAGGAAGGCTAAGGATGGGAGTTTGAAGCCATTCCATGTGCATGCTCATACAGAGTTTGCCTTTGTGCTGAACAGTGTAGATTTGTGGGTTTTTGGGTGTGTTTTTTGCATGAGTTTGGTGTTTTCAGTTGAGCATTTCATATCAGTTTTGGTTGCTGCTGTATTTCAGACTTTAAGATGTTAAATTAGAGCTGAATATATGTATTGGGATGTGATTAAACTTCTGAGATATTTTATTAGTGTTTTTGTGGTGTTTCCGGGCATTTTTGTGTCAATTTCGGGAGCCCGATGAGCATAGTTTTTGTCCTACATTTGTGAGCTGCTGTATAAAGGCTATATAGATATGAAAATTTCATTTTGTAGGCTGTTATGCTGCTGAAATTTCTGTAAAAAATGTCCATTTTCAGATTTATTAATAATAGGTGAAGCTGTGAAGCTTTTGGCACCATTTCTGGCATACCCGATTTGGGGTTTCTTGAGAAATTTGGAGGATCTTTGTGATATTAGTTGTTTGATCTTAAAGATCTGATTAAAGGTTGGAAATATCATACAAAAATCAGAAAAGGGACATTTCACATGCCGAGATCCCAAGACCATGTTGAGCTACATAGACCATGCCAAGTTCCCTAGACCATGCCAAGCTCCATAGATCATGCTGAGCTTCCTAGACCATGTCGAGCTCCATAGACCATGTCCAGCTCCCAAGACCATGTCGAGCTGCATAGACCATGTCAAGCTCCCTAGACCATGCCGAGTTCCATAGACCATGCTAAGATCCCTAGACCATGCTGAGCTCCAAAGACCCTCCAAAGGAACTACTGAGCCTCCTCCCATGAAATCCAAAGTAGTCACCAAATAAATCCAAGATGCTCCTACATCAAAATTCCATGTATCTCAACATCGTTATTTCACAATGACATAGCAACATGCTAACTAGGATAGTGACATAGTAAATAATGATGTGGTAGGCATGTAGTAGGATAGGGCACTAATAGAAATGTGATGTGTAGTACCCAAGTGGCAGGTGTCAGTTGACTCTGCAATAGATGGACCAATCAAAGTGTGACATGTGTCATAGCTCAGTCAAATAGGTTTGACCTCAATGGAAATTTGGATGGAAAAATCAAACTATCTAAAGTCATAATTTTGCATTATTTTTAATTTCTAAATGTGTAGAAGGAATGTTAAATAAATTTTTATTTAAACCTATGATTCTGACTTTAGGTAAAAGTCAAATATTTGTTGAGATGCAATTTCAAACCCATGATAGGAGCCTAAAATTCAAACTAAGATTATAGGTGTTTTTGGTGAGGAAGTATGGCACTATTATATATCACTAGAATCAGGAGAGAATGAATTTTCCATTTCTAGAGTTTTTTTTGCACAGGAATCCATTGGTTCAAGTTATACAAGGTTTTGTCCCAAGTATCCATTCTTCAGTTTCCCTTAATTGGGGCAATTAAAATTTGATTTTCAATGAAATGGTGAACTAAGTGAGCATAAAAAGCAGTAAAAATAAAGTTAGGGGTGAAATTTGTTACATCCAAGTCCGTTAAATGGAGGTTTTATCACTATTTTAGATGCATTTTAGATATTTTGGTAACACAAGTTTGTTATAGAAAAATGATGAAAATCATATCACATTTCATGGGTAGAAAGATGAGAGATATTTTACAATAGTAGGGAATGAAGATTCAAGTAGACACATGTCACTTCTAGATCAGATCTAGGATTTCATTATTTTCCTATATCTTTCTCTTTCTAATTCATTGTAAGGGTTGGTTCCAATTTGTTTGTGAGACCATATTGTTGGATCTAGAGCTATGATTCCACCACATTCTTCAACATATTTCTCTCATATGAATACTAGTAGTTAAGCTAATATAGCTATTTTTGATCTATTTAATGGTTTTATGAATTTTTTTACATGCATCCAAATGCACAGTTTCAAAGAAATCAATAAAAATGAGCATGAATCTCTTAGTTCCATTTTGATTCTTGTCTCCTATATTTGTAATCTACAATGTTTTGAGGTATAGGGACAAATAACTTAGACCCATTTGCATCCCCTTAAGGTTGTATGTCTAATATTTTTTTTGCTGGAATAAAGGACCAAGTAAATGCCTAATATATTTGATAGGGTTGTTGGTTATTTGAGAAGAATACTTCATGAGAATTAGGTCTTTATGAACACCTATGTCTAATTCACAAAGTGATAACATAGATCTGATATCTTGATGTATGGGATATGTCATTGGTATCACAGACGTATGTGTGAGATTTGTGGAACTACCCAATAGATAAGGCACTAATTAGCTACAGTATCAACTTGTTCTTATTGTTTCATATTTGGGGTTTTGTTGAAATCATATTTAATCAATCATCCATTTCTTTTTCTATTTAAGAGTTAAAAGGATGCCCGCACTTATTTTATCAATTTCTTAGGTCATGTTATTAGCTATTTCATGTTTTGGATCTTTACATAAGTATTAGATGATTAAGGGTTTTATCTACTTTGTTAGATTCAAGTGTATGTTTTACCACAGGTACCATATAAGTGAATCTGAGGTCCACCTAACTAGATTTTGCAGAGTTGAAAGTAGAAGAAGGGTCTAGCCTTATAGTTGGTCTACTATCTGAAATGGTATGTTGAAAATGGGAAGTATCTACCCCTAGATGTATCTTGTTCTCATCGATATAATTTGAAACTATGATGTAAACTCTATCTCAGAATAGTCTTCACCAAAACTTGCATAACTTCTTCCAAACTTAATATCTTATGCTTCCAAGGTTAGTTATGTTGGTCTAATTTTTTATAGTGTAGAGAAATTCTAAAAAAATTGGTCAAAAAATCCTTTAATCCTTGTATCTTGCAGATTATGGTTTTTTTCCTTGTAAATTTTCAAATTTTGTGTTACCTTAATCATGCCCTAGTTTATGTGTTGCTTGAATCATATTAAATTCTTGAGGTTTTTCATCAACATAGTCATTAAATTACCCTAAGTCTATTAAAACCCTAGGTTATTTTTCAAATTTTTGAAAGGGTTTGCAAAGCACCTGAGTTCCTCCTTTTACGATCTTATGATGTTAAGGTTTCCTGTAAGAATGAAATACTTTCTTGCTCATGTTTCTATGGTCATGCTTCACCAAGTGGCGTAAGGGAGTAAAGGAATTCATGTCTCATGGGGATACAATTGTACATTCTAATATAGCAGAGTGGTTCACTTTGGGGTCCTCCAATCATATGATTGGTCATTACGTAGAGAGGTGTAAAGGTTTTTTATGCTTTGAAGATAGGCTTAAGGTTCCATGAAAAAGGAGTGCGTCAAAGTATTTTTGATCATATGTTGTTCTGTTAAGCGTATAAGCATAACAAGTTTAAAAGTGACTATGTCAGATGGCTTTATGGGAATATGAGTAAAGTGTTGAGTAGATGGATGCAAAGGTCTTATGGTTTTATCTATGCACTTATGTTACATTGAATGGCATAAAGGTGTAATATCATGAGATAGTGTAAAGGATGGCTCATGAGAAGACATAAAGTGGTTTTATAGTTCTATGTGTAAGAGGGACTCGTAAGAACAAAGTAAAGTTTAACTTTGTTTACATGCCTTCACTACCTTGCCTCACAAGTAACCATAAAGTAATTTTATAAAGAGGATTGTGTTGTGTGGGGCCTGTTGAATTTTTAGATGGGCCCTAATGAGAATAAATCAAATGGTGATATGTCACACATGTCAGATGGGCCCAGCCCGCATGGAAGATGACTTAAGTTTTTCATTTTGTATGTAGCTAAAATCAACGGTGATGTTCTTTTTCCATTTTAATGAGATCTTATCTAGGTCATTGATAAGTGAAAAGAAAAAATTCTCATTACATCCTTATGATTACATGGTCATCGTATGAATAAAGAGTTGTTTCATCCTTTTCTGCATGGTTAAAAGCTAAGTCTAAGAGTATAAGCATAAAAGAGAGATGGGGGAATGAAAAGAAGGCTTTACACTCGTATGAGAAGGGAGAAATAAAAGAACAGGATGTAAATTATAAAGGTTTCCTAGTGTTACGAGGATAAGGTAGCCCGTGTGGGTGTAAAAGGAGAATAAATAAAGTGAAAGCATTACAATGCCATAGGTAAAGCCTTAAGTGTATGAATGGAGGATGGATGTGTAAAGTGTTATGATGCTTGGAATGTTGAAATGAGCATAATAGTGTAAAGAAGTTTTTTAGAGGCTCCGGTGGTATGTGTCTCTATGAGCATAAAGGGTAAATTGAAAGGTGTAGTCAATGTTTTACACTGGTAGGAGCAATGTGTTCAAGCGTAAGCACATAAGGATCTGATAAGAAGGTTTGAGATTATATGGTATGAAGGGTTGCATAAGAGTGTAAAAGGAATTTCAATGTAGTGCTTAAGAAACCCTAGCACTTCTATGCTTGGAGCATTTTGAAATATCATCGAACAGAGGTAAAGGCTTCCTAAGTGTATTTCTTGGGTTATAAAGATTGAAGGTTTTTGACTCAGTGTGCAAATAGAAGACTAAAATTGGAAAAGAGAGCAGCTAAGGTGTCATGCCAATTCAAAAAAAAATTACAAGTTCACTATAGCCAAGTAAAATAGAAAGCTAAAAAGTATGTCAGGGTCAAATTACATGGTTGATATACTTTTCTAACACCTCACAGGAATGGTTTTAAAGCTCGTGCATGAAAAATTAATTTAAAAAGCTAGTAGATTGCATGATTAAACCATAAAGATTTGATTGAACATCATAATATTTTCCATTTTGAAGAGCTCATGTTTTCTATTCTAAAATTCTCCAGGCATCCATAGCTTTATGATTTGTGTGTTACTATTGCGAGAGTTTGAGATATAATTTGCAGAGAAAATGGCCAACATGGAAGTTGAAGAGGTTCCTATCGAAGAAGTAGAGGTTGAAGATGAAGGTGCAAGGAAGAAGGGTGATGTAAAAACAAAGAATTCAAGGGTTAGGAAGCTAATCAAGCACGCAAAAGACCAGCTAAAAATTCTTCCAGGGTCATCCAATGCAATTTCAGCAAATGACCATATTTTCAAAGACCCTTACTTCCTAGTCAAGGATGCAAAATGCTCTAAGATTGATGGTTTTAATCTATTTTTATATTTCTACCAAAATAAAACTGAAAACATACCAGTCTATAACCCATGGAAAAGGAACATGGAAAAATTAATATTCCCAGAGGTCTTTGTTGATGTGGACTTATTAAAGGCACTAATAAATTCTTACAATCCAATCACTAGGACATTCCATAGGCATAATGGGAGTTTTTTGGTTTGGAAGGACTAATGGATGTGCCCATAGACATTACAGATTTACAAGGGAAATTTAGGAGGAATAAGACCTATTTTATGAAAAATGTGATGCTGCCCCACATCCCTTACAATGTTAAAAAGGCAAGGCTGATTCCAAAGAAGGTATAGGATCACTTACCATTGAGAAAATTCAAAAATTATTTCAAGAATATTGTATATGGACTGCACAAAGTTCTAGGAAGTGATGGTGCAGAGGATTGTGTATATGGTTCATTATTTTTGATGGCATGTTGCATACAAGACACTTTCCACAATAAAGAATATGATTATGTGGCATTCATCATGGATAGCATGCATCACCAAATTGTCAATGCCAAGAAAGGAGAGATGGACTTCAAATTCCACCATTACTCATTGCTGATCCACTTTATTTTGTACAAGAACATTGGTTACATCAACCAAGACTTCATCGATCAAACTTCTAATGAATTTGGTGAGTTACCTGTGCAACGATGGACTGGCATTTGGGAAAAGAACTTTCATTATTCAAATACAAATATATTTTTCAATTTTTTTAGTTATATGATTATGAGAATGGTGGACCATACTTTCTTTAGGGCCCCAAATATTTTGAAAACATTGCTCAAACCTTCTTTTTTGGATGAGAAAACTAAATTGGATCACAATTGGGGTGACATATTTTTGTTTAAAGAATGTACATTGATGAGAGTTTATGCATGCCCATAGCCACCCCATTTATTGCCCAAATGTTTACCCACTAGGTTAGCTATTATTGAATTCTTTTGGCAATTTCTATTAATGAACAAAGAAATGATCCCTCCTTCTCTGCACAAACCCATATTTTTTGTAGAAGTTTTAAGGTAGGAGATTTTAGAATTGGGAAAAATGCCTATGAAGAGCTGAGTAAGTACCTAGGTCGATAGAAGTTTGCTACTAGGCCATATAGAATATATGACCTAGATAATTACATCACAAATGAGATTAAAGCCTTAAGGGGTTACATTCTACCTCCTAGCAAGCCAATCCCTGTAGAAGATTTGATTGCAAACATAGTAGCAATAGGGGAGGTTGATGAGCTGCTAGGAAAATACTATGAAATAAGGAAGGCAGAGGAGGCTTTAAAGAGGACCAAACCTAATTTTAAAGGATTTTATATAGAGATTCCATACCCTGATAATTTGAGAAAGATGGTAGAAAACTTTGATTATATCATGTCTCAAATGCCAAATGAGCCAGAGGGAGAGGAGGGCATTGTAAATAGAGAATCCCCTATGCCAAATGTGCAATTGGAGGTTGATTTTGAGGAGGAGTAGCCATCATCTTCAACCTAAGTGCTAAAAGGAAGCAAGATGAAACAAATAATGCACATCCCAAAGAGGGTGGTGAGTAGGGTTGTGCAAGTAATGCTAGGAAATTACCAATATTTTGCTGACATCGGGCAAAATTACTTGCATCAAAGGGAAACAGAGGTAGGAAGAGCCTCTAATGATCTACAAATTGTAGCTTCTAGGTTGGATGATAGACTCATCCAATGTGAAAAATTTATGGAGGATGATGATTTCATTAAATCATCAAAATTTAAAATTTTTTTGTATAAAATAAAACAAAATGAGCTCACATTTAGCCTCATGCCAGGAGAAGATCCTGAGACGAATAAAGAATTGGTTGATAAATTGTTGGCTTATGATCCAGATAGTGAAACAATGACCCCTATAAAAGTTAGGGAGTTGTTGCATAGGAGTGGTATGATTTTGCAAATTGGGACATTGAGAGAGCTTTTGTTCTTGATCAAATGAGGATACAAGGCAAAGCAATCAGCTATAAAGCCAATAGCAGTAAAGGACTGAAGAGGGGGTCAAGATTCAATATAGACACAAAGACCCTAGTAGTGTGGAGTGTTTCCCCTGACACCAAAAAGCCTAAAATGGTGGACATATAGGAGACTACACAGGGCAACATGATTATTTGGACATTAGATAATATGACTAGAAAAGAGATCTCTAGCCTGGTCAAACACTTTGCACTCATGAATGAGGCAAAGGTAGATCAAATTGAGGATAGGTTAGCTATTGCATATAATGAATGTCGAGATGTCAAAAATTTGTATGAGGAGGAGCTCAAGATGAGCTATGTGCAAAATTACAGGATAGAGAAGTTGGAAGGGAAAATTTAGAGCTTAGAAGTAGAAGTGGCATCCCTAAAAGATCAACTCAAGACTATAGTGGAGGCAGAACATGCACCTAGACATGTGGAAGAGGTAAAGCACACTATGGAAGTAGAAGCCCAAACAGAAGATATACCTATAGGGGTGATAGTATCAATACATATGGTGAATGTGGAAGCAGAGGTTCCCCAATCTAACAATGCAACAAAGAGGAGTGTTATGATGAATGTGCTAAGTCACAGGATAAGCATCTTGAAATGAATCTCTGAATATGCATATAATGCATTCATCAATTTACAATCTATAGAACAGATGTGCAAATAAGTAGTAGGAATTTTCCAACAATGGGGACCTTACATGCAGTTCTTTGATAGGTAAATACCATTGCTAGTCAAAAAGCCAGACCTTCCTGATAAGGTCATTCCTGTTAAAGAGGGCATGGACAAATTAAAGGATCTACTATAGTTCTTCATAGGGAAATTGGCAACAATTCAAAACAAGATGAAAGTTCTTACCAATGGTTTTTATTCTTTAATTCTTTCTATCCTTGATTCTAACAATCAAATAAAGAATTTAACTAAATGGTCTAATTCTTTCGACAATATTGTAGAATTTCCACAAGTGGCATCCATTTCTAAGGTGGATGTTGATGAACTTGCTTTTAATGAGCTTGTTGACACTCTATTAAAAATTGAAACTGAAATGAATAGATTTATCACAGAGGGGAAAGTGATTACAAATGCTAGATGGCAGAAATCTATTGGTGAATTAGCAACAACCAAAGCATGCAACTAGCCAACAAAGAGAGAGGTTACTGTATGGAAGGAAATTGTAGAGATAAAGGCTTTACCAATAGGGGGTAGTTAAAGTAAAGGATAAAATCAAAGATTTGATGCTCCAGTTGTCATCTGCAACTTTCATTTGTTGTTTCTTTTTTTTTTAAGGTGTCAAGGATATTTTGAAAAAGGTTGTTGTATTCCTTGTTGTAAAAGGACACCTATCAGTCACAATTTCCCTTTGCTACATTGCAACTCATGCTTATATATTTGAGTTTTCAAGGCATTGTTAGAGGTCTGAATGCTTGATATTTTTCAATTTTCAAGGAAAGTACAGTCAGTCTAGTCATATGTAGTTGTTTTGAATTTCTTTCAATTTTTTGTACTTTGATGATATAAAAAAATGACGGAATCAACAAGATATTTTGGGCTTTTCATTGAGTTTCTATTGGTTATCTTATTAGTCATTTAAAAGGATAATGCAAAAGGGTATTTACACTAGATCTATGTCACCAACTTCTATCTCCATTTTATGAGTTTGTTTACTTTTAAGTCATTTAAACAAGATTTAATTGATTGAATGTATTTTGGATGGATTGTATGTTATTTCTATTGTTGCTTTTAATTCAAGGAATTATATAAATGCTTCAGTAAATCAGTGAGGTTTATGAGTTTATAAAAGGGATATTGCATAAGAATGGAAATTGGTGATTACAATTGATAGATTCATTTACAAGTTATCTGAACCAAGTCTACTGCCAATAGTTAATATTTGTTTCCAATGGATAAGGCACTGGTCACACAAATCAGAGATGGTTGAGAGAAAATTCTACTTCTACATGTCAAATCCATTATAGATTCAAAATCATTTTCTTTCCATTTTGATCAATGTTATAATGCTAGAAAACACTCCTTTATATCATATTTCTGATCTTAGGTAGCTACTATTTCCAAAAATATTTGTAAACTTAAGGAGAATTGTGACCAAATCTACTTACGAGGGATGTGTATGAATAAGAAAATATCAAGAAATGGATAATTTTTTTATATGTCTGGGATAGAAGATGAGAATCAGAATGAAACTAAATTAAGTCTCATATAGCAATATCTCAGTGAATCATCCCCTAGGTATACTTTGCAGAGCCTAAAGAGTAGGAAACCATCCTTGGTTTTGTTGAAGTTGGGTCCAAGTGGTTTGCACATGTAATTGTTAATAGGAATTGGCTAACCCTTAGGTTATGTGAGTATTATCACTGTGGTATTGAGCATTTTGTTGTTCAGTAGTTTTAGACACCAACAAGTTGTGAATACTAGACACATATTATGATCTCCCTTTAACCTCTCTTACTGAAAAATTCTCAATTGTCTATATGTACCAACTTGATCTTTTCTTTTTTCTTCTGTTAGATACAACAAAAAACTGCTATGTTGACATCAATGACAAACATAGTCATGAATATATCATCATGATCATGATCTAATCATGTTCCTACAATACTGCCCCATAGGAATATCATCAATAGACATACTTCCAACAATATCATATGCATTATGTGCACTTCTTAGCATATCAGATGTAGTAAAATAAAACTAGAGAAAGTAACTTGAGAGTCTGAAACCCAATTTTGTGGATTACATATCGAGAATATTTAATTAGAAAAGAGAAAGGTAACACAATTTTGTCTTGTACAATTTT
Organism: Cupressus sempervirens; assembly: GCA_028749045.1. Taxonomy (NCBI): domain Eukaryota; kingdom Viridiplantae; phylum Streptophyta; class Pinopsida; order Cupressales; family Cupressaceae; genus Cupressus; species Cupressus sempervirens. The sequence goes on along the minus strand of CM053788.1, from coordinate 598,209,178 downwards.
ATTTTGGACACCTTATTAATTTATGTCAAAGGGGGAGAAGAATTGATGCAAGAGCATCTAGAGGTATAAGGGCAATCCTGTGTCACCCAAAAAATGTACTTAGACTTAGTTTCTGTTTCATGTCTTTACATTTTTGGATACCCATTTGGCTCAAATAAAGGTTCCAACTCTCATAGTTCAACTATCAGTGCGTTTGAAAATTCCAAAAAAATAGGAGCATGTATTTGGGCCATCATTTCAGTAAACTAGAAGGTGTGAATTGGCCAGATGAATGTAATCATGATTTAGAGCATTTCAAAAAAAGAATCAGGTCAATAGGGCCCACGGTTTGAAAGTTATTACAATTTTTTGGGTTTTGGAGACCTCCTAAGAATGCTTCAAAGTCAGGTTTGGGGAAATTAAATTACCTCGAAAAGGGTCAAAAATTGGGGACGAGCAAAGCTGGTCCATAGAGCTATAGAGCACTTTGAGAGCTTTCTGAAAATGTAAACGGTTCGTCAATCAAAGCTACGGTTCAAATGTTATGCCTCTCGAAAGTTCGGCTACCATTTATGGATTCTTCTAGATTTGCACCGACTTCTAACGCAGCTTTTGGAACCTTCTATTTTTTCAGTGGATGCCTACTAGCACTTTCTAGAATGTACTCCTAGTCCTTAACCCTCTGGGGTCTATTTAAGGAGATTTCTGCCACTGTAAAAGGCAGTTCGAAGTGGAGTTTGAGAGGAGGTGCTAAAAGGAGAAATATTCTCCAAATTTATGCTATTGTACGCCCTTAGGGCATGTTTTGAAGTCTATTTTCTCTGTACTATTTGTACTAGCTTATTTTCTCAGTTAATATAATTTTCCTTTTCTGTTGTGTCCATTCTGTTCTTGGGTTGTGTCCCCATCAAGTGGTATCAGAGCTGGTTTTCCTGAGTGTGTAGACAGAGCGTCGACTGTGAGGCAGTTTGCACCAAGACTGTGTGGTTGTGGGTTCGAGTTAGAAGTGCCTCCATGAAGAGAGTGTGGTGGAAGGGCTAGAGCTATTAATCTTGAGGAGGTTAGAGCCCTCCAAAGGCAGGTACAAGCATTGCAAGAGGAGCTTCGTAGAGGAGAAAATGTTGCCGCAAGTGACAACAGTGAGGATGACAATGAAGAGGAAGTAATGGGACCAGAAGAGGAAGTTGATAGGGAAGTTCTGAATCCTATAGAGGAAAGGATTTTTAGGGCCATTACTAAGTTTGGGAAAAGTCCTACAATTGAAGTGGGTATATTTTCAGGAAATCTGAAACCAGATGAGTTGATTGATTGGATCAATGAACTGGAAGAATACTTTGAGTATGAGGATATAAGGGACCCAGATAGGGTTAAGTTTGCAAAGGCCATGCCAAAATTTGGTGGCAAGAGGTTCAACTGGAAAGACTTAGAAGAGGAAAGGAGAAGATCACAAGATGGGATCGCATGGTGGACAAATTGAAGAAGCAGTTCATTCCTGTGGACTACGAGCTTGATCTGTTTAAGAAGATGCATGGGTTAAAGCAAGCAGGAAGATCAGTCCAAGAATATACAGAGGAATTTTATCGACTCTTGATTAGAGCGAGGCATGTAGAAGCAAATAAGGAGAAGGTTTCTCGTTATATCAGTGGATTGAGACCTAGCATCTAGGAGGAATTAAGTCTAGTAAGAATGACCAGCGTTGAAGAGGCATACCAGTTTGCCCTACAAGTTGAACAGAAGCTGAATAAAAGGTTTGAAGGAAGACAAAGAGGGTGTAGTCAAGGAGGAAGGGGAAGCGGTAGATCATCTGGAGGCCGCAATGAAACCCAAAAGAAAAATGAAGATGTGGGTACTAGCAGAAACTAGAGGAATGAGGGTTTCAACCGCTCCCATGATCAAGACTTTGGAAATCAAAGAGGAAGAGGTAGAGGATGTGGACAAGGAAGAGGAGGCTTCCGTGGTACCTATTTCCATTGCAATGAAGAAGGTCATCATGCCTTTGAATGCCCTCAATAACAAGGAAGGATAGATAGGAGAACTGAGGGCCAAGCTTGGGTTGCTCATGTGGACGAGGATGCACAATCATCACATTCAGAGGATGCAGAAAGAGGAGAGACCTTGGTAAATGAAAGAGTCCTACTAAGTGGTGAAAATGAACCAGGACAACAGAGGAGTTTTTTTCGTACCAGATGCAAGTGTGAGGATAAATGTTGTGATGTGATCATTGATGGTGTTAGCACTGATAACTTGGTATCAGAAGAGATGGTCTCTAAGCTGAAGCTCAAGAGGGAGAAACATCCCTAGCCCTATCAGATTTCTTGGGTAAAAGATGATCATAAGGTCCTGGTAAGTGAAAAATGTTTAGTAAAATTCAAAATTGGGAGTTACCATGATGAAGTTCTCTGTGATGTTATTTCGATGGATGTTTGCCATCTATTGTTGGGTAGACCATGGCAGTTTGATAGACATGCAGTGCATGATGGACATGCAAACACATACTCTGACAAAGGATGGAGTTTTCCACAAATTGAAGCCCATGAAAAAGGAAGGTGAAAAGGTATGTAGCAGTGCTAGGATTTGTCTTGTTGATGGAAGGAAGTTTTTAGATGGCATGAAACATCAACATATGTGCTATGCTTTGATTCCTAGGAAAGATAAAGAAGGTAGTAATGAAATACCATTTGAAGTTTCAGATTTACTAGGGGAGTTTGGAGATACTATCTCTGATAATGTTCCAGATGGATTGCCACCAGTAAGGCGAATCAGTCATCAGATAGATCTGATTCTAGGAGCTAGTTTGCCGAACAAGGCTGCTCATAGGATGACTCCTACTGAAATAGAGGAGCTAAATAGACAGGTTCAGGAGCTATTGAGGAAGGGCTTGATTCGAGAGAGCCTAAGTCCATGTGTAGTACCTGCAGTACTCGCACCAAAGAAGGATGGAGAATGGAGGATGTGTACAGATTCTTGAGCTATAAATATGATCACCATCAAGTACCGGTTTCCTTTGCCAAGGATGGATGATATTATGGACTGCTTGAGTGGAGCTCAGTACTTCAGAAATATAGATCTAAAGAGTGGTTATCACCAGATATGGATTTGAGAAGGAGATGAATGGAAAACAGCCTTCAAGACCAAGGAGGGTCTTTATGAGTGGTTAGTCATGCCCTTTGGATTGACGAACGCCCCAAGCACCTTCATGCGGCTCATGAATGAGGTACTTAAGAAGTTCTTGGGAAAATTTGTTATTGTCTGTTTGGATGATATTTTAATTTTCAGCAAGACTTTGGAAGAACATTTATTGCATATTCGTAGTGTCCTTGAAAGGCTAAGGGAAGAGAACCTGTTAATTAATTTGAAGAAGTGTAACTTTGCGAAAAGGGAGTTAGTCTATTTGGGATTTGTTATATCACCTGAAGGTCTCAAAATGGATCCGAAAAAGGTAAAAGCCATCTTGGAATGGCCTATTCCAAGGTTTTCTACTGAGGTAAGATCATTTCATGGTTTGGTTAGTTTTTACAGAAAGTTTATTAAGAATTTCAGTGGCATATGTGCACCCCTAACTGATACAATAAGAGGGGATAGAAAAGAGTTCAAATGGACTGTAGCAACTGCGAGAAGTTTTGAATTGCTGAAGAAGAAGGTAACAGAATAGCCTGTGTTGGCACTTCTAGATTTTAGAAAAGTGTTCCAGGTGGATTGTGATGCTAGTGGTAGCGCTATTGGGGCTGTATTAAGCCAAGAAGGTAAGCCTATTGGATATTTTAGTGAAAAATTGAATGATGCAGAGAAGAAGTATTCTGTTTATGATCAAGAATTCTATGCAATAGTTTTGGCCTTAAAGAAATGGAGGCATTATTTATTGCCAAAGGAATTTGTTTTGTATACTGATCATCAGGCATTACAGTACCTAAATAGCCAAGGTAAATTGAATCAAAGGCATATGAAGTGGGTAGAATTCTTGAAGAGTTATACATTTGTGTTGAAGCATAGAAGTGGAAAATCTAACAGGGTTGCAGATGCACTAAGTAGGAGACAGTCACTGCTTACAGTAATGCAAGTTGAAGTAGTTGGGTTTGATGAACTCAAGAATTTGTACCCTGAGGATCCTGATTTTGCTGAAGCATGGAAAGCTTGTAAAGAACCTGTTGCTGTAGATAGAACCAAGTGGTTAGACTATTTGATTCAGGATGGCATGTTGTTCAAAGGTAGTCAATTGTGCATTCCAAGGAGTTCCATGAGGGAAAATCTAATTAAGGAGAAACACAGTGGAGGGATGGCAGGACATTTTGGTCAAGATAAGACCATTTCCATTCTTAGAGAACATTATTTTTGGCCTCAAATTTCACAGGATGTGAAGAAGTTTGTACAGAGTTGCCAGGTTTGTCAAGTTGCCAAGGGGTTTAGTCACAATACTGGTCTATATCAGCCATTGCCTGTTCCATCAAAGCCATGGGAGGACATAAGTTTGGATTTTGTTCTTGGATTGCCAAGGACACAAAGGGGTAATGAATCAGTATTCGTGGTGGTTGATAGGTTCTCCAAAATGGCACATTTCATTCCATGCCACAAAACTCATGATGTTGTCCATATTGCAGACTTGTTTTTCAAAGAGGTGGTAAGACTACATGGTCTTCCAAGGAGTATAGTTTCTAAAAAAGATACTAAATTTGTGGGGTATTTTTGGAGGACATTGTGGAAAAAGCTGAGAATAGACTTGAAATTCAGTTCCACGCATCACCCACAAACTGACGGCCAAACAGAAGTGGTAAACAGAAGTCTGGGCAATTTGCTGAGATGTTTAGTTGGGGATAAGCCCAAGGGATGGGATTTGATTCTACCATAAGCAGAGTTTGCTTACAATAACTCTATAAATAGGAGTACTGGAAAATCACCATTCCAAATTGTATATGGGAATAGCCCAAGGACTGCACTAGAATTGAGGAAAATAGAACAAGGGGAGAGGACAAGTGCTAAAGCTGAGGAATTTGTTGAACATATCAAGCATCTACATGAGGAGGTTCAAGCACACATTACCAAGATGAATCAAGAGTATAAAGCTAGGGCTGATCAAAGGAGAAGACGTAAGGAATTCCAAGTAGGAGATCTAGTCATGGTGCACTTACGAAAAGAAAGATTTCCAGTTGGTACTTACAACAAGCTGAAAATGAAGAAATTTGGCCCCTACAAAATTCTGAAGAAACATGACTCGGGAAATGCATATGAGGTGGAGCTACCAGAAGGTATTCACATTTCTCCCATCTTGAACATTGCAAATTTAACAGAATATCATGATGATGGTGCAGATGAGGAGCTAGTTTTAGAGCCATGTCCAATTCCTGCTTCTAAGAAGGAGGAGATAGAAGACATTCTAGATCATCGTGTGGGTAGGAGTACCAAAAACAGGCAGTATGAAGAGTATTTGGTCAAATGGAAAGGACGGCCGATCAAGGATTCAACTTGGATTTCAGCAGCTGAGGTTTCCCATTTGGGATTTCCTCTACCATCCATAAAGTGACAGGGTCACTTTTCAATCTACCTTGGGTGTCTGATGCAGGAGCATCCAGAGGTATAAGGGCAATCTTGTGTCACCCAAAAAATAATCTTAGACTTAATTTCTGTTTCATGTCTTTACATTTTTGGATACCCATTTGGCTCAAATAAAGGTTCCAACTCTCATAGTTCAACTATTAGTGCGTTTGAAAATCCCAAAAAAATAGGAGCATGTATTTGGGCCATCATTTCGGTAAACTAGAAGGTGTGAATTGGCCAGATGAATGTAATCATGATTTAGAGCATTCCAGAAAAAGAATCAGGTCAATAGGCCCCATGGTTTGAAAGTTATTATAGTTTTTTGAGTTTTGGAGATCTCCTAAGAATGCTTCAAAGTCAAGTTTGGGGCAATAAATGACCACAAAAAGGGTCAAAAAATGGGGGATGAGCAAATCTTGTCCATAGGGCTATAGAGTGCTTCGAGAGCTTTTCGAAAATGCAAACAGTTCGTCAATCGGAGCTACGGTTCAAAAGTTATGCCTACTGGAAGTTCGGCTACTGTTTCTAGATTCTTCTAGATTTGCACCGACTTCTAACGCAGCTTTTGGAACCTTCTATTTTGTTGGTAGATGCCTACTAGTACTTTCTAGAATGTACTCCTAGTTCTTAACCCTCCGAGGTCTATTTAAGGAGATTTCTGGCATTGTAAAAGGCAGTTTGGAGTGGAGTTTGAGAGGAGGTGCTAAAAGGAGAAATATTCTCCAAATTTATGCTACTGTAAGCCCTTAGGGCATGTTTTGAAGTCTATTTTCTCTGTACTATTTGTACTAGCTTATTTTCTCAGTTAATATAATTTTCCTTTTCTGTTGTGCCCATTCTGTTCTTGGGTTGTGTCCCCATCAAGAATGTAAAAGAAAATTGTATAGTTGATTTATATAGAGAAAGAATGTAGAAGATGCATATATTTGTAATGCAGAGACTATAATCATTTGAATAAGAGAAATAAGGGAATATGGTAGTATGTAATGGACCAAGTTTTGAATAAAGTTTAGAAGTTTTTGAAATTTTGCTATTGCTATAGTTTTGTTTGACATTTTGGGACTTAGCCAATTTTTCCATATGTTGTAATCAATGCGAAAGGGGGATATTGTTGGAAATATGGTTAATTTAGTTGAGTACTTAGTTGATTTGGTGTTGTCATTTATGGAAACATATATTTTGGTATTTCATTTTGTGATCAGAAACAAAAAAAATTGTCTAAGTGTTAGACAGTTTGCATTAGCACATAGATAGATTATGTGAGTATGAATGACAAAGCAAAAGTTAAAACATGTGTAGTAAAGGAAGGATAGTTGATAGTGTTATGATGATGTTTTCTACTGGATAGATGTGTATAGATAGTATGATGATAGTTACAAAGGATGACCAATGCAGGTAATTAGCAAGGCAAAACAGAGCATGATAGAAGATTGAGTATTATGACTTAAGGAATTATTTTGGTAATAAAATAATTACTTAACTATGATGGGAAAACATCCTATATTTTAACCCTAAGTTAATTTTATAATTAGACAAACATTTGAAATTATCAAGGCCAATAGGCCAAAGTTTTTGCTAAATGCAGGGTATAAGTAAAGATCATATCTTGTGCAGCTAAGAGTGAAAAAAATAACATGTGAACTAATGTAAGGGATGTATAGTTGATTTGTGAGCCTTGTATGATGCAATATCTGGTGTATGATTAGAGGAATTTTGAATTATAGTAGTGAGACAGTACTATATGTATATCTATTTTTATAAAGAAGCTTAATTTTATATTGCATGTTTGGGTAGTAGGCTCATCTTGCATACATTGTAGTTATGTTCTACCAACTTCTAATAGGGTTAAAGAAACTCATAATAGGGTTGAGGATTTTAAAAATACCTAGCCCTCTAACAAGGACTTGAGACATTATTTTTACTTAATAGACTCCTAATAGGGTCAATATCCTTAACCAAATTCTTTTTTTAGTAGATCATATTGTGGGTACCATCCCCACCAGAGTTTTCCCTTGGCCAAGATTTCCCTAGTTAACAAGTCATGGTATTATTAGTTCTCTTTATGTATGGTAATATTTATTGTTCAACATTATTGGTTTACTTTCTTATGCATGTTGTAAAGTAACTAATAATATTAAACTATAGGAAAAATTTTGTGTTGATATGATATTGTTTGGAGTGAAGAACTTATAATGGAACAATTATTATTTTGTCAATGATGTAAAACTTGCTACCTTCTAGTGACAAAATTTCTTTTTGGTCTAAAAGCTATCATTTCATTGATTGATGAAGAGGATCTATAAAGAGGACATAGCAATAGCACCTAGAGAAAGGTTGAGTCATTTGGTATGTAAAATAAGTACTAAGACCAAGTAAGAAATTGATCCTATAGTGTATTGTTTATCTACTTAAAAGTTTGAAATGAAAGATTACTCAAGTTAAGACTGGGAGAAGATCAAGTAATAAAAGTGGCTACCAAGCCTTACTATGTAGTTAGTGTAAGCTAAGTATAAGTCAATAGAAACTAAGTGAAAAACAAGAGGTGTCAAGCATAGATGAAAAACAATGCAAGCCAAGTATATGTTAGTATATGTTCAATAAAGTTTAGTTAGTGTCAAGCATCAGTAAACTTTAGTGTTTGCTAAGTGAACTAGTGTTGGCCAAGTGACAAAATATTATAGATGTTGAGTGACAAAAAATAGTGTTAAATCAAAGATTTGATGAATCTAGGCCAACTATTTTGTTATCTTGAATTATGTGAAGCACGTGGAAGAGAACTATGATGAGCTAGTGGCATAGAATTCAAGGTAAATAGTTTTGGGGAAAATATAACAAATATTGTAGAGAAAGTTTCTAGAGGAAACAAATGAAAAAGTGGGTAGATTCATTGAATCCTATCTAACCCTAAAATGGATGATTGTGGTTAAGTAAAAAAATATATAAATTCTCTATTTATAGAGATAGTTGATCAGAATCAAAGGTTGTCATGTCCAATAACCTAAAGAAGACAAGGAGTCTAAGTTATTCCTTCATTTAGTGGCCGAATAGAGGTGACTACAGTTGGCATGCAAAGAAAGAAGGCTTAAGGGGATGAATGCTTGAAGGGTGAACAAGCTATCAAAGTTGAAGAGTATGAATGCTAAGAAGAATGGAGGATCAAGTCCTACTGTTACTTTCTAATAATTGTACCAGTGTGGATAAAATCATTTGGATTAAGGTTGACCTAACACTCATTTGTAAATCCTTTAATTGGGTAACATTCTAATGGAATGGTCTAAAGTCCTCTAACAAGGCTCACTCCTAACAGGGTGAATGACATCCTTTAATAGGGTCATATTTAATAGTGTGTATTGTAACCTTTAATAGGGTTGGTCTATTGGAATTATAGATGAAGTAACTGAGAGGGGGGGTGAATCAGTTACCACAAAAACAAATCATAATCCCCTAGATGTCTTAAATAACTAGTTACTACTATAACTTGATAGATTAACTCGTTACTAATCTTTAAGCATTCATAATTATTAGCATGCATGCAAAATTAAATAACATGAACACAAGAGACACCAAATTTAACATGGAAACCCAATATGGGAAAACCATCAAGTAACTAGCTACCAATTTCCACTCTTCTGAAGTGAGCCCTATTAGGAGACAACCCTGTTAAAGGTTACAATACACACTGTTAGGTGTGATCCTGTTAGAGGATTTAATCACCCTATTAGGAGTGGACTTGCTAGAGGTCTTTAGAATAATTCAACTAAACTACCCACCTTGTTAGAGGATTTACAAAATGGTTGTTAAACCAACTCTATTAAGAGATTTTGAAATCACTACTACAATGGTTAGAAAGTAACAATGAATTGACATGAATATGATGCAATTGAATTTGCTGATTATAGATCTCTATTCTACACCATTAGATCCTCCTTGATCAAATATAGCTTTATTGCTCCTTAATGATCTCTGATCATCCTTCAAAATTTTCTCTCACAATAATCAGTCCTCCTTCATATTCATATCACATCAAATCCATCACACACTTAAAATTTGCAACTTGACCTCTTATATATACCATTCAGATTATCAAGTCAACTCATTCACAAGTTACATTTACCAATAAACCATACATCAGTCGGCTACAAATATTACATTAAAAAAATAAGCTTTATTTCACAAAATAATGAAATCCTTCATTGGCCAACCCTTCTTGGTAAATACTACTCTAGAAACAATTTCCTAAGTTAACCATCTCAACTCTATTAACACTGCAAAATCCACAAAATCCTTTGGCTACTAAGTGAACTTGGTAAGAATTGAATTTCCTTCATTGTCCATGAGAGCTTGGTAAGAAATGTCTCTGCCATACTTCCCTTTGATGACCGAGTAAACTCGGTAACAATTGAATTTCCTTTCTTAAACTTGAAAACTTGGTAACAACTATCTTCATAAGATAAACCCTAAGAATGCTTAGTAGACACTATAAACCTTCTTTACTAACCTTCTAAACTCGGTAGACTATGTCTTTTGCCTTGCTGACCATCTGAGCTCTATAGACTCTATCTAATAACTAATATGACATTTGTGTAACATCAAATACAACACACAACTGAACAATTTTATCCAACAATCTCCCTCTTTGGCATTGATGACAACACAACATGTCATAGTAGAATAAAATTTGAGAACTAGTCTTCTCTAACAGAATGCATTGATGGGGACACAACCCAAGCACAAAATGGACACAATAGGAAAAGGGAAATTGTATTAATTGTGAAAATAAGCTAGTACATTCAGTACAGAGAAAATAGACTTCAAAACATGCCCTAAGGGCTTACAATAGCACAAAATTGGAGATAGTTTCTCCTTTTGGTACCTCCTCTCAAATTCCACTCTAAACTGCCTTTTACAATGCCAAAAATGTCCTTAAATAGACCCCAGAGGGTTAAGGACTAGGATTACATTCTAGAAAGTGCTAGTAGGCATCCACCAACCTAGTTGAAGGCTCCAGAAGCTACATTAGAAGTTGGTGCAAATCTAGAAGAATTCAAAAATGGTAACTGAACTTTCGGGAGGCATAACTTTTGAACCGTAGCTTTGATTGATGAACCGTTTACATTTCTGGAAAGATCTCAAAGTGATCTATAGCCCTACATACCAACTTCACTCATCCCTCATTTTTCAGCCCTTTTAAAGGTCATTTAATTCCCTAACTTTTCTTTGAAGCATTCTTAGAAGGTTTCCAAAAATGAAAAAATTGTGATAACTTTCAAACCGCGGGGCCTTTTGACCTGATTCTTTTTTTGGAATGCTCTAAATTGTAATTATATTCATCTAGCCAATTTAAACCTCCTTGTTCACCAAAATGATGGCTCAATTACATAATCCTATTTTCTTGGCATTTACACGTATCCCAAGGTGTTCAAATACTCTATCCTAGAACACTGATAGTGGAACTGTGAGAGTTGGAACCTTTATTTGACCCAAATGGGTATCCAAAAATGAAAACACATGAAATAGAAACTAAGTATAAGTACATTTTTTTTTTGGGTGACACAGGATTGCCCTTATACCTCTAGATGCTCCTGCATCAAACACCCGGGGTAGATTAAAAAGTGACCCTGCCACTTTATGACTGGTAGAGGAAATCCCAAATGGGAAACCTCAGCTGCTGAAATCCAAGTTGAGTCCTCTATTGGCCGTCCTTTCCACTTGACCAAATACTCTTCATATTGCCTATTTCTGGTACTCCTACCCACACGATGATCTAGAATGTCTTCTATCTCCTCCTTTTTAGAAGCAAGAATTGGACATGGCTCTAACATCATTTCCTCATCTACACCATCATCATGATACTCTGTTAAGTCTGCAATGTTGAAAATAGGAGAAATGTGAATACCATCTGGCAACTCCACCTCATATGCATTTCCTTAGTCATGTTTCTTCAGAATTTTGCAAGGGCCAAATTTCTTTATTTTCAGCTTGTTGTAAGTGCCAGCTGGAAATCTTTCTTTTCATAAGTGTACTAGATCCCCTACTTGGAATTCCTTATGTCTTCTCCTTTCATCAGCCCTAGCTTTATACTCTTGATTCATCTTGGTAATGTGTGCTTAAACCTCCTCATGTAGACGCTTCATATGTTTAGCAAATTCTTTAGCTTTAGCACTTGTCCTCTCCCCTTGCTCTATCTTCCTCAATTCTGGTGCAGTCCTTGGGCTACTTCCATATACAATTTGAAATGGTGATCTACTAGTACTTCTATTTACAAAGTTATTGTAAGAAAACTCGGCTTGTGGTAGAATCAAATCCCACCCCTTGGGCTTATCCCCAACTAAACATCTCAGCAAATTGCCCAGACTTCTGTTTACCACTTCTGTTTGGCCGTCAGTCTATGGGTGATGTGTGGAACTAAATTTCAAGCCTGTTCTCAACTTTTTCCACAATGTTCTCTAGAAATATCCCACAAATTTAGTGTCTCTGTCAAAAACTATACTCCTTGGAAGACCATGTAGTCTTACCACCTCTCTGAAAAAACAAGTCTACAATATGGACAACATCATGAGTTTTGTGAAATGGAATGAAATGTGCCATTTTGGAGAACCTATCAACCACCACAAATACTGAGTCATTAACCCTTTATGTCCTCAGCAATCCAAAAACAAAATCCATACTTATATCCTCCCATGGCTTTGATGGAACAAACAATGGCTGATATAGTCCAGTATTGTGGCCAAATCCCTTGGCAACTTTGTACAAACTTCTTCACATCTTTTGAAATCTGAGGCCAAAAATAATGTTCTCTAAGAATGGAAATGGTCTTATCTTGACCAAAATGTCCTACCATCCCTCCACTGTGTTTCTCCTTAATCAAATTTTCCCTCATGGAACTCCTTGAAATGTACAATTAGCCACCCTTGAATAACATACCATCCTAAATCAGATAGTCTAACCACATAGTTCTTTCTATAGCAACAGGCTCTTTACAAGCTTTCCATGCTTCAACAAAATCAAGATCATCAGGGTACAGATTCTTGAGTTCATCAAACCCAACTACTTCAACTTGCATTACTATTAGCAACAACTATCTCCTACTTAGTGCATCTGTAACCTTGTTAGATTTTCCACTTCTATGCTTCAACACAAATGTATAGCTCTGTAAGAACTCTACCCACTTCATATGCCTCCGATTCAATTTACCTTGGCTATTTAGGTATTGTAATGCCTGGTGATAGTATACAAAACAAATTCCTTTGGCAATAAATAATGCCTCCATTTCTTTAAGGCCTAAACTATTGCATAGAACTCTTGATCATAAACAGAATACTTCTTTGCATCATTCAATTTTTCACTAAAATATGCAATAGGCTTACCTTCTTGGCTCAATATAGCCCCAATAGTGTTGCCACTAGCATCACAATCCACTTGGAAAACCTTTCTAGAATCTGGAAGTGCCAACACAGGTTGTTCTGTCACCTTCTTCTTCAGCAATTCAAAACTTCTTGCAGCTGTTGTAGTCCATTTGAACTCTTTTCTATCCCCTCTTATTGTGTCAGTTAGGGTAGCACATATGTCACTGAAATTCTTAATAAACTTCCTGTAAAAACTAACCAGACCATGAAATGATCTTACCTCAGTAGAAGACCTTAGAGTAGTTCATTCCAAGATGGCTTTTACCTTCTCTAGATCTATTTTAAGACCTTCAGCTGATATAACAAACCCCAAATAGACTAACTCCCTTTTTGCAAAGATACACTTCTTCAAATTAATTAATAGTTTCTCTTCCCTTAACCTTTCAAGGACACTACGAATATGCAATAAATGTTCTTCGTAAGTCTTGCTGAAAATTAAAATATCATCCAAATAGACAATAACAAATTTTCCAAAGAACTTCTTAAGTACCTCATTCATAAGCTGCATGAAGGTGCTTGGGGCATTCGTCAATCTAAAGGGCATGACTAACCACTCATAAAGACCCTCCTTGGTCTTGAAGGCTAGTTTCCACTCATCTCCTTCTTGAATCTGTATCTGGTGATAACCACTCTTGAGATCTATCTTTGTGAAGTACTGAGCTCCACTCAAGCAGTCCATAAGATCATCCATTCTTGGCAAAGAAAACTAATATTTGATGGTTATCCTATTTATAGCTCGGGAGTCTATACACATCCTCCACTCTCCATCCTTCTTTGGTGCTAGTACTACAGGTACTACACATGGACTCAGGCTCTCCCAAATCAAGCCCTTCCTCAATAGTTCCTGAACCTGTCTATTTAGCTCCTCAGTTTTAGTAGGAGTCATCCTGTGAGTAGCCTTGTTAGGCAAACTAGCTCCAAGGATTAAATATATCTAATGACTAATTTGCCTTACTGGTGGAAATCCTTCTGGAACATTATCAGAGATAATATCCCCAAACTCACCTAGTAAGTCTGAAACTTCAAGTGGTATTTCACTACTACCTTCTTTATCTTTCCTAGGAATCAAAGCATAGCACATATGCTAATGTTTCATTCCATCTAAAAACTTTTTTCCATCAACAAGACAAATCATAGCACTACTACATACCTTTTCACCTTCCTTTTTCATGGGCTTTAGTTTGTGGTGAACTCCATCTTTTGTTAGAGAGTATGTGTTTGGATGACCATCATGTACTGCATGCCTATCAAACTACCATGGTCTACCCAATAATAAATGGCAAACATCCATTGGAATAACATCACAGAGAACTTCATCATGGTAACTCCCAATTTTGAATTTTATGAGACATTGTTCACTTACCAAGACCTTATGATCATCTTTCACCCAAGCAATCTGATAGGGCTAGGGATGTTTCTCCCTCTTGAGCTTCAACTTAGAGACCATCTCCTCTAATACCAAGTTATTAGTGATACCACCATCAATGATCACATCACAACATTTATCCTCACACTTGCATCTTGTACGAAAAAAACTCCTCCTTTTTCCTATTTCAATCTCACCACTTAGTAGGACCCTTTCATTTACCAAGGTCTCTCCTCTTTCTGCATCCTCTAAATGTGATGACTATGCATCCTCATCCACATGAGCAACCCTAGCTTGACCCTCAACTGTCCTATCTGTCCTTCCTTGTTGTTGAGGGCATTCAAAGGCACAATGACCTTCTTCATTGGAATGGAAATAGGTACCATAGAAGCCTCCTCTTCCTTGTCCATGTCCTCTACCTCTTCCTCTCTAATTTCCAAAGTCTTGATCATGAGAGCGGTTGAAACCCTCATTCTTCTGGTTCCTGCTAGTACCCACATCTTCATTTTTCTTTTGGGTTTCATTTTAGCCTCCAGATGACCTACCACTTCCCCTTCCTCCTTGACCATGCCTTCTTTGTCTCCCTTCAAACCTCTTATTTAGCTTCTCTTCAACTCGTAGGGCAAACTAGTATGCCTCTTCAATGCTGGTCATTCTTACCAGACTTAATTCCTCTTGGATGTTAGGTCGCAACCCACTGATATAACAAGAAACCTTCTCCTTATTTGCTTTTGCATGCCCTGTTCTAATCAAAAGTTGATAAAACTCCTCTGTATATTCTTGGACTGGTCTTCCTGGTTGCTTTATCCCATGCATCTTCTTAAACAAATCAAGCTCATAGTCCACAGGAATGAACTGCTTCTTCAATTTGTCCACCATGCGATCCCACCTTGTGATCTTGTCCTTTCCTCTTCTATTTCTTTCCAATTGAATCTCTTGCCACTAGATTTTGGCATGGCCTTTTAGTTTGGCCTTTGCAAACTTAACCCTATCTAGGTCCCTAATATCCTAATACTCAAAGTATTCTTCTAGTTCATTGATCCAATCGATCAACTCATCTGGTTTCAGATTTCCTAAAAATACACCTACATCAATTGTAGGTCTTTTCCAAAACTTAGTAATGGCCCTAAAAAGCCTTTCCTCTACCTGATTCAGAACTTCCCTATCAAATTCCCCTTCTGGTCTAATTTCTTCTTCTTCATTGTCATCCTCACTATCGTCACCTGTGGCAACATTTGTCCCTCAATGGAGCTCCTCTTGCAATGCTTGTACCTGCCTTTGGAGGGCTTTAACCTCCTAAGGATTAATAGCTCTGGCCCTACCACCACGCTCTCTTCATGGAGGCATCTTCTTAACTCAAACTCACAACCACACATTCCTGGTGCAAACTGCCTCACAGTCGGCGCTCTGTCTACACACTCAGGAAAACTAGCTCTGATACCACTTGATGTAGGTACGATCTACCACCACTGACAAAGGTATGTTCTAATACCACTTGATGGGGACACAACCCAAGCATAGAATGGACACAATAGGAAAAGGTAAATTATATTAACTATGAAACTAAGCTAGTACATTCAGTACAGAGAAAATAGACTTTAAAACATGCACTAAGTGCTTATAATAGCACAAAACTGGAGATAGTTTCTCCTTTTGGTACCTCCTCTCAAATTCCACTCCGAACTGCCTTTTACAATGCCAAAAATGTCCTTAAATAGACCCCAGAGGGTTAAGGACTAGGAGTACATTCTAGAAAGTGCTAGTAGGCATCCACCGACCTAGTAGAAGGCTCCAGAAACTGTGTTAGAAGTTGGTGCAAATCTAGAAGAATACAAAAATGGTAACCAAACTTTCGGAAGGCATAACTTTTGAACCGTAGCTCTGATTGACAAACTGTTTACATTTTCGAAAAGCTCTCAAAGTGCTCTATAGCCCTATGGACCAGCTTCACTCATCCCCCATTTTTTGGCCCTTTTTGAGGTCATTTAATGCCTTTAACCTAACTTTGAAGCATTCTTAGGAGGTCTCCAAAAATGAAAAAACTGTGATAACTTTCAAACCGTGGGGCCTTTTGACCTAATTCTTTTTTTGGAATGCTCTAAATTGCAATTACATTCATCTAGCCAATTTACACCTTCTAGTTCACCAAAATGATGGCTCAATTACAAACTCCTATTTTTTAGCATTTACACGTATCCCAAGGTGTTGAAATACTCTATCCTAGAACACTAATAGTGGAACTGTGAGAGTTGGAACCTTTATTTGACCCAAATGGGTATCCAAAAATGAAAACACATGAAATAGAAACTAAGTCTAAGTACTTTTTTTTTTTTTGGGTGACACAAGATTGCCCTTATACCTCTGGATGCTCCTGCATCATGCATCTCTCTCTAATATTTCATTCCACAAAACTACTCAAATATATTAAACTCCCTCTTTCATAGAAATCTCTCCCTCTTGCATAAACTTTATTTTTCTTGCAAATTTTAGAAAGATATGATAGTAAACTCTCCCTCTTTGACAACACAACTTCAAGTAAAATTCAATGTACCTTAAGTACTAATGCATATGTAATGTTTTCATTACTTTGTTGCATCAACTGATAGATCTTCAACTCAGTTCCTATTGATGCATCACTAAAATTGTATTTTAGTGAGCTTCAGATAGGGAAATGACCCCTCACTAACCTCTTAGATATAAGAATTCATCGTTAGGTAAAACCTTTGTGAATATGTTAGCATATTATTCCTTTGTACGGACATATTTCAATCTTATCTCCTTATCCTACACCAATTCTCTGACAAAGTGATACTTTACAGCAATATGCTTGGTTTTTTAATGCATTACTGGATTCTTGAATATGTTAATTTCACTTATATTTCATAAAACATAACAACAAGTTCTTTAATTTCTTTCTTCATACCTTCCAATAACTATTTAAACCAAAAAATCTTTGAATAATTTACTACTACCGCAACATATTCAGCCTCTACTATGGACTGGGATGTACAGTTCTTCTTTTTACATGTCCAAGAAACCAACCTCTTTCCAAGAAAGAAAGCTCATCCACTTGTACTCTTTCTGTCATCAACATTCCCTACCCAATTTGTATCAGTAAACACTTTTAAATCCAGATTTCCTCTAAGTTTATACCATAATCTATAATCTTTAGTGCCTTTCAAATATCTCATGATCCTTTTGATTGCCATCATGTGATTTTCTTTTGGTTTTTTTGAAAATTTTGCTACAATACCAACTGCAAGAGCAATGTTTGGTCTTGTATGCACTACATACTGCAACTTTTCAATCATAGATCTATACAATGTCTAATCCACTTCCTTTGATTCATTATCCTTGGTAAGTTTCAATCCAATACATGTAGGAGTCCCAACTAGTTTGCAGTCTTCCATAAAAAAGTTTTTTAGTATCTCCTTGATATATTTTGATTGAGTGATGTAGATGTTATTCTTATTCTATTGAATTTGAAAACCAACAAAGAATTTGATCTCACCAAAAATTGACATTTCAAATTCCTTGTTCATTTGCTCTAAAAATTCTTTGCAAGGATCATCATTTCCTATGAAAAAAGTATCATCTACAAATATTTCTGCCAAAAAAATCTTATTATCTGATCTTTCCTTGATGTACAAGCTACTGTTATCATTAGTTCTTTGAAAACCAATCTGAATAAGATAGTTATGCAATCTTTCATACCATGCTCAAGGGGCTTGTTTCAAACCATACAATGCTATATGTAATTTGTAGACCATTTCTTTCTTGTCTAGATCAACAAAACCTTCAAGTTGTTCACTGTAAACCTTTTTATCCGGTATACCATTGAGAAATGTTCACTTGACATGATCCATCTAATAAACTTTGAATCGTTTGTATGTAACATATGAAAGTAAGGTTTTGACACCTTCCAATCGTGCAATAGGAGAAAAAGTCTCTCCATAGTCTACACCTTCTTCTTGAGAGTGTCCTTTTCATACCAATCTAGCTTTGTTTCTTGACACCTTACCAATACTTGTTTTTGAATACCCACTTAGTTACAATCACATTTATTTTTTTAGGCCTACGTACAAGAGTCCATGTTTTATTTTTCTCTATCTACTCTATCTCTTCATTCATAGCTTCAATCCAACTTTCATTTTCTAATGCATCTTTGACATTTCTAGGTTCAAAATCAGCAAGTAAACAAGTGCCTTTCAACTTATTTCTTGTCATTGTTCCTTCATATTTATCTCCAATGATCTAATCTGGTGCATGATGCTTCCTAACATACTTGGCTAATACAGGTTCCTTGCCTTTTGAATGCTTTTCATTTTCATCCTCTTGCATTTCAACTTCAGGTTCTAGTTACTCAGGCTTAGTAGCGATTGATTCAATAGCTTCTATTTGCAACTTGGGTCCTTGTAGCTCAGTAGGTTCTAACTCGATTTGAACTTCCTGCAACTCAGTTATAGAAGACTCTGGAGTAGAAGATTTATGATTGATAGGTGTACCTGGCATTGTATCAAGTTCAATTAAAACAAATCTCCTATAGTCTTCAGGTTCCCTTTTTCTTTCTTCTTCAGTTCTTTCTGCAAACTCATCAACTTTTACATGTGCACTTTCTATGACTTTGTGAATAGAAAAATTCAAACATCTATATGCTTTACTCTTGCAAGAATATCCCAAAAATATTGATTCATCACCCTTCACATCAAATTTACCTTTTCTAGATTCTTTCAAAATGTAGCATTTGCTTCCAAATATTTTTAGGTAACTTACATTGGGTTTGTAGCCATACCATAACTCATAGAGGGTTTTGAATGAGTCTGTCTTCAGTTTTACTTGGTTCCAGGTATGGACTATAGTACTAATAGCTTCTTTCTAGTATTTGATAGCAATGCTCTTTTCAATCATTAAGGTTCTTGCATAGTCCATGATAGATCTATTTCTTCTTTTAGCTATTCTATTTTGTTCAGGAGTTCTAGGTGCTGAAACTTGTCTTTTGATTTCTCTCTTAGGTACATGACAGTCATCATTCTTGAGTAATCATCAACAAAAAGAATGAAGAACTTTTCACCAGTATAACTTTCAATGTCAATAGGTCCACACAAATCAGTATGCATAAATTTTTTTAAAAATCCTGGACTGATAGTTCTTGCTTTTAAAGCTAGTCTTTCCCATCTTGCCAATTTGACAATTCTTGCATAGACCAACCTCAAGTTTCTCTATGTTAGGAATTCCTCTTACTTTCTTTAATTTACTTATTTTTACCAAGTTATCAAAGTTCACATGACACAACATCCTATGAACAACTTTCTTCAACTTGAGCAATAAAACATGAACATTCACCAAGTTCAAGATAAAATAAGTTACCTTTTGTTTGAGTGCTTGATCCAATCAGCTTTCCTTTGCCATCCAAAAATCTTTCTTTTCCATGTGTGAATTCCACTTTGAATCCATTATTGAGTAGTTGTGCCATACTTAACAAATTTTTTTTTAGTCCTTATACCCACTATGCATTATCACATACAAGTTCTTTGATTAGTGAGATTCTTCCTTTTCCTTTTATGCAACAAGGTTCATTATTACCAAATCTCACACTGGCACCATCATAGTCTTCAAAATGTTCAAACTTTGTTTTATCAACAGTCATGTGATGAGAACAACCACTATCCATAATCCATATATCATTTTTTCATACATGAGAAATAAGTGTCATTTCTTCATCATTATCAAATTCATCCTTTACAACAATGTAAACAATTTCATCTTCTTCTTCATCATCAGAATAGTTAGAATCTTTAGCCATGAAACATGTTTTCTTACCTTTATCCTTGAATGATTTGAAGTATTTCTTGCCATTGCACTTGTCACCTTTCTTCTCATCCTTGTTCTACTTATTTGGGCACCTAGTAGCAATATGTCCAATTTCTTCACAAGAAAAATAGAAAAGAGGAACCTTACCTTTGTCTCTTGAATATTTCTTGCTAGTAGAGCTTTAACTACCTCAAGATCACTGTCTAAACTTTGTTATAATTCTTAATCACTATCTAATTGAGGATCCTTTATCTTTTTGTCTTTCTCCTTGAGTGAAATCTTGGCTTAATGCTGATTCAATGTTCTTGGTGGCTAGAACATAATTATCATAGTTGTCTAGCTTGAATGTAGTCAATCTTCCCACTATGGCCTCTAAATTTATCTTATGATTTGCTTCACATCTTCTTTCTTGAATTGAAAAAACTCTGATTGCATAAATTAAAAGTAGTGTTCTAAGAAATTTACTTATAACTGTTTCCTCCTTGATATCTCCTCCAGATGCTTTGATTGCACTAACACTTACTTTAACTCTTTCAACATATTTTGCTATGTTTTCATCCTCTCTCATCCTCATTTGATCAAATTGTCCTCTCAAACTTTTTGCCTTGACTCTTCTCACATTAGCATCACCTCCATAGATCTATTTCAGCTTGTTCCACATTTCAAAGGTAGTTTTGGAATCCTTGATGTCATCAAATTCTTCATAACTTAGAGCAGATACAATATCTATCATCATGTTGTTGTGAGTCTTCTTTTCAGCAATATCATTGATAGATAATGTACCAGCAGGTTTTGCATATTTTTTATCATGGTACTTCAGCCCTGAATCACCAATAGAAGCCAGATGAAGTCTCATCAATCCCTGCCATGCTAAGAAATTGTCTCTATTAAGTCTTAGAATTTTTCTCTTGTAAGACATCTTGATCTTTAGCTTAGATCCTTGAAATCTTTTCTTGCAAGCACCAAAAGTTCTGATACTAATTGTTAGAATTATAGATGAAGTAACTAAGAAGGGGGGTGAATCAGTTACCAAAAAAACAAATCATGATCCCTTAGATGTCTTAAATAACTAGTTACTATTGTAACTTAGTAGATTGACTTGTTATTGATCTTTAAGCATTCATAATTATTAGCATGCATGCAAAAGTAAATAACATGAACACAAGAGACACCAGGTTTAACATGAAATCCCAATATGGATAAAATCACCAAGTAACTAGCTACCAATTTTCACTCTTCTAAAGTGAGCCTTGTTAGGAGCCAACCCTATTAAAGGTTACAATACACACTATTATGTGTGACCCTGTTAGAGGATTTAATCACCCTATTAAGAGTGGCCTTGATAGAGGTCTTTAGAAAAATTCAACTGAACTGCCCACCTTGTTCAAGGATTTACAAAATGGTTGTTAAACCAACTCTATTAAGAGATTTTAAAATTATTGCTACAATGGTTAGAAAGTAACAATGAATTGACCTAAAAATGATACAACTAAATTTTCTAATTACAGATCTCTATTCTACACCATTAGATCCTCCTTGATCAAATATAGCTTTGCTGCTCCTCAATGATCTCTGATCATCCTTCAAAATTTTCACTCACAATAATCAGTCCTCTTTCATATTCATATCACATCAAATCCATCACACACTTAGAATTCACAACTTGACCTCTTATATATACCATTTAAATTATCAAGTCAGTTCATTAACAAGTTACATTTACCAATAAACTATACATTAGTCAGCTACAAATATTAAATTTAAAAAATAAACTTTATTTCATAAAACAATGAAATTCTTCATTGGTTGACCCTGCTCGATAAATACTACTCCAAAAATAATTTCTTGTGTTAACCATCTCAACTAGGTTAACACTACAAAATCTGCAAAATCCTTTGGTTACCAAGTGAACTCGGTAAGAATTGAATTTCCTTTGTTGTCCATGAGAGCTTGGTAATACCTATCTCTTCCATACTTCCCTTTGATGACCAAGTAAGCTCAATAAAAACTAAATTTCCTTGCTTAATCTTAAAAGTTTATTAACAACTATCTCCACAAGGTAAAGCCTAAGAGCGCTTGCTAGACACTATAAACCTTCTTTGCTAACCTTCTAAGCTTGGTAGACTCTATCTTTTGCCTTGCTGGCCAACTAAGCTTGGTAGACTCTATCTAATAACTGATATGACATTTGTGTAACATCAAAGAAAACACACAATTGTACAATTGTGTCCAACATGGCCTTTATAGGGTATCACTTCAGAAGATTTAGAATTAGTAGCATGTTATTGGTAGTTTTCCCAAATTGGGTTTCTATGTCAAATCCTTGTGTTAAATTGCTTGAATGTTCTTATGGTGTTTCATGTTTACATTTTTGGAAAGTTGTTTTGATGTAAGATAGTAACATACAAATTTTAAGTATTGTATGATCTAATGGATGCATGCATGTTGAAGTTTTATGGACATGGGTCTACTAAGAATTGAGAAGTTTTATTTGTACATCTAGAACTTGAATAATTGATTTACCACCCCCTCTCAGTTATTCTAAAGAATTCCAACAATTTGTAGAATACTAATTCACCTCCCCCCCTAGTATTATCTATTTCTAACAATGACATCCTAGATGTTAACCCTAAGTTAGAAAGAACCAATTTTGTATGTATCCAAGTGTGTGAAAGCTTGAAGGCTAACTAGATAGATTTTGTAAAATGTAAAAGGTATAAAGGAAAGATTGTATAATGAAAAGTAATGTGTAATTTGGATGTGATATGAGAAGTGATATGCCAATTATATTGATGTGAATTTTGGTGTATGATTAGAGGTATGCAAATAGTAGCAAAGGAAAGATTAGATATTGAAGATATCAGTAGTAAAGTGGTTTTGGTATCTATCTCTTTTCTGTAAAGTAACTATATTGTATAATTTCATGTTTGGGTAGTGGCCTCATCTTGCATACATTGTGTAATCATATATACCAACTCCTAATAAGGTTGAAGCAACTCCAAACAAGGTTGAGGCTTTTAATAGGGCCTATTCCTCTAACAAGGACCGAGACACTATATGTATGTAATAGACTCCTAACAGGGTAAACATCCTTAACAAGATAGTTTGTTTAGTGGATTATTTTGTGGGTACCATCCCCAATGAGATTTTCCCTTGGTTAGGATTTCCCCAGTTAACAAAATATTGTGATATGAGTTCTCTTTGTGTATGGTTATTAGTACTATTCAACATTGTTAGTTTTCTTTCTTATGCAAGTTATAAGGTAATTAACAATATTTAGTTTTGGGCTAAAGTTTTTAAAATACTGATTCACCACCCCCCCCCCCCCCCTCCCTCCCTCTTAGTATTCCCAATTTATAACATTCCAACTGTGTGCTACAAGAAGTGACATGTTGGGAGCATGAATAAACAAGCAAATATTAGTTCAAATAAAAACATGCAACAAGTACTCATCAAAATGAAATAAAACTTAACTAATTCTTGCTTGAGTTTGGCAACTCAAAATAGCCAACAGATCAAACCCTCAAGCCACCTCTATAGCTCAAAAAAGGCACCCATGAGAGGCCTTGTTGGTTTGTTAAGATGTGGGGTATGTTTGTGTAGAGTCTAGAAAATGGGCTAAAAGCATAACATTCTATGAGAAATCACAAAACTTAATCAACATACATTAGCACCCACTAGTATACCATGAAAGCCAAACTAATAAAGAATGCAATAAAAAACCCCTCTTTCATTTGTAGCTCCCATGTCCTTCTTTTTTTATAAATGATGTAGCTCCAAAGTTGCTTATAGTGCACACACATTTGAAGAAAAAGTCTATGATGTGGACAATGCCATGAGAATAATAGAAGAGTCATTTTAGTATGAGAGAAAGAATGAAAAATGCAAATAAGTAGGGACTAAAATACTCAAACATTTGGACCTAAAGACTTCCCAGACTTCCAAGGACTGGAAATGAGAGAAAGAATGCTCATTTTATAATGAGCATGGAGGGTGAGAGCATTGGATTTTTCACCCATAGATATGCAATGTGGAAAGAGATTCCTTTGAGAATCCATGATGCATATGAAAAAATATGCCAATTGTAAGATTCTATGACACATGGAAGTCAAACTTGGCTAAATGTGGAAGAGAATCCATGACGCGTCATAAGACCCCTCAACCCACTTAAAGCCAAGAATTTATGACAAATAAGAAAAATAGGGACATGCGTAAGAGAATAAGAATATTTGATTATGACATATCTTATCCAAGTTTCAAAGGAGAATCCATGAGGTGTCATATCCAAGTTTCATGATGATGCAATATTTTCTAGAATATTTGAATTAAAAATCCTTTTATTCCACAAAATAAGAATTAGTAGAAAATGGAATTAATGATGGAAAATGGAACTTAAGAAATTAAAAATTTCCATGGTTTCTGAATGATCAATCAATTAATTAATAAAATTAATTGATTGATGATGTTAATTAGGGAGAATAATTAGTAAGAATGATATAATTAAATTATGGGTTATTTAATCCTATAGAGAAAATTAGTAAATGATTGGCCAAAATTGATTAAATAAATGCGACTGTATCTTTTGATGAAAATGTAATGATAATATAGATTGAATAAGATGATGATAGATAGACCAAAGAAATGGTCAAATTGATTGATTGAAATTGATAACATGCCAAGGACACATGACATAAATTGGTTGATATGTAACATTTGACCGCCATTGTAAATGCTACAGGATTGAAGTTGATTGGAAAGGTTTGATCATAATAACATTGATGGACACTATAAATATTATTAAAATGGTTGATGATGCCATGATATAACATTGAAAGCATCAAAAATGTCAAATATTGAATGACATGAATGATAGTTTGACCTAGCACTAAGAGCCACGACAGTAGTAAGGTCAGATTGATAAGATTGATAAGTTGATAGGTTTCCAAGGCACTGAAAGCCACAACAATACCTAGGATAAGATAAATGATGATTGATTTGGGATGTTTGATATGTTTTGGGTTGATTAGGACTGATTTTGAGTGATTCCAAGTTGATTTGGGGTTATTCTAAGTTGATATGAAATGATTTTGAGTTGATATGAAATTGATGTGAAAAAGGATACAAATGACAAAAATATAATCAATTTTTCTGAAAGATCAAAGTTAGTAGAATAATAAAATAGGTCAAATTAGTATGAATAAGTGATGAAACTATAGATGTGAAAAATTTTTTAGCATCTACATTTTTACCCTCTTTGATACAATGTGATTTAGAGCATTGTGTCAAAGAATAACTAGTGAGAAAGCTAGAACATGCCCCAATAGGGATGATATATATGGGTTCCCCCTTGAGATATTGACTAATATAATCATATGTTAAGTCAATTTTTTGAAAATGAGAAGACAAAACCATAGCAACTAACAGAATGAAAATTAGAGCTAAAATGTGAAAGTTATGGGGCCCAGAGTGCAGAACAGGATCAACTAGGAGCCCGAGAGTGATTGCATGGGTGACCTCTAAAGAAAGACACAAAATGATAAAAATGATAGTTCATTTTGTCCATAATGAAGATACAAATCCAACACAACTAATGGATTGCAAATCTGAGTTAAAACGCAAAAGTTATGGCCTCCGGAGTGCATCATAGGGGTTTCGAGAGTAGTTCTGGGTACCCTAGGTCCCCAAGTGCATCAATGATTTAGTTAGAATTAAAAAGTGTTTCAATGAAATATTTGGTATGACCAAGTGTGCCAATGATGTAGTTGGGAACCCCAACTATGCCCAAGGATGTTTTGGGACTCCAATCAGAGTCTGAATGGTCTCGGATCGAGCTAAAACTTGGTACAAGTTAGCATAAGCCTAGGGGAATGTTAGAAACATGATAAAATTTAGTCAAAGTTATTCAAGATGCTTAGAATTTTGTCAAACATAGGGTAGATGTAGGTCAAACTTGGGTAAATGCTGACAAAAAATTGTGTAAAGGGCCCGAAAGGGTGCAAATGGACTTAGAATGACTCAAAACTTTGCATGCATGCCCAAAATGATGGAAAGATGTCATAGCATGAGTGAAATCATCAAAAATGGTTAGATTTGGTCAAATATTATGAGACAAATGTTAGACTAAGGTTGAACCAGGTAGAAAGCCATAGAAATTTGATTGATAGAGTAAGATGATGCAGGAATGCATGAATGCTAGATGAAGATGATTTGGTGAATTAGAAGACATGATCACGGTGATGGAGGATAAGATGAAAAAGAAAGATGAGATGAGAAGATGTTAGTATGATGGAAAGACTCTTACTTTTGAAAAGTTCACTATATGTCAAATAGAGCTTTATTTTGATATGGCAAATGGAATGCAACACATCATGGCATAAAGGGCCAGAGCGCAAATGAAAGCCTTTTGCATAAACAAGCACTATGTAGACAAAGAATGACCTTGTCCTTCCTAAGGCAAATGTACATGCCCTAGACTCTCAAAGGTACATTGTAATAGGTAAAAATAGTGAAAGATGACAATGAACCATCCCGACCACTCTCATAGATCAATTTATATCATCGAGTAGCATAGGAACATGATCAAAGAAAAACAAAGGAAAAATCAATCACTCACTAAATAGATTGAGCCAATAGCTATTCTTGTTCATTATTACTTGCTTTTTAGTGTTTTAGGTGTTTAGATGGTGTTTGATAGGTTGATAATATGATAGTTCTGGCTGTGGATTCAGTTGATAAGTTCATAGTGACATGTTGGATTAATTGTTGGTTCACGTTGCTCAGATAGTGCGATTGTCATGAAAGTGTAGTGCTTTGAGTTTCAATTTGCAAAGTGCAAGTGTGTATAAAAAAGGGGTGGTTATCCATAGTGAATATGTACAAGATTTTTTACAAATTTTTAATGGGTTTTGTGATTTTTAGGGTTTTTGAGGATGTTTGATTTTTTTGCGTAACTAGTTTTTTCAGGACATTTTACAATTTTTAGGGTTTGTTCAAGACATTTTATGATTTTTACTAATTTTTTCAAGATCATATTTGAATGTTTACGATTTTTTCAAGACATTATGTGATTTTTAGTGATTTTTTCAGGATTGTATTTGAATGTTTAGGATTTTTTTTAGGATCATAAAAGCATATATATAAGTCTTAGCTCCAATTTGTTAGGTGATAGGTCCAATGGACAAAAATTCCTTAGGGATATGCCCCCAATTTAAATTCAAACTCATGTACCATGTTGGTAATATGCCCCCAGACAAGACACAAACTATGTACAAAGGCCAACGACTTAGTATGTGCAGACTGGTGATGCTTAGGCAAGGTAACAAAGGACATTAACCAGTTCATGAGCTATGGTCAAGGAGTCAAGGATGTCTTGCAATAGGAAGAATATGATCAAGGAATGATAGAGGGGGAAAAGACTAGATGGAATCCTGATAGATCGAGGAGCAACACTGATTACACATGCCACCTGCTTGCTAGGTTTTCACCATGGTACTTGCCCAAAGTGCCTATTTGGCAGGTTTTCACTTTTGCACGAGATTTTTATTTTGATTCAAATTTTCATGCCAAGATGTCTGTTTGCCAAGTTTTCATCAAGGCATCCATTTTTTCATGACTTTTTTTCACTTTTTTATTTTCTTTTTCAAGACTTTTTTGCTATTTTTTTTATATTGTTTTAGGACTTTTTGATGTAACACACAATCCATGCTCTACTAAAACACATCTAATTAACATTAAATCTACAATTTCACAAAGAAATTACTAGGCAAAATCAATTTTGAAGTCATCCATACTCTAAAATTGAAAACCACATGGACATTCCTGTGCAACTTTACATTTCTGCTGAGCTACAATACCCATTATTGGGCTCCATTCTCATGCTTGAAAAAGCAAGCCCCATATCGGCCACTAAACTCAATACACTATTCTTCTCAAAAAATGGCCTTCATACTCAACTATATTCATATTAGCTACTCGATTTGAAGAGTCATTGCCAAAACAAATCAAACTTGACCACATATTGCAATTGGTTCTAGTAGCTCTCACTACCAATGCCATTATCAGCTGCAATCAACTCTTAACTCTCTCCATTATTGGACTGATTATTGGGCCTGCACCTGTTCTAAACCAAGAAACTGATATCCAATGGCATTGAACTTGTTGTTGCTATTGAATTTTCCTTTCGATGGGTATTTTCCCAAAACATCTTGGCTGCTCTCGCCTTTGCTTCTTTCCCCATTCATAATCAAATCTACCCATATATCGAGTTCCATTGAGAATCAAATAAAACTGATTCTATATTTTTATTATCGATAAAGCATGTCTTGAGGCATTATCAGTTTCATACTGAAATTGCTAAGATACAAAACAAGAAATCGCAATGTAAAGAATCAATATTATGAAATGTATCAGTAAATGAAAAAGATTCAGTTTTGCACTAAAATTGTAATGCCAACTGATTCTTGAACTTGGTTTCTTGAACAAAGATCAATATTCGACAAAAGAAAAACATTCATATTAAAAACCTTCATTCTAACCATGACTATCGATAGTCAGAGGGACTGGATTTATAAATTCTTTTCACCCTCGACCATGGCTTGTTCAAATTACATTTAGCCCTTTTATATTACTTTTGATGGTTATATGGAGTTGGTTATACAACTTCCATTTACAGTTGAAAATATTAAATTTTCACACCAGCACATCTGGCAAAATTTACCAATTTTGACGACTTGTGCATGCGATTAATTAGAAATGGGATTTGATTCCATTTTCCCATCTTTTCCCATCTTGAAAAGTGATAAATTTAAATTTCACTGTTGGTGCTCCTACACCATACTCCTAGACTTAAAAGATTTCCATGTCCCATGGAAATGTCAATTGAGAGTTTTGCAAACAAATCTTTCGCTTCCTTGTCTTCATCACTGGGTCCATGCTTTAGCTATGTACTCTATCTTTTTTTTAAATAACTCTCATCAATGGAGTAAAGACTAGCTGCTAGCCACCATGCTTCATGTTGCTTCTTCATACCACCTTATTGTCATCTTACCCAACAATAGACTCGGTCCAATGATGCACTTCCCACTTTTGCTCAGTGGTTGCTCTCAACATCCTACTCCAAACGTATCTCTGATGGAGACAATACCAAGATCTCAGCTTTAGATCTGCACATGCACAATAGCAAATATGTCCTTCTTGCAGCTATGATGGATCCACATACCACCAGTTATCTCTACCCACAAAAACACCAAATCTTTTGCTGGCTCTAATACCAATCTGATGTAACACATTGCAAACTCCTCCCTTAAAATGCTAAACTGCTTTCTCTATTCTTAAGACCCGATCCCCATTATCTTATTTGTCTATCGCATTCAATCACTTTTCCAACCAAACCTTCTTGAATCCATTAAAATGTTGTCCATAGACTAATATTCATATAGTTGGCACCATTGGTGAACCTCGATATCTAGTTAACACATAACATAAATGGCACTATCAATAGTTGGTCTGCTTGTGCTTAAATCTTCACCACCTTTCAGGTTGATTTGTGTTCCTTGGCTCCACACGGGATAGTTGTAAAAAAAATAAAAAGATGTAAATACATTTATTAACTAAGACTCCAAAACCAGGAATAAGAACTTACTAATGATCACGCATTTTGTCACAGTTCAAGAAACCATTCGTGATCATCCATGAACATAAAGTATTCAAGATGCATACAAGAATAAGATTGCAACATTAGATTTCCACATATCAAATACGTAGCCCTTTTCTATTCACCACCTTCTGAATTACATTGTTCTTCCCTCTGTATCACTACTCACACCAAATCCATTAGATGGACTTTTAACTTCTTTCCATCAGTTACACAAATTGATTCCTCACTTGCAAAACTAATTTCCTACATTGGTTCCTACTCTCCCTCCATTAATTATATTCAAAAATTTTATGAAGAAGAACCGATTCTTGATCGGTTATACAATCCTACACAAAACTAACTCATAAATGATCGAATGGTAAATTTTTCAAAACTGCCTAAAACACTTATTGCCACAACTAAATCCACAAAGTGGGATGGGTTGACACCTAGTTGTCACCGCATGGAAATTACAAAGCATTTAGACTTTATTGCTAAGACACTTAACATTTATGACTCCTTAAACATTAAAACTTGACTCTAATGGCTTTATGTTAGCCATATTACAATAAAGTGACCATATAGGTCCATATGCATTCCAAGATCTTCAAAATGATGCCATCATGGTGATGCTCCCACATCACTTTTAGATGGAATCAAGAATGTTTTTGTTGAATGCTGAGAAGAGATTTGGTGTCACTATTGCTAACTGATAATCTTAGAGTCCATGACTAACCATAACTATGCAGGATTTGCTTTGAGTCTATATCTAAGATCAAACCACTAGAAAGGCATTGAGATATACTATTGTGTACCATATGTAAGATAGTGTCTACCTCTTACAAATCAAGGCATCAAAAGATAATTAGGTCAATAGATATGTCATGTGGGATATCACTAATGATGACATATGAAAAAGCTCATTGGATAAACGTTTGATTTTGGTTATTGGACAAATTAGGTAGTTGGATTTGGAGATAAACAAATGGATATAAGGGAGGGTTGGGAGGGTTGAGACCAATGACCTTCCATATGAATGTTGATTGAGAGAGCTCCAAAAGACTTTGTGGCATGTTGAATGTTGGAGCATTGATATTCATGGCATCATTTTTTTCATTTTGTATCCTTGGGAGCTACTTAGCTTTTGATTTTTCACAGTCTAATGGCACCTTTCAATTTTCACCAAGAGACCTATGCTTGCTATATTTTTCTCTTTCTTCTTTGTAACTAGAAGGTGGAGTTGGCTCCCCAAAATATACCAATATGTTCTCTTTAGAAGGAATTGATTCTTTATGATTGTCAATCATAATGCCTTCATAGATTTCAAAGTCTATTATTAGAGCATCATCAATGTCAAATTGATCAAAAATTGGTGGTCCACGTTGGTCCCAATCTAATAGTTTAGGATAACTTAAGGGGATTTCATCATCAGTATGGAATGGGCTTTGGTTGAACGTAGATATATGGGTACCTGATTCAACTAGGTCATTGGGGTTATGCTCAGAAGCTAGAGGATTGTTGGTTTCAAGTGGGATATCCTTATATGCCTTTTCATCATTCAAAACATCCATAGTCTTACACATAGGTACCATAGTACTAGGAGGACCTATTTGTAATGGTTTAAATCCAAGCCCCAAACTAGGAGGTCATCCTTTTGTAGTGCTGGGTTCAATAATACCTTGTTTCTGAGATCCAAGACCACTATAGCCATCATAGACTTGCTTTTACATGATAGTAAACCCAAGTCCATTCTTGCTAGGAGATATCAAAGTGGGTTCTCATTCTTCTTTTTCTTTCTCAATACATACCGATGTATTCTCATTGATAGAAGTGGCATTTTGTGTACTGATGGGAGAAAGTGGTGACTCCCTGATGTGAGATACATGAGACAAAAATTACTTTCCACACCCATTGTCTTCAATATTCATATTTTCCTTGGCCTTAATGAGGAGTATATCAGCATCCACATACTTAGAGGAATTTATGGGTTGTGCTTCGTTGTTTGTTGGGATTTGGTATGCAGTAGCATCTCTTAGATTAGCACAAAACTAGAAAGGGTCTAGATTGCCAAGGATGTTAACCTCCATTTTATTATAGGAAAACTTGAGACATTGATGATATGTAGAGGGTACTGCTTTCATAGCATGAAGCCATGGGCATCCTAGTATCATGTTGCAGTTTATTTCGATATCTAGGAGATGGAACAATGTATCTTCAATAGTTGGACCAACTCTAATAGGTAATATGATGACACCCTTGGAGAAGCATTCACCATCATCATAGGCTTTTATTGTGATTCTTCGAGAGGGATCCACATTGTCTTCAAAATAACCTTAAGAGTATAGATGTTCAGTCCTACTCCTCCATCTATTAAGACAAGTCTAACTTTTGCATTATGGATGAAGACTTCAAGGTGGATGGGATCATTGTGGTTAGATTTTTCCTTAGGAATATACCGAGGGGAAAAGTGATATGATGTGATGCAGATAGGTTCCCAACCATGGGTTGGAACTGGGCAACATCCATGTTATTTGGGACTATCGAATCTTTAAGGGCTTGTTCCAAGATTTTTTGGTGTTGGGGGGATGCACGCAGTAGGTCCAAAATGGATATTTTTTCAAGGGTCGTGCTGAGATATTCAACAAGGCTATAATCAGATGAAGTAGGAGTAGTAGGTCTACTAGGGGGTGCAGGTCTAGTAGTAGTAGTAGGTCTAGATGGTGCTCCAGGTAGGGTGATCTTGTTATGATGTGTAGTGACAGTGCAATGAGGGTCTTTAGCCTTTAATGTGAATGTGGATATGCAGGAATCAAACTCATTGAAATAGTGGACAGTGTAGTCATATCCCATGCATGTGTAATTCTCCTTAGCTTATGAGTTTGAGTTTGAACTGGAGGGCTTCTCTTTGTCATGATTACCTAAAGGATCTTTGAATATGGTGTGATTAGAGTTGGATGTTAATAGTGATGGATCAAGTGTGATTACACCATCATCAATAAGGTCTTGTATTGCATGTTTCAATTGGAAGCATGATGAAGTCTTATGTCCTTTGGTGCGATGGTAATCATAATACTTTTTATCATCCCACCAATCGGCTTTAGTTAACAGTTCATCTTTGATTGGGGGTAACTGCAAGAAGTTATTACTCAGCAATTGTTGTAATGTAGTCTCAAGAGGTATCCCCAATGGTGTGAATTTTCTATCCTTGGTTCTAGAATGTCTTCAAGGTTTGTCTTGTGTGGAAGTATCAATTTTCTATTGTTGAGGTGTTGTTTGATTAGGAGTTCCTGAATTTGTGGGGTTTGCACCTTTCAAGGTCAATTGAGGTTGTGTTGTACTAATTGTGCAGGCATCCACAATGCCATCATTAGTCATGTTCTTATTTTTGGAGAAAATTTTTGGCTTGTCGTTAGACGATTTGGTGCTTGTGTTTTCTTTATTTATCTTGAGGATTCCCTTACAAATAAGAGCATCTTCAATACTAGCCCCTTTTTTCATCAGTTTAGAAATGGTGCTTGGACTCTTTATTTTGATTTCATACATTAATTTTGGGACTAAGTTTTCAATGCACAAGTTAACTTGTTGTTCTTCAAGAATTTCTAGTGAGCATTGACTGACTAAGCTTCTCTAATGAAGTAAGAATGTGATGAATGGTTCTCCTATCTTCTGTTTAGTTGAGCACAAATCAGAAAGTGTCACCTCATTTGTAATGTTAAAGGTAAAGTGGGAGATAAAATTGTCTACTAGCTCTGACCAAGATTTGATATTGCCAGGAAGTTTGGAGTACCATTCAAGTGTGTGCCCACCTAGAGAATGAGGGAACAATCTCATTAGGTAAGTGGGTTCATCACTGAGTTAAGTACATGAATCAAAAAATTCTCTGATATGATCAATAGGGTTTCCTTTTCCTCAATATTTTTCAAGCCTTGGAGCCTCAAAGTGTTTTGGGAATGGAGGCATATACAAACCTTTATCAAATGGATTAGGATGTAGGTCCCTTTCTGTATATAAGGCCTATTTCTTCTAGATTCCCAATACCTCGACTTGTTTGGAAAGTTGTTTGAATTGTTGGAATAGTTCTTCATTGGGGTTTTGCATGATGGTCTTTCCTTCAAGTCTTTTGTGTCTGTGAGTAGACCATTTTTGTGGCTGGAGCTATGTCTACTTGGTTCTGACATTTCTATGTCTAATGAGTCTAGTGAAGTGTCACTAGGTGGTGGAGGTATGTTGGCACCTTGAAGACAAAAGGGTCCTTCCTGTTGGGGTACTTTTTGTGGCATTTGATGTGGCACTTGTTGTAGGATTGACTATGATTTTTGTACCATGTGTTGTTGATGTGCCATGTGTGGTAGTTATTCTTGGGATACCTCTGTTGGTTGTATGTGAGACCATGTATGTGAGTGTTGTTGTGGAGGTATCTGTTGAGGTTGTTTTGGCACATGTTGTTGTTGTAATAAATGTTGTTGGTATGCAATTTTTTGCTCAAGGCATCTTCGATATTCCATTTTTTTTTTTGAGTTGTTCTTTCTTTCTAGCAAACATGGTTTGTTGTTGTTGGAATTGTTGCTGAAATTTTTTTTGATAAATTGTGTGTAAGTCAAGTGGGTTCACATGGGACTACGTATTAGGAATGTTGGATGTTTGCCCCACTTGATGTTGTTGTTCTTGTGGTTGATGTTGTTTTTGATATGTGGGATGTGTGTTAAGTGGATGTATACTTGGTTGAGGGTTGGAAGTGTTAAGTCCCTATGCTACCATAGGTTGATGTTTTTGTGGGAGTTGACTAAGTCCATGGGAAGTGATTGTCATGTTGGTATTGTTTTTTTTGTGTTTTGGAGATTTCTACTTGGGACATCATATTGACTTGACAATGAGGTTCATTCCTTTTGGGAATTGGTGTAATGTCAATAAGACTTTTCCTTTGTATGTCAATAGGGACTGTTGTAGATGACATTGCACATAGTGCACTCGTGGGAGGATCCATAACAATTGATGTCATACCACTTGGTAGGGTTAGGAGAAAAGGTGTACTTTGTTGATTTGCCTCCAAAGAAGGTATTTCTGGCATCCCTAGAGAACAAGTCCCTTTAGGTACATCTTTTTGTTGCATCATGTGACTAAAATCAAGTCTCAATGTCCTTTTGGGGTGTTTAGGAATTGGTGGAATTTCGTCGAACAAGGGGGGTAACATTGATGTGTTCAAATGTACTTTGGAGGATTTCGATAGTTGATTCTTGATGGGACCTTATACTTGCCATTATCATGTTTGAAAAATCCAATGGTTGTTTTCCCTTATCTAAGTCCAAATTGATCATGGGTTGTATGTTTTCAATGGTTGTGTTGGTTTGATGTTTGGACTTAGGTCCTTCCACATTTGGGTTAAATTTGACAATTTCTTGGGCTGCCAAAAGTTTGAAGTTTTTACAAAAGTTTTTGTCTTGACATGCCCTAGCCATTTCCTCATCAGTGATACCATAATTATTGTTAGAGTCATTATTGAGGAGTACAGTGCCTTGTTGTATGTTTGATGTGTTATAGTTGAAGGTACCTATGTTAGGTTGGTTGAATTCAAACGAATGTGATTGTTCATCCTCGGGTGTGGTTGGTACACTTCCACCTCCAAGTGGTATCGGCAGAAATATAGGTTCAAAGTCAAGACACCACTAAACCATCCCATGTGTTGGGGAAGCATTTGGAGGAAATATCATGGTAGGTGCATTGTTTAAGGTTTGTTGTGTCATAGCTTGATTATGAGGATCTTGCGGATACATGTTGAAGGGGTTTGCTAGTAAAGGTTGTGATGCCTCGATTTGTTCTTTGTAAATGGTTTGTTGGGTTCTCTTTCTTTTCTTCTATCTTGGATGAGGTTTTGGTTGTGTATGTGTCTCAGAAAACAAAGGTTGATAGAGTTCCTCATGTCTCTGAGCTGATTGTGTCCTAGTAAGTGCTAGCATGATACCTAAGAATGCAAATACAATGGAAATTTTGAGTGTTTTGGGTGATTTAGAGTGGTGGGTAAGAAAGATATGAGTTTTTTTGGGATTTTTAAGTGTTTAGGAATGTTATGCAATGTGAGGAAATGCTAAATGAACTAGGGTTTTGATGTGCAAAGTGAAAATGTCCTAGGGATGTTATGCAAATGCAAATGCAAGCTGATGTTTTGAGGGTATGCAAAATGAAGGTTA
The DNA here is from genome assembly GCA_028749045.1 of Cupressus sempervirens. Lineage (NCBI taxonomy): Eukaryota > Viridiplantae > Streptophyta > Pinopsida > Cupressales > Cupressaceae > Cupressus > Cupressus sempervirens. The sequence goes on along the minus strand of CM053788.1, from coordinate 598,173,268 downwards.
GGGTTATGTTTTGGACTTGGTAATGACACTAAAGGTAGGTTTATGCAAGGTAGACTATCCAAAGGATGGTTTCCAAGGGTTGATAATGACATTTAGGATATGCAAAATGAGGGTAAATGATCAAGAAGGCAATTTGGTTGATGGATAATCTGATAGGGTTTGGTAGTGAGAATGATGATAAGGTTTGGACCATGCAAGATGAAGGGGATATACCACTAGGGTAAGTCAAAATGACATTTGGGGATGCTCGGGATATGATTATGCTATAACAAGGGTATATGGAAAGTTTTGAACTTAGGTAAAACCTTTTAGAAAGTATTTTGTCTAGGAGTTTAACCTTGTCATAAAGGACTTTGGATCTTGACCAAAAAGGTTATAAAAGGCAAAAAGATCAAATTGATAAAAGATGACAAAGTCAAATCTATCAAGACATAGACAGATCTTGACCAAAGAAAATGATAAGAAAAGATAAAAAGACCATTCAAGATCCATTATCCGTCAACACTAGGAGATAATCTAAGACTCATACTTTGTCTAGATTTTTGACTAAATTCAAAGGTTTTGGGGGTTCAAAATGATGTTTTGGGGACTCAAACTCGTGGTGATGCTTAGTAGATATGTGATATGGACAATTCCTATGATGCAAAATGGGATTTTGGGTGCAAGATATGGTTTTGGGTCAAGTGCAGAATGGGTAGGTGCAGAGGCTCCTAAATGCAATTTTGGGGTCCTAAATTGCAGTTCGAAGGCCCAAAATGATTGTGTAGGCACCCAAGTACACCCTAAAAATTCCAAGTGCACTCAAACAGTACCAACTATGTCATTGATGCACTTGGAGCCAGTTTGGGCGTAGTTGGTAGTTTCTGGGCACAGTTGATAAGCTAGGAAGAAAGTTTGCTAATTCTGAAAGGTATGGTTGCCAAACTAATATGCCACGAAGATAAGATGTTGGGGTTGATGTTAGGATGGGTTGGGAGGTGTAAAATAGAGGTTATGACCTATAAAATGATGTCTTAAGTGGAGGTAATGAAGACTAGGTGATGCAGAATGCAGATCTGGGCAAGCTAATGCAAGGGGAGCTAACCAGGTACCTAAGGACACTATTGAAGCCCCAGAATGCTATTTGGAATCCAAAACTAGGTCTAAGGACCACCAAGTACACCTAGATAGTGCAAAATACATCAATGATGTAGTTGGTAGTTTTATGACACAGTTGGTAGTTTTAGGGCGCAGTTGGTAAACTAGGCTAAAACTAAGGCAATTTTGGGAGCTATGTTTTCTAGATTGATATTACAAAGAGGTTAAGACCAATATGAATGCTCAAAATGATGGTTATGTAACTTGGAATTATGGATAAAGTGGTCAAGATGATGAATAGGTATGCAAATATGCTAGGTGGTGAATGCAAAGTGTTGATTTTGAGATGGGAATGCAAAAGACTAAGGTAGGTAAATTGAACCTAAATGGATGCAATATGAAAGGTAATAGATGCTAAATGAGGACTAAAAGGTGCAATATGAATTCTATATGATTCATGAATGAGGACTATAGTAGGGTTATTTCAAGTGAAGCCTATGCAAGTGTGAGATCTACATTTTTCCAAGCACGTTTAGGAGCACAAGTCACCATGTTTTCCAAGGTTTGAGTGTGTTGAACCAAAGTTTGCAAAGATTGGACAAGGGCTCAATTTTTTTGGAAATGTGTGATGTTTTCACAAGTTTTTTTCATCTTTCCAAGGTATAAATTTGAATGTCAGCTTCTATCTTGATTATGTTTTACACACATGCAAGACACATTAAGACAAGAATAGTTGTTGTTAAAAGTGAACAAACACACCACAACCTAAGCTTTTAGGACTATATCCACTAAATTCCTACTTGAACCAAAGTTTATCCATGCTTATCTAGAGTAGAGAACCTAGGATCATGGCACCACAAGCTCCCCCTTATAGCACACTCACTTCTCAGGGCTGCCAAGATCTGCTTCCCAAGGGGCATGACTTCCCAAGGGACTGTTGCCTCTACTAAGGACCGTCAGAATGTAGGATGTCTTCAAGGGAATGGGTGACCCCTTGAGCCAATGGATAGAAAGGATTTTGGCCACTAAAAAATGGTTTTTAGTAAGGGCATTTCATTCAGCAAGTGAATGATAAACTTCCACAAAAGGTCTCCCATCCCTAAGAACTGAGGTTTAACGAACCACAAGGGTACTGGAGGAGAGCTATCACGTAGCAATATCACCGACATGGATTTCACCATAATCAAATTTTATATAGCAGCTGAAATTTTGACCTAGCTTTGGCCCATTATCGCTCTGAGGTCATCCCCTGGCATACCCAATATCAAGTATCTTGGTCCAAGGCAGGCCTCCTATAGAAGTTACACAAATTTCTCTTACACCCAAGATCCATGAATGGCGAGAGGAGAGGATACATCTAATGTAACCCCTAGGGATTTAAACACTATAGAAACACTAGGAAAAAAAGAAAAAGTTCATTTTAAGCACCAAACAAAGTGTTATCTAAGTTAGAAAATCCACACATGTAGTTTTGACAGACACACAAAGTCTTCGACAACATCCTACAAAGCACGCATTAATAGTTTCTTATGATCACATCTTCATCCAAAAGTGGCCACATGCTGAAAATAGACCATTAGTAACACAAAATCATCTAATCTATGTCCTAGAGAGTGATAGGAACCTTAGATGCAGATTATGATTGATGCATGTGAATACTATGAACCCAGGTGTGCTCTAATAGAGTAGATTGCACCCCAGAAGGCCAAAATGGATCTAAACACCCCCAAGTGTGCCAAAATAGTTGAGACTACATCAATGATGCATTTGGGGCCTAGTTTGGTGCAGTGGGTAGTTTTTGTGCATAGTTGAGACGTCAGGTACAAAGTGTGGGGAAATAGTGCCCTAAATAAGATCCAGAAACTAAAATTTTTGACACCTATACTACCAAGTACGCCCAAATAGTAAAAACTATTTCAATGATGTAGTTGGTAGTTTTATGATGTAATTGGTAAGTCAAAAATAGCAGAAAGGCATTTTGGTGGCTTCTAAGCTCCTAAAACTGCTCCTAGGAATCCCAAGTGTGCCTTGACAGAGCAGAGTACACCCTAGGATAGCAAGCTAACAAAATGCATAGAATGAAAAGATTCAACCATACTACTAAACCCCCTAATTAATCTAGGTGTGAAAAGGAAGAGAAAATAGTCATTATACCCTTCCAAGTGAGCTCCTTCCTTGCACCTATAAGCACAAAATAAGAAAACCCAAGTTAGATCTGCATGTTCACATCGGGTTCACCAAATGTAGAGCCTAGAAAATGAGCTAAAAGCATAACATACTATGAGAAATCAAAAAAATCAATAAAAATATGTTAGCACTCACTAGTCTACCATGAAATCCAAACTAATAAAAAAAGCAATAAAAACCCCCTCTTTCATTTGTAGCTCTCATGTCCTTCTTTCTTCTCCAATGATGTAGCTCCAAAGTTTCCTATAGTGCACACAAAATAGAAGAAGTCTATGATGTGGATAATTCCATGAGAATACTAGAAGTGTGATTTTAGTGTGAGATCAAGAATGCAAAATGCAAAGAAGTAGGGACTCAAAGACTCAAGAATTTGTACCTAAAAACTTCCCAAACTTCCAAGGACTGAAAATGAGAGGAAGAATGCTCTTTTTATAATGGGCATGGAGGGTGAGAGCATTGGATTTTTCACCCATAGATATGTGATGTGGAAAGAGATTCCTTTGAGAATCCATGATGCATATGAAAAAAATGCCAATTGTAAGATTCTATGACACATGGAAGTCAAACTTGGCTAAACATGGAAGAGAATCCATGACAAGTCATAAGACACCTCAACCCACTTAAAGCCAAGAATCGATGACAAATAAGAAAAATAGGGACATGCATAAGAGAATAATAATATTTGATTATGACATATCTTATCCAAGTGTCAAAGAAGAATCCACAAGGTGTCATATCCAAGTGTCATGATGATGCAATATTTTATGGAATATTTGAATTAAAAATCCTTGTATTCCACAAAATAGGAATTAGTAGAAAATGAAATTAATGATGGAAAATGGAACTTAGAAAATTAATAATTTCCATGGTTTGCGAATGATCAATCAATTAATTAATTGATGATGTTAATTAGGGAGAATAATTAGTAAGAATGATAGGATTAAATTATGGGTTATTTAATCCTATGGAGAAAATTAGTAAATGATTGGCCAAAATTGATTAAATAAATGTGGTTGTATCCTTTGATGAAAATGTAATGATAATATAGAACAAAGAATATGATGATATAGGCGCCAAAGCCATGGTCAAATTGATTGATTGAAATTGATAACATGCCAAGGACACATGACATGAATTGATTGATATGTAACATTTAACTACCATTATAAATGCTACAGGATTGCAATTGATTGGAAAGGCTTGATCATAATAACATCAACGGACATTGTCAATATTATTAAAATGGTTGATGATGCCATGATCTAACATTGAAAGCCTCAACAATGTCAAAGATTGAATGCCATGAATGATAGTTTGACCTAGCACTAAGAGCCAGGACAGTACTAAGGTCAGATTGATAAGTTGATAGGTTTCCAAGGCATTGAAAGCCACAAAAATACCTAACTTAAGATAAATGATGATTGATTTGGGATGTTTGATATGTTTTAGGTTGATTAGGACTAATTCTGAGTGATTTTGAGTTGATTTGGGGTTATTCCTAGTTGATATGAAATGGTTTTGAGTTGATATAAAATTGATGTGAAAAAGGATACAAATGAAAAAAGTATAATCAATTTGGCCAAAAGATCAAAGTTAGTAGAATGATAAAATGGGTCAAATTAGTATGAAGTAGTGATGAAACCATAGATGTGAACCATTTTTTAGTGGCTACGGTTTGGTGTGCTCTCTCAAACAGAACAATGTAGTGAATCTCTTGAATGTGGATGTGAAAATGTGAGTGATGATGAAATATGAACCTAAGCTACATGAGATGAAGAACACCTCAAGAAATGGGTATGGTGAAAGCCATACTTAAAGGCATTCAAAGATGAAAATGAAATGCAACCAAGTAAACCACCTAAGTATGCAAGCTACACTAACATGTAAATGCAAAGGAAATGTGAATGCATAAGTAAACTAGACTAAGGATGCAAATGAAAAGCTAAACTAGCTACCAAATGGTTAGTATGCATCTAGAAATCACTATGACAACTACCATGAAAGCTACTATGAAAATTCAAACTAGCATGCAAGCTCAATTAAAGATCAAATCTAAAACCAACATGATAACAATGCAATAATGAGAGATGCAAATGCTTGAGACAAGGCCTCTATTTATAGGCCTAAGGGAGGGCTTGGTGAGGTGGCATCCATGTAGGTTCCACATAAGGTGACATGCAAGCCATGCAAGTGGTCAAAATTCAAAGTTTTCTCACACGTGTGGGAAAACTTTAGAAGAAGAGTGGGAGACTAGAGTGCAAAAGGGAGTGTGTAGGCATGCCATCTCACACATGTGTTAGCACACACCTAGGCTAATGAGGGATATTAAGAAGGAGATTAGGATGACTAAGTGGGATTAAAAAAGAAGTAGGCTTAAGAGGATTAAAATGATGGGTGTAGGTTAGGTTTAAGGCTAGGCTTAAATTAAATAGAATTTAACTTAATCATAGGTTTAGAAGAATTAATGGGATATGGGGATTTAAATAAATAAAATTTATTTAAAAAGGGGGGACATGGAGGATTATGTGTTAAATTAACTTAACACATTAGGACTAGGAGTATTTAAATTAAATTTAAATACTTAGAAGAATGAACTTAATTAATTAATTAATTTAATTAAATAAGTAGAAGAATGTGACTAATATAATTAATTAATTAATAATTAATTACAATGTTGTGAGCAATATTAATAAATCAATATATTTTTTAGGGACAATTTTAAGCGTCTATATTTGGCCCCTCTTTGATGTGATATTAGAATGACATTATATCAAAGAAAAAAAATATATAGGTTGCGCCAGAGAAGGTAGAAGTCCTACAGGCGACGATAGAAGAGGAGGGTGCCCCCTCTCAAAAATTGCACAAAAAATAAATTTTGGGCAATTTTTGTGAAAAGGTTTTAGGAAAAGAAGGAAAGGGAGAAAATAGGGAATAAATAACTACACTTGCATGACTTGTGGGTAAACAAGAGACGAGCACATCTCAAGGAAGGCACAGGCTCAAACAGGGTCCATGGGGGGCCTATATAAGCCTCTGAGGGGCCTAGAGAGGGTCATTGTCACACTTTGAGAGTAGAGAATCTAGAGGAAACATGGACACCATCAATCGATTACAGCTTGGTGAGTGCATTTTGGAGTACCAGTGAGTAGCAGAGATGGGTCCACCGGTAAATCATCTAATCCTCTTCGTGTTTTGCTAGACTAGGCTAGGTTAGGTGCATTTATTACATCATAAATGAAACAAAAACACTATCAAGAAAATGATGATATTCTACACCCTATCGTTTGTGCAAATAACAAAGCAACATCTGTAGAGATGACGGGATTGACCCTGTCATCTATGAAGACGCTAGGAAAGGGAATCGACTCTACGGAGACAACAAGTTTTGTCTTGTCATCTTTGTGGATGAAAAGAAAACAGAGATGATAGAACACTGGTCGTCATCTTTGTAGATGATAAAAGCTTTGTCGTCTATACTGATTGACAGCTATGCTGATCAGCGTCTATGATGATTAGTGTCTACACCTATTAGTGGCTCCATTGATTATGAAAAATCACTAGGAGGCAAGGGAAGATGCCTCATTCTAGGGATTTCATAGGCTAGAAAGACTAACTCTCTGCATGTCTATGTTGCAGGAGGACATGGTTGTGTTTAGGTCAAGGGCGCACTACTCTCCTACCATGGTGATCCAAGATTGTCTGATGGACACAAATTGGGGACACATGTGGTTATGTAGGTTGGAGCATCTGCACGAGTGGCCAGATCTGAGGGTCCACTTAGCATAGCTATTGATGCTGATAGAGCGATGGCACAAACCCATGGGGAGCTTCCATCTACTAACAAGGGAGGCTACAGTCACACTCCTGGATGTGTGGCAAATCCTATGAGTGCCCATCTGAGGGTCATATCTATAGTATGTACTAGAGGGATCAGACCCATTCCTGAGAGAGTGCTTCGATAGGTGGTGGCAGAGGCTGCCAATCTAGTGATCATGGCTATCTTAGAGGGGAGCACTAGAGCAGAGACTACTAAGGCTAGCAGTATATCAATCTCTAACATCTCTCATCTGGAAGATTCTACCTAATCATTTCAGACATGGGTGGCCTATTAGTTGGGCACAGGTGTTGAGCACCCTTCTATGGTAGGATGGAGAGGTCTACTACTGGGGACAGATGATCCTAGTAGAGCTATACCACAATTTGCACATGTGTTGATGGGAGCATATTGGATTCACTTGGCCCATCACCTAGCATGAGACTAGGCAGCCTGGTGAACCATTCACCTACAGATACTAACCTCTAATTCAGTATACAACAAAAAAGTCAGTCAGGTTTTCGCACCGCTATATCGATGAGATTATTATGTTTAAGTGGACTCCATATGATGGGGTAGAGTGGTGGGGGAAAACACTAGCAGCAAGTTGTGAGGATGACAAGGAGGATCAAATGTACCTCTCATACACACAAACTGACTGCTGGATCATTGGGTGGTCCATGCACATGATTATGCAGTATATACATTCTTTGGTGTGTTGGCAGTTTGGGAGGACATAAGATGTGGTACCAAACAAATTCCTATACCCTATTGTCTCTCAGGAGTATGGTTGCCTATGGGGACACAAGACAAACCTTTGGTTGGCTTGCATATCATGGGTATCCATGCCAGTAGTGTCATGGGTGCATGGATAGGACAAGGGAGATGCAGGTGTGACACCAACATATGCATAGTGGTGGGTAGCCCACCAGCGAGTTAGACTCATAGTGCTTGGGGTGCCTCCAGTAGTAGAGAAGCCACAGGGGAGGGGGATGGAGCAAGGAATGGTGGGATGGTAGCTATGATGCCACCACCAACATAGGAGGCGTAGGAGGGACCATGAGGGCACAAAGCCCAAGAAAGGAGAGGGATAGGGCCAACACTAGTATAGACACTAGTGCAGGCACTAGGGCAAGGGCCACAAGTACAAGTACAGGTCCAAGTTCCACAAGAGGGGTAGAGACAGGGATCGGTAGAGGACACTAATATGGTGAGGTCTAAGCAGGATAGCCTCTATGTAGAGGTAGCCTAGCTACAGGGGGTAGTACAGGGGAAGCAAGTACAGGCAGACAGCATAGAGCAAGCCATGGGGACAATAAAAGTAGAGCTATAGGTGTAGAGGGCTAGAGGAGATAGTGCACAAGAGGCCTTAGTAGCCATACAAGCATGGGTGGATGCTAGGGAGTTTTTAGGGATGGGGAGCCACATAGAGGCAAAGGAGCAGGCAGAGCTAGAAAGACTCTAAAGGGAGGTGGGCGCATTACAGGTTAAGTGAGCCACCCATCAAACGTAGCTAGATAGATACCACAGGCAAAGGGACATAGGTAGACAGATGCTACAACTTGGGGCTACCATCGCAGTGATGCAAGAGGCCATTGCAGCTAGCCAAGTAGAGGCACGAGCCATATGAGAGGCAGCTTATTATAGGTTGCTTTATATTGAGGTGATGCCTTTCAATTAGCGATAGCCAAATTTTGAGAGGGGGGCCAGCTCATGGATCTCAGGAGGTAGAGCCAGATCAAAGTAGTATATAGGATAGAAAAGACCTCCTCAAGGGAGGGATACAAGAGGTGTTGGGCCCTCACATCCAATGGCTTGATTTTTTAGAGTGATTAATTCTATTTTTTTTGACAGATACATGCAAATCCAATGATTTTTTGACGATGCATTTGTACTATATGATTCTACATGATTTCTGTATGGACCATACAAACACTATTTTTTGAGATATATATATATATGACATGATTTGAAGGTTCTATATGTGTATGGACTTATGTGATGCATACGATGTTTATGATGTGGATATTGACATTTGTGATGCAGGTTGTGATGCTTATGTGATGTTTCCTATGATGTATGTATATCTACATGATGCCTAACATGTGGATGATGTAGGTTTTGCTGGCGATAATGTGTTTAGTCCTTTATTTTAAATTTATAGATGCACTATATATATGTGAGATGTGATTATGATGTATATGCCCCTAGATGTGATGACTAAAATAGATGCATGTAATTAATGAAATGAACGATCAATGCAATCTAATAAAATGAAAAAGGAACACTAATAAACATAAACTAAAATGAATGCAACCTAATGAAAGTGCAACCTAAAATGAATATCTGTCTAAACTATCACTCATAGAAATCTAGCAGCATATCATAATAGGGGGAAAATAAATAGGACCTTGTCTCAAGCATGACTCAAATGAAAACCCTAGCTACATGAAACCTAACTACATGATATCAAGAGATCTCATTGTGTTTATATGGAGAGCACACCTTAAGTTTATTTTGTAAATGACTTGATGCATTATATGCTATAGAATCATAAATGACATGACTCTTTTGCGTGGACTAGAAAAACCATAGAGATTTTAGAATGATAGGTATAGTTTGCATAGTCATGATGGATCAAATGTCGTATACACCATGGAGAGGTCTAGGCACACCCAAAGTCTTTTTAGCGATCTTTGGTGGAAAGTGTGCTAAACTATTGCCCCCATTGCACAATGCATCAACATAACTAGAAACTCACACATATGATATAAAGCCTTAAAAAATAGATCATACCACAAAAAACATGTGTAACCAATGAGGGCCCTTTAAGTACAACCAAAATATAGAAGATCAAGGTGCACCATAAAATGCTTTCATGAACACACACACACACACAAAAAAAAAATCAACCAAAAAGAGACCTCATGACCAAGTAGTCCTTCAGTCCACAGTTCCTACCAAGAACCTTAGTTCTAGAAGTGAATGTCACAATGTTGCCTATAGGAAGGATTCATCCTATAAAAATGTGTCAAGTTGGATGTCAATGATCATAAAATCATGTTTTTCTAGAAAGGGTTGTAAAGCAAACAAGTTTCTCAAATCATTAAGTCTCAAATGTTGATTTTGTGTAAGAGTGTGGTCATTGTTATGAAAAAGCTCAGTATGATGGGATTGGTTAACCACTTGATGAAAAATGCCTCATAGAATAGAGGTCTTTTAAAAGGTGGAGTTGAAGGGAAGCCTCGCAAACAAGAGGTCTTTTATTGGATGCATGAAACACAAAAAGCTAGATAAGACTTTGCACAAGGGAAATGAAATGGTGGAATGAAGTGAATCGAAATGAGCCTTATAGACAATGGATCAACCATACTTTTTTTAAGGAACATTTTCTACTTTTTAGGCTTTTTTCATGAACATTTTATGATTTTTTTTTGGATTTTTAAGATTTTCTAATTTTTTTGGATTTTTGTGGGACTATAAACACTGTACAGGAACTACGAAGGCTCAAGCATAGAACCACTTGAGATATTGGATATTTATAGGCTTAGGGAGTGGATATCCCTCTGGAGTAGCAATTTGATATGCCCAAGAACCATATTTAGCTGTAATGATAAATGGACCAAGCCAATTTGCCTCAAGCTTTCCTTTATTTTCACAGTTCTAGAGGTTCCTCATACTATGCTGCAAAACTAAGTCACCCACTTCAAATTCTTGTGGCTTGACTTTCTTATGATACTAAAGCTGAAGGTGATTTTGATAGATGTAGAGGTGGTTTAGAGCATTAAGGTGTCTCTCATCAAGGAGTTGCAACTCTTTCAAGTGAGAAACTCTATGTTCTTCTTCTAATATCACATTCTTGAGAGAGAGTCTAGGGGAAGGGAGCTCAATTTTGATGGGTAAGACTACCTCAGAACCATAAACAAGGGAAAATGGAGTGGCTCTTGTGGGGGTATGGATGGAGGTATAGTAGGCCCAAAGGGTAGGAGAGAGATGGAGGTTCCAATCACAACCAACTACATCAACAGTTTTCTTTAGGATTTTCAAAATGGTTTTATTAGTGGCTTCAGCTTGGTCATTGCCTTGGGGGTAGTATTTGGTGGAAAAATGTTGGGTGATTCCAAATTTCCTACAAAGTGTGGCAACTTCCTAATTTTTGAAATGGGTTCCATTATCAGTCATGATATCTTGAGGTATGTTGAAATGATAGATAATGTAGTTCAAGATGAACTTTGAAATCTATTTTTCAATAATGTAAGTTCATGGAATAGCCTCGACCCACTTTTTGAAGTACTTAGTGGTGGCAATAATATACTTGTGGTCGTTTGAGGAATTTGGGTATACTTGACCAACAAGATCGAATCCCCAATGGGAAAAGGGCTATGGAGTGATGGTGGGTTGGAGGTCTTGGGTAGGAGCATGTATAAAATCACCATGTTGTTGACAAGGAACACATCTCTTCACAAAATGATATGCATCTACTTCCATAGTGGGCCAATAGTAACCTATCCTAAGAATCTTTTTTGCTAACACAAGGCCACTAAAGTGGGCACCACAAATCCCTTGGTAAACCTCATCCAACATCCTTCTAGCTTCATCTAAATTGAGAGATCAGAGGAGGGTTCCATCAAAAAAAATTTGGAAAAGTGTGTCACCTAGGATGGTATATTGGGTTGTGTGATAGATGAAGGTTTTGCTCTAATTTGGGGTGAGGGTTATGGGAATGGTTTTGTGATGTAAAAAGGAAAAGATTTTAGTTTACCATGGAGACTCAGGACTGAAAATCTCACACACCAACTCTGAATTAGTGTGCTCATAAGCAGGAGTAAAAATATTCTCAACAAGAAACTCACATTTAGGGCTATCTTCTAGCATGGCAATCATAGAGGCAATAGTTTCCATAGCATCTACTGCTTTATTATTAGCCCTTAGTATCTACTGAAAAATAATCTATGTAAAGTGCTACTTAATATCCTCCACTATCCTATGATAAGGAAACAATTTCTCATCCTTGGTGTGCTATTCATCTATGACTTGTTTAATGACCAATTGTGAATCTCCAAAAACAAGAAGGATTTTTATATTCCATCTGATAGCTTGACATAGTCTTGTGACTAAACCTTCATACTCAACTATATTGTTTGTGCAAGGCAATGAGATTTCATAAGACTTAGGAATGAGATCCCCTTGTGGTATCACAAAAAAAATTCCTACCCCCGAAGAGGGTCCATCAAAAAATAGTTTTCGTGGTGTATTAGGGGCTATGGTCATAATTGTGTCATCTAGAAAATCTATTACAATGGGATGGTCACCTTGAAGAGGAGCTTCAGCAAGCTGATCTACAATTACTTTTCTTTTAATGGCCTTAATTTCCTTATAAACAATGTCGAATTCACTTAAAATGAAGACCCATTTTGTTTCTTGACTAGTGAGGGTGGCTTTTGATAGTAGATATTTGAGTGGATCTATCTTGGCAATGAGGTATGTAGTATGATTAAGTATATAATGGCATAAATTCTACATGCAAAAGACTATAGCCAAACATGCTTGCTTAATAGCAGTGTAGCTCAACTCATAGCCAACAAGTGTTCAACTGAGGTAATATATAGCTTGCTCATTCGCATTGTCATCTAATTGTGCCAAAAGTGCTCCTAGGTCAACTAAAGTAGCTGAAATATATAGAATTGATGGTCATCTTGTAACTAGAGGAACTAGAACTAGAGGATTAGCTAAATATGTCTTAATTTGTTCAAATTCTTTTTGGCATAAACAATCCCATTGAAACTTGTTTCCCTTGTGAAGCAAATGCTGAAGTGGATGGACTTTATCTGCTAACTATGACACAAATCTCCTTATGGATTGTAACTTTCCTTGAAAACTATGGAGTTGTTTCAATGTTGTAGGTGGAGGCATATCCATGATGGCTTTCACTTTTTCAAGATCTACCTCAATACCTCCTCTTGACACAATGTAGCCCAACAATTTTCTTGATTTGACCCCAAATAAACATTTCTTTGGATTAACTTTATAATTCTCCAACCTTTCAAAAATGGTGTTTAAAACATCAATGTGAGACTCACATGTCTTTGATTTTCCTAGGATGTCATCAACATAGTCTTCCATTATGACATGTAGAAGATCATCAAATATGGTGGTCATTGCACGTTGATAAGTGGCACAGGCATTTTTCAAGCCAAAAGGCATTACTAGATAACAAAAGGTTCCCCATGGGGTGGTAAATGCCATTTTATGTTGATCTTCTTCTACAATTTTGATTTGATCATAACTAGAAAAACCATCCATTAAAGACAACATCTCATGTCCAACAGTCAAATCCACTATGATGTCTATGTTAGGAAGTGGAAAATCATCCTTAGGACATGCAAGATTTAAATCTTGAAAATTTGGCCAAACACGAATGCCCCCAGATGCTTTCCCTATAGGAACAATGTTGGAGACCCACTCAGGATAATCAATAAGGTGAATGAACTTTGCCTCTAACATTTTTTGTAACTCTACTTTGACTAAAAGTGCTACCTTAGGATGCATCTTGTGCAACTTTTGCTTCACTGGTTTAATCTTGGGATCTACTATCAAATGATGTATAACAAAATATGTATCTAAACTTGGCATATCTCTATAGGTCCATCCAAAATTGATTTTACCCCTTTGCAAGAATTTAGTCATGGCTTTTTTCTCTTTAGGATTTAGGGTAGCAGCAATATAGGTGATTTTTGGATTATCTTTTGTACCCAAGTTGACTAGAATTGTGTCTTCATTCAAAATAGATGACTTTTCTAGTGGAAAAGATCTGAATGGAAAGTCAATCTCTCCCTTTTCTGGCACCTCTAAAAGGTTTTCACTAAAAGATGTGTCCTTTATTTTATCTTTTTCTTCATCCAAAAGTGCTCCAGAAGAGTTTTCACTAGAGGATGTTTCTTTTATTTTTCCAATTTTATTTTCGTTTTCACTTTTGTGACTAAGAGAGTTGACTTGGCTACCAAAGTAGGCTTCCTCATTGTACTGGATCTCATGTTCATATTCTCAAAGATTCCTAAGGCCAAAGAGTGCCATCACTGCTTCATCAGAGTTACAAATATCAAGAGTTGGTGGTGTATCTTGAAGGTCCCAGTCTATCATGTCAGGGTTAGTGAGATGTAAGTCAATGGATGAAAGGTCATCTATGGTCATGGCATGGACATAGTTATCTAGGTCATCCTCGATGTATTAGAAAGGCACTTCAAAGAATTCCTCCTCTTTAGTCTCAGAATCAGGTTCAACCATACAATAGTTGTCAGCAAAGGATACCTTAGGTTTAAAGGAGACCAAACTACATCCTTTAGGATAGCTATTAGCTTCTAACGGTATTCCATATTCTTTAGGTCCAAGGCCAATACCATGATATTCCATGTTTTTGATAATGGGAGGGGCCTTAATATACTTATCCTTGGGGAACACAATAGGTTCATCTTTTCCATCATAGTATAGCCAATCTAGAATATTAGATTCCATTTGTTTTTCACTAAGTGAACCCTAATGTTCAAATGATATCTTGTTAATATGCATAGTCTCTTTGTTGGTAGGAGGTGGCAATTGTGAAGGTTTCCCAAAGGGGTGTGGGGAGAGTAGTAGTTGTCCAACACACAAGGCATTTTCAAACTTATACTCTCCCATTCCCAAATCAGTAAAAGTAACCTTCTTTCCTGTAGTATTGACCTTAGTATCTCCCACCTTCTCTTTTCCTTTGCGGGAATTGGAATCATCAATGGCTAATTCTGGCACTATTGTGGAAGGTGATTATATTATAGTGAGAGGCTTAGGTATAACTTTGGAAAAATCACTGATTGGAAAAAAATTTACTAGTGCACCTTCCAATCTTTTACAAAATGCAAAAGGAGTAGGATCCCTTGGGATTGTGACCTCTCTTCCTTGGTGAAGTAAATTCAAACATTGATGATAGGTAGATGGGATAGCCTTTAGTGTATGTATCCAAGGTCGACCAAGCAAAATGTTATATGGAAAATCCAAGTCTAGGACATGGGATTCAGTATTTATGATGGCTAGTCCAACCTTTAGAGGTAACATGATAACTCCTTTTGACTCTCTTCCCCTTTCATCATAGGCTTTGATTGTTATCCTTTTATTGATATCTAGGAGGTCTTTTGGAAATCCCAAGAAATGAATCATCTTCAATGTACATAGATTCAACCTGGATCCATTATCTATAAGGACTCTTTTAATCTTATGTCATTGTATAAGGACTTCAATGTGGAGTGAAAAATTATGGTAGGGATCAGGAACTTGGAAATCTTTATCTATGAATACAAGGTGTTATTGGCCAGCAAGGTTTCCAATCATGGTGGTGAATTGGGAGGCATTAATGTTTTTAGGAACATGAGACTCTAAAAGAGCCTTCTCCAAGATCTCTTTGTGGATGGGTGATGTAGTTAGGAGCTCAAGAATGGACATTTGTGAAAGAGTCTTACCTAACTAGGATAACACATCATAGCAAAAAAGCAAGCCTTTGTGAAGTGGATGGTGTGACAGGCACATGCGGCATTGATGGATTAGTGTGATTAGGAGTGGCATCTTGCAATGTAAGTCTTCCTTGTCAAGTGGTGGCATCACAATCAGCAACTTGTAGGACAAGGGTATTAACATGAGTGTCTGCCTCTTCAATGCAAAAACACATGGAGCTAAATCCACATATATCGTTGATTTCAATTTTACCACACAAGGAGTCAAACACTAATATTTGGTTGCTAGAATAATCATAAGGTAATGCATTTGATATGGAAGCTCAATTTACATTGTTTGCATTGTTATTTCCATTGCTTCTATTGTCGCTGTTGTGATCAGGAAATGGTTTTTGAAATATCTTTAGCTTAGCATTTTTATAGGATGGTCCTCCTTCTACCTCAATTTCTCCATCATTGACAAGATTTTGGATGAAGACTTTGAGTTTTATACAATTGTTTGTGTCATGTCCTTTAATGCGATGGTATTTGCAATATTCATTTTCCCTATACCATTTTGATTTGGGTTTGTTCTCATCAAAGGGTCGTGTGTCAAGAAATACCATCAAATTGTGATCCATGAATTTTTGAAATATGGCTTCCAAGGGTTCACAAAAGTTAGTGAACTTTCTATTGCGATCATAGTCATGGTTATAGTTTTTGTTGTTGCAGGGAAAAAAATGTGTTTGATTGTGAGATTGTTGATTGTCATTGTTTAAATTGTTGTTGTTTCAGTTACGATAGTTGTTGTTGTTTCCTCCTTGAAGGTTTTTCACATCGGTGACACCATCATGTGTGACACCTTTGTTCTTGGACTAGAACTTGGGTTTACTATTGTTATTTGCCTCATTGTGTGAGGATGATTAATTATAATTTTTAATGGTACCTTTTTCCAAAAGTCCATTTTCAATATTGTTGTTGTTCTAGCTAAAGTGGAAAATTCTTCGGGGCTAGCCATCTTCATGTGGAAAGACATTTTGGGTATCAAGTTCTTGATAAATATATCTACAAGGTGGGAATCATTAATTTTGTAGGGCCTATGGTTAGCAAGATGCCTCCACCATTGTATAAAGTTGGCAAACATTTCACCATTTTGTTGCTTTGTATTGTACAAGTCACTCAATGAGGCATGATGTTCATTGTTGTAACAGTATTGTGTTATAAAATTTCTTGTCAAATCATTGAAGGAAGTAAAGGAGCCCTTAGGTAAATTCATTAACCATTCTAGCATGGGGCCTCCAAGACTTTGGGCAAAGAGTCTCTTAAGATAATCATCACTATAAGCTACTTCCTAGCACATAATGGAAAGTTCCTTGAGATGTGTGATAGGGCATGTCTCTCCCATATACTTGTCAAATTTAGGAATTTTGAAACTGGGTGGAAATGGTACCATATTGATGGATTTATCGAAGGGAAAAGGATAAATTTCCTCAAAAGAGAAGTCCTACCCCTTTGTTGTTCATGTCAAGGACCAAATTTTGCAATTCTTGGAATTGTTGAGCCAAATCTTGATTGGGTTGCACTTGTGATTGTTGGGAGTTCATGAATCCACCTCCTAAACTATAGGGAGTCCCAAATTTAGCATGAGGGGGTGGAAGTACTCCACTTTGGCCAATTTATTTATATGTCATTTTTGGAATTTGCACAAATTTATTTACCATACTTGTTGGTATTTGCAAATAAGATGAGTGCATTGGTTGTGTCAGAATTGCCATTGGTTGAGTAGACACTTGCCCAATGTTTAAGCATCACATAGTGGTACTTGTTAAGGTGGATTGTGGAATGCTAGCATGTGTGGTAGCATTGGGCAAAGCAATAATTATTTGTTAAATATGTTCTACACTCAATTGAAATTTTTATTGTGTTGAAGTGTTGGATGTAGGCACAGCACTAGTTGCGACCATGGTTTCTTTCCCTTTGCTAGAAGTTGGAGCAGCATTTGAAGTGGGAAATACAAGAGCACCACCTTTTTTAATTTTTCTAAACAAGGTGTTGTCATCAAAGCTTGGGGGAACATTGACACCATCTTTGACCAAATTTAGGAATATCTTAGCTTTTTTTTCCCTAATGGATTTTTCCATCATTTCCAAATTTTAAGGATCTACAAGGAATGTCCTAACATCACTAGGTACATTGTTGGGGTCAATAGGATCTTCATCTTGGTATACTTCTTCATCATCACCCTCCAAAGTTGTGTTACAAAAGGGATCTTTTGGTTCCTACGTGGATGTTGAGTTAGGCATACCATGGTTCAAACTAGAGGTAATTGTGCTCCCTAATGAAGTTGTGTGTGGAGGAAATGGATTCTCCATCTCTGATCCTGAAATAGGATTAAATGTGAACCTTCCTGATCATGTGTGTACCATGCAATAGTGACCAACTAATGGGTGAAAGATTATGAAGAAGGAAAAAATGAGGATGATATCTATTAACCTAATGTGATTAAAGGGTCAACTACCCAAGTGTGGACAAAAGACCTTGGTTTAGCAAACAAAGTTTGATTAGAGGATAACAGTATCTTTCTCCTACCAAAGATAGTCAAGTGATCTTTAGGCAAGATGGGACACCAAATGGATTACTCACTATTTTGAGATGGACTTGTGATCCCAAATAAGTGTAATTAGGATAAATGTTTTCCTATGGATGAAAGGTCTAGCATCACAATTTCAAAAGATGTTTTAAAGGTTCAAGCTCTCTAGAAGATGATTTGAAAATGGAAGACTAGGAGTTTGGAAAATGGGAATAGATATAGAAAATGGAAGATATTATGGTCACTTATGTGGTTATCTCAATCCTTGTTCACTAGAAATAAAAACCTTGGGTTCACTCCTAGGAAGGCAAACCAATTTTGAAGTTTTCCATTGTATTCAATTCTATCATAGCGGTCTTGTCTTCCTTTTGAATGTTTTTGATAGCATATCAAATTTTTTTGTTACCATGTTCTAAGTTCTTTCTTTCCTTGTAGATGGGTGGTTTAGACAATTTCACTTTCTTATGCTTGACTTGGTTGACTTTATCAGTCATGGCAGGAATAAAACAAGACCCAAATTTCAAGTACCCAAAAACTTTGCAACAAGACTTAACTAGACTCAACCATTGTCAATGTAAGACCTACTGAAAATAACCATGAGTCAAGAGGAGCTCACTTACCACTATTTAACTTAATGAAGGGTTACCTCACAATTTCACTCGTTTTAGAACCTGTTTAATGTTTGGCTTAGGTTTTGTATGTTTGAACAAGCATGCTAAACATGCCAACAATCCTAATAAGGCTACCACTAGGATGAACAAGGTTTATCTAAGGGGTGTCCTTGATATATGCAAGGTATGTGAGGCCCAAATCTGTAGATGAGAGAAAATACTGCCACACAGTCAAGGGGAGACGGTAACCCAAATCTCCTCCTTCACTTCGCAAAGGTATAAAGTTCTTTCAAGCTTAGCCAAGAGTGGCAATGTTATGCTTCCAAGAGAGGTGTCTTTTAATTCACCTCCCACTATTTATACTCCACCACAACACTAGATTTGAGGTCATCCCAAGGGGTGATGAAATCCCCAAGTAGGCCTCCTAAAAAAAAGAAAAATAAGACCACTTATTTCTTGTGCACCCAAGATCACCCGAAGGCATGAGGGGAGAGAATACGTAAGTGGCCTCGAGGTTCAAAAGACACGTGTTCTTTCCCAATTAAACTTTAGGTTTTGTAATCTACTTTGAAGAAACACATATTTAAAACATGCAAGGTTCTTTCCAACTTGAAATGGCACCAATGTAAATGAAAAATGTGGATTCATCAACAAGAAAGTAAAGCGAGTGTGCATAAACAAAATGCTAAAAATGAAAGATGTTGAAAATAAGAATCAATTCCTTTTATGGCATTCAAGAGTGTGTCACTTCGTTTTAAGCACCAAACCCAAATGTGTTCTGGCTTAGGCATACATGTCAATTTTAAGCACCAATTTCAAATGTTCTCTAGCCTAGACATACACATCCATTGTCCCTTAATGCATTCAAGATAGTGTGAGTTTTTTTTATGCACCAAATCTAAATGTTGTTTCTACCCTAAGCATTCATGTCAATTTTAAGCACCAAGTCCAAATGTTGTCTACCCTAACATTCATGTCAATTTTAAGAACCAAGTCCAAATGTTTGTTATGTTAACATCCATCCATTCCAATGAAAGTGAGTAAAGCATACAAGTTCATTAACTTTTGAGTCTAAGAGATAAAAATCACTTCAAATTCCCTTAGTGATGAAAATCACTATTGGTTTTGTTTTTTAAGTTTTCAAGATTAACTCTATGCATGAAAAACTCTTAGTAAAAATCTACAAGTCACCAGTTAGCAAAAATAATTTAAAAACTTGGGCAACTCTATCTATAGGTGCAAATGAAAAAATGTAGGCACAGATGCTGAAACTCAAAGATGAAAAACAAAAAAGACATTGGAAATCGAAGATGACAAACCTCGCAAATGAAAGAGGAAAATTCAAGATATTTTTTTGTGATGTGGCACCATGTCAAACGAAGATGACAATGTGAAATGCAGAGATGCCAAAATTTGTAAACCAAACCTAGGAGCTTTACAACATGCAGACAACAGATCGATATTCATAGACGACAAAGGAAACTTCACAAATGATAATGTGAAAACCTAGATGATAGAATATTCTCCTACACAAATGCTAAAGTATGATTTATGTGGCAAAGTTGAGTTTTTAGCTGTGGTAGAGATGTTGATCTACATAGATGCTAATCTGCAAAAAAAACTATCACATACAATGTTGTGGTCCACAGAGACGACAATGCGAGAATTTCAGAAATTGAACAAGGTTTGTTTGTAGATTTTTTAAATGAAATCAATGAAGTGGGTCCCACTGGTCATGCCAAAATTTGTGCTAGAAGAAGTGACCTTTTGGAAGCATGAATAAACAAGAAAACATTAGTTCAAATCAAAACATACAACAAGTACTCATCAAAATGAAAGAAACCTTAACTAATGCTTGCTTGAGTTTTGCAACTCAAAGTAGCCAACAAATCAAGCCCTTAAGCCACCTCTATAGCTCAACAAAGGCACCCATGAGAGGCCTTGTTGGTGTGTTAAGATGTGGGGTATATTTGGTGTGCTCTCTCAAACACAACAATGTAGTGAATCTCTTGAATGTGGATGTACAAATGTGAGTGATGATGAAATATGAATCTAAGCTACATGAGATGAAGAACACCTCAAGAAATGGCTATGGTGAAAGCCAAACTTAAAGGCATTTGAAGATGAAAATGAAATGCAACCAAGTAAACCACCTAAGTATGGAAGCTACACTAACATGTAAATGTAAAGGAAATGTGAATGCATAAGTAAACTAGACTAAAGATGCAAATGAAAAGCTAAACCAGCTACCAAATGGTTATTATGTATCTAGAAATCACTATGAAAACTATTATGAAAGCTACTATGAAAGCTCAAACTAGCATGCAAGCTCAACTAAAGACTCAAATCTCAAACCAACATGATAACAATGCAATAATGAGAGATGCAAATGCTTGCGACAAGGCCTCTATTTATAGGCTTCAGGGAGGGCTTGGTGAGGTTGCATCCATGTAGGTGCCACATAAGGTGACATGCAAGTCATGCAAGTGTCAAAATTCAAAGTTTTCTCACACATGTGTGAGAAAACTTGAGTATAAGAGTGGGAGACAAGAGTGTAAAGGGGAGTGTGTAGGCATGCCATCAAACACATGTGTGAGCACACACTTAGGCTAATGAGGGGGATTAGGAAGGATATTAGGATGATTAAGTGGGATTAGAGAAGAAGTAGGTTTAAGAGGATGAAAATGATGGGTGTAGACTAGGTTTAAGGCTAGGCTTAAATTAAAAAGAATTTAACTTAATCATAGATTTAGAAGAATTAATGGGATATGGGGATTTAAATAAATAAAATTTATTTAAAAAGGGGAGACATGGAGGATCATGTGTTAAATTAACTTAACACATTTGGGCTAGGATTATTTAAATTAAATTTAAATACTTAGAAGAATGAACTTATTTAATTAATTAATTTAATTAAATAAGTAGAAGAATGTGACTAATATAATTAATTAATTAATAATTAATTACAATGTCACGGGAAATATTAATAAATTAATATAGTCTTTAGGGATGATTTTAAGTGTCTACACCAACTATTGGAGATGTTGTTTGGGATAAGACTAGGCTAGTGATTGAGAAGATAAATAAATTCATTACTCAAATAGGAAAATTTTGAGATCATTATGTATGGTTAATTTGAAGACTTTAAGAGGAAGATGAAGAATAGGTTTAGAATACCTAAGTCAATTGTTGATCATGACTATGATCACATATGTTTTCTTGTCGATATATACTATACATATGTACTAGTTGTTATAACTAGAGTGGCATGGCTAAAGCCTATGCATTATGAAGTTAATGTTGATGAAGTGTTAGCCACCATCATAGCTTTGCTAGCTAAAGAGATTGACAAGAATTTTGAGCCATTAGATACATATGAGATTGCAAAAATCAAAATGATGATGTAAACCAAGGTCTCTAAAATGGACAGAAAGAGAAAGAATATGATCCAAGACTTGGTAGTTAAGCTTGGAGAAAAACCATTGCAAATTACTAATGGTAAAGTCAAAGATCTTAGAAGTGATTAAGGTGATGGTGAAGAAGATGAAGGAAAAGGAAAAGGACTTGTTAATATCAAGACTAAGGAAACCAAAATCAAAGAGGTTGTTGTAGTTGAGCCTAATTTGAAGAAGAAATTGAAGAAAGTGGCGACCAAGCACATTACTACACCAAAGAGTGTCATCGAGAAAATATCTAAGGTAGTGAGTCATGTAGCTATCGAGCCACTAAAGAAAGGAATTGTCAAGATCACAAGGTCTATTAAAGGAAAAATTCCTAGGAAGAGGACATGATATGCTAAAGTGGGAGGGCACATAAGGAGAAAGATTAGGAAGAATAGAAAAAGCATAAGTAGAGAAATCTACTACTGGCAATGAAAGGCCAAACATCTTAGGATCTAAGAATGAGGGAAAAAAGGAGACAGTGTAGCCAAGTTCTACTGGTGAACTTTCATTTCCTAATGAATATATACTTGTACAAAAGCCAAGTGTCAAAGGCACATAAGAAATTGTACAAAAACTGAGTCTAGAGCTCCCAACACAGACCATGCAAATCTCTATGTCAAGCTCCAACACTCCTAGAAAAAAGGATCAAAGGAAAAAATTCCAGTCCCCTAGTTCATTTTAAATCAAGCATGTTACACTTGATGATGATATTGTCATAGGAGATTGGAACAGGGTAACATTAAATAAAGAGCAAGTGAAAATTTTGAGTGAATTATTTGTAAAGAAAAAAAAATGATTTAAGGAGAGACCACTAGAAGAAATAAGCACAAAATAGATGTTATATGATATAAATGATATATTTGTTGGTTCTTTTGTTATTGAAAATTTTGATGAAAATGCTCCTATTGTTAAGAAATTGATCAAAATTTTAGAGAAAATCAATGATCCAAACATTGATGCTAATGAAAAATTGATGCAATGGTTTGAGAATAAATTTGAAAAGAAAGTATTGGAAAAGGTTGCAACTAAAATTGTCATAAGATAGGTTGAGTTATCCAAACTTGTGACCAATTTGGAGAAAGTTTCCAATAATGTAATTATTATGCTTAGAAAATTGTGTGATAGTTCCACCTATACAAAGGACATAAGATAGAGAATAGATCAACTAGAAGTTGGCATGTAGTATAGTGCAAATACATTAACATTAGATGCCAGTTCAAGTGGTCCACATTTATCCAAGATCAATTTTCAATAGGTAAGGCTCACAGAATGAGTTGTTGAATATAGAAAAATAAGAGCAAAGTTGATCTCAATTCAAGCCATGATGACACCTCATCTTAATGTTATGTAGTTGTATTTGAAGAATGAAAATTAATTAGTCCAAGATCCAAATTTGTCATTTGTTGACAGTTTGGTGGATCTTATTATGAGATTGGAGCTAGAGATTAATCTATGGAATCTATTTGAAATAATCAAGATCATACTTTGAGTGGTATTTTTTAAATATTCAAACCATTTTTGGATTAGTTTAGTTTAACATCCCCTCCCTAGCATCTAAAAGTGACAAAAAAGGGAAAAATAAGAGCGATCAAGGGGGAATAATATGAAAATCACAAGAAGGAAGAATAAAGGGAAATTGATAAGAGAACAAAATAATTTTCCAATTTTGACATTTTGAAGTTTTTCATTTAGATATTGAGTGCAGAGTTAGCACATGTATAGTATAAACCAAGTGAAGGTATGGATTATATTCTAAGTGGGGTACTTGTATTTCAATTCTATAGTGAACACTTTTGAAAGTCCAAGACAAAGTATTTTTGCCACTCATGTCAAAGGGGGAGATTGTTGATCCCTAAGCCATGTTGTTTATTGGTATCAAACACTTTGTCACTCATAAGGCATGATTATCTAGTCATCATTGTGATTGAGTCATCCCATATAGGTTGAGATAAGGAATGAACACTTGTACATATTCTAAGTAATGTGATGAGTAGTAGTTATTATCGAGCAAGTTAATGGTCATCAAGTACTCCACTAATTGTCAAGCTTATCAGAGACCCATCAACAATAAAAATGATTGTTCAGTTAGTCAAATTTCATAGTGGATACAAAATTATTCAGTTCATACTGAGCAAGGGGGAATAATATGAAAATCACAAGAAGGAAGAATAAAGGGAAATTGATAAGAGAACAAAATAATTTTCCAATTTTGACATTTTGAAGTTTTTCATTTAGATACTAAGTACAAATTTAGCACATGCATAGTATAAACCAAGTGAAGGTATGGATTATATTCTAAGTGGGGTACTTGTATTTCAATTCTATAGTGAACACTTTTGAAAGTCCAGGACAAAGTATTTTTGGCACTCATGTCAAAGGGGGAGATTTTTGATCCCTAAGCCATGTTGTTTATTGGTATCAAACACTTTGTCACTCATAAGGCATGATTATCTAGTCATCATTGTGATTGAGTCACCCCATATAGGTTGAGATAAGGAATGAACACTTGTACATATTCTAAGTAATGTGATGAGTAGTAGTTACTATCGAGCAAGTTAATGGTCATCAAGTACTCCACTAATTGTCAAGCTTATCAAAGACCCATCAACAATAAAAATGATTGTTCAGTTAGTCAAATTTCATAGTGGATACCAAATTATTTAGTTCATACTGAGCAAGGGGGAATAATATGAAAATCACAAGAAGGAAGAATAAAGGGAAATTGATAAGAGAACAAAATAATTTTCCAATTTTGACATTTTGAAGTTTTTCATTTAGATACTGAGTGCAGAGTTAGCACATGTATAGTATAAACCAAGTGAAGGTATGGATTATATTCTAAGTGGGGTACTTGTATTTTAATTCTATAGTGAACACTTTTGAAAGTCCAGGACAAAGTATTTTTGCCACTCATGTCAAAGGGGGAGATTGTTGATCCCTAAGCCATGTTGTTTATTGGTATCAAACACTTTGTCACTCATAAGGCATTATTATCTAGTCATCATTTTGATTGAGTCATCCCATATAGGTTGAGATAAGGAATGAACACTTGTACATATTCTAAGTAATGTGATGAGTAGTAGTTACTATCGAGCAAGCTAATGGTCATCAAGTACTCCACTAATTGTCAAGCTTATCAGAGACCCATCAACAATAAAAATGATTTTTCAGTTAGTCAAATTTCATAGTGGATAAAAAATTATTTAGTTCATATTGATCATAATTAAGGCCTGAGGATAATATAAATAAATTGCTCATGCTAAGCACCAGTGTGATGTAAGTGTTGAGTAACACAGTTTAACATTTTTGTTTCAAATTGCACTAAATTCTATGTTAACCATTTTTATTGAGATGGAAGTGTGTTTTGAAGATCAAGGAGGTATTTATTAACCATTATATCCCCCCTCATAAAATTCCAAAGTTGCCACCTTCATAAAGGCTCGGGGTAATAGTCATGTTCCACATTCATCAAGTTATTCATAATTGCCATGCAAGCATAATAAGGGATACATAAAACTTTAGTTATTTCTTCTTATATCCTTAAGTCATTTGAATTCCTTGTATCATATAATAAAATCTTAGAAGTGTTCAAGTTGCGACAGTGCAAACTCCTTCATCAATCCATCGCTCCAGTTTAAGACTGAACCATTAGATGGGTTGCAAGAGTGCAAAATGCTTAAATTTTACTATTAGCATAGCTTCATAGTTGTTAATGCTAGCATTAAAATCTAGGTCATATAGGAGTGACTAGCTATGGATTTAATTTTCATAGGAAGCATCATGCTTAAAGGGAATCATTTTTCAATAGCACAAAGGCTAACCATAGCAATTCATTTCATTGTTTTTTCGTCATCACAGGTGGTCAAGGACTAACCCAAGATCAAGATGGAAAGGTTGTGAAATGCATTGTAATTTCACCATAACACATGGTTTAGAGAAAACACTAATTTAGGTTGTCAAGTGGTGAAAGTAGTGTTGTCACTTCATCACACAATTAAGTGATTAAACCAAGGTTAAGGTTGTGAAGGTGCAATGGCAGTTAGTTATGTGGTTATCACAATGTTGTAGTCTAAAGAGCATCAATGACTTTTAAAGTTTTGAGGCTATGAACAAGGAAGCATTGAAATAGTTAAGTTCTAGGCACAACATCACAAGGAATCATTTGCGGTTAATAATTTTGGTTGTGAAGCTATGAAGAGAAATTGTAGTCATCAAAACAACATCTGTGTAGTTAGTTTTGTGATATTTCCAAGGGCATTGCAATTAGAGAGCTAAAGTAATTTTAGGTTGCAAAACCAAAAATAGATGTAGGCATAGCTCAACACAACAAATAGAAAGATGCATAAAGTGGAAAAATGCTTAAAAGAACATAGGGCCACATGGTAGGTTGAATAGTTGAATTCATTTGACTTGATGACATGGTTGACCCAGCATGTTGTGAATAGTATATGATGAAATAGTTGGAGAGATTAAGGAGAAATGATTTGTTTGTCTTCAACCATTTTCTTTTGATGTCCTTTACTCCATTTCATCCCATGCTCCTTAAATCCATATCATGATCAATTTTGTTTTGATTTGATCTCTTGCAAGTGAGTGCGCTCTTTTCCTTGCTCATTCTATCATTTGTTGTTGGGAGTTGCACTTCATGATCAAATTTTCTTATGATTCTTAGTTATTTCCCTAATCTATAATCCAATCCCATGGTCATTGGAGTTTAAACTCAAGGTTATATCTAGGTTATGTCTTCACCCTATAAAGGAAATTTTTGTTGTTGTTCAATGGATCTCTCTTTTCTGGTCTTCTATAGATATTCTCTATAAATGATCTTGTTGGAAATATAAGATGAGTAACTAAGAGGGGAGGGGTGAATAAGTTACCACTAAAATAAATCCTAGATCCCTTTAGATGTTAGTAAAAAAAAAAATTCTAAAAACTTAATACTATTGATGCTCGAAAAATACACATAAAATGTTGTAACTCGGTAAATACTGAATATGCTCGATAAGTAATTAACATGAATATCTTAGATGTTATCTATGACTACCATTATTTTAACTTTGATGAAAACACATAAAATAAAATAGCATGAACACAATTGACACCAAGATTTAACATGGATACACAATTCAGGAAAACCACCAATTGCAACTAGTTACTAGTTTTACTCTTCTAAAGTGAGCCCTGTTAGGAGCCAACCCTATTAAAGGTTACAAAACACACTATTACGTGTGACCTTGTTAAAGGATTTAATCACCCTATTAGGAGTGGCCTTGTTAGAGGTCTTTAGTTAATTCAATAGAATTGCCACCTTGTTAGAGATTTCACAAATAGGTTTTAAGCCAACTCTATTAAGAGATTTAGATCACTGCTACAATGGTTAGAGAGTAACAATGAGATGACCTAATTTTTGATGCAACTGAATTACTGATTACAGATCTCTATTCTAGCTTGTACTTGATCCTTCTTGATTGAATATATTTCTTTTAGCTTCACAAGTGTTAGGATAAAACCACGAACAAAAATAAGAACTACATGCAAATATAACCAATAATAGAAAATAATAGATCACATAGAAATGAACACAAGGCACCAAGATTTAACGTGGTTCACCCAATCCCTATGCTACGTCCACCAAATAGCAAGTTTGGTCTTATTACAATCCAGTGATTACAACTTGATTACAATCTATAATCCCTTACAGCTCAACACTGTCGCAAGAACTAATTTCACATCACACTATATAACAATCCATAACCCTAAGCCCTTTTATACAAGTATTAAACCATTTTAGGCTTATAACATGTTGGTCATAAATTAGCCATAACTTTAGTGGTGAATCTATGAATAGTACCCAAAAAAAAATTTGAACCCCACAAAATTATGGAGTATGTACAGTACTTTCCTGATTAGTCACCACAATTTAACAATCTCCCACTTGGGGACTGACCAGGCTCCACACTAAAAAACAATCTCCCACTTGGAGACTGATCCTATAGCAATACCATTACCACATGGGTCTCCCATTGAATCAAACCACCCTGGACTTGACTGTTCTTTTATTCATGTTCAGTCTAAAAGACCAATCGAAGCTGAAGAGTAGTTCAACTTCTCCCTTGTTACAACCTTTTTCAACATACCTATTGGATTGTCATTTGTATGTATCTTCTATAGCTTTAACTATCCATCCTTTAAAATTGGCCAAATGAAATGGTACCACAATTGTATGTGTTTGGTCTTAAAATGCAGAGCTGAATTCTTTGCAAGATGAATGGCACTCTAACTATCTGTGAACAAATAATTATCCTTCTAAGGATGTCCCAATTCTTCCAAGAAGAATTGAAGACATATCATCTCCTTGGATGCCTCTATAGCAGCAACATACTCTACCTCTATAGTGGATAGAGCATTAATCTTCTATAACCTAGAAACCCATCTCACGGCTACCCCACCAATAGTAAAGACATAACCTGTAGTACACCAACTGGTATCAATATCCCCTACCCAATCTGAGTCAACATAGCCCTGTAAATCAGTAGTAGAGCCCTCAAAGTGTAAACACTTATTAGATGTTCCTCTCAAATATCTAATAATCCACTTGACAACATTCCAATGCTCAAATCCTGGATGACTCATATACCTGCTAACGACTCCCACTGCATGGGCAATATCTGGCCTAGTGCATACCATAGCATACATCAAGCTTCCTACAACTAAAGCATAGGGTACCTTGGACATCTTATCCTCCTCTTCATGTGTCTTAGGACACGTCTCCTTAGTCAATTTCAAATGACCAGGTAAAGGTGTGTTGACAGCTTTAGCATTCTCCATAGAGAATTGCAACACCTTCTCAACATAATCAACCTGAGATAGAATCAATATTTTGTTCTTCCTATCTCTTAAAATATTCATACCAAGGATTTTTTTTGCTACCCCCAAATCCTTCATAGAAAATGCATGTGCTAACTGCCATTTTAACTCCTTAATATGATCCATGTTAGACCTAGCTACAAGCATATCATCAACATATAAACATAAAATAATGTAGCTATCATCATCCAACCTCTTAAAATAAACACAATAATTTGAATGACACTTGTTATAGCCATGCTCATGCATAAACCTGTCAAATTTCAAATACCATTTTTGAGGTGTTTGCTTCAAGCCATATAAACTTTTCTTCAATTTGCACACTAAGTTGTCCTTACCTTTGACCTCAAATCCCCATGGCTGAGCCATATATATTTCTTTATCCAAATCACCGTGAAGGAAATTTGTTTTAACATCCATCTACTCTAAATGCAAATCTTCAGTAGCCACAAGACTTAAAACAGTATGGGCAGAAGTCATTTTAACAACAGGAGAAAATATCTCGTCAAAATCAATTCCCTTTTTTTGTGCAAATTCTTTTACAAATAACCTAGCCTTAAATATTTTTTTACCTCCTTCCTCTTCTCTCAACTTTTAAACCCACTTATTCTATAAAGCCTTTTTACGTACAGGCAACTTGTACAAATCTCATGTCTTATTCTTTAGCAAAGAGTCCATTTCATCTTTCATTGAAGACTCCCACTGAATCTTAGTATCCACCTACATAACTTCATCATAACTTTCAGGTTCACCAGCATTAGTAAGTAAAATAGAATACAAAAGGGGAGAAAATCTTTGTGGAGGTCTAATTTGCCTTGTTGACCATCTAACATTCACTGGTGTGTGTGGTATTTATTGTTGTGGTTGTTGCACATCATGAGGAATGGCTGGAACATTAGCTTTTGGAGTATCATCCAATACTACATAATCATCTTCTTTCTTCTCATGTTGCTGCAATAGATCTTTGTACAACACTTTCTCATTGAATATGACATCCCAACTTCTAACAGTTTTATGATTTTCAAAATCCCAAAGCCTATAACCAAATTCATTAATGTCATATCCAACAAAGACACATTTCTTTGATTTAGCTTCTAGCTTGGTTCTATTTTCAAAGTTTATATGAGAAAAAGCTTCACAACCGAAGGTCTTGAGAAAAGAATAACTCACCTTCTTACTAGTCCATGCCTCCTCTGGAATACCACAACCCAAAGGAGTAGAGGGAACTCTATTAATAAAATATATTGTAGTATTAGTAGCCTCCACCCACATGTGTAAGGGCAACCTAGCATGCAATCTCATGCTCCTTGCGCTCTCCATTATAGTCATGTTCATGTGTTTAGCCACTCCATTTTCCTATGGAGTCCTTAGAATAGTTTTTTGTCTATGAATACCATTAGTGGAGCAATAATCTTCAAATTCATGACTGCAATACTCCACCATTATCAAATCTAAGACATTTTAATTTCATACCAGTCTCATTTTCAACCAAACATTTCAATTTCTTAAAAGTTCAAAATACATCAAATTTTTGTTTAAGGAAATAAACCCATAATTTTCTAGTTGCATCATTAATAAAAGTAACATAATAATAAGAGCCACCAAGGGAAGATACCTGAGCTAGTCCCCATACATATGTATGCGCAAGCTCTAATTTCTCCTTTTTGTTTTCCTTCCCAGTCTTTACAAAACTCACTATCTTTTGTTTTCCATAGACACAACTTTCATAGAAATCCATATTAACACATTTCAAACCTCGTAAAACTTTCTTTGAATGAGGTACTTTCATACCTTTCTCTCTCATGTGCCCAAGTCTGTTGTGCCACAGCGCTGTATCAGAATCAAGAGCAGTTATTTGTTCTCCCTACTTAACTGCAGTAATTGTTCCTAAACATTCTTTTTTCTCTAAAACAATAAAAGTAGAAGGAACAATATGACCTATACAAAGATATAAGGTGCCTACTTTCACACCTTTTTCTACTACAAGGGAACCTTTTGAAACCTTCCAATTTTTATAATTAAAAGTAACTACACAACCCTCATCACCAAATTGCCCTGCTGAAATTAAATTCCTACTCAGCCTTGGAACATGTATGATGGGGACAACAACCCAAGCACAGAATGGACACAACATGAAAGGGAAAATTTTATTAAATATGAAAATATGCTAATAAACTTAGTGCAGAGAAACAGACTCTGAAACATGCCCTATGGGCTTACAATAGCATAAATCTGGAGATAATTTCTTCTCCCAGTACCTTCTCTCAAACTCCACTCCGAACTGCCTTTTACAATGCCAGAAATGTCCTTAAATAGACCCCAAAGGGTTAAGGATTAGGAATAAATTCTAGAAAGTGATAGTTGGCATCCACTAACCAAATAGAAGGCTCCAAAAGCTGCATTAGAAGTCAGCACAAAATTAGAAGAATTCAGAAATGGTAACTAAATTTTTGGGAGGCATAACTTTTGAACTGTAGCTCTGATTAACGAACTGTTTACATTTTCAAAAAGCTCTTGAAGCGATCTATAGCTCTATGGCCTAGCTTCACTCATCTTCCATTTTTTTGCCCTATATGAGGTCATTTAATTCCTTGAACCTAACTTCAAAGCATTCTTAGGAGGTCTCCAAAAACTAAAAAATTGTGATAACTTTCAAACCGTGCAGCTTTTTGACCTAATGTATTTTCTAGAATATTTTGAATTACAATTTTAATCTTCCCTCCAATTTCAACCTTCTAATCCACCATAATTATGGCTCAATTACATAGTCCTATTTTTTTGGCATTTACATGTATCCCAAGGTGCTAAAATACTCTAATCTAGAACACTGATAGTGGAACTATGAGAGTTGAACCCTTTATTTGACTCAAATGGGTATCCAGACATGAAAACACATGAAACAAAAACTAAGTCTAAGTACATTTTTTTGGGTGACATAGGATTTCCCTTATACCTCTTGATGCTCCTACATCAGACACCGAGGGTAGATTGAAAAGTGACCCTGTCACTTTATGGATGGTAGAGGAAATCCCAAATGGAAAAACTTAGCTAGTAATATCCAAGTTGAGTCCTCGATCAGTTGACCTTTCCACTTAACTAAATACTCTTCATACTACCTATTTCTAGTAATCCTTCCCACATGATGATCCAAAATGTTTTCCATCTCCTCCTTAGAAGCAGGAATTGGACATGGCTCTAACATCAGCTCCTCATCTACACCATCATCATGATACTCTGTCAAGTCTGCAATGTTGAAGATAGGAGAAATGTGAATTCCATCTGGCAACTCTACCTCATATGCATTTCTTGAGTCATGTTTCTTTAGAATTTTGCAGGGGCCAAATTTCTTCATCTTCAGCTTGTTGTAAGTACCTTCTAAAAATCTCTCCTTTCTTAAGTGTACCATGAGTAGATCCCCTACTTGGAACTCCTTATGTCTTCTCCTTTGATCAGCCCTAGCTTTATACTGTTGATTCATCTTGATAGTCTGTGCCTGGACCTCCTCATGTTGGCACTTGATATGTTCAGCAAACTCTTCTTCTTCAGCACTTGTCCTCTCCCCTTGCTCCATCTTCCTCAATCCTAGTGTAGTCCTTGGGTTACTTTCATATACAATTTGGAATGGTGATTTACCAGTACTCCTATTTATAGAGTTATTGTAAGAAAATTCAGCTTTTGGTAGAATCAAATCCCATCCTTCGGGCTTATCCCCAACTAAACATCTCAACAAATTTCCCTGACTTTTGTTTGCCACTTCTGTCTGGTCATCAATCTGTGGAACTGAATTTCAAGTCCATTCTCAACTTCTTCCACAATGTTTTCCAGAAATACCCCACAAATTTAGTGTCCCTATCAGAAACTATACTCTTTGGGAGGCCATGTAGTCTTACCACCTCTTTGTTAAAAAAGTCTACAATATGGATAGCATCATGAGTTTTATGGCATGGAATGAAATGTGTCATTTTGGAGAACATATCAACCACCACAAATACTGAGTCATTACCCCTTTGTGTCCTCAGCAATCCAAGAACAAAATCCATACTTATGTCCTCCGATGGCATTGATGGAACAGGCAATGGCTAATAAAGTCCAATATTGTGACTAAATCCCTTGGCCACTTGACAAATCTAACAACTTTGTAAAAACTTCTTCACATCGTGTGAAATTTGAGGCCAAAAATAATGTTCTCTAAGAATGGCAATGGTCTTATCTCGACCAAAATGTCATGCCATCCCTCCACTATGTTTCTCCTTAATCAAATTTTCCCTCATGGAACTCCTTAGAATACACAATTGACTGCCCTTGAACAACATACCATCTTAAATCAGATAGCTTAACCACTTAGTCCTATGTATAGCAATAGGTTCTTTACAAGCTTTCCATGCTTCAACAAACTCAGGATCCTCAGGGTATAGATTCTTGAGTTCAGCAAACCCAACTACTTCAACCTGCATTACTGTAAGCAACAACTGTCTCCTACTTAATGCATCTGCAACCCTATTAGATTTTCCACTTCTATGCTTCAACACAAATGTATAGCTCTGCAAGAACTCTGCCCACTTCATATGCCTCTGATTGTATTTACCTTGGCTATTTAGATATGGTAATGCCTGGTGATTAGTATATAAAAAAAATTCCTTTGGCAATAAATAATGCCTCCATTTCTTTAAGGCCTGAACTATTGCATAGAACTTCTTGATCATAAACAGAATACTTATTTTTTGCATCATTCAATGTTACACTAAAATATGCAATAGGCTTACCTTCTTGGCTTAATACAGCCCCAATAGTGCTACCACTAGCATCACAATCCACATGCAACACCTTGCTAAAATTAGGAAGTGCCAACACAGGTTGCTCTGTCACCTTCTTCTTTAGCAATTCAAAACTTCTCACAGCTGCCATAGTCCATTTGAACTCTTTTTTATCCCCATGAAATGATCTCACCTTAGTAGCAGACCTTGGAGTAGGCCATTCCAAGATGGCTTTTACCTTCTCTAGATCCATTTTGAGACCTTTAGGTGATACAACAAACCCCAGGTAGACTAACTCTTTTTTAGCAAAGCTACACTTCTTCAGATTAATTAACAGTTTCTCTTCCCTTAACCTTTCAAGGACACTATGAATATGCAATAAATGTTCTTCCAAAGTCTTGCTGAAAATTAAAATATCATCCAAATAGACAATAAAAAATTTTCCCAAGAACTTCTTAAGTACCTCATTCATAAGCCGCATGAAGGTGCTTGGGGCATTCATCAATCCAAAGGGCATGACTAGCCACTCATAAAGACCCTAAATGGTCTTGAAGGTAGTTTTCCACTCATCTCTTTCTCAAATCCATATCTGGTGATAGCCACTCTTGAGATCTATCTTTGTGAAGTACCAAGCTCCACTAAAGAAGTCCATAAGATCATCCATTCTTGGCAAAGCAAATCGATACTTGATGGTTATCCTATTTATAGCTCAAGAGTTCGTACACATTCTCCACTTTCTATCCTTCTTTGGTGCTAGTACTGCAGGTACTGCATATGGACTCAGGCTCTCTTGAATCAAACTATTTTTCAATAGCTCTTGAACCTATCCATTTAGCTCCTCAGTTTTAGTAGGAGTCATCCTATGAGCCACCTTGTTAGGAAAAGTAGCTCTAGGGATTAAATCTATCTGATGATTTATTTTCCTTACTAGTGGCAGTCCTTCTAGAACATTATCAGAAATGATATCTCAAAACTCACTTAATAAATCTAAAACTTCAAGTGGTATTTCACTACTACCTTCCTTATCTTTTCTACGAATCAAAGCATAGCACATATGCTAATGTTTCATGCCATCTAAAAAATTTTTTCCATCAACAAGATAAATCTTAGCATTGCTACATACCTTTTCACCTTCCTTTACCATGGGCTTCAGTTTGTGGCGAACTCCATCCTTTGTTAGAGAGTATATGTTTGCATGACCATCATGTACTTCATGCCTATCAAACTACCACAGTCTTCCCAATAATAGATGGTAGGCATCCATTGGAATAATTTCATAGAGAACTTCATCATGGTAACTCCCAATTTTGAACTTCACTAAACATTGTTCACTTACCAAGACCTTATGATCATCCTTCACCCAAGCGATCCGATAGAGCTGGGGGTGTTTCTCCCAATTGAGCTTCAGCTTACAGACCATCTCTTCTGACACCAAGTTGTCAGTGCTACCACCATCAATGATCACATCACAACATTTATTCTCACATTTGTACCTGGTACTAAATAGACTCTTCCTTTGTCCTAGTTCAATCTCCCCATTTAGTAGAACCCTTTCATTTACTAAAGTCTCTCCTCTTTCTCCATCCTCTAAATGTGATGACTATGCATCCTCATCCACATGAGAAACCCTAGCTTGGCCCTCAGCTCTCCTATCTGTTCTTCCTTTTTGTTGAGGTTATTCAAAGGCACGATGGCCTTGTTCATTGAAATGGAAACAAGTACCATGAAAACCTCCTCTTCTTGAACCTTGTCCACATCCTCTACCTCTTCCTCTCTAATCTCCAATGTTTTGATCATGGGAGCGATTGAAATCCTCGTTCCTCTAGTTCGTGCTAGTATCCACATCTTCATTTTTTCTTTGGATCTCATTTCAAGCTCTAGATGACCTACCACTACCCCTTCCTCCTTGACTATGCCCTCTTTGTCTCCCTTCAAACTTTGTATTTAGCTTCTCTTCAACTCATAGGGAAAATTGGTATGCCTCTTCAATGCTAGTCATTCTTACCAGATATAATTCTTCCTAGATGCTAGGTCGTAACCCATCGATATAATGAGAAACCTTCTCTTTATTTGATTCTACATGCCCTACTCTAGTCAAAAGTAAATAAAACTCCTTTGTATATTCCTTGACTAATTTTCTTGCTTTCTTTAACCCATGCATCTTCTTAAACAAATCAAGCTCATAGTCACCAAGAATGAACTGCTTCTTTAGTTTGTCAACCATGTGAT
Source organism: Cupressus sempervirens (assembly GCA_028749045.1). Taxonomy (NCBI): domain Eukaryota; kingdom Viridiplantae; phylum Streptophyta; class Pinopsida; order Cupressales; family Cupressaceae; genus Cupressus; species Cupressus sempervirens. Next base: position 598,137,240 of record CM053788.1, on the reverse strand, counting down.
CCCGCCTTGTGATCTTCTCCTTTCCTCTTCTATTTCTCTCCAATTGAACCTCTTGCCACCAAATTTTAGCATGGCCTTTTATTTTTGCCTTTGCAAACTTAACCCTATCTAGATCCCTGATATCCTCATACTCAAAGTACTCTTCCAGTTCATTAATCTAGTTGATCAACTCATCTGGTTTCGAATTTCCTAAAAATACACCCACATCAATTGTAGGTGTTTTCCCAAACTTAGTAATGGCCCTAAAAATCCTCTCCTCTGCCTAATTTAGAACTTCCCCTTCAACTTCCCCTTCTAGTCCAATTTCTTCTTTTTCATTGTCATCCTCACTTTCGTCACCTGCAGTAACATTTGTTCCTCTAGGGAGCTCCTCTTGCAATGCTTGAACCTACCTTTGGAGGGCTCTAACCTCCTCAAGATTAATAGCTCCAGCCCTTCCACCACACTCTCTTCATGGATGCATCTTCTTAATTCAAACCCACAACCACATAGTCCTGGTGCAAAGTACCTCACAGTCGGCACTCTATCTACACACTCAAGAAAACTCGCTCTAATACCACTTGATGGGAACAACAACCCAAGAACAAAATGGACACAATAGGAAAGGGAAAATTTTATTAACTATGAAAATATGCTAGTACACTTAGTGCAGAGAAAAAAACTCGAAAACATGCCCTATGGGCTTACAATAGCATAAATCTTGAGATAATTTCTACCCTATGGGCTTACAATAGCATAAATCTTGAGATAATTTCTACTCCCAGTACCTTTTCTCAAACTCCTCTCCGAACTACCTTTTACAATGCTAGAAATATCCTTAAATAGACCCCAAAGGATTAAGGATTAGGAATACATTCTACAAAGTGCTAGTTGGCATCCACCAACCAAATAGAAGGCTCCAGAAGCCGCGTTAGAAGTCGGTGCAAAATTAAAAGAATCCAAAAACGGTAACCGAACTTTTGGGAGGCATAACTTTTGAACTGTAGCTCCAATTAACAAACCATTTACATTTTCAGAAAGCTCTTGAAGCACTCTATAGCCTTATGGACCATCTTTTCTCATCCCCCACTTTTTGGCCCTGTACGAGGTCATTTAAAGCCCTGAACCTAACTTTGAAGCATTCTTAGGAACTCTCAAGAAACTAAAAAACTGTTATAACTTTCAAACCGTGCAGCCTTTTGACCTGATTCTTTTTCTGGAATATTCTAAATTTTAGTTTTAATCCTCCCTCCAATTTACACCTTCTAATTCACCATAATTATGGCTCAATTACATAGTCCTATTTTTTTGGCATTTACACATATCCCAAGGTGCTCAAATACTCTAACCTAAAACACTGATAGTGGAACTGTGAGAGTTGGAACCTTTATTTGACCCAAATGGGTATCCAAAAATGAAAACACATGAAACAAAAACTTAGTCTAAGTACATTTTTTTGGGTAACATAGGATTACCCTTACACCTTTGGATGCTCCTGCATCAATGTCTTACCTCATGTAGTAGCCAATGATTCCCATTCTACAACTTAATCCTAATTTTTTCCTTTCCAACAATCTAATAGGGTTCATTATCCTCCAAATATACAAGCCCAAAATCTCCTTGGACATAATCAATAAAATAACCTCTATGAGGTATAGCATGAAATGAAGCTCTAGAATCTAAAACCCATGAATCATCAACACTTTCTAAAGATAGAAGCAAAGCATCCTCTTCAGATTTGTTACTTACCACATTTGCCTCCTTGTCTCCATCTAATTTATCTCCTCTATTTTTCTTTCGATTCCAACAATCTTTCTTTTTATGACTTGGTTTGCCACAATACCAACAGTCATTTGGTCCTCTTGATTAAGACCTCTTCCCCTTTGACTTTCCTCTTGATTTTTCACGATTTCCAGAGTTATTTCCTCTCTTAGTTGTTCTGCCCCTACTTTGTGCATTCAAAGCACTTCCAAATGTAGATCCACCTAAGGATTTCCTACGAGTTTCCTCACTCAAAAAAACACTGATCAAATCTTCACATTTTAGGGTACTATATCTAGGAACAAAATTACTCATAGCCATTACCAATCCATTCCAACTTTAAGGCAAAAAACACAAAATTAAGAGAGCCCTAATTTCTTCATCAAAATTGACACCCATAGAAGATAATTGACTAATAATAGTATTAAACTCATTTAAATGATCTATAATAGATCCACCTTCTATCATTTTCATATTAAATAAATGCTTCATGAGAAATACCTTGTTTGAAGCGGAGGGCTTTTCATACAGTGTCGCTAGGGTTTTCATCAACTCTTATGTTGTCTTCACTTTTCTAATATCAAATGTCACTGATGGTGCCGGGCATAACTGAATGCTTCCAAGTGTCTTTCTGTCCAAAAGATCCCATTCATCATTTGACATAGATCCCTAATTCTTGGCTTTGGCTTCCAACGGCTTCCATAAATCCTTATGATAAAGATAGTCTTCCATTTGCATCTTCTATAACTAGAAGTTCTACCCATTAAACCTGTCAACCCTTAGCTTACCCTCATCTGCCATTGCTCCCCCTCAACCGTGAGACTTCCACTCAACCATGAGACTTTCCTGCAGAGGATAACTTAAAGACAACCTTGCTCTAATACCACTTGTTAGGATAAAACCACAGACAGAAATAAAAACTATATGCAAATATAACCAATAATAGAAAATAATAGATCACATAGAAATGAACACAACGCACCAAGATTTAACATGGTTCACCCAATCCCTAGGCTACATCCACCAAACAGCAAGTATGGTCTTATTACAATCCAGTGATTACAACCTGATTACAATCTATAATCCCTTACAGCTCAACACCGTTACAAGAACCAATTTTGCATCACACTATATAACAATTCCTAATCCTAAGCCCTTTTATACATGTATTAAACCACTTTAGGGTTATAACATGTTGGCCATAAATTAACCATAACTTTAGTGGTGAATCTAGGAATGGAAAATCTATGAATTATGGAGTACGTACAGTACTTTCCTAATTAGTCACCACAATCAAACAATAAGGATATTCTTCTTATCCTTCTAATTCAATTCCTTGCTGCACCATTAGATCTTCAAAATCTTCCATGCATACTCACTCTTATACACTTTCAAATTCTCAACTTGACCTTATACTTATATCATTCATATTGTCAAGTCAACTCATATACAACTTAGAATAACTAATATTCATCACCTCATTCGGCTAGAACTAATAGATAAATTAATTAAACTAAATATATCAAAATAATAAAATCCTTCATTAGCTGACCTAACTTAGTAGACACTAACTCAAAAATGACTTTTATATGTTAACCAAGTGAACTCAATTGACACTACATATTCATGAAGATCCTTTGGTAACTAAGTGAGCTCAGTTAGCACTGGTTCCATCCAACATTTCTTTCATTAACTGAGTAAGCTCAGTTAACACTCATCTTTTGTAAATGTTCCTTTGACACCCGAGTTAACTCGGTAGACACTACCTTCTAATCTAGGCAAACAAAGGAACACTCGATAGACATAGAGAACTATCTTCACTGTCCAAGTGAGCTCAACATGCACTAACTGATAATATTATGACATTTGTGTAACATCAAAGACAATACACAATTAATCAATTGTATCCAAAAATATACCTCTTTGGCATTGATGGCAACACAACATGTCATTATACAATGAAAATTTTATCTATGAGAACTTTCTCTATCAGTATGAACTCTTTCTGTCTTCAGTTTCTCCCTCTATTAGAAAACTTTTCTCAACAACTATTACCAAGTTCATTCTCCCTCATAGACATCTCTATGATAGCATACTTCTCCCTCCTATAGAAAACTTCTCCTTCAAATTAAAATTTCTTATGAGATATGATAGTAAACTTCTCCCTCTTTGATAACATATGTCAAAGACAACAACTCTATTAATATCAATGCACCTTAAGTATTCATTCATTTGCAATATGCCCTTGTCAATACTACATGATTGATCTTTAATAGGTTCTAGTTGATGCATCAATAAATTCCATTTAGTGAGCTTCAAATAGGGGAATGACCCTTAGCTTACCTCTTACATATAGAAATGCATCCTTAGATAATGGCTTGGTGAATATGTCTACAATCTATTCTTTTATGTTCACATATTTCAATCTAACTTTCTTATCTTGCACTAATTCTCTTAAGAAGTGATTTTTATTGCAATGTGTTTTTTTATGGCATGCATCACTAGATTCTTTGGTATATTGATTGCACTAGTGTTATCATAGTATATGACTACTAGATATCTAATCTCTATCTTCATTCCTTCCAACAATTGTTTGAACCAAATGATGTTAGAACAATTAGTTGTTGCTGCCACATATTTTTCCTCTATTGTGGATTGAGAGATGCAATTTTGTTTCTTGTTTGTCCAAGACACTATTCTTTTACCAAGATAGAATGCTCCACCACAAATGCTCTTCATTTCATCAATGCTTCCTACCCAATCAGCATCAGTGAACACCTTTAAGTCCAATTTGCCTCCTAGTTTGTGCCATAAGCCATAGTCTCCAATACCTTTTAGATATCTCATGATTCTCTTGATTTCCATCATGTGAATTTCTCTAAGTTTTGCTGAGAATGTAGCCACCATACCAACTACTAATGTAATGTCAAGCCTTGTGTGCACTACATACTACAATTTTCCAATCATTGATCTATATGTGGTCTGATCTACTTCCTTTGAATCATCATTTTTGGAAGGCTTATGTCTAGTAGACATAGGGGTTCCAACTGGTCTTGAATCTTCCATTCCAAATTTCTTTAGTATCTCCTTGATATATTTGGATTGAGTAATGTATATACCAATTTTCTTTTACTGAATCTACAATCCAAAAAACAATTTTATCTCTCCAAACATAGACATCTCAAATTCCTTACTGATTTCTTCTAAATATTCCTTACACAAGTCATCATTTTCTATGAATAAAGTTTCATCAACAAATATTTCTGCCAATACAATTCTTTTGTCTAGTCCTTCTTTGATATATAGACTATTGTTATTATTTGTTCTCTAAAAACTAATCTGTATCAAGTAATTATGAAGTCTTTCATACCAATCTCTAGGAGCTTACTTGAGACCATATAATTCCTTCTATAATTTTTAGACCATGTCCCTTTTTTTAGGATCCACAAAACCTTTTGGTTGTTCAATGTAGACTTCCTCATCAAGAATTTCATTTAAGAATGCAGATTTAACATCCATTTGATACACTTTAAATCCTCTATGAGATGCATATGCAAGTAGAGTTTTAACACCTTCTAATCTTGCAATAGGATTAAAATTTTCACCATAATCAATACCTTCTTCTTGAGAATAGCCTTTACACACCAATCTTGCTTTGTTTCTAGAAATTTTTTCATCTACATTTAGCTTGTTTCTAAATACCCATTTTGTGCCAATTATATTTTCATCCTTGGGTCAAGGAACAAGAGTCCAAGTTTTTTTCTTCTCTATCTACTCTATTTCTCCATTCATTTCTTCAATCCAACTTTCATTATCCAATACATCTTTAACATTTCTAGGTTCAAATTTAGTAAGTAAAAATGTACCTTTTAATTTTCTTCTTGTCATTGTTCCATTAGATTTGTCTCCAATGATCTAATCAGGTGCATGATGCCTTCTAATATATCTTACTAACATAGGTTCTTTGGATTTGGAATGAGTTCCACTAGTTTTACCATCAACTTCAGTATCTAGCTCGGGTTCCATTGTCTGCAACTTGAGTCCATCAGACTTGGTTTGAACTAGCTCAGTAGCTTCTGACTATGACTCAGGTCCTTCAAACTATAACTCGAGTTGCATTATTTCCAACATGGTAACTATTGTATATTTTGGGGACTCAAGCGTTGAAGCTTCCTTTCTCTCAGATATATTTGGTAGGGAATTAGGTTCATAGTAAACTAATCTTTTGTAATCGTTTGGCTCTCTGTTGCTTTTTTCTTCACTCTTTTATGCAAACTCATCAATTCTCACATGTGCACTTTCTATGATTTTATGAGTAGAAAAATTTAAACATTTGTATGATTTACTTCTATAGGAGTATCCTAAAAATATACCTTCATCACCCTTGACATCAAATTTGCCTTATCTAGATTCTTTCAAGATATAACTTTTGCTACCAAATACTTTCAAGTAACTTCATTTGGTTTGTAGCTATACCATAATTGATAAGGGATTTGATTTGAATCTTTCTTCAACTATACTCTATTCAAGGTATGAACTGCAGTATTGATAGCTTCCTTCCAATATTTTATTTCAACATTCTTTTCAATCATTAGTGTTAGTGCATAGTCTGTGATGGATCTATTTCTTCTTTCAACCATACCATTTTGCTATGGAGTACTAGGGGTTGATACTTTTCTTTTGATCCCTCTTTCAATGCAAAAATTATTGAATTCATTGGAGATGATTTCACCACCTCTATTTGATCTTAAACATTTCAATCTCTTTCTAGCTTCTTTTTCTACTCTTGTTAGATACCATTTGAATTTTTGAAAAGCTTCATATTTTTCTTTTAGATACATTACAATCATCATTCTAGAATAATCATGAAAAAAAGAACGAAAAACTTTTCTCCATTTTAACTCTCTATTCCAATAGGTCCACAAAAGTTTGTATTCACAAGTTCTAATACTTCTTTTGGCTGATAGTTCTTGCTTTTAAAACTAGTCTTTCTCATCTTACCAATTTGGTACTTTTTGCATAGACCCATATCAGGCCTCTTCAAACTAGGAATACCTCATACTCTTTTATCTTTTCTCATCTTAACTAGATTATCAAATTTTACATGACATAATCTTTTGTACCATAACTAGCTTTCTTCTACTTGAGCAATAAAACATGAACTTTCACTAAGATCAAGATAAAATATATTTTCTTTTATTTTCTTGCTAGATCCAACTAGATTTCCTTTTCCATCCAGTAGTTTGGCTTGTCCATCCATGAATTCTACCTTGAATCCAACATTTTTCAACTATGCCACACTCAGTAGATTATGCTTTAGTCCTTTAACCCAATAAGCATTGTCATATACAAGTCCCTTTGTCAAACAAATACATCTGTTTCCTTTTATGTTTTTAATTAGATAAACAAGTTTTACAGGGATCCTAAAACCCAATAGTTAAAACATATAAGGCTGATAATAAGCATGAAAGCCTAGCCAAAAAGTATAAGTTCAAAGGTTGATAATAAGTATAAAGCCCAGCCAAAAAGTAATGTTTTGAGAAAAGACCAGGAAAAAAGACAAGTATTACCACAGCCTAAAGCCAGATCAAAAGCCAAAAGACAAAGAAAAACAAAAGAAAAAGCAAGAGTTATTCCTCGTTCTTTCGCTCCAACTCTTGCATAACCTGAGTAGCCTCGAAGGCTAGTTGATTCTCCTCCACTTCTAGTTGTTGCGCCCTTTGGTCCCCCTAGTCCTAATCAAGAATGGTGTTTTCCTTTGCAGAGTCATCCTCTATTTTGGCTTCTTCCTTGTCTTTTCCTTTCTCATCATCCTACATTTCTCTATCTTTGATCTAGCCTGTAAGAGAGATGATGTTGTTGTTAATCGAGCTTAACAAAGAGAACATTTTATTTGCAAGGTTGTGATTGTAGTTCTCCAAGCTGTGTATCCTTCTCTCCACTAGACTGAGCCTATCAACCAAATCTATCCTCCTATTGGCATCCGTCCCATTCCTTGTTGCCTCAATATGTCTCACCTATTCTTTGACCTCCTCCAGCTTGTGAAAAAGCCATTTGATTCATCTAAAATTTTCAATCATATTGTTACAAGAATTATTCAAGAGGTTCATCCCTATCTCCCTAGCTCTGCCTGAAATAGCCACTATCATCAGGTCAATGAGTTCTTTCAGTTGCGGTTCATCTTGATTTTCTATGAGGATTTGGGGATTCATGGCCTCCCTAGAGATGCCCATATTTGAAGTCCTAACATTAAATTCTTTCCAAGCTTTACTCCCATCATTGACCTACACTTCCCCTTTTGCATTCACTACATTCTCCTCTTTTTGATCCTCAGGTTGGGGATTCATGGCCTCCTTGAAGATGCCCATCTTTGAAGTCCTGACATTAAATTTTTTCCAAGCTTTACTCCTATCATTGACTTGCACTTCCCCTTCCTCATTCCCTGCATTTTCATTTTATCTTACAAGGTTCATTATTTCCAAATCTCACACTACCTCCATCATAGTATTTCATGTGCTCAAATTTTATTTTGTCTCCAGTCATATGATGTGAATAGCTACTATCAATAATCCATGTATCATTTTTGCTAACATGAGAGATAAGTGTCATTTTATCTCCTTCATCATCAGATTCATTTTTTATTGCAATATATACCATTTCATCTTCATTGTTATTAGAATCTTTAGCCATTAAACAAGATTTCTTACCTTTCTCCTTGTAGTTCTTGGAATCCTTTGTGCATTTGTGCTTATTGCTTTTTTCATCTTTTTTTTCTCTACTGGACACCTTGTAGCAATGTGATAAACTTCTTCACAAGAAAAGTAGATTAGAGGAACTTTACCTTCATACTTTCCTCTACCTTTGGAATACTTTCTTGCAAGTAGGGCTTCATCAACTTCAAGATCAATATCTGAGATTTCTTATGTTTCTTCTTCTTCACTTCTTGATTGACTAGACTTTGATTTCTTACTATTTTTCTTGAGTGAGAGTATAGCTTCAAATGCAAACTCAATACCTTTTGAGCTAGGAACATAGTTATTAAAGTTATCTAACTCAAAAGTTGTCAATCTTGCAACCAGAGCATCCAAAGATATTTTGTTATTTGGATCACATCTCATCTCTTGAATAGTAGACACTCTAATTGCATAAATAGGAAGAAGAGTTCTAATTACCTTGCTTACAACTATTTTTTCTTGAATGTCTCCTCGAGATGCTTTAATTGCACTCCCATTGCTTTGATTCTTTCCACATATTTTACAATGTTCTCATCTTATCTCATTTTCATCTGATAAAAATAACCTCTTAGACTTTCAAACTTAGCTCTTCTTACATTATCATCTCCTCCATAAATGTCTTTTAATTTGGTCCACATTTTATGAGTTGTTTTACAATCTTTTATTTCATCAAATTTAGCATAACTAAGAACAAATGCAATATCAATCATCATGATGTTATGATTCTTCTTTTTAGAAATATCTTTAACTAATAATGTTCTAGTGGGAGTCTTGTATGTAGCATCAAGATATTTACAACCTGAATCACTGATGGTAGCCAAATGTAACCTTATAAGTCCTTTCCATGCTACAAAATTTTCTCTATTCAACTTGGAAATTTCTCTTATGTAAGACATCCTGATCTTTAGCTTAGATCATTGAAACCTTCTCTACAAGCACCAAAAGCTCTAATACCAATTGTTAGAAATATAAGAGGAATAATTGAGAGGGGGAGGGTGAATTAGTTACCACTAAAAAAACTCCCCGATCCCTTTAGATTTCAATACAAAATAAACTCTTAAAATTGAATATTGTTGATGCTTGGCAAAAACACATAAAATGTTGTAACTTAGTAAATATTGAATATGCTCAGTAAGTACTTAACATGCAAATCTTAGACGTTATCTGTGATTACCATTATTTTAACTTAGATGCAAACACATAAAATAAAATAGCATGAACACAATTGACACCAGGATTTAACATGGAAACCCAATTTGGGAAAACTACCAATTGCAACTAGTTACTATTTTCACTCTTCTAAAGTGAGCCCTATTAGGAGCTAACCCTATTAAAAGTTACAAAAAACACTGTTAAGTGTGACCCTATTAAAGGATTTAATCACCCTATTAGGAGTGGCCTTGTTAAAGGTCTTTAGACAATTCAATAGAACTACCACCTTGTTAGAGGTTTTACAAATAGTTGTTAAGCCAACTATGTTAAGAGATTTAGATCACTACTACAATCATTAGAGAGTAACAATGAGATGAGTTGATTTCTGATGCAACTAATTTTTTTATTATAGATCTCTATTCTAGCTTGTACTTGATCCTTCTTGATCGAATATATTTCTTTTTAGCTTCATAAGGATATTCTGCATATCCTTTTGATTTGCCTCCTTGCTACACCATTAGATCTTCAAAATCTTCCATGCATACTCACTCTTACATACTTTCAAATTCTTAACTTGACTTTATACTTATATCATTGATATTGTCAAGTCAGCTCATATACAACTTAGAATAACTAATATTCATCACCTCAATCGGCTAGAACCAATAGATAAATTAATTAAACTCAATATGTCAAAATAAGAAAATCCTTTGTTAGCCGACCTAGCTTGGTAGACACTAACTTAGAAATAATTTTCCTATGTTAACCAAGTGAACTTGATTAACACTGCATATTGACAAAGATCCTTTGGTAACCAAGTGAGCTCAGTTAACACTAGTTCCATCCAACATTTCAGTCATTAACCGAGTGAGCTCAATTAAAACTCATCTTGTGTAAACTTTCCTTTGGCACCCGAGTTAACTTGATAGACACTACCTTCTAATCTAGGCAAACACATGAATGCTCGATAGACACAAAAAACTATCTTCATTGTCCAAGTGAGCTTGGCATACACTGAATGGTGATGATATGGCATTTGTGTAACATCAAAGACAATACACAATTAATCAATTATATCCAAGAGATCTTTCCTCTTACTCAATAAAAATCATTGTTGTCATATCCATTCTCAGCGAGTTAGATTTGTGTAATCTAATTATACTTCATTTTCTTAGATGTATTTTAGTAATTACAAAACCATATGATTATGTTCATTTCAATTAACTAATTTGTTAAGTGAATTTCTTGTATTCCTTGCATGGCTATGTTATTTTCTTAACTTCTCTATGGTGATTAAGATTGACAAAATATAGATAGTGGTGTATCTTGTGGTTTCTATTAGATTTTAGTGTAGTTATTGGGAAGAAGTAGATCAACATACTATTTGATGTATCACCCCTCTAGACTAGATTAGGTAGTTTATTTTCATGCATTTCCTTCTCCATTTTCCTCTCAAGAATTAGTTAGATGCACCCTGATAGAAAGGAAGTCAACCTTCTCTAGAGATTCAATCTTTTATTGCAAAGTCCCACACTTGAGATTGTTTCCATGTTACACAAGGTTTCTTAAGGGTTGTACCTTAAGAAAGCGTGATGACATTTGTGTCAAAAAATTTTGGCATGCCCAGTGGGATAGACATTGAAGCACTTCTTAATTCTACTAGTTCACTGGTGTAAAAGAAAAAAAATTCAAATGAATGCTTAGGAGATAGTTTTTCTCTTAGCATTTCAAGCCTTCAAGAGGCTTGCATTGAAGCACTTGGTGACTTCATCTCTATATCTCAGTTTCAGACGAGAATTGTTGGATTCATGCCCTAGGTTCAAACAAGGGCATCTTTTAGAGGTATTTTTAAGTATATTGAATTTTCATTTTCAAATCCTAGAAGGAAAAGAAATACACTCTCTCTATCACCAGTTAAGAGTTTAGAAGTAACACATACACCTATTAGATCTCTTTCTACTCCTCCATTTGATAGCTCATGGCCTATGGTACCATATTTTCATTTAAAAAGATTACTATTTCACATGGCCCTCCCTAGAAATTAGGTTTTTTCCACCTTCAATGGTGGGATTCCTCATATTTTAGCCTAAAGACATGATATCACAGTAGTTGCTCTTAAAATCCTACCAGATTTTATTGGTGAAACTTTAATTTCCCCAATAGAACACATTCAAGAAGTCTCAAATGTCTATAATATATATGGTATTATAGAGGATAATGTTGTTGTTAGACTTTTAGCTTCATCACTAAAGGGTAAATCTTTACAGTGGTATAAAGGAATACGACATAACTCTATCAATAATTGGGATGATCTAGAAGAAAGACTGTGCAAATGCTTCAAAGATAAGAGTGATCATCTATCCCTCCTAGAGAAACTAATTACAATTAAAATGGAACCTCATGAGTTTATGACAGATTTCAATTATAGATTCCAAAGCATGGGATAGAATCCCTATTGTAATGAAGCCTACTCCTAGTAATTCTTTCTTGTATTACCTTAGATCCTTTAATAGTGATATTGCTACCACATTGCAAGCCATGGGAGGGGACACTTTTCCAGCTACTTATGAAATTTCTATAAAGGTAGAGAACAATCTAATTCAAGGAGGGAAGCTAGATCCAAGGCCTCCAATGCCATTGTTTCTTGACATGCTCATAAACCAACCTACAATGGCTCCCATCCCAACTAAAACTACATGCAACCCTCTTTTTTTTCCCCTTCAACCTCCATATCTTCTAATGGGATATATGCAATTAAGACCATGATGTAGTCTATCATGCAAAATATGGATAAAATCAAGGATCATAACTCTGATATAGATAAATGATTTTAGGATCAAAATGTAGTAATACAAAAATGAACAATGAATTTGTGACTCTAAAGAGACAACACACTCAAGGTAGCAAGCCTTTTTAGAACAACTATCAAAATCATCCACTCAACAGGTAACCAAATAATGGTCAAGGCCCACTTAACCAAAACAAACTTATGGGTAATGCGGCCCCTACAAATGCAAGTGCAAACTCAATAAGGATGGTATCTACTCAAAATAATTTGGCTCAAGAAAAATAATATTGTTTAGTTTGTAACTTTTCATATAAGAAATCTATCTACCATAGAGTGGAACCTTCTGAAGCCTTGGCTACACAAGAACAATCAATAGGGCATCAATATGATTCTAATCAACCCACCATTGGTTTTCAATCCCAACAACAAGGAGACTACACTTTAATGAATTGTTAGCCTAAAGAATACTACCATGTAAATCACAATGGTAGCATTAGAATAGCTCATAAAACTAGAAGAATCCTCTTCATCAAATCAAGTTGCAACTTTGAAGGCTATTCCACATGTTGCAAGTGCAAATGTACAACATAATGTTGTTGTTTCATTGCAAAATCAAAACAAAAAGAAAATTAAAGAGCCACATGCTACTCCGTTTCATATACTAGACCTTGTAGTTACCAAGGTTCCAACCAAGTCGGCATACACTCCTCTCAACATTATAGATCAAATGAAGAAGACTAATATCAATGTTCCTATGTGGGATGTTCTTGCAATGCCATCTCAATTAGAATTGTTGCAACAAGAATTAAAGATTTTCAAGGTGCAAAATAAACTAGCCACCATGGAGGGAGAAACAAGATTTTTCCAACCTACAAGGGAAGAAGAAACAAGTAAGAATAGTAAGCCTTCTCCTTTTTATCTCTCTTTGATTATAGGAAATAAATTAGGTCATAATTGCATGATAGACTATGGAGCTAGCAGCTTTGTTATGCCAAAGTGTGTAGCTAATGGCCTTGGTATTCAGTATGAGATAATGGCTAAAAGGGCTCTTCAATTAGATGGTAGTTTTCTCACAATAGTTAGAGTGTTAAAAAATATGAAGATGGAATTACATGCATGTCCTACTTGTACTATCATACAAGACATATCAATTGTTGAGCTCCCTCCACATTTTGCTATTTTCCTATCTAGAGACTTTACTACACAAATTGGTGGTTATATTGCATCTGACTAGTCTGACATGTTCTTTAAGACAAGATATGAAACAAAGGCTTCCATAAAGTCTAAACCATTGGTTCTTAATCACATAGAAACTCATACTCCCAACCCCATAAATATGAATTGCACAATCTAAGAAGAAGATGATAAACACATAAATCATGAGCATGCTACACTCTTAATAGAGGTTCTTGACTATCTTTTTGATGAATGGTAGAATACTTTCCAACCTAACCCAATACAAGAAGCTAAAGAAACAAGACTTGGAACTTATTGTATATTTGAGGAAATTGTCCCTATTCCCAATCTCATGAAAGGAAAAGAAGATATAAATGGATTGTGAAATATGTTATTTGATGGCTCAAGGGAAAAAAATAGTTTGGGTGTTCATGTAATGCTCATTTCACCTAGTTTGGAGAAGTATTACTTTTCATATAAACTCTAGTTTAGTTGTAGTAATAATGTGGCTGAGTATTAAGCCTTGATCCAAGGCCTCCAACTTGCACAAAGAATAGGCATTAAGCTCTTGAAAGTATTTGGGGATAGAAAATTGGTTGTCAATCAAATCAAAATTTAGAATTTTATGAAGAACAACCTCCTAAAGTCATAAAAACATAAATTTTGGGATCTACTTCAAGGTGATGGCCTAATTTTTCACCTACATAAAATTTTGTGAAATCTTGTGAAAATCAAGAAGAAATTGGTTCTTATTTTCTTAAGGTTTCTAAAAACTTGTCATTCCTCATGAAAACACCCTAGGGAAATTATCTTGTCCTTTTTTTTGTTGGAATTCACTCAAAATTGACTTATAATTATTAAATAGGGATATATGAAAAATTTGACTTATAAATTTATATCCCTAAGTTTTTTAATCCATTGTCTCATTTTATATCATGCCCCTATTATTCTTTAAGTTGTAATGTTGTAAAATTCATTTAATCACAATATCACTATGTTTTTGTCACTAACCATGTTGAAGGATGCGAGGATGCAAAATGGTCAATCATTAGTTATGTGTGGCTTCCCAGCTGTTAATGTTAACTATCAAGTTAAAGGTTTGAAGGAGTGATATAATGGAGATTGCATCATCACAGATCAATACATGGGCTTCAGCACATATCAATGCATGGGCTTAAAGAAATTCAAGTCGTGATAATGTGAAGGACATAAGTGGCAGTTTAAATTTGGATCAGCACATGATTGCAAGCATTCAGATTAACTCTAAAGGCTTAGTTGTGATGCTATGAATAGAAGGAAGTATTCAACAAGATGGTTATCACAACATCATTAGGCTAAAAGACATGTCAGCATTTAGAGTTGTGAGGATGTGAAAGATAGTAGCAATTATCTTTTAAGATTATCGCATGCTTGCAAGTGGTTAAGATAAAACTCAAGTTAAGGTGGTGAGGTTGCAAAAGCTTGTAATCATGCCTTTGTGAGGTTACTTGTTGAGTTAAGTTTTTAAGTTGTGAAATAGCAACAATGGACAAAATGGTCAAGTTGACAATTGATTGCAACATCACATAGTTAAGCTGGAAGTTAATGTTTTTAAGTTGTGAAGCTATGAGGACATTTGATGGTTAGAAGAAATAGTCATTGCTCTTTCAAAAGGGTTTGAAATGGAATGAAAACTTAAGTTGTAATAGTGTAGGAAGTAGTTAGGCAGTCAAAATTCAAACTGTTACAACATTGCAAAGATTAGCTGAGGTTAAGATGTCGCTGTAGCAAAACTATGAAGTAAAGTGGTAGTTAGCGATACGGTGGTTGCAACATCACATGTCCAAGCAATACTTTGTATTTGATAGTTATGAATGTGAAAATAGTACCCTAACAATTAAGGTCAAAGAAATTACAACATCTCAATGAGTAAAAGTTGACCTAAGGTCAAAGCTATGAAGTACTCATGATCGCATCTTTGTGGGTCAAAAGTTGTGGCTAAGAAATGAAGATGTGCACTTGTGAACAAAATAGAATGTTACAATTAAAAGTGATCATCATATATTTACATGGCTTCATTTGTTGTTAATAGTTTAAGTTGTGAAGTGGTGAAGAATTATTTATCACACCTTCACATGGTTCAATATATAGTTAGACTTTAAAGTTACGATGTTGCAAGGAAAAGTAACATTCAAGGAAAAGGGTTCAACACAACATCGCATGGTCAGAGAAAACATTGTGTTTGGTAGTTGCAAAGAAGTGACAAGGTTAAGACCAAAAGCATCATAGCATTGCGAGTAACAGAAGTGCAAAGTTTTAAACCACAGCAAAGATCTAAAGTAGTAAACAAAGAAGTCAGCACTAGATCATAGAAGTCAAAAAAATAAAGTAGTGTCTTGGTGTTTTAAAACTACCAAGCAACAAAATGCTCAATACCATAATGACATCACTCATATAATCAAAGAACTAGCCAATTCCTATTAACAATTATATGTGCAAACCATTTGGACCCAACTTCAACAAAACCAAGGGTGGTTTTGTGCTCTTTAGGCTCTACAAAACCAAGGTGGGTATACCCAGGGATGATTCAAGACTGGGAAACACTGTATGAGGATTGTTTTAGTTTCATTCTGATTCTCATCTCAAATCCTCAAATACATGCATAATTCATGAAAATTTGATAAACACATCCCATATAATAGATCTAGCCAAAATTCTTCTATAGGTATGCATGTGTTCTCAGCAATAGTGGCTAACTAAAGCTAAGACATTCCATACAAACAAGTACTGGCCAACTTTGAAGATCTTCAAGAAATAAAAGTAAAATTGATTATAATTCTACATTTGAAAACCATTTATGACACATTTCTCTTCTAGCTGAATCAATTTGACCAGTTCCTAATCCATTGGGGTTCAATGTCTACTACAAATCCTTAGATCTAATTTTTTTCCTTACAAAAAATTTTATCAGCAATTCTTATCAGAATTCATCATTCAAAAATCCTTTCCACTACTATAGTAACCTTATCAAATTCATCAAAGCTTTTACTTAATCCATTGAACTAATAGCAGTGATGAATAAATATACAACCTAACTAGATTGCATTCAATTGCACAAGCCTTTACTCGTATAATATCAAGATAACCAAGTAATCAAAAGGAGACAAAATTTAGAAAGAACTGATATGGGGATAGCTCATAATTTGTTTTCATTTTCTTTGAAAATTGTATACATTTATAGTAAACTCAGAATGACCTTAGGAAGATACATAGAGATCATTCTATTATTCATGTGTTCTCAGGAACTAACAGAGAAAATACATCATAAACTTGCTCCAAACATTGGACCAAAAATAGACTAAGTATATCACTTAGAAAAAATAGAATTTGGACCCCTTCTCTAGCCCTGGAATCTCACTTATATAGTGTGAGATACAACAAGTTTCAAGCTAAGAGAAAATGATAGGTGTCCTTTACAAGAAATATTTGCACAAATCTATCACAAAATGACAAAAATGTCGGTAACAGAAGATGTCCAAATCAAAGCATTCTTTTTGGTGGGTCAGCTTCTATCACATCTTCTAACACTACTAAGTTAGCTACTATTTGGATCCTTCTTTGTATGCAACAGCCAAATTAGCCAACAATGAAGCTTGTTCTGATGATGGCACATTAATCTCCACCTATAGGTTTTCACCGTCTTTATCTTGTATGGTGGGAGTAACTTCTACCTTTTTATTTTCTTTGGTTGTATTAGCATCCTATGGGCCCTAGCCTACAACTAAAGGTGACTGATTATTCTTTTCTTCTTCTTCCAATTGGACTTGTGTAGTGATGGTGTGAATGATTTGGATCTCTTCACCCTGCACCTCATCACTGTCAGTTTCATCTTCATCAAATTGTTCACCAGGAGCTATTTCTGCCATCCACTTGTCAAAAAGTGTGTCATCTGGCCAATTGAATAGAAAAATATCCCTCTGCCTTTTTTGCACATACTCATCTTCATTATTAATAGCAACAAATTCTTGTTTTAAAGAAATAAAGAATATTTGGGCCTTCACCATTTCTTCTATTATGGTATCCCACCATGCATGCCTTGTTTCATTTACAATTTTATTCATCCTTAAACAAAAAATGTCATCAAGTTCCTTTTCCCATTCACCTTTTCTTTTCAAATTATTTCTTTTATCTAAGGCATGAGGAAACAAATTGAATTTTTGGCTCTTGTACTTGCTCAAGTAGCCTATTATTATTCTCTATAAATGAATCCTTTTATTGCTAAAATCAGCAAGATTAGAAACAATGTCAAAGGTTCTTTCAATTTGATCATAAGAACCCCTTATGACAAAGAAACACAAAAATGTCATTGCTTTCTCCCTCCTTACCCATTTATTCACAATAGGCTTTAGAGCCTTGTCATTGGCTTTAAAATCCTCCCAGATACTGATCACCCTAGCCAACTAATCATGAATTAGTGGCCATTCAACTTTGTCCCCAAAATATGTTAGAGATTTTCTTAGTTTATCTTCATATTTGGGCTTCAATTCTACATGTAAGGCCCACAGTTTACGTTTTTCTTCTTCAAAATCCTCAATAGTGTACTACTATGGCCTTTGGGGTGTAATTAGTATTTCTATGAGGGGGGTGGATTTGAAGGGTTCAACTGGGGGGCGAGGGTATGTTATTCTTGTCCTAGTGGATTTTCCTAATAGCTTGTTCTCAAGCTCAATTCTCTTTCTTACCTCGTTATTGTAGGCATCCACCACTATTTCATACTTGCTCTATAGCTCAGTCATCTCCTTTTCTTCCCTCTCTACAGTAGTCAAGGAAAATTGAGAATAATCCACATTCATGTGGGCTACCTGTACATGTGAGGTATCAACAACTCTCCTCACAATAATACTCCCTGTTAGTCCTAAATCATCAAGCTATGATGGAGCAGCCCTAGATCCTCTTCTTAATGACCACATAACAAGAGTAGCCTGGTCATTACTGAATGCAGTTCCCAAGAAATCCTTTTTATCTAGATCTTGCAATCCCAAATTATTTGACACAGAATTAAAAAATCAAGGCATTAGCAATGTCCCAATTGGGCAATAATAAAATATTTGCAGCCTTTACCATCTGTCTCCCCTCTTCAGGGGTTATATTATGGAACTCTTACATCATTTGTTCCTTTATTTAATTCTAAATGGAGGCTTCATTTATTTCTAGATGCTCTGCTTTCATATTTTTACATCTTTCCTCAAAAATGTGCATGTTTTCCCTCCAAGAAAATTGATGGAAAGCCCTAGATTTTACAAAAGTGTCATCAGACAAAAATTTCTAACTAGCTTTTTCCAAAATAGGGTCTAATTCCTTTCCCCTAAAATCTACTATAGCTAACTCAAAACCTTGCATAGGAGGCTCTTGGGGGTTCCCTTCATCAATCTCTATCTGGGTAACAAAAACTCCCCCTTGTGATCCAATTTGTTCAATTTTCTCATCAGTGAGCTGCTCCTCCTCAATTTTCATAGGGTTTTGGGAAGGTGAGTAACTTTCATCATGTGATTCCTCTTCCCTTATTATCTTTTTTCTATTAGGAGAAGGTTCAGGTGGCCTTTCTTTAAAAGTAGCACTAGTAGATTCAACTATTTGTTTTCCTTTATTCACAATGGGCCTTTGATCCTAAATGATAGTATATCCTGACCTCCTTTGCACAATTAGTGGGCCTACCCCTATATTGGGAGTGAAACCCATTTTCCTCATTATTTCCTTGGCTTTATCTAAAAAAGAATCAATGAAATGTTTCTTCTTCTCATTCATTACCTCCATTATTTCAGGGAATGTACTCGTAAGCTTATTTATTCTATCTACAGTAGTTATGGAATTACTAAGAGGGTTGTAATCTTTGTTAAAACAAGTAATAAAATCCAAAACTTTTTAATAAACTCTCCTTTTTTTTTCTTTGTTTCTTGCTCCTGCAAAGAGTACTCATTCCTTACTACATCTTCAGGGAAATAGAATTCATGCTCAACTGGACAAACCTTGATCCTATGCCTAAGAGTAAAATTAAAGAAACCTTCAGCATCACAAAAATGAGAGTGAGATACTGCCATTTTATACTGATCCAAAAATTTGTAGAGGAAGACCCACCCTTCCTTGGTTATTACAAACTGGTGGGCTACCGTGCAAGTGGAAAAAATTGATCCTATTCCCCTTTTGTGCAAAAATATTTCTTCTACTCCTCCCAACTACCATAATAATTCAACTACTCCTACCTTTAAGGGCACTTGATAAGGTAGTACATGGGGTGTTCCTTTAAATCCATAAATTCTGATAATAGCTGAAATTGAAAATGGGATGATATCTCCCCAATTATGTGAAACTTTCAAATTATGGGATTTGTCCATAGGCCTAACAAGGTGCATTAGTTCCTTAGGAATTCTAGGATTGTCACTCAATATGCGACATCTCAGTTTGGAGTCAAAGTGCCTATCAAATCTGACAAAACTAGCATTTTCTGCTTCCTCAATCATATCTGCACTCCATAATTGAACTAGCAGTGCTTCCCCCTCTTGTTCTCTATTCAGAACCATTTCTATACCAAAGGATGTAGCCCCCTTAAACAGATACATGTGCATCAATAGGGAGTATTAGCCCCAAACCTTCTCCACCTTGCCCTTAGCAATCCCCACCAATCCACTATGAATCTCATCAGCCAAGTAAGAAGCAAAATAAAAAATTATTTCCACACCAAATGAGGACATTTTAGTGATCATATACATGAAACTCATAGGGATAAATTCTTCTTCACCCTCTCCAAAAACTCTACTCAGGGTCCTGTATATCTCTATTGCCCTGGCATTGAAACATGCTTTCTTGAAAGGTTATTTAGAGGATGATGTTATTACTGGTAGGGTTCCAATTCTACCAATGTGAGCCTTCAATGCACCTTGTCTAACTACATCCTTCTTTGACATATATTCTTTTTCTAAATTTGTCAAATTAATGGGCACATGATACCTAATGAGAGGTCCTAAACAAAAAACTTCCCTAATCTCTTCTGGACTGATGGTGATTAGAATTTCACCATCTACTCTTCTCACTACCCTACTGGCTTGATCATACATTTTCACCATGGCCTCAAGGAGGTCATAATCCATAAATACACTGGGAACAACTATCTTTCCTTGGTCAAAATTCTATATATTGGCATGTGCGGCATACAATTTCCTTTCTGTAAACCATTTCTTGAACAAATTTAAAGTTGTTTCCGAGGTTTGAGCATCCTAGACCCAATTACCCTTATCATATAATCCATAAACTATCCTCAACCTAGGGTTTAATGAGGTCAACATTTTAACTTGCATTGTCTCTACAGTAGACTCAGGAAGCAAGTCAAGCAAATCATCATGTACATTTCTATCCAAATAATTTACTTGACCTGAAAATCCCTTCTTAGGAGGCATCTTTGATTATGCTTTATAGAACTGAGATACATATAGGGATTATAGTAGGATTACTTACTTGAATTCTATCCTCATCTTCCTCTATATTTCTACAAATTTATCACAAGCAAACTGCTTCACAATCTTGCCAAACTTCAGCAAAATCTTCTTCAATAATTGCTTCTACTCAAGAATAGCTCGAAATCTTTGTTCGCATAAGGTGAAACTAATAAAATCTTCTGTATTATACTCTATTTTTCTCACATGCAAAGCTTTCATGTCTAATTATTACACAGAGTGGCACCACCTTCTATGTTTAAATCTGCACTGTTAATCTTTAAAAATCCTACAATCATGGAATATGGAGAAAGACAACTAGGCATTGCACTTGACAAGTTGGCCAATCGATCCAATGAAAATTACCCATGTACACAGCTCCTTCCTTGATGTTACTTTTGTCTAGACCCACTGGAGACTGGGGACATGTGTCAACAGCACGCTACTTCGCTATACATAAAGAATGAGCACCTTGCCATAGTGAAGCAGCAAGAGCCATCGATTTGATCTTGATCTTATGGATGATATATTATTGTGCTACTTAGAAGAATAGTGGTTGGCCCTCATTTGCTACCTCACTATACATATTGTTTGAGAAACTCTTCATGGTGAGACACTGATGGCCATTGATCTGAGACTAAATCAAAGGTGGAGAAACTACACCAAGTACCCTAAAGAGTGGTAGGTCCCATACTCGCTATGTCACATAGAGTAAATAACTTGCAACTTTTGATAGAAAGATAGCGAGGACTATTGATTCCACTTTGATCTAATGGTCAGGATCTCTTGTACACTTTATGAATGGGGTGTGGGTCTAGGGTATTGATGGTGTAGGAAATTTTGCACTGCTAGCACCCAACAAGACCTTACTTTAGTCCTAGTCACCATCCACATTACTTGAGGTCCCACTGGCTATTGATTTCATGGTGCCTCGCTACTTCGCAAATAGTGAGATGTCAAATTTTTTTCGATAGTGAGGTAGCAAGCTCCGATGACTTGAATAAAACTCAGTATTGTGAAATATAATAACCCATCAAATCATTATCACTCCTATCAACTGCTTCTGACAATAGCATTTATTACTTGTCATGCCACCTGGACAGACCATGGTTACCAAGAAATTTTGAGGCCACTATGTCTTTAATTTTACGGCACCTCTCTACTTCACTAATAGCAAGATGCTTAGTTTTTCTAATAGCGAGGTAGAGAGACATCAGAAAGACCCTCATTTCAATGCCGACTTCTAACTACTTCTACTGGGTCCTTTTTCTTGTTCTGATAGTACTTGCAAGGTGTACATGGCTGAAAAGTAGGCCAGAAAACAAATCTCTGACTATCGTATCTTCATTTTTTGGTCCCATTTTATAAAATTTCTGGCACTCGCAACCTTGCTATACATAAAAATTTATCATGTTTTCATAGCGAGGTAATGACAACAGTAGATCTATTCAAATTAGATGGTGAGGAATTTGAGAGGAAAGGTAACTCGAGGGTGTAGAAAATAAAAAGAAAAAAGAATATTTTCCCAAGTTGATTTTCAAATATTTCGTGCCTAAAATTTTTTAAAAGGAATGGGATGTAGGGTTTTTCACAAAAAAATTCAAAGGCTAGCAAAAGGATGACTTAGCTAGAAACCCTATTATCTATTAATGGGGACAATCTAAAATTTCTATATCTGGACAAAGGACTTCTATCATACAAAAATTTAGACCAACATAGTGAATGGTTGCAAAGTGGCAACAAAGCATAAAATAAAGTATTCACAATTTTCCAAGCCCACATGGTAAATGAAGAAATGAAGTTGTGAAGAAGTGATTAAAAGTAATTGCAACCTCACAAGCCAAATATCGTAGTGTATCACCTATTTTAGTAGAGTAAAATGAACACTAATCCATAAAAATAATTCTCAATACTAAAAACAAATAAACACTTAAGATAGGACCAAAGAAGACAAAATTGAGGAAAGTAGACCAAAGATGGTAAACTCCTCAAGTGCTTCTCATGATGACGAAGCTATGTCCCTGATGGATAGTGGATGTATGCTCATGATGTGCTCAAGCTCCAAATGGATGAGTGATAATCAAATATGAGTGTGGATGAATGATTTAACAATGAAGGCATGGAGGGTTTTCAGCATTATAATAGTATTTTGGTAGTTTTTAGGCTCTCCAAATGGCATTATAAGTTTGCTTCAAAAGTGGATGATTTTAGTGAAGGAACAGGCTTCTATTTATAGGCCAAGGGGTGGAAGGATGGATAGTCAAGATGCAAGGATGGCAAGATGGTGAGGGAGGGCTAGGATGCACTCAAAGGGGAGCACATGGATTGTGCTTGTTTAAAGCCGATTAGGAGGTGACACATGTCACAAGGTGATTGGATGTGAGAGGGTAGGATATGGGTTGGTCAAAGGAGTAATGAGGGAGGTTGAGCCATAAATGGGGATGGTTGGGTCAAATAGAGATGGTTGGGTCATAAATAGAGATGGTTGGGAGAAGGATGAGATTGTTGACTTTGGCTTTGGATATAAATAGAGATGGTTGGGAGGAGGATGAGATTGTTGACTTTGGCTTGGGTTATAAATAGATATGGTTGGGAGGAGGATGAGATTGTTGACTTTGGCTTGGGTTAGCAAGTCTTAACCCTTGCTTAAGTTGTACACATGATTAGAAGAGGGATTAGGATTAGCTTAGGAGTTGGCTACCCTTGTTTAGGGAATGTGACAAGGTTAGAGGGGGGTTTTAGGATTAGAATTGACATCTTCTAGAAGAGTCTAGGCTTCTAGGATGAGGATAAATAAGGTTTTATTTATTTCAAGGGTTTGGGTTGAGGAGATAGTTATTAAAATATTTTTAATAAATATGAGGATTAATATTTAATCTTAATTAAATATTTTGAGTTGGGATTAGGGGTAGGAAATGATGGGATTAGCCTTTAATTGAAATTAAAGAAGGATTAGAAGATTTTGGAAGAGGTTAGTGGTCTTAAGGAAATTGGCCAAGTTTTGGGCAAAAAATAAATAAATTATTTATTTTGGGATTTTTGGTCAATTTATTAATTAAATAATTAATAAATAAGGGAATAATGTTTAAATAAGGTTTAAATATTTTTGGGAGAGATTTCTTAATTAAATATTTTTAATTAAGATAAAGGGATTTAATGGCATAAAAATTAATTAATTAATTAATTAATGATGATGTCATCAGGGATTTTTTTTAGAAAATAAAAATACTTTATTTTCTAAAGAATTTTTAGGTGTCTACACGTAGTTGTATAAAATGGTAATGAAGTTGTGAAATAGCTTAGGAAAAACTATTTCACATGGTCATAGCTGAAGATAAGGAAATAAAGAAAACCTTGGTGAAGTAGTGATAAAGATGTAATTGCATCATCACAACTTTCAATTTTAATGCATAAAATAGTTTTCAATAGCCATGTCTAAGCTAGATAAAAAGACTATGAGCTAGAAGTATGAAATATGAAAAAGAAAAGATTTTGTCAACTTTTCAAATATTGATAGGTTTTGAAATGTACTATTTAAATGCTATTAATTCCATACTCTTATTGTAGAGATAGATAAATTCTAAAAGACATAGAGATTCTCATTACTAGTTGCATAATTGTTTGAGTTTTTAGAGGGAAAATTGAGTTGCAGAGTGATTTAGAGTGATTATCTAGCATATAGCATTTATAATTGATTGAATTACTTGGAGAAATGGATCAGAAAGAAGGTGAATTGATTGCACATGTCCAAATTGAAGAATTTGCATCACAAACAAAAAGCCCTAGTTCATTTGTGGAAGAGTGGATGCACATTTTACCTAGTTCTATTAATGCACTAGCTGCAAATGATCTTTCTTTCAGAGATCCATATGCAGCTTGTAGAGATGTAGAGGTTCCGGATAGGAATGGATATGAATTTTTTTGGTTCTTCTACAAGAACATAACAGAGAAAGTTCCAGTTTGCAACCCTTGGGTTAGAAATTTGGGCAAGCTAATTATGTCAAAAGTATTTGTGTATGTTGACTTGGTAAAGGCATTAATCAAACCTTTCAATCCAGTCAGCAAGTCATTCCACCAGAGAGATGGGAGCATTTTCCTAGCTCTAGAGAAGGAGACATTCATAGAGGCGTTCAATCTAGGAGGCCCGATGTCATTGCCTATTGACATCAATGATCTAGCTAAGAATTTGAAAAGTCAAAAGAGATTTTAGTGTATGATGTGTTCATGAGTTTATATTTATGCAGTTAGAAGGTAGATCTAATATTATATTGATGTGATAGGTTTCATTGATATGAGATGAAATTTTAATGAGGGTTTTTATCTGATGATATCAAATATGTTTGATGTGTGAAGTGAAGAATTTTTATAGATCCTGATTCCCCCCTCTCACTATCACATTTTCCCTATTAGATTTCCAAGATATATATATGCATATGCATATGTATGTATATGTATATGTATATGTATATGTATATCTATGTGTAGATATCCACATATACATATATACATACACACACATATATACATATATGTGTGTGTGTGTGTGTTTGTGTGTGTGTGTATTTGTATATCTATATGTATGTATATATATACATTTATATTTATATTTATGTGTATGTATACATATACACACACATATGTATATGTATATGTATATGTATATGTATATATGTATGTGCATGTATGTATGTATATACACACACATATAAAAAAGACATTGTTATTTCTATGTTTAAGGAGAATTAATTGCCTAAAAATGAAAATAATTAAAAAGGTTGTACTAACATTTCTAAAGAAACATTTCAAGTAAATAAAACATGATAAAATGTCTCATTAGGAAAAATATTAGCACATATAGAAAAGAAAATATTAAGCATAATAACATTGAAGATGCCTAATATTAATGGGATCCTTTAGAGGAACACCATCCATATTAGCAATCTTATAGACACTTGAACCATATACTTTAGTAACAAAAACAATGCCTAGCCACTTAGGACTAAATTTTCATTATTCTCTAGGAAAAGCATTCACATTCTTTTGATTTTCATAAAGAATGAGAACGCTAAAGGAAAAAATAATGTTCAATTACTTAGTTGTTATAATATTTTTTAAGATAGTTATGATAAACTCTAATATGCTCCAATGCATTAGTTCTTTTCTCATCAATATTTCAAATTCTTGCAAATTTTGTTCCCTAAAAGTGTCATTATCAATAATACCATGAAAATAAATGCAAAGAGACAGAATTTCTAATTCTAATGGTATAACAACATCATCACCATAAACAAGATTATAAGGAGAAGTACTTGTAGTAGTACAAAGACTAGTCATATAAGCCCATAAAGCATAGATTGTTAGCATAAATGTTTATGATACTACTTTTGGGAAGTATCCTAAGCATTGGAGAGTATTGACATGTTGCATTCATGATTGTTTTTTTCATTGATGTCAAGATAGCATGGTTTTCGTAAAGATTGGCTAAGTAGCAGATAGAGATCTTAATGGTATGAGCAATGGTTTGAGTGTTTGGTGATGTGTATTCATGGACATCTTCTACACTATGTCCTATTGATGTGGTCAAGTTTACAAAGTCTAAGTCAAAGATGTACGTAAGTTGTACTTGATTTACACAGAGCAGTTCAAAGACAAAGTATTGGGAAAGTAGTTCCTAATGTTTATTCACTATCTTAAATCTGAGATGCAATAAGAAGATGTTTAGTTAGTTAGTAATAAATGGTAGTATGTTGATGATGTCAGTGATTACACAAGCCCTAATATCACGTGTGAATTTTTGTATAGACTATGAGCTGACAGTGCTATTGTAATTGTAATTAATTAATTATCTTATTATAATTAATTGGGAAAGCCTCAAGGCTAACTCAAGGAAGTATTTTGAAGATATGGTATAAAGGAAAGATGTTTTAATTGTTTGTAATGGGTAGTGATCATGGTATCAAGTCTGAAGTGTGAAAAGGAGTAGAGAATTTGGTGAATGTGTGTAAGTGATACAAGGGATTATTGGATGTGAGATTTGTGATTTGGTTACAAGATCAAAAGGAGTAGAGGTTCAATTGATAGGATAGAAGAAGAGGAAGGAAGTACATTTCATTTCTATTATTCTATAAGGAATAATACAAAGAAAATTTGGGCAGTGGGTTCATTGGTCTTATCCTTGTAGTTTTTTGGGCAATGTGTCTAGCTATCTTCCATAACTCCTAATAGGGTCAGAATCTCCTAACAAAGATTCAAAGTCTCCTAAGAGGGACTCATATGTAATGAATGTATTCATAGACTCCTAACAAGTTCCATCCTCTAACAAGGAATATTTATATTAGTACATCATCTTGTGGGTACCATCCCCACTAAGGTTTTTCCACTAATCAAGGATTTCCCTAGTTAACATATCTAGTGTTATTCTGTATGAGTATCTTGTTGTGATTCCAGTTTATATTACTCATATGGTTAAGTTTATTTAAGGTTGATAATTTTGATAATAGTTCGATAATTGATTCACCAACTCCCCCCTCCTCTCAATTATATTAGTGGACTATATATTCTAACAATTGGTATCAGAGCATCAGGTCCTTGACAGATAAGCTTAAGAACTTTGGGAGATCGATGGATAATTTTTTCAAAAGGCATAGTCCAAGATTTTATGGGGCCAACTATGAAAATTGGAAGGAGAAGATGAAGGCTTCTCTATTGTGCATGGGTCTTGATTATTGGATCTTGACAAATAGTGGGAAGATGATTATGAAAGAAGATCAACTTGAACAATACATTGAAATAGAGACAAAAATGTTCATGTGTAACATGAGAGTGAGAGAAGATCTAGTATTAGTTCTTTGAGAGAATGCATATAGTCAAGTAAAGTCACTTCAAACATCTCATAAAATTTTGAAAGCATTAGAACATACTTTTGAAGGTGATACACATGAAAAAAAATAAGATTACAAAATTGGATATGTGTGTTTCAAGATGCTAAGGTGATGGAAAATGAATCTATAAGAAGCTATATTGGTAGAATATTAGAAATTGTTTCAAGAATTTGGTCTCTTGGTGGAACCAAGAAAGATGATGAAGTAATATGGAAGATCTTGAAAAAATTAACACCATAATTCAAGTAAGTAGCTCAAAAGATTCAGCTAGTAATGCCCTACACTAAAGATTTCAAAAAGGAAATGTTGCTTGGAAGATTATAATCTATAGAAGTAGATCTAAGACAATTTGGAGATATAGTTGGAGTTCAAACAACTTTCAATGTCCTGAACATTCAACATAATCTTACATGGAGTGTAAGCACATGTGGAGATTTTTCTGGTAATAGTAGCTCTAATAAAGACAAGAAGATGTAGGAAGGAATAGCCCTTCTTGTGAGAAGAGAAAAAGATGGTAAGAAAATATTTAAGTGTTTGACTTGTGGTGAATTTGGTCATTATGCATCTAAATGTCCTAAAAGAGAGAAAAAGTATAAGGAAAAGTTTAAGCCTAGAAGAGATATAGATAGAAACTATTTTTATGCAAATGAAGATGAAGAATTTGATGAGAAAGGTCAAAGTGAAAGTGTTGATGAATTGGGATTTGTGGCTATCAAGGAAGATTATCTTGATAGAGAAATTAGAGAAGAAAGACCTCTAGTTTCCCAAGTGGAAAAGAAATCTAATTGGATAATTGATAGTGGTTGTTCACATCACATGATTGGTGATATGAATAAGTTTGTTAAGTTTAAGAATCATGATGGAGGTATATCTAAAGTTGGTAATAATGCAGCCTGTCATATAATAGGAATTGGATCCATTACTCTTGATGGTAAAACTAATACTAATGATGTTTATTTTGTTGATGGATCTAAGCATAACTTGTTGAGTGATGGATAGTTGGTGGACAAGGGTTATCAATTGCAATTTATTGAGAAGACCTACATTATGAAAGACAGAGATTGTAAGGTGATTGGAACAGGCACAACATCTAGAGGTAATGTATTTTAGTTGAATCCTATTGAAATGAAATGTTTGGTAGCTAAAATGGACAACAATTGGTTGAGGCATAGAAGATTTTGTCACATAAAATTTGGTAATATTGTGAAGGTTAGTAGCACATTTGTAGATAGAGACTTTCCTAAGATTACAAGGCCTACTAATGTTGTGTGCAAAGAATGTATTTTGGCTAAACAAAAGAAAGTATAATTTCCTATCAAGAAGTTCACTACTATAGAGAAGTTAGAGAACATTCACATAGATTTTAGTGGTCCCTCTAGAACAAGAGGATTCTATGGTGAAAGGTACTTTATAATTTTTTTTGATGATTTCACTAGTATGATGTGGGTAGCATTTCTTAAAGAGAAATCTAAATCTTTTGAGAAATTTAAGATATTTAAGAATAGAGTTAAGAATGAATTTGGTGTTAAGATAAAGTGTTTGAGATTAGATATAGGAGGATTATTCACCTCTAGAGAGTTTAACATATATTGTGAAGAGAATAGAATAAAAAGACAATTATCTTCACCTAGAAAACCTTAGCAGAATGGGATTGTTGAAAAAGGAATAAGTTATTAGTAGAAGAAACAAGAGTGATGTTGTTTTAGAATGATG
Source organism: Cupressus sempervirens (assembly GCA_028749045.1). NCBI lineage: Eukaryota > Viridiplantae > Streptophyta > Pinopsida > Cupressales > Cupressaceae > Cupressus > Cupressus sempervirens. The sequence goes on along the minus strand of CM053788.1, from coordinate 598,107,590 downwards.
TTTCTAAGAAATTTTGGAGAGAAGCAGTCAATATAGAAGTATATACTCAAGCATAGTGTAGATAAGAAAAGGTGTGAATAATACACCTTATGAACTATGGTTTTGTCATTCACCATCAGTTAAGTATTTTAGAATATTTGGAAGAAAATTTTATATTAAGATAGATGGTGACATTGGTAAGTTTGATCCAAGAAGTAATGAAGGTATGTTTCTTGGTCATTCATTGAAAAGCAAGGCATGCAGATATTTAAACTATAGAAATAAGACAATAGTTGAATGCACAAATGTAAGGATTGATGAAAAGTTTGGAACTAAGGAAAAGATGGAAGATTATAATTCAAATGAAGAAGAAGATAATTCTAGAATTGTTAGACATAATCCTGAAGTTTTCGTTGAGACTAACAATGATTTGCAAAATGATGTGCTAATTATTGAGAAAAGAGGAGAGTATAGATTTGAACCTATAGAAGAGATAAGAGTTGAGATTTCAACTCCTACCTCTAATAGAAATTTGACAAATAATCATCCTCTTGAGTAGATAATTGGAAGCAAAGACAAAGGTGTGATGGCAAGGAACAGAGTAAATGAGGAGATATGTTTGATATCTCAAATTGAACCTAAGAGTGTAGATGAAGCATGTAAAGATAATCATTGGATTCAAGAAATGAAGGAATAATTAGATCACATTGTGAAGAATTATACATGGGAGTTAGTTCCTAGACCTAAAGATAAGAATATGATAGGAACCAAATGGGTATTTAGAAACAAGATGAATGAGCAAGGCAAAGTTGTGAGGAATGAGGCTAGACTTGTATGCAAGGGATATTCATAAAAAGAAGGCTTAGACTATCAGGAGATATATTCACCTGAAACTAGAATGGAATAAGTAAAGATGTTCTTAGCTTATGCAGCAGATAAGAAGTTCAAGGTTTATCAAATGGATGTTAAATCATCCTTTCTGAATGGAGAACATGAAGAAGAGGTATATATTGAGTAGCTTGAAGGTTTTCCTTTGTTAGAAGAAAAAGACATGGTATGCAAACTAAAGAAAGCTCTATATGGTCTAAAGCAAGCACCTAGAACTTGGTATGCAAGGTTGAACACTTATTTGGCAAAGCTTGGAATTGATAAAGGTATGAAAGACAATGTTAGAATATATAATCCACTAATATAACTAAGAGGTGGGTGAATCAATTATTCAACTATTATCACAATTATCAACATTAAAAAAGATTAACCATATGAGTAATGTAAACTAAAACCAAAACAAGATACGCATACACAATAACACCAAATATATTATCTAAGAAAACCCTTGATCAGAGGGGAAACCCCAATGGGGATGGTACCCACAAGATTATGTACTAATATAAATATTCCTTGTTAGAGGATGGACTCTGTTAGGATTCTATGAATACATTCAGTACATATGAGTCCCCATTAGGAGACTTTGAATCCTTATTAGGAGATTCCAACCATATTAGGAGTTGTGCCAACTCTATTAGGAGTTGTGGAAGACAACTAGACCCACTGCACAAATAGATTTGAGGGAAAGAGTAGTGAACCCACTATCCAAATGATCTTTGTATTTTTCCTTATAGAATAATAGAATTGTATTGTACTATTTCTTCCTCTTTCTTTGTCTTGTCAACAAGATTTTTGTTCCTTCTGATCTTGTAACTAGATCACAAATCTCGCATATAATAATCCCTTGGATCTCTTACACACATTCCTTAAGCACTCTGCTCATTTTTGGACTTTGCACTTCATAAACTGATCACAATACTTTATAAAAAAGGAAAACATCTTTCCTTTATACTATATCTTTGTAATAATTCCTTGAGTCAGACTTAAGGCTTTCCTAATTAATTATAATAAGAAAATTAATTAATTACAACTACAATAGTACTATCATCTCACAGTCTATACAAAAATTCAAACATGTGATACTAGGGCTTGCACACTTGCTGGCATCACCACCTAATTATCCTTTTTCACTACCTGATTGTGCATCTTGCTATTGCATCTTAGATTTAATCTATCAAACAAACATCAAGAACTACTTTCCTGATACTCAATGAACTACTCTCTATAAATTAGGTACAACTTCTTATGTCTTGGACTCGAACTCTATGCACTTAACCACATCATCAGGACATAGTGTCAAACATGACCATAACTACACATCACCAGACAAATAAACCATTGTAAGTACTATCAAGATCTTTATTTGTTACTTAGCCAGTCTTAACAAAAACCATTCTATATTAACATCAATGATAAACACAATCATGAATGCAACATCTCAATACTCTCCAATGCTTAGAATACTCCCCTAATGTAGCATCATAAATATTCATGTTAACAATCTCCCCCTTTGGCATTGATGGAAACATAGATGAAAAAACCATCTAAGTTCCAAGAATATCAAATACTACCATGTTGTTTTTGTTGACCATCATTATTTGTTCACATGCTAAAAAGAATCTCAAAACAATAGGTACATACTCCTTCTTAGACATCAATTATTTACTTTACACTACATAATTCACAATACATCAAATGCATGAATCTTTCTAAATCTCTCTAAATAGATATCTCTCCTCCATACCTAGGAGATGATCTCCCCTATACCTTAGGAGATGTGTCTTTTCATGCATTTTCTCCCACATTGGCATCAATGTCAAGGACCTCAATCTCAATGTTGCTACATACCAATTGAAAAATACCAATTGATAATATCTTTCTCCAAGTCTACAACCAACTTGAGTGTGAAAAGACATTATTAAATACCAAATACCAAGAGTCCTCAATGACTTAAATCATCATAGATACTCCACCATGTGGGAAGCATCAATATTCAATCCAGGCTAACAATAGTGCTCTATATCACTGGACTAATTCACTCTCTATATCATCTAATTAGAAGTAGGCAAGGGCATATGACCAAGCATACCTCTTAAGTACTCAAATATATCTTTATGCAAAGGCCTCATAAAGATATACAACTCGATCTTTAGTACTCACATACTCCAATCTGATCTTGTTTTTTGTTTCTTTTTCTCTTAGTGCATGATACTTAATAGGTATATGCTTAGTCTTAGAATGCAATATAGGATTCTTAGACATACCTATTGTACTTATGTTATCACAATAAATGATAATAGGTTCTTCAAACTCAATTATGATATCCTTCAACATCTTCTTTATCCACATAACTTGATTATAGTTATTTGGTGTTGCAACATACTCTACCTCAATAATACTCTATGAAATACAATCTTGCTTCTTGCTTAACCAAGAAACCAATCTTCCTCCAAGAAAGAATGCTCCACCACTAGTGTTCTTTCTATCATCCATACTACCTACCCAGTCTGCATTAGTATATGCACATAGAGTGAAATCACTCAATCTATCATACCAAATTCTATAGTCAGATGCCCCTTTCAAATATCTAAATATTGTCTTCACCGTTGCAAAACCATATTCCTTGGGATCAGCTTGAAATCTAGCTACAATCCCAACTACATTTTCTATATCTAGTATAGCGTGAGTCAGATACTAAAAACCTCCAATCATGGATTTCTACTTCTACTCTATTGTAGGTGTCTCATCTTTGTTGGCTAACTTATGACCAATTATCATAGGTGTACCAATAGGTTTATAACTTTCCAAACCAAACCTTTTCAACAAATCATTCAAGTACTTATCTTGTGAAATGAAAATACCATCACCATTTTGTACAATTTGCAATCCTAGGAAAAACTTAATTTCTAATATCATACTCATTTCAAACTTATTCTTCATCTCTTCAACAAACTTATCACTTGCTTCATCATTACCTCCAAAAATGATGTCGTCAAAAATTATCGCAATAATTAGCAAATCATTTTCAACCTCCTTCAAATACAAGTTACTATCTGTCATACCTTTAGCAAATCCAAGCTTTGTCAAATAATTGTCCAACCTTGCATACCAAGTTCTAGTTGGTTGCTTTAGACCATATAAATATTTCTTTAATCTACATACCATGTCTTCATCTTTTGATAAGGGAAAACCTTCAAGTTGTTCAATATATACCTCTTCTTTAAGTTCTCCATTCATAAAGGATGATTTAATATCCAAATGATAAACCTTGAACTTCTTATTTGTTGCATAAGACAAGAACTTCCTTATTGATTCTTTTCATTATGGATATAGGTTCATGTCTCTTCATAATATTTTCTTCTAACTATGAATATCTCTTGCATACAAGTCTAACCTTGTTCCTCAAAACTTCACCTTGCTCATTCATATTGTTTTTGAATTTTGTTTTGGTTCCTATCACATTTTTTTCTTTATGTTTAAGAACTACCTCCCAAGTATCATTCTTCATAATATGATCTAATTCTTCCTTCATCTTTTGAATCCAATGATCATCTTTACATGCTTCATCTGCACTCTTAGGTTCAACTTGAGATATCAAACATATCTCCTCATTTACTTTGTTCCTCCTCATCACACCTCTGTCTTTGCTTCCAATTATCTACTTAGAAGGGTGATTCTTAGTTAGGTTCCTATTAGATGTAGAAGTTGACATCTTAACTCTTATCTCTTCTCTAGGTTTAGATCTCTACTCTCCTCTTTTCTCAATAGCTAGCACATCATTCTACAAATCATTGTTAGTATCAAAGAAAACTTAAGCATTATGTCTAACTTCTAGAATTATCTTCTTCTTGATCTAAATTATATTCTACCATCTTATCCTTAGTTCCAAACTTTTCATCAATCTTTACATTTTCACATTCAACTATTATCTTACTTCTACAATTAAAAAATCTATATGTCTTTCTTTTCAATGAATAACCAAGAAACATACCTTCATCACTTCTTGGATAAAACTTACCAATGTCATCATCTCTCTTAATGTAACATTCCTCCCAAATATTCTAAAATACTTAACTGATGGTGAATGACCAACCATAGTTCATAAGGTTTCTTGTTCTTACCTTTCTTTATTTGTACTCTATTTAGAGTGTATACAGTTGTATTGATTGCTTCTCTCCAAAATGTCTCAGGAACATCATTTTCAAACAACATCACTCTTCTTTCTTCTACTGCAAAATTATTCCTTCTTTTAACAATCCCTTTTTTCTCAAGTGCTTTAGGTGAAGATAGCTTCCTTTTGATTCCTCTATCAGATCTCAAATAGTTTATCTTAATACTAGATTCATTCTCAACTCTATTCTTAAATATCTTAAACTTCTCAAATCTTCAAATTTCTCCTTAAGAAATTCTACCCACTTCATTTTAGTGAAATCATCAAGAAAAATAAAGAAATACCTTTCACCATAGAATCCTCTTGTTCTAGAGGGACCACTCAGATTTGTGTGAATGATCTCCAGCTTCTCTATGATAGTAAAATTATTTCTAGGAAATGATCCTTTCTCCTACTTAGCTGAAATACATTCTTTACACATAATAGAGTAGGCTTTGTAATCTTAGGCAAGTCTCTGACTACAAAAGTTATACTAACTTTCACAATATTATCAAAGTTTATGTGATAGAATCTTCTATACCACAACCAACTATTATCCACTTTAGCTACCAAACATGTCATTTTAGTAGGATTCAACTAACATACATTACCTCTGGGTCTAGTGCTAGTTCCAATCAACTTACCATCTCTATCTTTGATAATGTATGTCTTCCCAATGAATTGCAACTTATAACCCTTGTCCACCAATTTTCTAACACTCAACGTGTTCTGTTTCAATCCATCTAAATAGAAAGAAAATGAATGGGAGGTATATTAAAAGGATGATGTTATGGGGAGTATAGGATCTATCCTTAACCCAAATTTCTGAAAGGAAAGATCCAAATTGATCAATAACAAAGAAGTGATCAATACACAAATGAATCAATCAATGGAAAATATGAAAAAAGGAGGAAATCATATAATCTACTATAGAAAGTATGTGTTTCAAATATTGAATGAATAGAAAAAAAATACTAACCTCAAAGTAGGGAAAATCTAAAAAATATTGATTTATAATGTTTGTGTGTAGTTTTGAGGAATTTTTCAAAGTGTTTCAAAATAGGAATGTTGAGATAGAGAAAGCCCAAAACAAATTGTCCTTTTGAAGGTAGGTTGACCTTAACCCAGATAACGGGGCACAATCTTAACCTAGGACATAAATGTACCCCAAAAATTTGATCTTAACCTGCAATGCCTTGACAAAATTTGTGTTTGTAGGTCCTGCAAGTTTAGTGAAAAGGGTATCCAAATTTGCACTTCAATTCATTTTTACACACCTCTACCTACAAGAAAAATGGGTTTTTTTGTTTGTTTGGAATCAACTTTAATAATGGAATTGAAATAGAGAATGCTAGCAAGTAGTAGAAGTAAATATAACAACGAAGCTATGAGATTCAATAGATATACAATTATATTTGAAATGTAAACAAGTATATTGATATGAAATCTTGGACTCAACAATGTAAATCAAAACCATAAATATAAATCAAAACCTCCATGATTGTGTGCTTGGAATCTAGCTTGATAGAAGAATGAATAGATCTTGAAGATGAAGAAAGGATCTTGAAGGAAGATCACACCACCACGATGGCTAGATCTAGGGTTTGAATGAGAAATCTTCAACACTTGAACCAAATCCCTTCAAAGGCTTGAATGATTCAATCCTTGATCTTCAACGGAAAACTTGGATGGAGACAATGACCTACATGCTTCCTTGAAAATGCTTGCTTGATCTTGCTTGAAATTGTTAGGAATAAGGGGTCTCAACCTTGTATAATTCCTATTTTTATTATTTGTTTTGTAAAATGTATTTCTTGCAAATAATGTTGATGTGTTGACATCTTGAATTGTGTGGAAGGAGATCATAACTAAAACAGTTATGACGGATTCCTATAACAAGTAAGAGCTATGTTAGGAAGATTCAATGACAAGTGAAGACATGTGGCAACTAAGATATTTGAGTACTGTACACTCTACCCCAATAGTGGGGTTCAAGGCATTGCCCCAAAAAAAATTTTGGGGTTCCTATTTTATTGGAGAATGGTAAAACCCTAATACAGTTTATCTTTGGGAGTAGCCCTAAACTGAAGTGCATGTTATAAGCATTTTTAGGTTTGCAAAGAGATGCGGCGCGAAAAGGGTGTATTGTTGGTACTACGAGTAGCTACTGGAGTCTTCGGTTGTTGATGTTGAACTTCCATTGCAAGTGTATTGTAACCTCATATTGAAGATAATATATTGTGCAGGTTCTGAAGGGGTCCGGTTTTTTTACCGAAATTTTTTTCCCCACCGGAAAATCATTGTGTTATGTGTTTCTTTTCTCTATCTATTTTCTATATGCATGGTTGGCTGCAATATTGTTGTTTACATGATATTGAATCTATAAGTGTAGAAGATTTTAATAGGATTTTCATCATACTTTCCTTATGATATTAGTGTAGGAAGCTATTTCCACACCTGAGTTTCCTTACAGAAATAATAGATCATATGATAAATTTTCTTCTTATGCATTATAGAAAAGGAGAGAAGGAGTCTTCCTTATATAGAGATCTAAGGCACAAATTTCCAGAGAAGGCCAACATGGAAGCACTAAATCCCAATTAACCTTAACCCCTAGAAATGGACCTATGTTAAATGCAATTTAAGAGTCTACCATTCCAAAACCCAAAATAGTCAACCCGAAAGTGGGACAATGAAACCTTTTGAAGTCCAATATCCTAAAACTCCCAATTCTTGAGAATTAGACATGGGGTCAAGGACAAGGTCGACCCTACCCTAGGCTAGGGTCAAGGTCATACTTGACCTAAGTCAAGTTCAAGGTCAACCTAGACCCTTAGGTTGTCCTTGACCCATAAAGTCAAAGTCCTTAGTTTTACAGAGAAAATTATCAAAAAGAGGCTAGAGAGAGAGAGAGAGAGAGAGAGAGAGAGAGAGAGAACGAACAAGTGGAAAATAGCTAGATCCATGCAAAGACCTCTTCAAGGCACTTGACATGAACCTAGACCACTTACTAAGAGGGCTAAACACTCTTAACATGGAAGTGCTTCCATTTTAAGATAATATATCAAGCCCCCACTTTAGCAAGAGTATGGACTTGATGCAAACTCTTGGTAAAGAAGAAGAAAGAAGAGATCCATGTGGATTCACAACAAAATAAAATAACACTTAGCTAAGGACACTATAAGGTTTCATAATAGATGAAGATAATCACACCATTATCTCTCAAGGATATTATATCTAATCTGAAGACTACTTATTCCATCATGAAATATACTTGAATTGTCAACCCAAGGATGTAGGACTTGAAATGGGTTAGCATAGTATGTGCACTAAGTTCCTCTAAGAGTCTTAACACCTATGTTGTAGGAAAGTAAAATGCATGAAAAGAATCTATACTACTATTACAAAATAGTAAACATACTTGGGCTAATAACAAATAACTATAGAAAGCTTTATAAAATGAGCCTAAACTAGTTAACAACTCAAAATATCCACCATGATCATTTTCTACAAGTGTTGCAGGAACGTTCACAGTAACAATGTTGTAGGACTAATACAGTAAATCTATCTTGAAAATAGGAAATTACAAAGAATGAATCTACTCTACTTAATTTATTCCACCTCCCAAGTGGGACCCCTTGGTTGGTTTCAAATAACTATGAATACAACAAGTATTCCAAAATCACTCTTTCATTAAAATCCTTCTTTGATTACATCAAGTGAATAATTCATGAAAAACAGAAAAAGAGTAACTTCTAAATCTTAAACCAACATTGTCTATTTTCTCCTCTACTTACTAAGATGATCCAAATCCATTATATAGAGGATTGAATACTTATTAAAAATATGACATAAAATTTCTTGAACAAACATCACCAGAAAAGAAGGTGGAAGATCAACCATGACATAGTACATTTATTACAAAGAAACAATATAACAACTTGTAGGAAATATAGCAAGTTGTGTCTCCTAGTTTCTTTGGAATAGTAACTCCTCTACAAGCATAGCTTATCCATAGCAACTAAATTGCACCTTCCTTGCCATGATCAGTCTCCATCATCCTCTTCCTTTACTATAGTAATCACCACCCTTTGCATCGCTCTTCATTTTCCTAAAAGTTAGAAACACCTGGAACATATATGCAAGATAAAATTCCTACTTTTATTCAGATATTAGAATATAGCTTAAGATATTTATATGAAATACTTAATTCTATGTATAATATTAAGAAAAATATTTCATACACACTACTCATAGGTTTAGTAAGTTCTGGCTATCTCTAGCATAAGTTCACAAGATATTTACACAAATTTTTTGGAAATATTTTTGACAAAGCACAAAGAGTAAGTTCAAACTATGAAAATTATATCAAAATAAAGACATTAATATGCCTCATCATCTGCCCCCCACTATTCAAATGCTTGTCTTTGAGCATTATACTTCCTTTCTATAGCTCTAAAGTCTCCCACTATAGTTTTCCCTTCCTTCCCACTTTTGAAAGTGTAGAAGAATCCTCTAGTGTGCTTCCAATATTCTGATGCAGGCGCATCTCATTACTAAATTATTTCAAAGGTCCAAGATTCTCCATATATTTTAAATGGTCAATTTTAATAATTTAGGATTATGTCTTAGTGGATAGTATTAGGTGTTTTATTAAATAAATGTTATAGTTTTTAGTCGGATATGTTAGAGAGTTAGAGGAAAGGGTTAATGATGTTAGTGTCAGTTTTAGAAAGGATAAAATTAGTAATAGAAATTCCATGTGGTCAATAATTAAAAGAATCTCATCAAAAAATTGGTGGCAATTTTAAGAGTGTTCATAATGACGAAAAAATGGCTATGGAATAAAAGAAATCGTTTCATATTCCTTCTATTTGGAGGAAAGTCGGTTTTCTTTAAAAAGCCAATCCTATTCTTAGCAGTTACAAGAATATCCATGATTGTTGCATGGTATTGATGGTAAAGCATCTTTCAGATTCCTATTCTTAGCAGTTACAAGAATATCCATGATTACTGCATGGTATTGATGGTAAAGCATCTTTCAGATTCCTATTCTTAGCAGTTACAAGAATATCCATGATTGCTACATGGTATTGATGGTAAAGCATCTTTCAGATTCCTATTCTTAGATGGAAAAGAAAACTTTTTTATTACTACTGGACAGCAAGGCCAGTCAGACTTTGGTTATGAAAAAGCCAATCTTTTATGTAAAAAATGATTTGAACTTGGGGACGAATGGGAAGTTTTATGTCTCCTTTGGTCTCCTGTGTTTTTTTTTTCAAGATTATGGTTCTATTATTATGCTTCATATATTTCTCATGGAAATCAGTTTAGGGAATAACAATTGCAAAAAAATGTACTCTGATGTGGGGTCAATATCTCAAGTTTGAACTGTTGGATTTCTCTCAAATTTTTATATTTTCTTTGAAACCTAGTTACGCCAAATATTAATGCATGGATTGAGTAAATCTTTTCTGGTTCAAAAGTTATTCATGTCTGAGTGCAGGTCTATCCGAAGGTAGCAAGAAGATATTTTGGGGGATTTATTTTCAGAAAAAATGTACTCTGATGCGGGGTCAATATCTCGGGTTTGAACTGTTGGATTTCTCTCAAATTTTTATATTTTTTTTGAAACTTAGTTATGCAAAATATCAATGGTTGGATTGAGTAAATATTTTCTAGTTCGAAAGTTATTCATGTATGAGTGTGGGTCTATCCGAAGGCAGCACGAAGATATTTTGGGGGATTTTATTTTCAAGGTTTTGTCTATTGAATCTGATTTTAGTGTGTGATCCTGAAGGTTGTAGATGCCCCTTGAAGCAACTCAGTTGAGTGACTAATTCATCTTGAGTTTTCCAAGGTGTGGCTCTGCATCATGTTCACCCATGTGTTCCTCAACCAATGGATCTAGTTTGGTAGCATCATTACCATTAAGAGGCCAAACAAGTGTAGCAGGCTAAAAAGTTAATGGCATCCATAGTTCCTTTCTGATTTATCTTCCTAGTTGTATATACTTGGCCACCTTATTAATAGCTACCTCATAATTGATAGGGCTATGTGGTTCTACTTTTTTAAAAGCTTCTAGCAGTTGGTTCCATTGGTTACTAAGCCCTACAATTGCTCTTTGTTGTGTAAAGTTTGGAAGTGTCTGGTAATCTCTATAAAAAATTTCTCTTTCTACAATAACTATCTCCCTGATCTCTTTCTACAAACACTATCTCCCTGATCTCTATTTTTTGTCTCCCATTGGTTAGTTTGAACCAGTCTCTTAGAAGGTCATCAAGCTTATGTGATTTAGCCCATAATGGTAATGGTTTAGATTTCTCAAGATCTCTATAGGTATTTAACTACCTATCATAAGTTGTCTCATTGTGCATCCAAGACATTAAAGCTTTGATGTGAACATCCCAAGACATTATTCTACCATGAAGGAAAAGTCTGATACACATTGTAAAAATCTTGTGCATTTTTTAATTCACAATTAACATCCCTTATTGTCATCACTAGTTGAAATAGTGAAAATTTCTCCTAATACAAATGAAATACACCATTGGTGATGGCCCACTGGCCATTACCTAATAAGCTAACTTTAAAGCCTTATTCATTCATTGTTTCTATTTCTCAAGTTTCTCTTTTAAAGACTAAATCTCCTCATCTTTGTCAAATATTACTTTTTGCATTTGGTCTCTTTCTTGCCTCCACAAAGCCTTTTGAAAAATGAAGTGATTGTACAAACCAAATAATATAGATGAAGTGATTGAATTGTAGATGAAGAGAATTTTTGAGCCATAGATTTCTTTTTTTGTTCCTTAGCAACTTGCTACAAGTAATGGGTATAATAGGAGGATCTATAAGACATGATAGAAACATTAGAATATACAGCAACTAGTGGTGAGGTAGGTTGATCATTTTTAGGGGCTTTTTCTGAGACAACAATAGGGTTTGACTCACACATTTCTTGATTTCCCTATGGAATTTCATTAACAGGCTCATTTTCATTCATTTCCACATTTTGGGGTTCCAACTATGCAGGAAAGTCATCTAGAATATTCTCAACCACTGATTCTGTATGAGTTTTTGAAATTGAAGAATTTAGGTTTTTAGTGGAAACTAGGGATACTTTACCTCATGTATGAGGCCTTTTATGCACAAAAACCTCTTTAAATTCTACTATTTTGTAGGTCCACTTTAGTTTAGGTGCTATTGGGGTAGACACTGCAAGAGTGGTTGTTGCAGGAACATACCTTTTTCTCTTTGTCACTTTAACAGAAGGGTTTTGGGCTTCCTTTTCAAGCTTATGGCTGTCTTTACCAACCTTATGCTTTCCTTTGTCTCTGGAAGAGCTAGGTATATCACCCTCTAAAATAGGTTGAATAGGTTTATCAAGAGAGGGTGATGCTAGTTCTTTTTCTATTTCAACCAGATTCTGACTAGGCTTTGCAATTTCTTCCTCATTCCCTAAATTTTGTGAAACAATATTGGCTTGAGGTTGCAAGGGTTTAGATTTTCCCATGATATAGGGGAGGAATCCCTAAGAGACCTTTCAACTAAAAGTTTGATAAGAGCATGATGAGAAATAGAATCTGCATTTCCTTTCTGAGTTTCTTCAACACTAATACATAGCATATTATAAAGGAAATTGGGGAAACTAAGTTGAATGTTATGTCTTAGACAATTGAGTTGTTTAAAATGGTGAGTATGCAAGTTTGAAAACCTGCCTTCGCAAGTCAAATACCGGATTATATGGGTTGCTAATTCTAGATATGGAGCTAGGAGAGAGATTATTTTACACCCTTCCTTAAAATTTCTAGTAGAGGGTCACCCAGTCGAGAGAACTACGCTCACAACGACCTGGCATCATGTTCATTTGGATAATGCTCCCCATTAGCTGGTAGTCCTATGACTGTTTTTATCTACTCCTCAGTAGAAATTACTTTTAATCCCCATATTGTGGCTTCCCTTCATCAAATGTCCTCAAAAAATCCATTACTACTTCTTTATTGAGCTTAGTTAATTGTAGCAAGTAGCCAAGCCATCCATGGGCATTAAATCATTGGACTACTTCCACACTTGCAAGTAGAATACTATGAGCAACCAGCTTATGTCTCAACAACTGTCCTCCCATCTTCAAAATACCTAGCCTCAAATTTCTCTATTCTCATCACCTTTATAAGTTTTGCCCCTTTAACACTTTTGCAAATACCCTCTTCACAAAATTTCAAATTGATTTTTACTGACTCCATTATGTTTGGCATGTAAAATAAAGATGCAATAAGTTATGAAGTACATCAAAGTTTAACTGGAAGTGTTCACATAATAAATCATAGTCCTTTTCATTCATGTCAAAGATGAGTAATCTTTCCAAAAATTGCAATGAAAAGGTATAACAGATACAAAAAGATTTTAAAATTAAAATTAGACTGCCACCAAAGTACAACCTATAACATGGACACGACAAAGATGATGTGGAGATGACATTGGAAATTAATACACTATCTCAGCCCTACACTAAATTTTGACAAGTGTCCAGACTTAAAATTTTCGCATAGGAATGAGAAATTGGCTTAAGGCTTATACGATACATTTAATGTAATATTATATATAAATATCGAAACCTATGCACTAAAAATGAATAGAGACTAAAAATTTTGTATCTAAAAATTTTAGAGTGTACTTCCACATGCATATTGATGAGGTGGCAAATTCTGGTGAACACAGAAAAGGTGCTAACAATATGTTTTATTGAAAGCAGTAAAAATAGAATTTGTGGGTGACATGGAGTGTGAGTGGATGATAGATAAAGAAATGAGATGATATTATATGAAGGAAAAGAAAAATGAATGAAATAATAGACCTTAGATTACATGAGGTTTTATTATGAGTGCTCGTTGAAGGTTTTTCATGGTATGACTACAGGAAGAAGGTTTGCACCTCTATTGCAGGAACTGTGTCTGTAGGAGTTGGTAACCTATTTAGTTGGAACTTCTATAGAAACTCATATTTGGTCTATGGTTTATGATAGAAGTATATCCTATGGCCATTTACAAGAAATTTCAATTGGATAGGATCAATGGTTGTTAGTTGGACTACTTTATTGTCAAATACATACAAAATTTCATAAGGCCCTAGCCATCAAATCTGCAACTTTTCTAGATTCTTCTTGAAATGAGAATCATATAGGAAAGCCTGATCTCCCACTTGGAGTTATTTATTACTGATATGTGCATCATGCAACTTCTTTTTTTGTTGTTGAATGATCTCTATTCTTTCCAAAGTTGTCTTTCTTATTTCATCTAGCGATTTCAAGTGGAGAAGTCTCTCTTCTTGTGTTGCAGGAAGACTGATGTTTAATTCCAAATTAGTGTGTAGTATTTTATGTTCAAATTAAATAAGAAACATTTCTACTTTTCCATACACAAGTTCAAATGGAGTGAATCTAGTTTTTTTCTTCCATGTAGTTCAGTATGCCCAAATAGCTTCATTTAACCTACTACTCAAATCCTTCCTATATAATTGCACTATATTGATTAGAATGGCCTCAATTTCTCTATTGGTGACCTCTACTTTCCCATTTTCCTGATGGTGATAAGGATTGGATTTTCAATTCCTTATAATGTATTCTTTCATAAGTTCAGTGATCAAATTTGATGTGAATTGGGCTCCTTGATCTGTGACAAGTTCTCTAGGAACTTTCTAGCATGTGAATATTTTGTCATATAAGAATTTAGCTACTTTCTCATCTCTTGCATTTTTCATTGCCCTGACTTCCACCCATTTAGTTAAATAATCCATGCATACTAAGATGTAAGATTTTCCATTTTATGGTGGGTCAATTGGACCTATGAAGTCCATACCACACTTGTCAAAGGGTGTTACAACAATCTATGGATTGAGTGGCATCTCATCTGACTTGGTTGGCTAGCCCATCCTCTAGCACTTGGTTGTATAATTTTTTGTATCCTTATGTAATGTTGGCCAATAATATCCAGTCGTAAGTACCTTTAGTGTTGTTCTTTTTCCTGAAAAATGGCCTCCACATGGTCCATCATGACAGGCATGTAGTATGTCATGTATCTCATCCTCCCTGACACATCTCCTAGTGATCTGATCTAATCCAGTATAGAAGAGATTGTTATCTATCCATGAATAAAGAAAAAATTTCTCTGTGAGCTTCCTCCTATCTTTGTGAGAGAAGTGTGGGGGCATTCTATTTGCAGCAAGATAGTTTTCTATGTTTGCACACCATGGTGTATGAGTTTCTATGTGGAACAAATGCTCATCTGGAAAGGTATCTTCAATTGGAGTTAGATCTTCATCAACAATGTGCAGTCTGGACAAATAATCAAAAACTAAATTAGACTTTCATGGCTTATCAACAATGGTAATATCAAACTCCTACAACAACAAGAGCCATCATGCAAATCTACCAGTTACAACAGGTTTGTTCATTAATAATTTATAGTTGAGTAGTTAGTATGAACAAAAAATAGGATATCCACTTACATAATGTCTAAATTGATTCAATGCATAAACTATAGCTAAAAGTTCTTTCTCAGTTAATGTGTAGTTTAGTTTAGGACCATGGAGGCTTTAACTAATATAGTAGATTGCATTTTCAAGGTTAGCAGACTATTTTCCTAATACAACACCTACAACATATTATGATCCATCAGTATGGATATAAAATGGAATTGACCAATCTGGTTCCTTCAGAATTGGTGTTTTGGTGAGGAATTTCTTAAGTTGTAGGAAGGCTTCATTACATGTGGGTGTCCAAATGAATTCAGCTTCTTTAGTCAACAATGTATAAAAAGGGCCAACTATTTTACTAAAATATTTTTTGAAACACCTATAATAGCCAACATGACCTAAAAAAATCTTATATCCTTTGGTTTTGTAGGTATGGGCAATGTTAGAATTACCTCTATCTTATCCAGGTCCACTTGTATCCATGCAGCAGATATAAAATGACCAAGCATCACTCCTTCCTGCATGAGCATGAAACATTTCTCAGTATTAAGTGATAGATTATGTTCTTTGCATCAAACAAAAACTTTTTCAAGATTCATCAAGGCTTACTCAAAGGTGAATCCAAATGTTGTGAAATCATCCATGTATATTTCTATACATAGTCATGTGATATATTAGCAAAAATTTTTACTACAGCTCTTTGAAATGTCATGAGAGCATTACACAGGCCAAATGGAAAGACAAAATATGCAAGTACCCCATGGGCATGTAAATGTGGTTTTATCCTGATCTTCTGGTGTTATACTTATCTGATTATAACCATTGTACCCATCAAGAAAAGAAAAATATTTCTTACCAGCCAGAGTGTCCAAAACTTGATCAATAAGGGGTAAAGAAAAGTAATCCTTCTTGGTTGCCTTATTCATTTCTCAATAATCTACACAAATCCACCATTTCCCTCCCTTTTTATGTACTATAACTAGAGATCAGACCCATCTACTATTAGATATAGGTATATAAAACCAGCATCAAGCAACTTTTGTAGTTTAGTTTTAATTATTTCTTTGAGTATTGGATTAATACTCCTATAGGGTTGATAGAGTGGTAGGCACCCTTCATTGACATATATTCTATGATTACATAATGTAGGACTTAACCTTTTCATATCCCCATAGTCCCATGCAAAACCCTTTTCATTTTTTTGAAGAAACTTTGTTAATTATTTCATTTGTTTGGGAGGCAATTTTTTATTGACATGGAGATTATGACCTTTTGATAACTCAACAGTAGTTATGAGATCAACCATAATAGCTTCAGAGATTTATCTAGTTCACATGGTGAAAGCTAATGGATAATGTCTAGCTCCTTGTGTAGAAAATAATTCTCATTACATTTCTCATATGTAGTTAGTTCCAACATAGAACTGTCAAATACATCCTTTTATACCACACAAGTATTATTAAGAATACTCTAAATTACTGAGTCCTCCTCCTACAACTTTAGAAAAGACTATCTATGTAACATCATAAGCTATACTATAGAGTTTAACTCTTCATCTCCATCCCCTAAAACTTGGCCATACAGGTGTGCTTAAATCTAGTTGGGGTTGTGCTGGAGGATATAGGACAAATTTCTTTATTGCTTGTCAATTTGATATGGTCATACTCCTTGACCTACAACTTATATTTGCATCAGTTGTAGCTAACTATGGTCATCCTAAAATGATAGGGTAACTAGCTAAGTTGATTTTTGGGGATAGAATAATGAAATTTGTAGGGTACTCTAGAGAGTCTAGGGTTACTACTATGTCTTCTATCATCCCATCAGGAGTGATTGTAGAACTATCTACAAGTTGCAAAAATTTTGGGGTAGCCCTTAATCCTTCTATATTCATCTTTTTCATAGTATCCTTGGTCATAATATTTATGGCAGCACCAGGATCAATCAAGGTATTTTTGACAAACTAACCATTTATAATCACATTCACAATTGGACTTCCTAGATTGAAATATTTAGGAATAACCAATTTTCCTAACATAATATCATCCAATTGTCCTATAACATGGACTATGGTCGGATCCTTTTTCTTTCTCCTAGGCTTTTTTAAATAGGCTTCTCTAATGGCTTTTCCATAAATAGGAACATCTTTAATAGTTTGGAACAAAGGAATCTTGACATGCATGTTCTTTATTTGATCAATGATGTCAACGAATTGTTCCTCTATTTGTGCGGGTTTACTTTGTATGATCTTTTTTGGAAAAGGAGGTTCAATTATTGTTTAGATTTGAGCAAAGCTAGTTACATTGGTAGGGTCAACCATTTGTGGTAGAGAAGTTTTTGGTACTAATGTTGTAGGAGTATCTGGTATTTTAGTTATGAGAGGTGGTTCAAGCACTGGTAGGGTTATACTAGATCTCAACTATATTTCTATAATATTTAGAGCATAAGCAATATATTGCTAAGCATCAGTAGAATACATGGGTTCTTGTGGCTGTCGATTATTTGGATTCGGTTGAGGTTGTGTAGGCAATTGGGTCAGCTTAAGATTAGCATTATTTTCTACAAGAGGTGACATTATTGTAGGTTGTTAGACTAGAGGTAGTAGTTGTGGGTTACCAAGATTTTGGTTAGGCCATTGTTGAGGTCCTCTCCATTCATTTGTAGACTACCAATTCCCTTTGGGTGATTTCCATTGGTCCTGGTGATTCTACCATTGGTTATTTTGTTGGTTAGGCCACTAGTTATTTTGTTGGTTTTTCCAAGAATTTTGGGAGTACTAAGGCCATTGAGGTTGTTGTGGATTATTTTTCCAACCACTATTCCAATTAGGTTGACTATATTTTGGAGGAACTTGGACACTATAGTTTTTTCATTGATTACCATATGGATTTGAATTTTGTAAAGGGTCTTGAGGCATATGTTGATGTGGGGCCCATGGCTAGCATTGAACAATGAAGAATACTTTCCCATCTTCTCCTTCTATCTTGAGGTACTCAGTTGGATGATGTTGGTTCTCCACACTAGCGACCAATTTCCATTGACATTCTTTCTTCTATTTTTGATAGTGTGGACAATACTTAGCTAACTGCACCTTATCCTCTACATGCTTCTTCTTTGTATTCATTGTGTCAAGATGTGTAGAAATATAATTTATGATGTCCTACTTAAATTCTAAGATTAAATTAGATATCTTGAGCTTTGAAATACCCTAACTAATCCCTTTAGCAGCTGTGAACTGGTATCCTCTGCCTTTCTTCATAGTTGACCTTGAGTTGTTAAGATAGATTTTCTTGAGGTCATCTCAAGAGGATTGATATACATCACCACCAACCATTAGGTCTAGTGCCTCTAGATAATTATCATTTACCCCTCTCAAAAAGACTAGTTTCTATGAATCCTTTGCCAGTACATGTTGGGGGCTCTTCTGTAGTGTATACAAGAAATGTGAAACATAGTCTTCCAATGTTTCATCCTCCTTTTGTGATATTTGAAAGATATCATCTCTTCTTGGATCATTCCTAGCACAATATTCTTTGTATTTCTCCAAAATTATAGTTTTTATTTCATCCTAGGTACCTGCATTGGCTCCTAAGCCCATGAAACATCATAAGGTTGATTCTTTCAGTATTGCTAGAAACAACTTGAGCTTATGGGCATCAGTTTTATAGTCAAAGCTATGATAGAATATGTAAAACTCAAAAAAGAAAGTATTAATATCCTTAGTTATAAGATCATATAGCTTTGGAAGAGCAGCTACAAGTATATTTTTGAGATTAGCATTAGTTATGAGGCTCGGGAGAGGAAATGGAAAAGTAGGTTGTGCCATTATTGGAGATATTTGATTATGGGGTTGCTACTGAAAAGGAGCATTGGCTACAAGATTGTTAGAAACAGGTGGATTTAGACTAGAACTACCAAGAAAGCTGGCCAAAATTTTAGCAAAATTCTAAAGACCACTTGTGTCCAAGGTTTTTTCTCTAGAGGAAGATCCTATAGGAAAATTAGTACTTGTATCCTTAAAAGGTGACTCAACTTCTTCTTCAATTTCTTTGTTCAAACTAACAAACTCCCATGGAAGAAATATGCCATATTCATTTCATTATCTTCCTCTTCGATGCATGCAATTGAATTGGTGACTTGTTAATCAAGCCCACAACTTTGCAGTTTTTAGCTAACAAACTAATTTGAAAATAAAGGATTCATGAAGGTTCCTAGTTTGACACAATCCCCAACAATGGCGCAAAAATTGTATAGTTTCATAATAGATGAAGATAATCACACCATTGTCTCTCAAGGATACAATATATATTCTAAAGACTACCTATTCCATCATGAAATACACTTGAATTGTCAACCTAGGGACGTAGGACTTGAAATGGGTTAGCACAGTATGTGCACTAAGTTCCTTTAAGAGTCTTAATACCTATGCTGCAAGAAAGTAAAATACATGACAAGAATCTTTACTACTATTAAAAAATATTAAACATACTTGGGATAATAACAAATAATTTTAGAAATCTTTAGAAAATGAACCTAAAATAGTTAACAACTCAAACCATACACCATGATCATTTTTTGCAAGTGTTGTAGGAACTTTCACAGTAACAATATTGCAAGACTAATACAGTAAATCTATCTTGAAAATAGGAAATTTCAATAATGAATCTACTCCACCTAAATCTATTCCACCTCCCAAGTGGGCCCCCTTGGTTGGTTTCAAATAACTATGTACACAACAAGTATTCCAAAATCACTCTTTCACTAAAATCCTTCTTTGATTATATCAATCGAATAATTCATGAAGAACAGAAAAAGAGTAATTTTTGAATCTTAAATGAGCATTGTCTATTTTCTCCTCTACTTACTAAGATGATCCAAATCCATTATATAGAGGATTGGATACTTATAAAAAAAATGACATAAAATTTTTTGAACAAATATCACCAAAAAAGAAGGCGAAAGATTAACCATGACATAGTACATTTATTACTAAGAAAAAAAATAACAACTTGCAGGAAATATAGCAAGTTGTGTCTCCTAGATTTTTTGGAAAAGTAACTCCTCTACAGGCATGGATTATTCATAGGAACTAAACTACACTTTTCGTTGCCATGATTGGTCTCCGCCATCCTCTTCCTTTAATGCAGTAATCACCACCATTTGTGTCGCTCTTCATTTAAGTCAGAAACATCTGGAACATATATGCAAGATAACATTCCCACTCTTATTTAGATATTAGAACATATCTTAAGATATTTATATGAAATATTACATTCTATTTATAATATTAAGCAAAGTATGCCATACACACTACCGTAGGTTTAGTAAGTTCTAGCTATCTCTGGCATAAGTTCACAAAATATTTACACGTGTTTTGGAAATGTTTTTGGCAAAGCACAAAGAGTAATTAAAAACTAGGAAAACAATATCAAAATCAAGACATTAATATGCCTCATCAGGCACAAGCCCCCAAGCTAAGGATTCTAAGTCAACATACATGCATGAGGGTTCAAAAACAAAAAGAAAACTGAAACAACACAAAAGAAAGGGTTAGTAGTAAATAAACCCAAATCAACTAGCACAAGAAACCTTGCTAATAAATATTTCTCATACTAATATCATATTTGGAAAGTCGTCATAAAAGCATAAATGATTACACAAGAAAGACAAGAGAAATACTATAAATAAGATAGCTTCATGATCCAATCCTACTAGCATGAAAGTAAAGAGAAAGAAAAGAAAAAGTGATTACCTCACCCAGTAAGATGCCCACCTTATCGTGAATCACCAAGATAGAGGGAGAGAAAAATAGGTTTCCAAACCTAATAGTTCACCCATAAATTGTGATTGCAATTGTAATGCATCATTTGACATCTCCTAGAATACCCATAGATCCACCTTCTTGTATCATTGTGAATATGAAATGTGTCTCCTTAGGATTTAGCAAATTATGTCCATCACCTTTGGAAGATTTAACATATTGAAAATTGAAAAATATCTATCTCTTTAGGATTTATAAACTTATGTGCATTATCTTCAGACGATTTTGCAATATGTGTCTCTTTAGGATTTAGCAACTTATGTGTGTTACCTTTAGAGGATTTAGCATAAAAATTTGGAAAATGTGTGTCTCTTTAGGATTTATCAACTTATGTGCATTACCTTCTAATATTTATCATATAAATTTAAAAAACTATAGTACAAGGGAGACCCTATATATGCCCCCCTTCTTATTGTGGTTGTCTACTAGGCAGGATAAGGAAGAAGAAGAGCATACCTACTTCACAAGGCAAGGAGATCTCTTCTTTAGCAACAATGTATACCATATTCTTAGCAAGGGATATTGACCCCTACATCTAAGATCATAGATAATCATGAAAAGGATGTGTTACTTATGGAAAAAGGATCCTCAAGAAAGTGATCTTATCAACAAGACCCCCACCATAGAGGAGTGTTTTTAGATAAAATATCATATTTCAAAGATAATGAAATGAGAAAAAAAAATCAATCATCAAGCTACTTATAAAGAAGAGGAAGACAAATCTTTGGAACAAGGAAAACAACTCTAACACCAAAGCAAGGGTAAGAGTTTATAAAGAATCATAATTTTCAACATAAAGAAGAGGTGATGACCTAGGACAACAAGCTCACAAATAAAAAGATTATCCATAGTCAAAACATTAGTATGTATGAAGAAATAATATTGCAATATAAATAAGTACCACTAAGATAAGGAAAGTAATTCCCTAGAAAAAGAGAGAGAAGGAAGAACCTTTCCCCCAAGGAGGAAGACAAGGGATGCCTTTTCAAAAAAAAATGTCTTAGAAAAGATATCTTGAACAATGCTTAATAGAAAATAGGAAGAAAGAATACCAATTAAGCCAAATAAAAGGCCTAATGGATCCTAGGAGACTGGATGAAAATAACCCTCTTGACCCACAATCCAAAGACAAGAGGGTAAGAGATTTATAATATTTCAAGGGGGAAATCCCCTATATAAAAATTATGAAGGAATTGTAAAACTGCACAAGAGTGAGATATAATTCCTAAAGCAACTCATTCATGAAAATATAGTTTGAAATGTTTACAATCAGCAAGTAAGTGTGTATTATGATAATGAAAAGGAAATTTGAACTTGGATAAGGCATCTTTTAGTATAGGTTTAATAATTTCTTTTTTCGAATTCATTAATTTAAGATACACTTGTTTAGCCACATCTTGACAAATATCAGAGTAATCCAAGGTAGGTGTAGGGAGAAGTTTATGAAGAGGAGGTTGATGATTATCATCACCTATCTTAACTTGAGATGTTGAACAACCAACACCATGTGAATCTAGTTTAGAGGGTATCTAAATGGGATAATTGATACCATTCTCATTAACTCCAAGCCCTAAACCTCTATAACCTAGTTTAGTTATCATATTATACCATGTAGTGTACATATCATGTAAAGCTTCTATAGGAAAAGATTGTTTGTCATTCTCATAAGTAAAGGTTGTATAAGGTGGAATAATAGGTTTGGAAGAAGTGTCTATACCCTTTCCTTTAATATCATCATGAATCAAAGGAGAAGGTAAATCAAAGAAGTCTTGTACATCTTCATCTTGAACTCTAGCTTGGATTCCATCGTAAGTATGGGAAGAATGAAAATTAATAGATGGAGAATTATGCATTGGATTAGGAATAATAGAATGAGGATTAGGATTATTAAGAGATGATGTATCATCAACCAAATCCTTCACATGATCCAAGGGAAAAAAAAGTCTACCACATGAATCTTTAATGAAAGTTTTAAATGTATAAAGAATAGTATTAGTCAAATTCACAAAATCATAAGTGACAATAAAATGAAAGATCATGAACATAATAAAATGAATGATACTCTCATAAACATCATAGTTATGGTAAAGAGATGCTAAAAAAAGGATAATAAGGAACATAACACACACCAAAGCATCTTAATAATCTTCATAGTAAATGAAATGCAAAAAATCTTTTTTGTATTTTTAATGAATATATAGAATTTTTTTGTATTTTTAATCTAAAATGTAAGAGCGTAAACCAAATCTAATCTGAATCCAAGAAAAGACCTAACAAATATGAAATTTAACACCGCAAAACACAATAGGGCACCTTATTCCATAAAAGATAGGGGGTAAGCATGTCGAGTTGACCAAAATAAATAGAAAGAAAAAATGAAAGGGGGGATGGATTAAAAGGATGATGTGAGGAGAAATATAGGAGCTATCCATAACCCAAATTTCTAAAAGTAAAGATCCAAATTGATCAATCACAAAGTAGTGATCAATACACAAATGAATCAATCAATGGAGAATATGAAGAATGGAGGAAATCCTATAATTTACTATAGAAAGTATGTGCTTGAAATCTTGAATGAATCAAAAAAAAATGTTAACCTCAAAGTAGGGAAAATCTAGAAAATACTGATTTTTGATGTCTGTCCATAGTTTTGGGGAATTCTATAACCTCTTTCAGACTAGAATTTCAAGACAGAGAAAACCTAGAAAGCATTTGTCATTTTGAAGTTAGGTCAACCTTGACCCAGATAGTGGGGCCCAATTGTACTCCAAAAAGTCAACCTTGACCTATACTACTATAATGAAATTAATGTTTGTAGATCTCGCAAGTTTGGTGAAAAGGGTATCCAAATATGTACGTCAATTCATTGTTCCACACTTGTACCTGCAAGAAAAATGGTTTTTTTTTTGGATGAGGGGTTACGCCTTGGTCAAACCCCAATTTGCAATCAACCTTAATAATGGAATTGAAATAGAGAATGCTAGCAAGTAGTAGAAGTAAATCTAACAAATAAGCTATGATATTCAATAAATATGAAATTGTATTTGAAATGTAAACAAGTATATTGATATGAAAGCTTGGACTCAACAATGTAAATCAAAACCTCCATGGTTGTATGCTTGGAATCCACCATGAGAGAAGAATAAATAGATCTTGAAGATGAACAAAGGATCTTGAAGAAAGATCAGACCACCATGATGGCTAGATCTAGGATTTGAATGATAAATCTTCAACACTTAAACCAAATCCCTTCAAAGGTTTGAATGCTTCAATCCTTGATCTTCAATGGAAAACTTGAATGGAGACAATGCTTAGATACTTCCTTGAAAATTATTTCTTGATCTTTCTTGAAATAATGGACCATCTGATATATTTCTTCTTATGCATTATAGAAAAGGAGAGGAGGAGGCTTCCTTATATAGATATCTATGGAACAAAAATCTAGAGAAGGCTGACATGGGAGCAATAAATCCCAATTAACCTTAACCCCTAGAAATGAACCTAGATAAAATGCAATTTAAGAGTCTACTATTCCAAAACCCAAAATAGCTAACCTAGAAGCAAGAAAATGAAACCTTCAAAAGCCTGATATCATGAAACTCCCAGAACTTGAAAATTGGACCTAGGGTTAGGGATGAGTTCAACCCTACCCCAGGTTAGGGTTTAGGTCAATTTTGACCTTTAGGTCTTTATTGACCTAGAAAGTAAAAGTCCTTAGTTTCATAAAGAACAATATCAAAAAGAGGCTATATATATATATATATATATATATATATATATATATATATATATATATATATATATATATATATATATATATATATATATATATAGAGAGAGAGAGAGAGAGAGAGAGAAGAAAAATAGGGGAAAATAGCCAAATCCACGCAAAGACCTATTCAAGGTGCTTGACATAATCCCAGATCACTTACTCAAAGGGATAAATAGTCTTAACATGGAAGCGCTTCCATTTTAAGATGATACACCATCAATAAAATAAACAGCATCAATGTTAGTCTTACCATCAAGAGTAATGGATCCAATTCCTATTATATGATAGGCTACATTTTTACCAACTCTAACAATACATCCATCATGATTCTTGAAGTTGAAAAACTTGTTCATATCAGCAGCCATGTGATATGAACAACCACTATCAATTATGCAATCAGATTTCTTTTCCACTTGGGAAATTAGAACTCTTTCTTCTCTAATTTCTCTATCAAGATCATCTCCCTTGATAGCCACAAATCCCAATTCATCATCACTTTCACTTTGACTTTTGTCATCATATTTCTCATCTTCATTTTCATACAAATAGTTTCCATCTCTATCTCTTCTAGGCTTAAACTTCCCTTTATACTTTTTCTCTCTTTTAGGACATTTAGATGCATAATGACCAAATTCATCATCACAAGTCCAAAATTTTAAATATTTTCTTACAATATTTTTCTCTTATCACAAGAAGGGATATTCCTTCATCAATCTTCTTGTCTTCATCAAATCTATTGCTACCAAAAAAATCTCCACTTGTGCTTTCACTCCTTGTCAAATTAGGTCAAATATTTAGGGCACTGAAAGTTGTTTTGACTCTAGCTACATCTCAATGATTGTCTTCTTACTCTTTTTAAAGATCCAATATCCTAGAACCATACACAATATATGATTATTAATCTTCTCCTTCCAACTGTCATAGTTGGCCCATCAAATCTAGGACTATCTTTTCTAAAAAGATTCACCATCAACCTCCCAAAGCTATTAAGCTTTTCCTTCAAGGATCTATTGCTCTGATACCAATTGTTAGAATATATAGTCCACTAATATAACTAAAGGGGGAGTGAATTATTTATCCAACTATTATCTCAATTATCAACCTTAAACAAACTTAACCATTTGAGTAATATAAACTAAAACCATAATAAGATACTCATGCACAATAACACCATATATGTTAACAAGGGAAACCCTTGATCAGAGGGGAAACCCTGGTGGAGATGGTACCCACAAGATGATGTACTAATATAAATATTCCTTGTTAGAGGATGGAACCTATTAGGAATCTATGAATACAATCAATACATATGAGTCCCTGTTAGGAGACTTTGAATCCCTATTAGGAGATACCAACCCTATTAGGAGTTATGGAAGATAACTAGACCCACTGCCCAAATAGCTTCATGGGCAAGACCAATGAATCCACTATCCAAATGATCTTTATATTATTCCTTATAGAATAATAGAATTATAATGTATTATTCCTTCCTCTTTCTTTGTCCTATCGACCAAACTTCTTTTCCTTCTTATCTTGTAACCAAATCATAAATCTCGCATCCAATAATCCCTTACATTGTTTACATGTATTCCTCAAGAACTCTACTCCTTTTTGTACTTTTCACTTCATACAATAATCACCATACATTACAAACAAGGAAAGCATCTTTTCTTTATACTATATCTTCATAGCAATTCCTTGAGTCATCCTTGAGGCTTTTCCAATTAATTATAATAAGATAATTAATTAATTACAATTATAATAGCATTTTTAGTTCCCAATCTATTAAAAAAAATTCACGTGTGATACTAGGGCTTTCACACTCCCTAATGTAACCACTAGACTATCCTTTGTCACTGTCTAACTATGCATCTTCTTATGTCATCTCATATGTAATCTAGCAAAGAAACATTAGGAACTACTTTCCTAATACTATGTATTTGAATTGCTCTCTATAAATTAGGTACAACTTTCGTATATCTTCAACCCAGACTTAACCATGTCATCAAGACATAGTGTCAAACATGTCAATAACTGTACATCACCAAACAATCAGACCAACGTTCATACCATCAAGATCTATGTTTGTTACTCAGCCAGTCTTTACAAAAATAATGTTATGTTGAAATCAATGATAAACATAGTCATGAATGCAACATGTCAATTCTCTCCAATGCTTAGAATACTCCCCCATTGTAGTATTATTAGCATTTATTCTAACATATAGTAACTTTTATTTGGAAGAAGTTGAGAATGGTTTGTTGATAATAGTAATATTTTTTGATGACATAATTTTTGAAGGTAATGATGAAGTGAGTGATAAGTTTTTTGAAGAGATGAAGAATGAGTTTGAAATGAGCATGATAGGAGCAATGAAGTTTTTCCTAGGATTGCAGATTGTACAAAATAGTGATTTTATTTTCATTTCACAAGCTAAGTGCCTGAATGACTTGTTGAAAAGGTTTGGTTTAGAAATTTGTAAACCTATTGGTACACCTATGATAATTGGTCACAAGTTATCTAGAAAATATGAGACACCTACAATAGAGCAGAAGAAGTATAGATCCATGATTGGAGGTTTGTAATATCTGACTCACACCAAATAGAATATAGAAAATGTAGTAGGGATTATAGCTAGATTTCAAGCTAATTGTAAGGAATATCATTTTATAGTGTAAATAAAATATTCAAATATTTCAAAGGAATTTCTAACTATGAAATTTGGTATGATCTATCAAGTGATATCACTCTATGTGCATATACTAATGTGGATTGGTCAGGCAATATGGATGACAGAAAGAGCACATGTGGTAGAGAATTTTTTCTTGGAGGAAGATTAATTTCTTGCCTAAGAAAAAAGAAAGATTGCATTTCTTAGGGTACAACTAAGGAAGAGTATGTTTCCGTAGAAAATAATTGTAATTAGGTTATGTGGATGAAGTGGATGTTGAAGGATGTCAGAATTGAGTTCAAAGAATTTGTTATCATTTACTGTAATAATGCAAGCATAGTGAGTATGTCCAAGAATCTTGTATTGCACTCTAAGACTAAGCATATATCTATTAAGTATCATATGTTGAGAGAGAAAGTAGTAAAAAAAGAGATTAGATTGGAGGATGTGAGTACTAAAGATCATATTGCATATATCTTTATGAAGCATTTTCCTAAATATACATTTGAGTACTTGAGAGGTATACTTAGGGTTATGCCTCTACCTACTTCTGAGTAGATGATGCAAAGAGTACATCAGTCTAGTGGTAGAGAGCATTATTGTTAGCCTGGCCTGAATGTTGATTCTTCTCATATGGGGGAGTATATATGATGAGCCAAGTTCTTGAGAACTCTTGGTATTTGATTTTGAATAGTGTCTTTGGACACTCGAGCTTGTTGAAGAATTGGTGCAACATATTAGCAATTGGTATGTTGTAACATTGAGGCCTTTGACATTGATTTAAATGGGGGAGAAGAATATGCATGAAAATATACTTCTATCACTAGTACATTTGCATCCATTTTTCTACCAAAATTTTTGAGCAACACTATGAATCCTCTTTATTTTTAATTTTCATTCCCGCGTTGGTCACAAAAAAAAAATTCCCCCCCCCCCCCCCACTTTGGTCAAAATTTTGACCAACATCAAATTAAAAAAGTCGATGCAAAGACTAGAAATGCCAAATATTTGCCCACATTTTCTAAACTTTGGTGAGTGCACGCCAAATATGTTTGCCCACATTTTTTGAACTTGGATATGGTTGGGAAGGTAGGATGAAATTGTTTGCATTTTCTAAACTTTGGTGAGTGCAGATATCGGATTGGCATTTCTCATAGGGTTTTCCCATGGAAAAATTTTCTTGTAGGTTCCCTATGTCAACTTGGCCCAGTGTGGAACCATTCTTTCAATACCAGCTATGACCGACTAGTGAGAGTGAATAGCATTCAGGTGGTTGACCATAGCCTACGTCAGATACTTGTTTCTCATTCTCATCAACATGACACACATGAGATTAGGATAACTAGTCCTCAAGCTACAGTGCAATTTCTTTTGAATGAGGATGAATTAGTCCATTGGGCATTCTTTTCTCATATAGAGGCCCTTGCATATCCACATATAGGAGTATTGCATCTTCTTTCGCTTTTTATTAAAAGGTAAAATAGTATAGTTGTTGTGTTTTCATCATCCATTTAATGGGAAAACTCCTTGTTTGGAAGCAATCTATTTAGGTTAGAGAAGATCTAACATAAACTCTTCCTATATTGTATATAAAGATGGATAAGTTACTTTAAGATAGTTCAAAGAGTATAAGCATAATTCATAAAGTTGAGCCAGTCAATAAGTTCTTCAATCAGATGCAAACAAACAAAATTATTTTCCCAAATTGGAAGTAGCAGTCTAGAACAGTAGTTGAATAGAGCATAACTTAATGGGTGTTTGTAAATTGATTATTACAGGGTTTACCAGGTGATATTGAAAAGTGGGTCCTTTGTCTTAAAGGAGAAATTTTGCATTTTCAGGGTACATGACTCTTACTGACCTAGTTAAGCATTCGTGAGCCATCAAAGATAATTATTCAACATAAAACATGTGAGGCTTTGACATGGGCTTATTAGATAAGGTATGCACGGTTGGAAGACAAGGAGATCTATTTATACTTTCTAATTGATGATTTCCTTCAGTCATCCATATTAATTACAACTGCATAATCAAGTGAACATACCATCCTACAACATAGTTTGTAAATATACTTTTTTATACATTTCCTAAATACTAGCATAATACCAAACAGTTGTCAGTTGCTTTTATCAGTGTTTCAAATATGTATCTAGCTCATTTCAAACATATTCTTATCATATTGTCCTTTTGGACCCTCTGATAGCATGTGTTGGTATTGATAATCACCCTTTCTGCAGTTAGCAAACACGAAAGAAATTAACTATTAAGGTCACTCAACAATCATTCTTTGAACAGTTAACAAGAAATGGACTTTTTGTAACCTTCCTTGATAAATAACTTGACCAGTTCTTGAGAATAGTGCATACTAAATAGAGAATGAGTAGTCCAATCTCTTGAACTCCATTGTTAAAAATTACTATCAAGATCACAAATAAAATCCTAACCATTCCGGTGTAAATTTAACATATGTGCACCTACATTATTCTTGCAAATATAGTGTTATTCATAGGATTGCCTCTTATTCCAAGAGAAAATTTCTATTTTGATTCGACATTATTTGATTGCACCTTTAGACATTTTGTTGTCTTTCACTTCCATCATTTTGACATCATTAGGATTCTTTGCATTGTCATGAGACTCTTTAACAAAAATACTACCAAATCTCCCTTGATCTTATTTCAAATTCTTTTGTCTCAAACTATAATTATTTCTTACCCGACAAACACCTATTGCAGTAAGATGGCCTCCTCAAAGTATTTTGCCTTCCATATGAATCAAGAATATTAATGGAAGTAGTCTTCTGACTTTCTTCATAATAAATGAGAACTTGTAGGGGGTGAACCCTAGTGCACACAGTAGATGGATAGGATTGAAGTCATGGGTCACCCTCATAGTCTTGAGTTTGATTCCACCTTCGGGTTCAAATGGAAAGAGTGGCTTGCCTGTGGCTGCTCTGTACCCATAGGGGACTAGTCTCACCCTAAGCTCACACCGGCCGCTAGTCATCACTAGGCTAAGGTCACAGGGACACCCCAATGTAAAAAAAAATAAAAAAATAAATGAGAACTTGCTATTGCTAAATATCCTCATGTTGTCTGTGCAATCTGTTATATCATTATCAATATGATCTTTTGAAGAAGAATGCCCTCCCTTTGAAAAGTGTTATGTAGTAGACAGCATATTGTATTTACATCTTCTCTTATTTATAGTATGTAGTATTGGGATGATCTCCCCTCTAAATTTCATTTGAACAAAATGAATGTTCAAAGAACACTATTTTATACTTTTTTGGATCTTTAAGTTACCAAGGGATCAAGTAAGCAATGCAGAAATGCATTTAAGACACCGACCTACAACTTATCCCAATAAATGTGTAGTCAACCTACCATTTGAGGATTACTAAGGTCAAGAAATATGAGTACTAAAATGTATGAGGTGGAAAAAATTTCATACACTCAGTAGCTAAATCTGAGGTCCTGCTCAGAAACAATGGTTTAAAAAACTATCACAAAATTATCTTCACATCTAGGAAAATGCTTTATTGTTTCAACTTTAGATATATGACTTCAACAGCACCCATGAATGGTTTCAAAACTTCTGGAACAATTATAGACCCATGTTCCTACTGAAAATTTTCAAGTATGGATATAATCATTCTAGGTATAGCACAAGCTGTTGCATTTAATGTATGTACAAACTGCAATGGTGGCAGTAGGGTTTTCCCTTTCTTGGGCTTGAAAACCACTGAAAGATTTGATTCTACACTTATAGGTTAAAATCAAATATTAAGTCAACAAATTTGGTAATCTGTGTAGTTTGATGCACTGGATATCTGAAAATAAGAAAATTTGTATAATTATTACATGGATATTTCTAGAGGTATATATGTTTTTCCTATCTAACAATAAAATATTGTCCTTGTTGAATGGCATTACAGTTTAGGGTATACCTCACCATACTGCCCTAGACCTAGCATCCATGCCTCCACATCATACTTTTGGTATGCTGGTGCACCTAAGTCCTTAGAAGGCATGTCTAGAGTCCTACAAAAAATCAAAAATTGTAAAACAAAAAAACCAAAAAAATTATGTTGTATAATCAATTAAATAGCCAAATATTTCCAACTCACTTGAAGTGTAATCCAAGTGAAGAAAAGAGATCTTCCTCAATGCTAATTAGCTCCTGAAGGAATAATTCACTTTCCTCTGGATGACATATCACAAACATTTCAACCTTATTGAACTGATGGACATGGTACAAACCCCTGCCCAACAACCTAGAAAAAATAGCTATACTTTAGGAAATAGAAATTCAAAAAAAAATCATTTCACTAATCACTCACCAGAAGGAGCTCAGGAATCTATATAACATAGATCTATTATTGTCATTTATGAAGCATTTCAAACAACAAAGCAGTGTACAGCCATGGTCTCCTTTCATCATTATGTCTTGGAGTCTCAATCATCTATCACCAATATTCTATTTGTGGATAATGGGCACAACTTAGTATATAAAGAAATAAGAATGAAGTCATAAAACATAGGTATGTCTGGTTGTAAAAATAATTGTTTTCCCTAAAATTGAATGACTCATATATCCAAATAGGTTAAGGGAAAGTGATGAATGAAGAAATCCTCTTGCACTTTTAACTAGCTATAATTGCAAGAGAGGATCGGGTTCAAACTCAATGAATGCACCTACCATGTAACTATAAGAGAGCTAGAACACACTAGTGCTCTCCTCCAAGCACTACTATTTTAGTCTAGTGGAGTAGAGGCAAGTGAATGGAATCAAGAAGTTTCACTTCACAGGTTAAGAATCCATTTCCATTGCCTTTGTCCACACATTAAAGAAGCTATGAGGGGAACCATGTATGGGGGATGAACTCACAATGACATACACCCAACGATGTAACCATAAAAAATCCTACCCCACTACAAGATAATAAGTTGTGGTAGAAAAAAAAAGAATAATAATTCAGACCAAAATGATTACATTAGTATATAACAATTAATGCCTTATTCCAGAGGTTTCCATTTACAATGCAAGTGATACAGGGAGGATCTTTCATAAATGTGCCCTTTCTGTGACAGCATTAGTACCATTTTAAGGACCAATAATTGTCAATTAAAACCTAACCATTGCATTTAAAAATGTATAGTCATCTGATAAAATACCTTAGCCAACAATTAAAATAATAAAACTAGTCATCACAACATGTATTAACATAACAAAGGTCACTCTTGAAATT
This sequence comes from Cupressus sempervirens, assembly GCA_028749045.1. Taxonomy (NCBI): domain Eukaryota; kingdom Viridiplantae; phylum Streptophyta; class Pinopsida; order Cupressales; family Cupressaceae; genus Cupressus; species Cupressus sempervirens. The sequence goes on along the minus strand of CM053788.1, from coordinate 598,074,588 downwards.
GAGTGAATATTTTTGACAACCTTAATAACCAATGAAATACACACATCAGAGGGATATACTCCCCAAATAATGAGCCCAAAGGTTAACTTGAAAACAAAGATTATTGTCACTCATCCAAAAGTACTACCAACCTCCATTAAAGTATATATGTAAGGGTTCATGAGGAGGGAATCAAGTCCCTTACAAGAACTAGGGACCTCAACCTATCCTGCCAAGAGAGATTAGACCTTCAATCAGGGAGGTTTATTGACATTTACTAACTTGAAAGCATGTTCTATTTTCCAATATGAAATATAGTTTCTATTGAGCATTCATTTGTTTTCAACTTGACATAGTTGCAAGATATTAGTAGAATATAAGCTGACCATACATTTTATGTGGTATTATAAAAATCAAAGTACTCAAGAAATTGTTGATTTTACATGTTCAATGGTCTCCCTTATGTAGATAATAATGATTTTACCAAATATTTTGCACACCCTTCTGCATAGCGTTATCAATCCTAAGCAGCATTAATGAGTATCTTGTAACATACTGAATCTAAACATTGGCCCTTTCAAGAACCTCAAACCACATTTTTTATTAGTATGGAGTGCATACAAGTTACTGACATTTTGTTCAGTTGAATAGTTTTTTCATATTTCAAGAAACGTATGTTGGATGGAATAGATTACCTTTTATTTAATGCAATCATAGTTTCCAATGTTGATGTAATGCAATAAAAATTAATATAGCAAAAAACATGTGCACTTCCATTTACTCAAGAGAGTGACACTTCCATAAAAAAAAATATGCAATCATACCTTGTTGCATAGCCTGCAGCACCAACCTCTATGCGAAAGCAATGTGAAAAAGAAACATGTTTTATTGGCAAGAGTTTGTCAACTACAATGTGATCCATGTACATTCCCCCTACTAGGATCTCTGAGGTTCCTGCTAGACACTGGTCCATTCCATATATAGAATATACCTACTCAAAACAAAATTAGTATGTCTGTATCATGGTGGTTCAAATTTTCAAATGCACCATCTTATCTTTAAACCTTTGATCTTCTTGTAACTCCAATGATTTATGACTTGAACCTTGGAACATATAAAAAGGACAACTAAGAAAATAAATTATTAATGATAGAAATTATTCTGTCAATCAAATTTTGTATCATAAAAGGACTTAACACCTAGGTATTCTCTGCCCATGGTTGAAAGCCACACTTTTCAAGAATAGATGCTCGAACAATAGTAGGAGTACTCAAAGGCACATATCCTCTTCTTGTGAGTTCTGACAGAGCCCAGTTAATGAGTCCCATCTCCAATAAAATAGCCTCATTTTTTAGGTAATAGAACTTTGAGCCACTAACCTGCACCATAAATACATGGTCAGCAAAAGTTCCATTTTATTTATGAGCTATTGCTAGATATTTGAGGGATCTAAAATTACAAGCTTGAAAACCCACCTACTTGTTAATGAATGATCTAAGAAACTCTATAATCAATGTTTCATAGGACACAACACTTTATGAAGGTTTAGCAAATGAGGCAGCAAGCTAAGTTGGCTTGTTAAGTGCACTTGAATCCGAGTAGCACTGTCACAGTTGAGCTCTCAAGAAGTCATAATGTTTCATTTCTTTGGGCATCACCAAGATGCAGTGAGTGCTAAGTGGATTATATAGGCTTGTGAGAGATGGTTATTCTTAACCACTCTTATTCGAAACTACATGATTAAAAATCTTGATAAAACATCACATAATTACAAGTTGGTTCAAGCAATATTTTCATAACCCTTATTACAATTTTAAACCCAACCTAGGTTGCCAAATTAGCAAGTTTTCATGTTGATTTCAGGTACAATTTGTCCAAATTCATAATCTAATTTGAATTGTCTATAGATCCAAAGAAGGTTTCGAGTTTTCTCCTTTGAAAATTTTTGAATCATTGCGTAACAAAACAGACAAATCTAGTGCACAAAATTCAAGAGTTCAATGATTTAGATGCATGTTTGTTTGACTTTTTGAGTCTTTGACCCTTGCAAAACCCTAGCAATAGCATTGTTTTCTATTTTTTGTTTTTATTTAATAGTGAAGGATAACATATGGAAAATAATAAATATCACCAACTCAAATAGCATAATATGCCACCTTATCTAAACTTTGATTCACCTCTAGTATACAATGATGGCATATCCTATAGCAGCATGGCCCATTACACCACTCCATAGTTGAGACACAAATATTTTGTACCACACCAAAAATCACTTTCCCCAAAGAAAATTCTAGTATTCAACATCAGAATGTTTCTGAAAACTTAATCTATTTTAAGAAATATTCATTATTTAACAATCCAAACTAGTTGTGGCAAGCAATCGACCATGGGGCTTTATTTTAATAACAAAGAACCAAAATACATTATATACCACCTTTGAATCATGACTGGAGAAGAAAGAGTATAAGATTTAATAAACAAAATTTGAATCACCAAAAGCATGCCTTTGGGATGGTAAATCTTCACCATACTTCCTGCTATTCCAAAGTCTACAAATATTTACAATTTCTTTATATTATTATATTTTAATATAGATTAATATTAATAGAATCGCTAAATAATGGTTAAATGTGTATATTTACTATTTAGTTACATTTATTATTTCACAAAATAAAACAATATTTATTTGTTAACATTTTACTACATTCATATTATTTATATGTATTACTATAATATTAGTATGTATTTATAACTTTTACATTTATCATACAGACATGCCAATGTACCCTAGCTAACTCAAATTTGGTTTCTTAGAATCCAATTCAATGGGGCAACAAGTTCTTTTGTCAATCAGAATAACACCTCAGAAACCTCCAAAATGGTACAAAATGTAATGAGTCAAGAGAGCCACCCAGAGGATCAGGAAAAGAGGATGATGTTTTCTAAAGAACTTTCACAATGAGCGTAATTTTGTTAAAGTTTCACACTAGCCAAAGGAGAAACTACCAAGATTATTATTTCTATTCAAAAATTTAAGACCATATAGTAGAGCATAAGTACAAAGAGGGCTTTCAAAAATCTTAGAAGATATGGCTTAAAGCAAGATCCACAGTAGAGGCTTACATTTATCGACATAGATTTCTTGATAACTGATTAACTTCACAAGGGAATAAGTTTTCTTTGATGATATTGAATGTCTTCTTTTCATTCATCAAATTTTAATACCAAATTATTGATTGATCCATTTAGAAGAATGATCATTGACGTGAACTTATTCTGAGCTTATGTTCACAATCTCATCTCTATTTTAATGCTCTCTAGTTTATCTATATATTGGGTGACATATTGAGCTTATAGAAATGTATGAATATTTAATTTGTCTAATAAGATCACCTTTTAAATGGTTTGTTCATACATTGAATATATAAAATAGTGTGAAAGTATATCCTTCTATAGAGTTCCCTATTGTACTAGAGGATGTAGAATTGACTGGATTGAGCTAAAAGAATGGTATTGAATAAATTAAGCCATACAAATTTTAGTCAATTCAATGGATCAGTCACAATGGATAATGGGGAAGGTGATTTCATTCCAATTAAAAGGTTAAGGTAGATTGGAAGATGGTTTGAGATTCCAGCAAGTGCAGAATGATATATATACACACACTTCTGAAGTTTTCATCCTTAATAGAAAGTGATTTCATTTTTGACATCTCACACTTTACTTACATTTAATGTGAAGTGTATTAGACTTGAACAAAAAATTTGGTAAACATATAGAGTCTATACATATTTGGACTTGTGTACTGGGAACATATTGACCCATATTGTAAATTTTTTATAAGGTTTGCTTAAAATAATTAATGTTTTAGTGCTTTCCTACTAACAAAGAGCCATGAGAGTTGATCAAGGTTGATGTAGCAGTAGTGTTATTTGTGTTGTGCTTGTTCCTCCTCCTACTTGCCCCTAAAGGAACATTTCTTAGAGTTTCTCCAATAGTCCAATACCTTTGGCAATTCTTTCAAAAATTCCTTGGTTGATTGACATTGTAGTTGTTGTAATAACAAAACTTGGTCTCCAAACTATCACACCTTGGACATGGGAGAAGCTTGTCAGGTTTTCTGGGCATCACTTTATTAGGAATGCTGCCTAAGCTACTCTTTTTCCCATTTTCTGATTCACTTGTCTCAGTTTCCTCAACATTTTCCTTTGCTTTCTTTGCTTAAGACTCACAATCACTATTTTCAAATGAGGCTCCTTGATCATCCTCACTAGGTATTGAGGATTCATCATTTGTTTCCTGTGAACATGGAAAAAACTCTTGTTTGTAAGCCCATCATCAATGAATCCATCAATGGATATTTGAAAATAATTCAATCAACATTAGAATCTAAAGAGCGTGTAGGATCTATGGGATAAAAGAAAGATAAAAATAGATGTGCAAAATCTAAAATATCAATAACTTTCTCTTGCATCTTATCTACAAGTTATACAAATTGTATCACACTCAACAATTGAAAGAACACAGATTTTTGGTTTTATTTGATAATTTAATAGCTTTTATGACCATTTATGTACTATTCAGGTTGATTTTCCTCTTCTATTGCCGATTTAACTACCTACCTACATGCCTTACAAGCAAGATTGTTAGACTCTATTACTTTATTGAAAATTTTCTCATTCAAAATCTCAATGAATGAAATTAACAAAGAAGGCTTCAAAACTCAAGATGCCATATCTGAATTCTCATGGTGGCGGTTAATGTTTATAATACTCAATTGAGTAGGGTCTATATGTTCATTGCCATTCAATCCTATCAATTCTCTCCAAGTATAACTATAAAGAACAACGGTTATCTAATTATCCCTAAAAACAGTGATAGAACTTGACTATCTGAGGAAAACTCAATGAATTTGACCCCTCCCACTGTTGTATTATATATGTAACTCATGGAAGAGGGGTTGCTAATGTATTATGCACCTATTTGATATGAGTTTGTACAACCACCACGAGGCCAAACTTTTAATTTTTTTTAAATTGTACAACCACCATGAGGCCAAACTTGCATAAGCTAATTGATTTGTAATTAAGTGAAATCTGAATTCTTCTTTTGACCCTTAGGCCAACCCACTTAGGCCTATTTTTCAACAAACTTCAATTGCAATTATTTCATGGCTAAAATTGTAATGATCTCAGACTCATGAGTTTTTGAGATTTTCCAATCTTTTGAGCTCACATGTTCTTGATTGAAGATTGCATTAATATGTTTCAATCTTTTAGTCATCTTCATTAGTTGATGCATTAATCAGATTATTCATTGCTATCAGGATTAGTCATGGCATGCTACTGTTAGCACCTAAGTAACTTTTAGCTTGTGACATCTCTTTGATCCATTTTGCAAATAACTAAAATACATTGTCTATAAATCCACATTTTGCAAACATCTAGGCCTTCTAGAAATTATAGGATCATTTTAGTTACATTTGAAAATATTAATCAACAATTTCCATATGTGCAGATATAAACATTAACTACAACATGTCCAATTTATTTGCAGGTATATTTTCCTATGAAGAAAGACCGCGCCTGACAATATGAAGCCAAAACAAAATAATGAGATAATGGCTGCATTGTGGGCTCATTTTCGAAGAACACCTAATAAATGTTATTGTTCTTGCAAAAAGTGTAAGGGCTTAAAGAATCGAAGAATTCTAATCACAACAGCCCAGAGTCATTGTAGGCAATATGGTCATGTTGAAGGCGGCCATGATTTTTGTCCATTGCTGAATGTGGATTTCCTACTAGAGGAACATAGAGATGTGAATATCCAAGCTAAGGATAACACTCCCATGGAAGAAGATGATAATGTGCCATAGGACATGATTGAAGAAGATGGTATTGTGGCAAGTGATGAAGAGGCTCACAATGATGGTACTAGCGAATCTGATAATAATGATGAAGATGGTCTTGATATATATCAAAAATTTCAATTCCATGCAATGCTTGTATGGAAAATACATGATGTCCCTGGGCTAACTCATTTTTTTGGCAAGTCTATTACTTTAATTTCACTGCTAATTTCTAAGACTTACTAATTTTTTTCATAGGGCGATATGGATGCACCATCTCAGACACCTTCAATAGAGGTAAACATTAATTACTGTAAATTTTAATGTTAATATAGAAAAAAATGTCATATTATTATGTTCTTTTATTTATGGTTTTGGAGTTATTTTGATGAAAGTATACGAATATTTGATGTCACAAATGATAGGAAAAAGCTACAATGATTGCTGATCAAATGCAATCTAAAATGCAGGCATCATATCTACATGAAATTGACCTTAGTACTGACCATGTATTCATCTTCCAAAAAATTATGCAAAGATACACTAATGAACTTGCTAACATTATCATCAAGGGTGACAAAAGTGAGGAGAAAGAGGCACTGAGAATAGAATTGGATCGTAGAATCCAATCTTTGAAGGTAAGCAGTAATTCGACTAAAGAAATAATAGAAGTTCAATAGATATTAATATTTTATAGTATCTTATGTATCATGATCTCTAATTTTATGTCTTCTTCTATAGACATATGTGCCAGTTGCAACATCACATGGTGAACATGGTCAAGGTTGTTGTGCAGTACCTTCGTGTAAGTAACACTTTGTTTGTTTTGATCAACATTATAACACTTACCTTTTTTTTTGTGGACGTTTCTCACTAGTATCCCATTTGATCTTTATCCATTGCAAATGTCTTTACTAACAATATTCTATCCTTTAGCTCATGATGAAGTGTAGACTCCTCCTTTTGTTGGCGGTCCACTATTGTTTGATGCATTGTCAACAACAAGGACCATGCAAACATCATCGGCTATGCCCAGTAGAACTGGTAAAACCTTGTTTTGCTATATTTTGTAATGTGCTATATTTTGTAATGTCTTTCTACAAGTTGATGAACAATGAAGTAGCATATTAGTGCTTAAATGATGTCTACAAAAGCCTGCATACACACAAACACATGCATACATACACCACACATACTGTCATGTCCCGCCCTGACCATCATAGCACTATTGACATTATGTCTATTTTGGACTTTGATAGTTACACTCTAGATGACACATTATTACCCCCTATGGACATTGATATTTTGATCCTTAGACTATTTGATTTCATGTAATGTTATTGGGACATTGATACCTATATCATTAGGCTATATGATGATTCCTTATGATGTTACTAGGACACTAATATTCTAAGTAGTTTTTATGATGTTATTTAGATATGCTTACTTACCTTCTTGATGATCCATATGTCATGATTAAATCTTATGTTATACTCAAGTGAATGTTTGATTTTTGAATTGTGGTCTCCATATGGTACTAGATTATCAAGTCTTAGCATATTTAGAGTAACATTAAGAATTCATGTATCATTTGAATAAAATAGAATTGTATACTTATATTATATTTGATGAATTTCTTAAGGTAGGTTAATTCCATAATTTTCTGTAAGAATAAATGATCATAATGTTTTACTATCTAGATTAGAGAATTGCTACAAATGTGAAGTGTGTAATGTGATATGAATGGAAATACATATTTCGTATTAGTTATGTTATTCATTGATGATAGATTCTATGTGATTTATATTTACGTTATCATTTTATCACCTTATTCTTGGACTACTAATATTTGCAATAAGTGTACAAGAAAGAAGCCCATGGATTTATGGAGAACCTTGCTAGGTGTTTGGAAAAACCAAGGTTAACCCTAAGGAGGGTATAACCTTTTTACGCTTGTATTTTATTTGTAAAACCAATTTGTGTGTATTATTGTGATTCTATAAAAGTAAATTTGTTTTTCTTGATGGCTTGCTAAGTGTGTTGTGTGTATTGTGGTGTCACTTTACACATGTTCTCCTTTGTAGCATGCTTAGTGGGATGGTAGGTGGTTGAGTGAACCAAGGAGTGGTTTGGTAGGATTTATTTTCCCTAGGCATATTTATGGGTCCAAGAGGGATTCTTTCCATGCTAGGTCTAATGCACACCTTTTGTGAATTTCTAGGAGGTTTACACCATCCCTAGGGGTAGTTTGAGGTCTTATTTTAAAGACCATATGATATACCTAGGGGGTAGGGGCATTTTTAAGTATTATAAGCTTCCCTAGGCATTGAAAAGAGCACCCAAAATTGTGGATTCCCAAGTTGGCCGAATTTGGAAACTTAAGCATCAAAAGAAAACATTCTTTAGGGAGAGTTGCTTGGAGAGTTCTTGGGGGGGAGAATTTTTGGATAGATCTGGAAAAAGAATCTAAGTGGGGTAAATTTTGGGAAAGGGAAAAACAAGGAGAAGAAGATAGCTTAGGAGGAGGATTGCTGGTAAAAAGAGAGGGAGCTCAAATTTTCTTGGAAACTAGGTTGGTAACCTTATGTACCCTTGCTATGAAAGCTTGTTGTTAAGTAGATTATTTTTATTGTGTTATACATGTAAATTTTCTGTAATGTAGTTGTAATATGGTGTGTTGTAATGTTGTGTTGTGTAAGGTTGAGGGATCATGTTTCAGTTTTGGTGTATGTGTGTATTTTGATTTACTTTCTGTTGTGAATTCATGTGTTCTTATTGCAATTTTCTGTTTTGGGTGTGACAAGGTGAGTCTCATCTCTTGGGAGGGAAAGAGAGCCTTGTGAGGGTAAGGGGTGCATAGAGAATGTGTTGGGTGAGAGTCTCTCCTAGAGTAGGAGAGGGATGCCATATGGGTGTTATGGGCCCCATATGCCACCTTGCTAGAGTTATAAGTATCGTAAAGATGCCATGTGAGGGCATGTATGTGGTGTTGGGTTGCCTTGTGAAGGCATGTGTATAAAATTTATTTGTGGTTTTATTTGTCAACTGTAAAATGTGTGAACAGTTTTGTAATGTGAGCATTTTGTTGTAAATGGATATTAGTAATGTATGTCCACCTAGTCAAGGTTCTCCCTGCTCGAGGGTGGCCTTTAAAAGGCCTAAGGTTGGGAGGAGAGTACCATGGGCTTGTTGGTGTGTGTTGTACTACAGGTTGTGATCTATGGATTGAAGACTTGAAGAGAAGAAGGATGTTGTCTTATTTTCATGTGCAGCAAAAACATACTTCCAAGTGAATTCTTATTGTATTAGGGAGAGTTACCCTTGGGTAACTCCTAATCTTGTGTTTTATGACAGCTTGTAAGCTGGAAAATTGTATAAGTGGACTGTATAAGTGGATTGTACTTGTTGATATGTTGCTACATTCAGTGAGTAAAGAAATTTATATATCATGCACTATTCTATAGTATATAGAAATGAGTAAAGTTGTTATGTTTTTGTTTCTAAAATGATTCTAAGAGAAAATGTGTGTCTCCATTTGAAATTGATAGATTTGGTTATAAAGACATTTTGTTAGAATTTCAAATAATGTTTTGGTTGGAAGGAACAAAAGTGGTTAGTGAAGTTAGTTAAATGTATTGTAGTAATGTACATCAATATTGTAGATAAAGAAAAATAAATAAAAATAAATAAAGTAAAATAAAAATGCTTTCATTGAAAAAGAAAAATATATTTATATTTGTTGGTTCCTTTGACTGTAATATTGGTGCACTAGACATACATACATACATACATATATATATACCCACACATAGAGAGACATGGACATAGGCAAGAGGTAGACCAACAAAGAGCGGTACTAAAATTGTCATTTAATTTTTATGATGTTTTAGTTGATAGACCAATAGAGAGCAGTACTACTAAAGCTTATCCATTTCCTGGAGTAGTTCGTGTGATTAGTACTAGTTTGTATGAAGGGACATTGTTGCTAAATAAGAAAACTATTTTTCCATTAAAAGAACAAAAGCTTCCAGGTGCTTTAAAATTGATATTATTTAAAGTGTAAATTTAGTTTACTTTTACATTACCCATTTTGGACTGATAAATCCTTTATGTCTTTGTAGGTAATAATTCTTTCTTTGAATATCTTTTTCATATGACATTGAGACTATTTGGACCCACCATACGTAAAAGGTACGTAGTTTCATATCATTGCTACATAATTTTTCTTTTCTTCTATTTATTGTAATATATTAAAGTTATTGATCTAACAATCTATTTGTTTTTTAAAAGGTGGAATTTACAAGCTATGGAATTAAAAAATCAGTTGATTGCATCTATTGAGGAGAAATTTGGGGAAAATGTTTTTGACACTGGCCTACTTCTAAAAAGAGTAGCAAAGCATATAAAGACTATGATGGATCAATATAGAAGGGCTCTTAAGGATAACCCAAAGTACGACCATCCTCCTATGATTCCACTGATGGAGTGGAATGAAATAATAGAAGATGTAAAGGAGAAAAGGCTATGTGAAGATAGAGATAATGAAGCAGCATAGGGAAAAAAGAGGTATGTCATTATAGTATTAAGTACATTCTAATCATGCACTAATTATTGATATTTGTAAATATATAATCTAAGATGTTTGAAATTGTTCATAGATTGCAAGACACATCCATGGCTACAAAAGCGAGAGTAGAAAAGGTTGGCCAACACAAACTTGGCTTTGGTGGCTATATGAATCTCCAGTCTCAACTTGTTAGTAGAGAAATATATTTTTATTTTTATTTTTTAATGTAATGTTGCAAATAGTTTTGTTTAATGAAACCATACATGGAAAATTGATGTTATCAAGCAAAAAACATAGGGCACAGATTTCAATATGGAGGTCATAGATGAAGATAGAAAAATTGCCTTGAAGGAAGGCTATAAAGTTGTGGTTGCACACCTACGTGAAGAATTTGTAAGCCTTTCCCAAGAATCCAGTGCACCAAATGATATCTCATAGGTAAACTGGTCAAATGAAAAGAAAATGAAATTAAATAGTTGAGAAGATTCTTTTTTGGTATTAGTTTTAAATGTAAATTGACTACATAACAATGTGCATAACATTTTACTACAGCCTTCATATACAACCACAAAACCTGCTCGTGAAAAAGGCCATGATGTGCATTATAGTGGTGGAGGTATTAATTTTGTATTATAAATTAATTATGCAATTATGAATACAATTTAACATTTTCAATTGGAATTTGACATGTATCCTTTTTTTGAATATTTCAAAGCATGTTGAACATCATGCTGAAGGAGTGGACCATGTTCCAAGTGTCCAACATGTTGACACGGTGGTAGATCAAAATGTTTATGTACATGATGTGGCATTTTTAGGTAAGAAAAATGCATTTTATGTTGTACTCATACTTAATTAGAAACTTGTAACAGTTAGAAAAAGAAAAAGAGTATGCCAATTTATCCCATTCACTTGTTCTTGCAACAAAGCCCCCTTTAGTGCAGCAACCTTCCTCCAAAGAGAAGGAGCCATCATAATTTGACATTACATGTGCCAGAAGAGGAGGAGAATGATGCATATATGGATGCTCCTATGAGCACTTTTCTTAAGAGAGCTCAGAAAAACAAAAAAAGAAATGATGTTTTAAAAATCTTCTTTGATAAACCTTGTTGGATAATGAAAGAATTTTGTTTTAAGTAATTATGTATGAATGATGCATATTAATATAGATTTTAATTTTATGTTAATGAATATTGTTATGTGTTAATGAATTTTTGATTAGTATTGTGTATTAATGAATTTTATATCATATTAATGAATGTTATGTGATTGTATTGATTGAATGTTATAGTTCATAAATGGATGAATGAATGAATGAAGTATGTAATTAGATGATAATGGGTATTTAGATTGATGTTAGGGGGAGGGTGGTGAGGCCAGATGAGCTTCCACCTTCACGTGGTTGGCCTTGTTAAGTAGAGAATATTATAGTATTCTTGAAACCAAATGAAGCTCAAACTAACATAAAATGGACACTTTACATGTCATAGGTCTAAAATGCTCCACAACTATTGCTGCCCATAACATACAATGCAAATGTGATATGGGATTTATGTGTTGCTACCTACAATGTTCTATATTTGATCATTTTGTTCCCTTTATATATTTATCCTTTTTTTTTTGCCCTCAGCAATAGTTGTCAATAATGATATTCTGAACTATGCATTAGGTGACTTAAATGACCATTATGGGTAAATACTACAATATCATTCTAATAGAAATGGTTGATCAAAGATTCATCTCCATCTTTGGGGAAGAATGTTGACAGGGTTGCTGACGAGGGCACATGCTTGCTTGTGAGTGAGCTAGGTTCTATATGTTGGAACTGATTGAAAAGATCATGAGGGAGATTGTTGGAAATGACTGAAGAGATCATATATAAAAAGTAATGGAACTGGTAACGAATGTTCTCAATCATTATTTTGTCATCGAAGTCAAACTTGCTACTTGCAGGAATGACAATTGCTTTAGTGATCCAAATACTATCAATTGGTTGATTGACAAAGAGGAGGCAATCAATAAGATGTAACTAGAACACCTAAAGAAAGGTTGAAGTTACGATGTTGTAATGAAGTACAAGGATCAGCTAAGTCATTGATGAAAAAGTGTATTGACAACATACTCTAAGACACAAAGAATGGGCACACTGAAACATATCAAAGATGTAAGGTTTTAGCTAAGTCATTTGTAAAGCCTAACTAAGTTCATTAGAGAGAGAGTTGAGCAAGCAAGTTAGTGTCGAATAGATTCCTAGTTGAAGCCGAGCAAGTTCAACTTTAGATGCTGAGTGATCTTCAAGTGCCGAGTCAAGACAACAAGTGTCGAGTGAATGTCAGATGCTGAGTAAATATCAGATGCCAAGTGATCTTCAAATGCTGAGTAAAGATCAGATGCTGAGTAAAGATCAGATGCCAAGCAAAGATCAGGTGTTGAGAAAATACAAGTGTCGAGTAACACAGAGATGTCGAGCATCAGTAAACCAATAGTGCTAAGTTGCTGCATTATTTCAAAGATCGAAGATTCAAGTCAACAAGGTTGTTATCTTGAATTTTTTGAATCAAATAGAAGACAAGACTGATTAGCTGGTGGCACAGAACAACATGTAGAACATTTTTGAAGAATACTACTGGACTCTAGATGAAGTTTCTAGATAAGAGAAAAATATGGGGTAGATACATTGTATCTTACCTAATCCATTTGAAACCCTAAATTTGGAGAGGGAGAATCGAGTAGCAAAGGCAATCCAGATTTCTATTTAAGGAGTCATAAGGTTATGAAGCAAAGAGAGAAGAGGTCAAGCATGAAAGCATAAAGTGTTGAAGGAGGTGCTAAGGAGTAAGAAAGCATAGTTACTCTAATTCAACAGATGACCACAGATATGGTTGCATTGGTATGATTAGTAAGAAGACTTAAGGAGATGAAGCTTGAGATGACAAGCTATCAGAGTTGAAGTGATTAAAGCCAAGCAAAGGATTGAGCTGAAGTGTGATCTAAAATCTGCAAGATATGTTGTAAGTTGTATCAGATCGAAAAGCCATTATTGTTACTTTCTAGCAATTGTAACAGTTAGTTTAAATCCTATGGACTTAGGTTGGTTTAATAGCCATGTTGTAAATCCTTTTACAGGGTGACATTCCAAGTGAATGTTCTAAAGTCCTTTGACCAGGCCCATTCCTAACAGTATGGTGAAATCCTCTAACAAGGTCACATTTAATAGTGTGTTGTAAGCCTTTAATAGGGTAGGCTTTTAACAGGGCATCACTTTAGAAGAGTGAAAATCAAGTAGCATGTTACTGGTGGCTTTTCCGAAATTGGGTTTCCACGTAAATCATTGTGTCATGTGTTGATCTTGTATGTTTTATCTCTGCATATTGATTTACTATAATTTGCTAATCTTGGATGGATGAAAAGTTTATGGATTCACTATAATTTGAGAAAAAGTATTATTAGGGCATGTAGACCTTGAATAACTAATTCAAACCCCCCCCCCCAAAGTTATTCTAAAGAATTATAACACTATAGCTATACGTATCTTGTTTTTCCTCTTGATGTTAGCTCAGTTGTTGAGGTGAATTGTGTTTATAGGCCAAGTTTGTTTAAAATCTTTGATTATAATTGTCCTACTCATTAAATTTTTTCCCTTGGTTATATTTTGGATAACTAGTTGAAAATGTTAAACTATTGTAGATGCAATGTAGAGAGTTTGTTTTAACTCATTTGTTAAATGTGTTGATCATGAACTTCTTGTGTTTGAACTACCCTTGACATCAACAATAGTATTTATTTAGAATATGACAATAGCTTTATCAAAGTTTAAGAATTTATGGTAATATTTAGGTCAATAAGTTATAGCATAATACAAAGTAGATCAAATTATGAATTTTCTAAGAATATTATGTAAATCTGTTGAATTAGAGGGCTTCATTAATACCAAAGACCTTGTCCCCAGTATGTCAAGTGTAGGCCCTAATATGACAAGACTAAGGACCCTGAGTGTATATTATATATATGCCATATATTTGGTCAATATATCCAACTCAAAGCTTCAAGCTAAACTCTTTATTCTACCATCTACATTCAACCTTAGGATTTATGGCACTAAATTTTGTTTTAAGGTTACATTATGATTTTAATATGAATAATGACAGTATTTTATTAATATAGTTTCAAAAGATTAATATGGCTCTAGCTTTTTATGGATATAGAAGTTTTAGGCCTCATATATATATATATATATATATATATATATATATATATATATATATATATAATCTATGTCTTGCATTGACATACCCAGATTGTACCCTGACTTTTGCTAAGATGTGGGAATTTACTTCCCTCCTTGCTAGCATGAAGAAGAAAGACAGAGATTTCAAATTTGAAGGTAGAAAAGGGCAGGTTTAATGAGATAATGGATGGATGTTGAGGTTAGGAAAGCAACGACAATTAAGGAAGAGGCTGCTCAAGTCTTTTTTTTTTAAACTGGAGGTAAATTCAGACTGCAACAACATTCCTCTGGCTGCTAGTCAATGTTAACATCTCTATCAGATGGGTACAGTGAAGAGAAATCAATTTTTTTGGTCTTTTTTATAGGCTTATTAAAAAATTTCCAACCTAAAACAACTAACATTATTTCTAGTCTTGTTACTATACAATCTGCAATCTGTTAATCATTTATTATCTTTCAAATTGTATGTGTTGAAGTTTCCATCGTTTGAGAAAAGTGGAAAACTTACAAGGAACTGTGATAACAATTTTAAATTCAAATAATTCTCTAAGAAAAAATTAACAAACATCATCATCTTTGCAAACATGAAACTGAGCATTCAATATTGCAAGCAAACTGTTTGAAAATATGCCTGAATACTATAACATTGAAAAGAGAAAGGGAGTGCAAAAGAAATTGGTGCATATAGAATGCACATTATAGATTTCCATTTGCTTTCATGAATTCAATTGAAACCCTTCATGGGAGGGAAATCTGCTTGAAATCCAAACAGCTTGAAAATTTAAGAACCAAGCTCTCCAGGAAGCTAGCTAATATTGCATTTAATAAAGGTGCAGTGATGCACACATTATTCCATCCTTTGCCAAAGTCTGCCACTATATTTCTCTTGCCATAGGACCATGCACAGTTGCCAATGAACTATGATGAAGAAATTGACCACACAGTCAAATCCAGAAGCTATAAAGACAAGAATTTCACTTGCCATAAGATATGTGCTAGGCTATTGCTCTCTGTAGACCTAGTAATGATACGCATAGCATTTCATTTATTGCTCTAGCTCAACATACACTTACCTTATGAGCACAAAAATTCCTATTGCCTCTTTATACTAAAAGATCCCCTCTGATCTAACAACTACAAGTTTTGATTTTTTTGTGTTTCTTTGAATTTTTTGATTTTTTTAAAGATTTCCAATATTTTGTTCTTTTGTATTTTTTTGGTTTTCCTAGTTGTTTGCAATGTATAAATGAAATAGAAAGAAATATGAAGTGAAAATGCAAGTATAAATGAAATGTACAGCAAAGCATCAATTCAATGAATTTTTATATACTCAAAAATGCCAACAAACATACCATTATAGGTCTGTTGCAGATCTAAAATTTCTGAGATATTCTATGGCACACAGTATAACATGGAGACTCGAAAAACCTCCTAAACCTCAAATAAGTTGTCACAAAGACATCCCTACACCAAGTACTTGGAGTATCTAAGTAGCCCCACCTATGCCATTCTACAACCAAGCCACCATAGGCATAGGTACTTAAATTTCTATTTCTATTTTGATTTCTGAATGTTATTATTGGATATGTACTATTTTACTAAGTTGAGTATTCAATGGTTCTAGTCCTTGTTGCAATTTATTAGATATATCAAGGGTGAAAGATTACTCTTGTCACTAGATATCTATTGATTAAAAGAGGGTTTATATTAGCGCAAATTGTCATTTATCATGCAAATGCAAGGAGGTTTAAGAAATTAAAAACTGTCATAGAGTTGAATTAATACTAATTCATCCAATAAGGTAAAGATGGTTGGAGTACACTAAATTAGAGAACTTGGTTTGAAGCTAAATCTTTCACAAGTAGTTGGTATTGATGCCAATGTAGTTTCTTTGTTTTTTTGAGATTGATATAATTTTAATTTGTGATCCTTTTTTTTCTTTGTATTCACAGAAAAAATAAGAAAGGCTTCACAAGATAGAGGAGAAAAGAGTATATTTATAATTATATGATGCCATTTAAGCACTTGTTCACATCTGCAAAGATGGTTGTCGCACAATAGGACCCCATGACAAAGACCTAGATGATACTATGGGACCCTACAATTTCCCAGCATGCAAAGGCCTTGAATCTTTAGTTAGACATTTTTCTAGATGCAAGAAACAAGTCCCTAGTGGATGTGTTCACTGTAAAAGAATGTGGCAACTTCTTAAACTTCATTCAAGAATGTGTTATGAGCCAGATGTTTGCAAGGTTCCTCTGTGCAGGTACAAATGGGGCTTTTTTTATTAAATGTACAATTGGTATTATTACATTTTCTAGAAGCATACTTCTTGTTGTTATAGATGATCAGAGCATATCTTTGGAGGCAGTTCTAAAATGACTATCCTAGGTAGGCTGAGGTGTTTAGGATTTCATTCTAGTTCTTAAATTCAAATTTATTGTTGTGGTTTCAGTAGCACATCTATAATATGAGTGATTAGGTTTGGATGTCAACATTTATATAATGACTTGTTAAACAGGACTAAAGCTTCAAGTTGAATTCCATGTGATGTAAGTACCAATAATAATACATAATGAGAATGAGAAGGCCAAGGCATGGAGCAGGATATTCAGTGAAGATACTCAAAAACACTCTATTCCAATCATAACAGCTTGGAAACTCAATGAGCGCATGTAAAAGCTTAATGCTAACAATTCTTGGATATTAATAGTTTCAAAATGTGTATAATATAAGTTGATAATGATTACTCCATAAATGTTTACTGCAATGCAAGTATAGAGAATTGTAAGGCCTCAACAAATAGGAAATAGCTGATAGATATGGAAAGGAGAAAGTCCATGAATGGTGTTGCAATTATGACATTCCTCCCCCAAATGGTGAAAGCCTTGAAATGTGCATAGAATGTGTTGTTGCCTACTTTAAGGAATAGGTGTGGTACATTTTTATGAATCAGATATGTTGCATTTATTTTGTTATAAATGTGCTTTTTGTAGTGGTGTGTAGATATATTATGATTGGGTTGTTTGCTAGGCTTTCAAATTATGTATGACTGCTAGTCACAAAACAAGTAACTTGCACATATCCATCTTCTGGATCTTATATGTTCTAAGAGGTATCAAATCCTTATGAAAAATGATCTTTTCTTATTTACATTTATTGTAATGACTAATTGAAATATGTTATACAGAAAGCTTTCATAGACTTTTCATAGTGCCACTTTCTTAGGAAGACTTTGATAGATATGGTTGTTGTATGTAATGTCCCCTTTCTATAAATGCTTGAGTATTTGCTCTGAATCAAAGATTCCAAGTAGAACAAGAAGTAGAATAGAATTCATAACATCATGTACTTAGTCCTTCAACATTTTAAGAAATCTTTGACACATAATCCACGAATAGATCTTCCTTATTTGCGATATTAAAGCATATATCATTCCAAATAGAATTAGGACGGTTAATTTAATCATATGGAATACTGAATTTGTTAATGGAGTTCAACTATAAGAGAGGTAGGATAAGGGGCATATTAGGGTGCCTTAATCAATCGTCTACCCTAGGTCCAAGAGAAAATTCCATCACTCTTGGTTTCCTTTGGCCATTGCCATCCATACAAGTGGGTGTACCTAGTGAAAAATCCATATCCAATCATTCCTCTACCTAAGGCCCAAGAGTGGATACCATCCCTTGTGGTTTCATGTGGCCCTTTACCATCCATTTGAGTGGGTGTACCTAGTGAGGAATCCATAGCCATTCCCCTCTTCCATAACCACCCTTATCCTCCTTCCTATGATTAAAGTTCCTTAACGTAATGGCCAAAATGGTAAGGATATGAGAAAACTGCAATAGGATTTTATGCTCTTCCTTTCAAACTAAATAAGTTTTTCACGTCTGTTTGAAGAATCAACTCTATTATGTTAAGGTTGGGAATACCTCTAGTATGGGTAGGTAGGAAAATAATAATTTTGTATTCATTTGATATAATTTCATAGTAAGAAATCCTTAGGTGTTAATATTTTACTACTTTTCCCCATATAGGGAAAAGTTTTGAGAACTGCCTTAAATAAGTCTATGCCCTGGTCAACAATCATTTAGATCTTTTTGATGGCATGTGCTTCGTACAAAGCATTGATAGTGGTTACATATAATGTTGCAAGAAATGTACCGGTTGACCATAATAGGTTTATAAAAAGGGTAGAAGATGCTAGGAAAGTTAGTTAAAGTATACAACCTATCATAGACATCTAGGAATTTCTATTCCCCTGCTCAAGTCTATGAGAATATTCATAGTCTAGATGCACAAAATCTCATTCTATGTCAGGAAGAGATTCCAATTTTTCTTGAAGTACTTGTCCAATGTCATGAGCATCCTACAAGGTTATATCACTGGGTAGCACAATATCAACATCAACAAAGAAATTAGACACAAATGTGTAAGCTCTGACGGTATCAATATGGAATATGTCTTTAAGATGATTCCAACAGAGATATGTCAATTTCTGCAAATAATCAAGCGACGCTATTTTCCCCACCAAAGAATTCACATTCTCCAAAATTGTGCTTGACCATGTCCTGATTGTACAGAGTGCTAACTGCACAAAAGACCCACTATCAAATTTAGTATTTCAAATTATACACATTAATATAAACTTGAAGCATACTTGGCATCTACTCGGAGGAAGCCTGGTAATCTGTACTTTGGCTTTAGTGATCACAAGATTATACATCCTTCTTGCTACCACCACCACACAAATAACTTGATAGACACTAATGATCAAGTTTCAATAAAAAAGAATACATCCTCTTTGTTATTGTGCATGCCTGCAGCTATTATTACTCACTAGCATTCTAAATGCTTCTAAGATATAATAGGTTTATAAAAAGGGCAGAAGATGCTGGGAAAGTTAGTTAAAGTATACAACCTATCGTAGACATCTAGGATTTTTCATTCCCATGCTCAGGTCTGTGAGAATATTCATAGTCTAGATGCACAAAAGCTCATTTTATGTCAGGAAGAGATTCCATTTTTCCTTGAAGTGCTTCTCCAATGTCATGAGCATCCTACAAGGGCATATCACTTGGTAGCACAATGTCAACTTCAACAAAGAAATAAGACACAAATATGTAAGCTCTGACAGTATCAATATGGCGTATGTCTTTGTGATGATTCCAAAAGAGATATGTCAATTTTTGCAAATAATCAAGCGACATTGTTTTCCCCACCAAAGAATTCACATTCTCCAAAACTGTGCTTGACCATGTCCTAATTGTATAGAGTGCTAACTACACAAAAGACCCACTATCAACTTTAGTATATCAGATTATACACATTACGATAAACTTGAAGCATACTTGGCATCTTCTTGGAGGAAGCCTAATAATCTATATTTTGGCTTTAGTGATCACAAGATTATACATCCTTCTTGCTACCACCACCACACAAATAACTTGATAGACACTAATGATCAAGTTTAAATATAAAAAAATACATCCTCTTCATTATTGCATGTGCCTACAGCTATTATTACTCACTAGCATTCTAAATGATTGTTATCAGTGTTACCATCTATATAGACAAAAGTCTATATCCCTATATGTACATACAAAGAGATGTTAGATATGGTAATCCTAAAGGAGCCAACAGGTATTATCTGCAGTCATGTGTTTTAAATACATTGTATACATACATATGCCTTGCAGTAGTCATTATTATCATCTCCAACAAATAATATCTCCAGAATCAAGTAATGAAAATGGTCACACCTACTTGGATTCTTTAAACAACTACTAATTAGTGGAAAGTGGAAACATATTCTATATTTGATGTGGGTTATATGAGTTAGCTAGGAGCACATATATAGACATTATTTTTCTTTATTAACAATGTAGGCATTATTGTAGAAAATCAAAATGTGAAGTATCCTATGTTACAGTGTAAAGTAAAAGGTCAGAGAAGTGCTTACCACTATTGCTCCAACTGGATCAATCCACCAGTAAAATTTACTTCCAAGAACTACAACGATTAGACCAATTGAATTGGTGATGACATCAAAGAAATGATCTTGGGCATATGCCTTTACTATCTCATTTGTAAAAGTCAAGCAATAGATTACAAGGACCAACTTTACAACAGTAACTGAAACCATAATTCCAACAACCCAGAACCACCTATCTCCTTCAAAAAATACACCTCAATTCTATATAATTTAGGAATGAAGTTGGTGTAAGAGTATTACTTATATGTAATATGCAAAAGTAGCTCATTTAAAAGACAATACACTAATGATGGAACAGATGGAAAAGAGTAGAACAAAAGTAGAATATTTGGTGGAGAACAAAAGCATACTCCATATCACATTTAAGCTCAATATTTTACAGCTCCAAAATAATTATCAAAATAAACAAGTATAAAACTCAACTTTTAGGACAAGGAAGTATGCCTTCATTTTGTTCACTTTTGCATCACTGGAAAACCATGTAAATCAAGCCAAGTAAAACTAAACATCAACAATTTCTATGAGTACTTTCATTTGTATCCACTTACCAAATTTTGGCAAAAATAGAAATTCGGAGCTCAAGCCACTTATACCATGTAATTCCTTCAAAAATGGTGAAGGGGGTTTACTAATCCAAAATATTAACACTCACCTGATGATGTCGTATTTAAGAACATACATATGGCCTCCAACACTTGAATGTTATTTTAACTTAGCAAAACCATGTTGTTTAAAGGATTTAAATCATGAGCACAAAATTGTATCTATGGTTGTAATTATGTTCAATAAAATATACTCTATTTGAGGTAACAGGATACAAAGCTAAACAAGTGACCAAAAAAGCATATAATATATCTTCCATGTTCATGAAAAGTTCAAATCATCATGAGAACCATTAGGGGGAAATAGATATCCTTTTCTTAAAGGTATATCCTTGAATGGGGAATTTACCTTCGAAACAAGTTGTCGAATAGACTCTAACACGATCTGTAGTCCCAATGTAACCATAACTAAAGCAAAAACTAGAATTCCCTACACATGTAGCATTCTATTATGAATTAACACTAAATTAGTGTTGGACAATTCACAATTCTCATTCTTTGAGCAATTAATATAGACCATGAAAAAAAATAATATGAACATTCACACATCAATGAGTAACCATAGCAATAGAAAACACAAACTATAATTAACAATCTAAAACAATTTCTTACACTAATCAAGAATAGAATTCATCTTCAGTTATATTGATATCTGCTATAAAATTACTCAAAGATCTTAATGAGTCTCATCCTAATCTTATTCATAAATTAAAATGAAACCCCCATTACTAAGGATGCAGGGTAGCACATAAATGCAATTTGAAACAATAAAACATCAAGTTGCAAAGCTTAAGGTTAAAAAATAGTAACATCTTTAGATTTTGGATTTTGTAATGAAAAAGTTTCCCATATGGATGCTTCCCTATTACATGGGATCTCTTATCAAATCTCAAATAAGAAACCAACGGATAAGAAGTCAAGAGGCCATGAGAAGAGCTTAAAGTACATAATATATAACAACCACAACTAACAAGTGGAAAACCTAATTAATAACCATCAAAGTTGCATAAAATTTAGGTGATGATATTTAAATACCTGACCTTTTAGGTGATGATATTTAGTTATCTTGTTCCTTAACAATATTGATACTAATATCATGTTATTGCTTCCCTAATTTTTATGTAGATCATTTTGGTGAATATTCAAGATACAAAAATAGGCATTGTAGTAGAGAAAAGGTTTGATGCAGAAAAATCAAAAAGGGGATGCACCTGCTTAAAACTTTTGTTCCTACATTTTTTTGGAAGTTGTAGCTTGTCCTAGTTTTCTCTACCCTCCCAAACTTGTTCTCATGGCTACTAGATTCAAGGTTTTGGTTTGCAAATATAAGCTAGGTTCAACTTGGAAGTGTTCGATGATTTATTAGTATTCCCACCACAGACACTGTGTTGACTGATATGATATTTATATGTATTGTAATGCTTCATTGTTTATTGAAACCTATCCACATTCATTCTTTTCCTCCAATCGGGTCACAATTACTATGGAGCAAGCAATTTGTGCGATGGAAAACCATTTGCTATTTTTTTTGCATGTTTTCTATTCTGTAAGCAATTATTTACATCACAGACTTAATATTTTTTTACTTGTACTTTGACAAAAAAATATGATGTGCATCTCGAGGTTGAAGATCCTAATGCTGATGACTACACTAAGCCACAGGTAGATGATTCACAATTAAGTGATTGGTTAAATCAGGATGTTATTGAAAGCATTCGCGACCACTTTGTTACTAGTGACTTGTCAAAGGTTGCTCACTGAGCTGAAGCAATGGATGAGAGTGATGAAGATGATGATTCTGCCTATGGAGATTTTGAAGATCGTGAGATGGGAGAGAAATATGGAGATGAAGCTAATGATAGCCTGGAGGGCAGTAAAAATTTAAATTCTATAGAAGAACAACGAAGACTGAAAAAGCTTGCACTTCGTGCCAAATTTTATTCTCAATATCCTTTTGGCTATTTTTTTTTCCAGTCATACAATGCCTAATTTTAAAGATATTTAGTTTCCATGGTTCATAGCATTGTGAAAAAATGTTCTTGGACAGCACTGTGTATGAGATCCATCCTTAGGATATGATGCAAGATTAGAAGTCCAGAGTTTCCCTTGCCATGCATGGGTGACTGTATTGCAAGAGTTGGGAAAGTCTATTTCTAAAGAATTAATAGTAATTAGATACATAGCCACCTAGGCACAATAAATATGAGTGGGAAGAGCTAAATGACCATCTACTTTAAGGTTGGGAATTGGGATAGATAAATGGAATGCTTGGATTAGTAGTAAATAAATTTAAACAAAAAAATATTATCAATTTAGCCAGAACTTAATATTATGTGCAAGAGACAACACAATATTGTTAGCTGGTTTCTCTTATTTAATACTTTTTGGCACAATAAGTCTATAAATTGTAAATAATAAATATACTTGTGTGAATTGCAAACATTATTTATTGGTAACTCTACTTTGGTATGTTTTGCAGCATCTCATTGTCACCTAACTCAAATGGATAGTCACCGCTTAACTCATATTTACATCTTCTAACTAGATTTTCTTTAGCTTTGTGAATAAAGTTTCATATGGCAACCTCATTTTTTGTAGATATAAGTTCCATCTTTAGTTGCTCTATAATTATCTTGATAGGTTCACTAGATAAACCATTCTTCATGGGCACAAATCTTGTCTTGACCTCTAGAAGTTTTGATGATAATTGGACTAGCTATGTTTAGTTCTTTTTTGTGGTACAAATATGAGGTGGATTATTGTAGCACTGTTGGCTCTTGATGGTGATCATACCACCTAATGTTACACACATTTGTTTCCGTTTATAGCCTATGGAGATATATGTTGAATTTATTTGAGTTTAATAATGTCTGATAAAATAGTAACAATTCTCTCTTTTGTTGTGTTTGGTATTTATGTCTTGAGATTCTTCTAGTACTACATCAAACTGAGCAAGCTGGAGAAGAACCGGAAGCTGAATGATCTACTTCATGCACTAGATTTCAATCAAGTTGTGATATTTGTCAAGAGTGTTAACAGAGCTGTAGAGCTGAACAAGCTTCCTTTGGAGTGCAACCTTCCATTAATTTGCATTCATGTAACAATTCCCTTTTCTCAACTATTTTGCCTCTCGATGTTGCAAAAACCCATATTCAAATAGCTCCAAATATTAATGCTAGCAAAAATCCTATACACACAATCAGGATGGTAGGACATAAAATTTCATTTTTACATGGACTCCACTCTAGAGAAAATGTTTTTAAATTAATTTTTAATAAAGATTTTGATTAGGCTTTTACAAGTTCGTTGGATTCTTATGACAACAATTAGGATATCTTTTAGGATTGATGGTTGGATTATTGAATTGGGTTAAAAGATTAAAATTTAAATATCCAAATACCATGGGACTTAGCTTCTGCCTTTTCACCTAGGATCTATTCTACTAAGTAGTCTTAGATAACCAATAGATGAATTTAAAAGCAAGAAGTCTTCATATTAATGAACATGAAACCATTTCCCAATTCTATGTTTGAAAAATTTATAGAGAACTTAGTTTTAGAGGATTATATGCTGGCTTGGGGCCTACATTGGTGAGAGCTTTCCCTGCTAATGCTACAACTATCGTCACTTGGGAACTTATAGCAAATTTACTAGGGGTGAAACAGTAGTAAGAGCATTACCTTCAGAGATGAATGGGTTTATACCTATGTGAATTTGTAAAAAGTGGTCTTTTATTTTTTCAATAGATTGTCCTTTATCCGTAAGAAAATGATACACCTAGATAAGTAGGCATATTGATGTACCTAGGAATTGGCATTATGTCATGGGACTCAGCCAACAATATATTTATACCAAGTATAGTGCATTGTAATGGTATTGTTCATACAATGTTGATATTTACTCAAGAGGACTATTTTTATTTAGTTTTATTTTCCAAGTTTCCTTTTCAATTTGATATTGTGTTGGTGATGCTTCAGACTCAAATGCCTACAAATGCTTCATGCAGTGTCCAGTCTCAAGCCCTAATCACTAGGCAAGCTCCTAGCTCTTATTACATTTTTCTTACTGCAATGTCATATCCAGTTTGCATGTGATTCTACTAACCTAAAGGATCCTTAACCACAAACAACAGTAGTCTCCTCTACCCAAGATAATACAACTTTGTTTGGATTTAAACAAGAAAATTGCAATAGCATTATTAGTGAGGATTTGTGTTTGCTCATAAACTTCTTATCTAAGAAAGCCTTCCTGAGGGTTGTGAGCTTGTCTATTTCTCCTTTACGTCAAAGTTTCAATGCAAGCATGTTGCTAAGAGCCTGCCTAAGGTTACAAAAGCAAAGTGAACTAGTTTTTTATTACCTCTTTTATTAGAGTAGATTTACTTGTGGGGTGTAGAGAACATGGAGAGAATGCCTTAGATGACATTTCATGGAGGCAGTCAATAAAATAGTTCAAATGCCTTACCTATGATTCCACATTTTGCATGCATGTCTACCAAGGTAGTTGCAACTTAAACAAATATATTCTCTCAATATATCTATTTTGTGCATATCCAACAACCATGGTTTTTGATGACCACATTATGTTCAGGCGTCCTATCAAATAGTTCACATGACTTAACTATGCTTCCATTTTGCAAGCATGTCTCCTAAGGAAAATGCTACTACTTCATCTACATCATTTGAAAAAATCCTTTATACTTTGATGGATGCCTATAGCTTATCCCAAAGCTCTCATTTAACAGTTATGAGATGATCAATCAAGAGGAAACAGTTGAGAGCTTAGAGTGACACAATTTTTAGATGATCATATGAAATGAAATGGGCATGCGAGTAGAAAGAAACTAGAAAGACATTGTGTACAGATGAAGGCATGAAATGGATCATTTTGGAACACTCAACACAGACACTTAGCATTCAGTACATATCATCATTCGAGATCAAATGGGTGTGTGGGATTATATGCATAGTGAATAATAAAGGAGGGAATTGAACCCTCCCTGAGGCTCACACTTGTTAAGGTTCACTTCAGTAATGGCCCTTCCTATGAAATTATTGTGTAAAACCTTTCTAATGAGATAATTTGTTATGAGCTCTTCATTAGTGGGATGGAATGTGAATCTAGTAGGCAGTTGTACATCACCCATATGATGATTGTAACTAAAGTTAAGAGAATTCAATAATAGAGGCTATTAACTTTAGTTATAGTCATGATATGGGTGATGCACAACTACCTCCTGGATTCATGTTCCATCCCACTGATAAAGATCTCATAACACATTATTTCATTAGAAAGGTTTTACATAACAATTTCACAGGAAGGACCATTGCTGAAGTGGACCTCAACAAGTGTGAGCCTCAAAAAAAAATTGACCAAGCATTGGTCGAAATTTTGACCAATGCCTAGTAGTTTTCTACCAAGCATTGGTCAAAATTTTGACCAATTCATGGCTATTTTTGACCAATCATTGGTCAAAATTTTGACTAGTACTTGGCAATTTTTGACCAAGCTTTGGTCAAACTTGGTCGAGATTTGGTCAAAATTTGGGTCAAAATTTGTAAATGACCTCAAATGTACTAATGTATGTATAGGGGAGAGAATATGCATGAAGAACATCTCCTAAGCAATTGGGGAGAAGAATTTTATAAATGAGGGAGAGATATTTCTTTGGAGAGATCTTTTAAAGATTCATGTAAGGAAGTAGGAATATGCATGTAATGTACTGTGAATTGTTTAGTATGAAGTAAACAATTATTATCAAAGAAGTAAGAGTATGCACCTATTGTGTTGAGATTTTAGCATGTGAAAAATTGATGTTGGTCAGTAGCAATAATAGAAGACTATTTGGTATTCTTTGAACTTAGATGGTTTTTCATCTATGTTTCCATCAATTACAAAGGGGGAAATTGTTAGCATGAATGTTGATGATACTACTTTGGGGGAGTATCCTAAGAATTAGAGAGTATTGACATATTGTATTCATGACTACATTTTTCATTGATGTCAACATAACATGGTTTCTATAAAGATTGGCTAAGTAGAAAATAGAGCTATTAATGGTATGGATAATGGTTTGATTGTTTGGTGATGTGAATTCATGGACATGTTCTACATTGTGTCCATATGACATGGACAAGTGCATAGAGTCCAAGTCTAAGATGTACATATGTTGTACTTGATTTACAGAGAGCAATTCAAAGATAGAGTATTGGGAAAGCATTTCTTGATGTCTATTAGCATTCTTACATCTAATATGTAGTAAGAAGATGCATAGTTAGGTAGTACTAGAGGACAATCTATTGATGATGTCAGCAAGTGTGCAAGCCCTAGTATTGCACATCTAAATTTTTGTATAGACTGTGAGCTGGTAGTGCTATCGTAATTGTATTTAATTAATTATCTTATTATAACTAATTGGGAAAGCCTCAAGGCTAACTCGAGGAATTTTTTTGAAGATATGGTATAAAGGAAAGATGGTTTCCTTGTTTGTAATGGGTAGTGATCGTGGTATCAAGTGCAAAGTGTGAAAAGGTGTAGAGTGTTTGGTAAATACATGTAAGTGATCCAAGAGATTATTGGATGTGAGATTTTTGATCTAGTTACAAGATCATAAGGAGTAGAGGTTGGTTGGTAGGATAGAAGAAGAGGAAGGAAATATATTTCATTTCTATTCTTCTACAAGGAATAATATCGAGATCATTTGGATAGTGGGTTCATTAGTCTTATCCTTGAAGTTGTTTGGGTAGTGGGTCTAGCTATCTTCCATAACTCCTAATAGGGTTGGCACAACTCCTAATACTATTGGAATCTCCTAACATGGATCCAAAGTCTCCTCATAGGGACTCATATGTACTAAATGTATTCATACACTCCTAATAGGGTCCATCCTCTAACAAGGAATATTTATATTAGTACATCATCTTGTGGGTGCCATCCCCACCAGGGTTTTCCCTCTAATCAAGAGTTTCCCTAGTTAATGTATCTGGTGTTATTATTTATGAGTATCTTGTTGTGGATTCAATTTATGTTGCTCATATGGTTAAGTTTGTTTAAGGTTGACAATTGTGATAATAGTTGGATAATTGATTCACCCTGTTGGCTTCTAAATTAACAAATTTTGAATAACCTAATGATAAGAACACATACACCTAGGCGAAGCTAATTCCCATGTTCAATGTACCTATTTAGACACCAAGGCCTACTATAAGGCTATTTAATCTCCTTCTTCTTCAGGCTTTGCAAGACCTAGGCAGGTGGACCTCATATTCTTTATATGTTACCAGTATCAAAGCATATAACTCAATCTATATAATAGATAAAAACTATTGAATCTTCTATGCTTATGCAAACAACATAGACATGAGATAGCTAATAACATGACCTATGAACAAGATAAGCTAAGTGAGGGTAGCTCTTTTTAGTTCTTCAACATGAAAAGAAAAGACATTTGATTAAATGTGTTGAATATCAGCATAACCCAAGTATGCTACAACAAGAACACGTAATCTCCAAGCTGATCAGTCCCTTATCCATTGGGCATAAACTAAGTTAGGACATACACATGGATGTAGGAGTTGATGAAATCCAACTCCACAATGTGCCAAGATCACCTGCATGCAAATAACCTGTCAAAGGGAAACCAAGAAGGAAGAGGTCGAGCTTGGAAAAATCCTAAACAGACATGAGAGAAAATATTGCAAAACAATGAAATTGTATTTATAATGAGAATGGAATGAGAAAATACAAAGAGAGAGCCTGAATATAAAGGCCTCATGGAAGCTTGTAAAACAAGCTAGAAAGAGGTAGAAGATAAGGTTGACAACTAAGCACTCTTCCGCAAAAAGGTTGAACATGCTAGAAGGGAACAAACTCCTATGTTGTCAACAACTCATCACTACAGCTATTAAATATTAAATAAATCCATTAACCTATGTAAGCTTAAGTAATAGAATAAATAATTAATAATTATTTATTTACTCTAACACCCCCCCTTAAGTGCAACTTAGGGGAATGCCTTAAGCTAATAAAAACTAAAATGAAATGCAAGATGGGTCCCAACAACAAGGCCATGTTAGGTACCCATGTACAATGCAAGAAAATGCAACCTCTAAAAATGGGGAAAGAGAGAAAACTATGTGGGAAAAACCCTCCCCCAAAAAGAGGTAAGAACCTAGTGAAGAACTAAAGAAGCCTCCAACTAGAGAAATGTCCCCTAAAATACGAACAAAAAGAGATCATGAAGAGCATCACTGAAGCATGAAGAAGCTACAAAATTTTCCATTAGAAAGTAACTACTGATCTAAAGAACCCCATTGGAAGAAGAAGGCACGAACTGAGCATGTCTATATGGTAGATGATCCATCTCACTGAAATGCATAGGTAGCCATCCACTAAAATCACCTCATATATAGGATCAACCACTAAATATATTACAACAAGAGCATAATCCCCCCTTAATGCAAATAGGGTGAGATGACATGCAACTGAGAAGGTGGGCAAAAATCCTCTACAGACAAAACCAAGAACAACGAGAGAGGAAGAGGTATAAACACCTATAAAGACACAGTCACACTAACACTACATGGGTCTAATGTCATGGAAGGGACACTCACTTGACAAAGGGAGAAGGCCTAAAATAGCAAACAACTATCCCTCCCATGGTGCTCAATAATAATAGTGCATGTACAATTGTCTCAAAAAACAACGTTCATGAACCCTAAATGCAAAAGTGGCACTTTATCTCAGTGTGTATACAAAAGAGATTATAAATGATATCCATAATGATTAGAATAGGAAAAAATCTTACTTAGAAGATAGTACAGCCCAAAACAAAAAAAACCATGCCAAGAAAATGATCCTCAGACTTGAAACACCCAAGATATTCACCATAGAGAAAAAATGTCAAATACATGACAGAAAGAGCATGGGCTAGAATCTAAGGAAAAAATCACATTTCTAAAAAGGAAACAAAACTAGCTTTTCAAAAATATAACGTTTTCAAAAAACTTACATGTGACACAAAAAATATGCATACCAGAGTCAAAAAAGAACTTTGGACTTCAACTGAAAAAATGAGCAACAAAACTATATCAAAACTTGAAAATACCTATACCAATATCTCCATCTTGGAACTAGGTTTCTCACGCTTCTTTTAGATCGAAAAATATCTCTGTATGCTCAACTTATAGCCAAAAAATTGAAGGTAGGTCCAAAATGACCTTGGAGGAGAGGCAAGAAGGTTTGTTGATGCAGTGCTAATGTCAGCATTTCACATGATTAAAATTGATGGCCTGTTAGCCATCATAGAAAAAAAGAAATCCATGTGGCATGCCACATGGAACATCTACATGGCAGCCACGTGGTAGAGGGCTGATGTGGCAGGGGCCAAGTGGCACCCATGCCACATGTCAGGCAGAAACTATGATGACTATGCATAAAATGCCATGAGGGAAAGCTGACATAGACACTATTGACTGGGAAAAAGAAAAACCACACATCAAATGACTAGCTACTGATCTATACCTATAGAGTGGAGTGGTACTGAGTGTATAGAAGTGACGCACGAGCTGAGATCACTAGTGAAATGCAAGAACTATGAGTAGACACCGGTGGAGGTGGAGAAAGCCAGCTAAGTAGCACTGCGAAGGTTGGACGCTAGCGGGGGAGCCAAAAATAGGTAGTGGCCAAACTATAGTAGGGTATAGGTGGCACATAGGTTGCCCTATGGTGGCCACTGGGTGGTTCCATGGTAGTGCGGCCCTACGCACTTTTTTTTTAAAAAAATCAAAAAATATGTACAATTCGTAAAGAACCCCCGAACTAAAAAAATTTTGCCTCCCAGAGCCCTGTCTCCAAAATCAAAAAAAATTATATGGATCCTAATTGAAAAGTACCTTTTGAATCTAATGGCAACATTCGTTCAGGCCCAAAGTGCTCCGAAAAAATGCTCTTCCCCTAATTTGAAGAAAAAGGCACAAACAAACTAGGGTTTGTGTCTCCAAATTGCAACTTCAAAAATCCTTCAAACTAAGAAGCAGTAGGGAGGATCTGATACCATGTAGGAGTTTATGAAATCCAACTCCATAGTGCGCTAAGATTACCTACATGCAAATAACCCATCGAAGGGAAACCAAGAAGGAAGAGGTTGAGCTTGGAAAATTTCTAAATGGACATGAGAGAAAATATTGCAAAATAATGAAATTGTATTTACAATGAGAATGGAATGAGAAAATACAAAGAGAGAGACCAAATATAAAGGCCTCATAGAAGCTTGTAGAACAAGCTGGAAAGAGGTAGAAGATAAGGTTGACAACCAAGCACTCTTCCACAAAAATGTGGATCATGCTAGAAGGGAACAAATTCTTGTGTTGTCAACAACTCATCACTACAACTATTAAATACTAAATATTAAATAAATGTATTTACCTAAGTAAGCTTAAGAAATAGAATAAATAAATAATAAATAAATAAATAATTATTTACTCTAACAATGGATACCCAAAATATACTCATATACTCAAATATATGATCTATCTATTCACCTTGCAAATAGACATCTATCTTCAAAAAAAAATTCATACTTATCAAATCCTCCTATGATCCCTACAATTTTGTCAATGCGTATCAAGCAATTTACTCGGGTCCTTGACCCAACAGCAAGTTACACAATGGCATGCAACCTTAAAACCAAGCTACAACTAGATAATATGCATCTTGCACATATATTAATAGAAAACTACAAACCCATAAACATGAGACAAATTTCAGTATGAAACTTTGAACAAAGCTTTCTATTAATTTCCTTGAAATCAATACATCAGATGTATGTGAAGACTCAAATAATACACAACAAATGATTGTATTTAACTAACTACTCAAAAGACACTGCACTATTGTTCATAAAAGAGAGAATATGTTGAGGATGGTATCACAACAATTAAATTGGAGTCATCCTTGTGATCACAGTAGTAAATATTGGAACCCTATTGCTATCATAGTTGTAGAAAATGGAACTAGAACTAGAACCCCTATAATGAGAAAAGAAGATGAATATATAGACAGGAAGAGATGCCTAGATCTGATATTATCTTGCCAAGTGTCCACCTCAAATTCTTTTTTCTACTACTATAGAATTGATCTCCTCTATTATAGAATGTTTGAAATATCTCCTTAAATAATGAGAAAATCCCCTTTTTAAGGAAAAACTGATACATGTTCAAAACATATAGGAGTTTTCAATCTAATTTGGTTTGTCTTCATCTGCCCTTGTCATGAAAATTTTCAACTACCTCTACTAACAAGAGCTTACCACTTCCAACTGCTTCCAAAACATTTAATGCTTCCCTTATTGTTGTCAATGCATCTGATCTTATCAAAATATGATCTAATCTTCATTTTATTCAATCTAAAAACATCAAATCTATACTATTACTAAGGATGCCCTGAGAAAACAAATTTGCCTATAACTTCTTCCATTGAAGACCTGTGCAAAATCCAACTACAGAAATGCAAAATTTACCTTCTCCTAGTTTCAAAAATTTATTATATTACATATGTCGAATACAAATAGTGCCCCTAAAATTGATTTGAAAAAGTAGGCATGGGCCATGAATTGACATTAAAAGTGAAAATTTTAAAATATATAGTCTACACTATATAATATCATCAAAATCTATTCAAATTTTTCAACTTTAAACTTTTGAGAATGTGAGCATACAGATTGGAGATTTTTTATTTCAACATTTCAATTTATTTTCATTTTTTATTCTTTCTTCCAATTCCCAAGTGCCACTTGTTAATTTTCCATTTGCCACCTCACTCAGGCAGGCCCCACATAACTTTATGCAATATTTGAATAACATTTTAATTTTTAACTACTAATCATACGATCTCATTGTAAGATCTTAACTCTAATTTTTTCCATTTGAAGCCTCGCGTAGCATCTAAACTTTGTAAATTTCATCCTATGATCTCTCGATTACTTTGTAGGATCATAGCATATTAATCTTTCCTTCTCAGCCATACAACAATCGTAAGTTTGTAACTCTCTTTTCTCCTTCTCCTGACCTTATGACAAATCATAGCATCTCAACTTGAAATTTCACCTCCCCTAACCATACGCCTATCTTAACATCTTAACTCTTTATTTTTCCACTCTTTATCTCACAATGATCTCTGTTTGATGTAGCATCGAAAGGTTTTCTCTCTCCTTGTTCTAAACTCATGAACTAGCTTCAAATTTTCCATCTGGCATGTTCTATTTGGCTCCCAATGTTAGGAATGAGGTGTCTCAACCTTGGATAATTTCTATTCTTATTATTTATTTTGTAAATTTATTTTTTGAAAATAATGTAATTAAGTGTGAGTGTACATATCTAGTTGGCATGTTGATGTGTCACTCTAGTCACATGTGTCAACATCTTGAATTGTGTGTAAGGAGATAATGATTGAAATGGTTATGACGGATTCCTATGATGTGTAAGAGCTATCTTTGGAATACTTGATGATGGGTAGACATGTGGAAATTGATCATTGAGTATTATACACTTGAGTCCCCATCTAGCACATGGGGTTCAAGGTATCAGCTCAAAAAAAAATTGGGTTCCTACTTTTTTGGAGAATGGTAAAACCCTAATACGGTTGTTCTTTGGAAGTTGCCCTAAAATGGAAAGCATTTTTAGGGTTGTATATTGGACAAAGTGAAAAGTGTATTATTGGTTGCTATTGGATTAGTCCTCTATGTCCTAAAAGAACTTGCATTGCAAGTGTGTTGTAACCTTTGTGTTGAAGATAATACATTGTGCAGGTTTTGGAGGGGTGGGGTTGTTTTACCAAAAGGTTTTTCCCCACTAGTATATCATTGTGTTTATCTATTTTCTTTCTCTATCTATTTTTTCTATTCATGGTTGACTGCAATATTATTGTTTACATAATATCAAATCTAAAATTTTAAGGATTTAATAGGAATTTGCACAATACTTTCCTTAAGAGATTATTTTAGGAAGTTGTTTTTGCACCTGAGTTTCCTTACAAGTGGTATCAAAGCTTGATCGACTTTTGATCCTAGTTGTTGGGTTGGATTTTTTTGAGCTAATCTCAAGTTGAGTGGGAGTTTTGTATAGAGAATTCTAAATCTTATTTGCAAATTGAGATGGTGAGTTCATCATACCAAAAAATGGAGGTGGAGAAATTTAATGGCAGTAATTTTGAGTTGTGGAAACTCAAGATGGAATACTTTCTTGAAGATCGAGATCTATGAGAGGAAAGTTCACTTGATGTGAGACCCATAGTAATATCTCAAGAAGATTGGGATCTCAAGAACTAGAAAGCTAAGGGTCTCATTAGACTCTATCTAGCTAATCAATTTCTCCTAAATGTTCTTGATGAGAAGACCACAAATAGTTTGTGGACATGGCTTAGGTCTATGTATCAGGCCAAATCTCTAGTGAACAAGTTGTTCCTAAAGAAGAAGTTGTATTCTCTAAGAATGGAGGAAGGAGGATCTATTATAGATAATCTAAATTCTTTTAATTTATTGATTGTATAGTTGACATCATCTGGTGTCAAGATGGAGGAGGAGGATCAATGTATGACCCTGTTATGTTCCTTATCAGATTCATGGAACCATCTTGTGATGGCTCTTGGAAGTACTTTAGTTACTTTTAGAATGGATGATGTGGTGTCTTACTATTATTTGAGGAGACATAGAGAAAGTCTTCAAATTTAGCTAAGGAAGCTCTTGTTGTTCACAATAGATCCAATGACACAAGGAAGAAAAATGATAACAAGTTTGGAAAGGGTAAATCCAAATCCTATGGAAAATCAAAGACTCCTAAAAAGTCCAAGGCAAAATGCTCGAACTATGATAAGACTAAGCACTTCTATAAAGACTGTAAAGAGCCAAAGAAGAAGAAGAAGAAGGCCTCATATTCAAGTTCAAAAAAATCTCAAGAAGATGGTGATGCTTTCCTTGTAGCCTTGGCAATGCATGCATCTGATGATGTGTGGTTAATAGAATTGGGTGCTTCTTTCCACATGACCTCTCATCGAAGCTGGTTCTCAAAGTATGAAGTTTTTGATGGTGGAAAGGTGTACTTGGATGATGATTCTCACCTAAAGATAGTTGGACAGGGATGAGTTACTATCAAATTCCATAATGCACAAGTAAAGGGGATCAACAAGGTAATGCATATCCCTAGTTTGGCACAAAAACTATTATCTATAAGTATGTTGAATGATATAGGTGTGCAAGTTTTTTTTTCTAAAGATGGATGTAAGATGATGAGAGGATTTATGGTGCTTTCTAAGGGTACTAGGAGAGGTACTCTATTTTAGCTTGATTAATGCATTTCTTAGTGTAATAGTTCTTTTGTTTCAAAGAAGAAAGAAACTATCACTTCATCCCTACCATCTAAACAAATAGTAAAGAAGACTATGGTTACTAGTTCTGATGGTAGTGCAACATGTGTACCTAAGGGTGCAAACACATTGGAATACAAGCTTCCTATAAAAAAGACAATGTTATGGCATATGAGATTTGGCCACATTGGTGAGAAGGGTCTCAAAACCGTGAAAAATAAGAACCTTTTTGAGGGGTTAAATGATTGTAATCTTGAGTTTAACTTCTCTAAACATTGTTTCTATGGTAAAAAAAAACTGTGTTGAATTTTACTCTAGTTCTTACAAATCTTCTGATGTTTTGGATCTTATTTATTCTAATGTATTTGGTCCTATAAAAGTTCCTTCAATCTCCAAGTTTGTATCTTTTGTATCTTTCATAGATGATTATAGCAGAAGGACATGGATTTATTTCCTAAAAAGTAAGACACAAGTCTTTACTTGATTCAAAGAATTTAAAGCCCTCATAGAGACTCAAACTAGTAAGAAGATTAATTGTGTGAGAACTGATAACGGTGGTGAGTTTTGCTTTGTAGAGTTTGAATAGTTCTGTAAAGAACAGGGTATCAAGAGGCATAAGAAAAACTCCTTATACCTGACAACAAAATGGAGTTGCAAAAAGAATGAATAGGACACTGATGGAGAAGGCTAGGAGTATGCTTAGTGGAGCTAGTCTTGAACAAAGTTTTTGGGCTAAACCTGTGGCCACTACTTGCTATCTGGTTACCAGATCTACAACATCAGCCTTTATTGGTAGGACACCCATGAAGGTGTGGTTTGGTAAGAAGCCTTCAATTAGACATCTTCATGTTTTTGGTTGTGAAGCTTATGCACATGTTCCAAAGGAGAAAAGATTAAAGTTGGAAAAAAAAGCTATCAAATGTATTTTCATCAGATATAGTGTTCATGTGAAGGGATACAAGCTTTGGGACCCTGTGACTAGTGAGGTGTTATATAGAAAAAATATAATTTTTAGAGAGCCAACATCTTCTCCTATTTTGCTACAACCAGATGAAAAAGAAAAGAAAGAAGATATTGTTTAGTTACCTCCTACCCCTGAGAAGTCCAAATAGAAAGACCATGTTGGGTCTAATGATGAGGAGAGCTCTAGTAGCTCTGATATTTTAGAAGAAGAGGAAGAACAACCTCAACCTCAGCACTTGAGGAGATTCATGAGAGTAAGAAAGTAGCTAGAAATTTTTTATTATTCTATGTTAAATTCTAGTTGTGCATTTCCTTTGATTACTAACACGTATGAGCCTAGATTTGTGATGGAGGCCTTAGATATGGAAGATGCAAGTTCCGAGATTGAGGCCATGGATAATGAGATGACTTCATCAGATAAAAACAAAACTTGGGACGTTGTACCTTTTCCTAAAGGATAGAAACCTATTGGTAGCAAATGGGTGTTCAAGAAAAAAATTTGTGTAGATGGTAGTGTTGAAAAGTACAAAGCTAGATTGGTTGTGAAGGGGTACTCATAGGTAGAGGGAATAGATTATGGTGAAATGTTCTCTCCTATTGAAAAGTTGACATCCATTAGGTTTCTATTATATCTTGCTACATCATATGATTTAGAGATAGAATAGATGGATGTGAAGATAGCTTTCCTTCATGGTGATTTAGAGGAAGAGATTTATATGTCACAGCCTGAGCACTACATTGTTAAAGGTAAAGAATCTTTGGTTTGCATATTAAAGAAGTCTTTGTATTGCTTAAAAAATTCTCCTAGGATGTGGTACCTTAAGTTTGATGCCTTTATCTTGTCAATTGGATTTATAAGATCAAAATCAGATCATTGTGTTTATTTCAGAGTTGAAAATGATCACCTTCTTATTGTTGCATTATATGTTGATGATATGTTGTTGTTTGGGGAGGGTAAGGGTATGATTTCTGATTTTAAATCTCAGTTGTCAGCATAGTTTGAGATGATAGACCTTGGGGCATCAAGGTACATCTTGGGTATGGAAATTATTAGAGATGGGTCTAACAAAAAACTTTGGTTGAGTCATAGTATGTATGTGAGGTCTTTGTTGGACAGGTTCAGCATGGCAGATTATATACCATTGTGTGTTCCTATTTCTATGGGAACAAAGTTATTTGTACATGACTTTCCAAAATCTCTAAGTGAGGTGGAGGACATGAGTAGAGTACCTTATGCTAGTGTATTTAGCACTCTTATGTATGCTATCATCTATACTAGACTAGACATTGCCCAAGCAGTGAGAGTTCTGAGCCAATTTATGGCTAATCCTTGATGGGTATATTGGGAAGCAGTTAAGTGAGTATTCAGATCATATTTGAGGGGTACAATAGATTACTCCATTTTTTATCATGGTAACTCTTTTGGAGCTCCTCCAAATTCAATTTGTATTCATGGGTTTGTGGATTCAGATTGGGCAAGTGATATTGATAGTAAGAGATCCACCAGTGCTTATGTGTTTGCTATGTTTGGTGGTACCATCAGTTGGATGAGTAAGTGACAACCTGTGGTTGCTTTGTCCACTATAGAAGCTGATTACATGGTTTCTAATCATGCTTGTAAGGAACCTATTTGTCTTAGGATATTGTGTTTTGATATTGGTGTTGATGCAGGAAAGATTACTATTTGGTGTGACAATCAAAGTGTTATTTTCCTTACAAAGAATCCAACTTTCCATGCTAGAACAAAGCACATTGATGTGTAGTTTCACTTTGTGAGAGATATGGTGGAAGATGGAAAGGTAAATTTGGAGAAGGTAGATGCTATAAAGAATGTTGCAAATGCATTGACAAAACTAGTGGACACAGAGAAGTTTAGATGGTGTTCACAGTCTATGGGCCTTTTGGCCTATAGCAGTTAGTTCATATTATGTTCATATGTCTCTTACAAGGTGTTTGACAAGTGGAAGAATGTTAGGAATAAAGTGTCTCAACCTTGGATAATTCCTTCTTCTTTTTTGTAAATGTATTTTTTACAAATAATGTAATTAAGTGTGAGTGTACATGTCTAGTTGGCATGTTGATGTGTCACTCCACTTGCATGTGTCAACATCTTGAATTGTGTGTAAGGAGATCATCAATGAAATGGTTATGATAGATTCCTATGATGCATAAGAGCTATCTTTAGAATATTTGATGATGGGTAGACATGTCACAATTGATCTTTGAGTATTGTACACTTCAATCTCCATCTAGCATGCGGGGTTCGGGTCATCAGTCTAAAAAAAAATTGGTTCCTACTTTTCTAGAGAATGGTAAAACCCTAATACAGTTGTTCTTTGGAAGTTGCCTTAAAATGGAAAGTGCATGCTATTAGCATTTTTTAGGTTTGCAGATTGGATAGAGTGAAAAGTATATTGTTGGTTGCTATTGGATTAGTCTTCCATGTCCTAAAAGAACTTGCATTGCAAGTGTGTCATAACCTTTATGTTGAAGATAATACATTGTGTAGGTTTTGGAGGGA
Source organism: Cupressus sempervirens (assembly GCA_028749045.1). Taxonomy (NCBI): domain Eukaryota; kingdom Viridiplantae; phylum Streptophyta; class Pinopsida; order Cupressales; family Cupressaceae; genus Cupressus; species Cupressus sempervirens. The sequence goes on along the minus strand of CM053788.1, from coordinate 598,035,527 downwards.
TGCAGTTGTTTTACTGAAAGGTTTTTCCCCACTAGCATATCTTTGTGTTTATGTATTTTCTTTCTCTATTTGTTTTTTGTATTCATGGTTGACTGCAATATTATTGTTTACATAATATCAAATCTAAAATTGTAAGGATTTAATAGGAATTTACACAATACTTTCCTTAAGGGATTAGTGTAGGAAGTTATTTCCACACCTAAGTTTCCTTACACCCAAAACTCATTCTTGCCACCTCTAGTTGGTTGTGGGCCCATCCACACAAATGTTGAGTCTTAAAAGACAGGTCTTTTAGATAAGTGAATAGTGTCTACTTGCACATAAAAAGGCTCAAGGCCATCATAGCTTGGTGAGTATAGGATTATATAATGTGGATTCCTCTATGCATACATTTATGTTCAACCTATATAGGCACGAGGATTATAAAAGCAATCCACAACACAAATGATGCCCACACGAGAACATAGAGAATCCACTGCAGAAAGATTATGAAGCTCTTATAGAGGTTTTTTTTGTGACTATTCTCAAGCTATGGCATATTCAATGTCTCCACCAAATTGACACTCTCTATTTCATCTTCAGAAGGATACCAATAGCAACCTACACAATCTCATGCATTTATCAACATTTTCAATTGAAGAAATTTGTCTTCAAGTGGGTTTGGGACATGCCTCCCAAATGTAATGAAAACCTGCAATTGCATGACCAATGCATGGTGATGTTCTTCTAAAATATTACATATGCTCCAACTGGAAGAAAAATTCAAACCAATCAACTTCTAAAAGAAAAAAAATGTCAAGCAAGCCCCAAAAATGATGAAAAAGGTTTTATTTGATTTGGATTTTAATGCATTGTTTGTGTGAGTTTTAATGGGGACTAACATCTTTCTCCATAAGCTCCCTTTGAGGACTTATTAGAACTCTATCACACCATTATCTCTTCAAAACATGGCTCATAAATCATATTTCAAAAACTACTCTATCCAATGGGGCACCAGCCTACAAACTACATTTCCTTCTGACATGAATGGTGGCAATTGCAACATTAACTTCCATGGGAGAGTACCTCAGCCACATTTTGTAAGATTTGAAATCATGTACATAACTCTCTAAATCAGACTCCAGGTTACCCGTTGGGTTATTCCAAACACATAGCATCAGCATTGCAAGAAAACTCACTTTACTTGATTTATCAACAATCCTTCCCGATTTGTTTTTGCCCAACAACTCACCTTTTACTTTTTGGCATAGAAAGACTTATCAAATGCAATGCATAGACATGATTTCTTGATGCCCTTTTATTTATCTCAATCACATATCAACCCCTTTAGCACCAAAGTTGACTATGTGAGACATTTGAAAACTTTAAGGCTTATAATCATCAAAACTTTTCCCCCCAATCCCCTAGCAAAATGCTAGGTTATCATATTAGAATAACCTCAAACTTCACACTTCATTTTATTTGGCAGCACACCATTCCCACTTGGGCTATTGTCCTAAAGCCATTTCATATGCTCGTACCTTATATCTAGTTGGTCTCAAATGCAAGTATGCATACAAAGAGAATATAATGATTAAAATCATTATAACATTTCTTTTAAAACCCAATGCCTTATTTATCTGCTGAGATTAGTCAGACCCCAAAATGGGCCTAGCTAAAAAAAATATTGAACTAAAACACCTGATCCTTCAAACTCATCCTCTGAGTTCATTATACTTATTTGATCCCAATTCAATCATTATTGCATCATTTGAGATTCATTTTACCATTTTCTGCATATAGTAACTTTCTAACAAGGATGCCTCTTGAACTAGCTTTAAAAGCTGACTAAAATAGATAGATGGGCTATAAAAATAGACATGTTAATTCTTTGTTCTAATTCTTACACCCTATTAGATTTTGTGTCATGATTACACCTAGGTCAAAATATATTGACCGTCCAAGTTTCCTTCTTGAAACTGGCTACAAACAAACATGTTAGAAAACCATAAAATGTGTTCGGTTTTGGCTTCAAAAATAGGACAAACTGACATTGGAGGGCTTGAAAACTGGAGTGCTAGTTCACTATCATGAGGAGAATATAATTATGTGATTTGGGCTCATAAAAAATAATAGGGAGCATTTGGAGAGTGGGTGAAGTGGAGTACTCAAAATTGTAGGACTAGAAATATCAGTAGGACTATAGTTTTCACAAATGGAATGGGTCTAGGAAAGTGTGTAGATGGATTTGTCAAGACTTGAAAATTGGTATACTTGAAGTATTTTTAGAGTGTAATATAGTGGCACAATCCATTTTATCTCACCTATCATGGATTAGGAGTTATGACATCTCAAATAGGAGTACTGATCAATTTGCACTTTATGACACTAGTAAAACTTTACAAATTGCATTTTGAGTCGTGTTTGAAAATTGATCAAATGGATTCATCATAGACTCAAATCTAGAACATAGAAAGTGCTTGACCTCAAAATGAAATGAAAAGGGAATTTTCTTAGTATGCTCAACTCAGTTAAAGTTATAATCAGTCAAATAGGGCCTCATAGAATTTTGAGAAATAATGCATCAGCATGACAACAAAAAACAACCAAATTTGAGGGATTCAAAACCTATTTAGAACATATTAAAATGACTCTAAAACTAAAATGTAGGTTTACTGATATGTGTACTAAACATTACCAAATCATAAAGTCATGAAACATAACCGAGTGCAAGAGATTCAAATGTAAACTAGGCTTCCTAACATTGTTTTACACTTAGGCAAAAATGCAGATCTGAACAGTGCTCAAAATGAAACTTCACATAATGACTCAGAATGAAAACTTATCATAATAGGACATATGGATATGTTGAATACAAGGTGTTAGAAACATAAAACACCTCATATGTCTCAAAAGGATAGTAAGGTACACATGCACTGAATGCACTTGTAAGGGCTCCAAATCACTTAGAAGTTTACACTGGTACATTTGGGTTCATTTTTTGACCTTTATTGGTCAAATTTTTGACCTAGTTTTTGACCAAATTTTGACCAAATTTGACCAACCCATTGGTCAATTTTTTTTGGTTGAAATTTTGACCAACTCACTGGTTGGTCAAAATTTTGACCAACCTATTGATCAAAAACCTTCCAAAGCCATTGCCTAAGTTCAATCAAGAATTGGTCAAAATTTTGACCAACAAAGGTAGAAAAAAAATTAGGCATTGGTGGAAATTTTGACCAACAAAAGTAGAAAAAAATTAGGCATTGGTGGAAATTTTGACCAATGAAGGTAAAAATTTCGACCAACAAAGGTAGAAAAAAATTTAGGCATTGGTGGAAATTTTGACCAACAAAGGTAGAAAAAAATTTAGGCATTGGTGGAAAATTTGACCAATGAAGGTGGAAATTTCGACCAACAAAGGTAGAAAAAATCCAGGTGTTGGTGGAAATTTCAACCAATGAAGGTGGAAATTTCCACCAACAGCTAGGTGTAAAAATTTTTAGGCATTCTATAAAACAATTCACATGCCTTGCCTATGATATGACATTTTGCATGCATCCTACACTCTCTCATCCGGCTGATGATGGATTATGCAGAGTGATCTAAAATCATGATTCTAAAAAACACACACAATCAGATCCAAAATGAACTTGCACTACAAATGGATTGTGGAAATCTGATATTGTTAATTTTGCATGCATGTCTACCAGGACAATATATGTTTAAGTTGTGGTTGTCCTAGTAGACATGCATGCAATTTCACCAATATCATATTTCCATAATCCATTTGTAGTGCAAGTTCATTTTGGATTTGATTGTGTTTTTCAGCATCATGGTTTTAGATCACTCTGCGTAATCCATCATCAGCCGAATGAGAGAGAGTGTAGGATGCATGCAAAATGTCATATCATACACAAGGCATGTGAACTATTTTATAGAATGCTTGAAAAACACTGATAGTAACTAATATGAAGAATATATAATTAGTTATATGATTGAGACAAATCATGTAAATTGTATGAAGGTAGTCCATGGCTAACAAGGCCCACCAAAAGATAAAACATATGATAAAAAGAATTATTTTCATGTTTTGAACATATGGGGTACACGTAACATGACTTATTATTGCACAATTCAACTAAGTTTAGTTAATTTCCACAAGGATTGTCCCCATTTAATAGTGAACATTTTGCCACATTTCAAGCCTTTTGATTATATAATGAAATGGATAGCATGAAAAGTTTAAGTAATGTCAAGCCATTTATTTACTTGATATATAATGTGAATAGAACTATTATGTTGCTCAACAACAACCACCAAATAAAACTATCATCATGTACCCAAAAAGGGATGGATGGAATGTTGGAACCAACCTCCAACTAACTACTATCACCATCCCTCTATATTATAAGTTATAGTGGTGCTCTAAATTTTCTCTATTCCATCATACACTTATATATCATACACCTTACCATAGTCCATATCAACAAGGTCATAGAGATCAGTTTCATTTGACTAGTATGTGGAAGACCTTGATGTTGAGAAGTTGTGTGATTTGTAAGGAAACTCAAGTGTGGAAATAGCTTCCTACACTAATCTCTTAAGATAAGTATGGTGAAAATCCTATTAAAATCTTTTACACTTACAGATTCAATATCATGTAAACAATAATATTACAGAAAACCAAGCATAAAGGAAATAGATAGAGAAAGAAACACATAACACAAAGATTTGTCAGTGGGGAAAAGCCTTTCGATAAAACAACCCCAGCCCTCTAGAACCTGCACAATGTATTATCTTCAACACAAGGTTATAATACACTTGCAATGCAAGTTCAACAACAACAATAGAAGACTCCAATAGCAACTCACAATATTGTAAGGAAACTCAAGTGCGGAAATAGCTTCCTACACTAATCTCTTAAGGAAAGTATGGGCATTTTTCATGGCTAAACCACCAAGAACCATGCACAATACCACATATACATGCAATACCAAGAAAAGGGCATCCATCCCTTGAATAGGCAATGACAGCTTGTCATAGAATCCACCAAAAATAGCGGTCACAAGAGAAGTGTAAGGGAATCCATCATACCAACCTATTTTTGGCATATTCTCTTACACACACCAACCACTCATTCTTGGGTGCCCAAATAGGCCCCATGTCATAAGATGCTCTTACACTTGTCATAGCTCATTCCTTAAATAGCTCTTATGCATCATAGGAATCTGTCATAACCATTTCAGCCATGATCTCCTTCACACACTTCAAGATGCTGACACATGTAAGTGATCAACATGCCAACTAGACATGTACACTCACATTTACATATTATTTGAAAAAATATATTTTACAAAAAAAATAATAAGAATAGGAATTATCCAAGGTTAAGACACCTTATTCCTAACATTATCCCACTTCTCGAACACCTTGTAAGAGCAATAGGAACATAACAGGAACTAACCGTTATAGGCCAAAAGGCCCATAGACTCCGAACACCATCTGAACTTCTTAGTGCCCACTAGTTTCATTAATGCATCTGCAACATTCTTTGTGGTATCCACCTTCTCCAAATTTACCTTTCCATCTTCCACCATATCTCTCACAAAGTGAAACTGCACATCAATGTGCTTCATTCTGGCATGGAAAGTTGGATTCTTTGCAAGGCAAATAGCACTCTGACTGTCACACCAAATAGTAATTTGTTTTGCATCAACACCAACATCAGAACACAATCTCTTAATCCCAATGGATTCCTTACAAGCATGAGTATCAACCATGTACTCAACTTCTATAGTGGACAAAGAAACCACAGGTTGTCACTTGCTCATCCAACCGATGGCACTAGCAAACATAGTGAACACATAAGCACTGGTGGATCTCCTACGGTCAATATCACCTGCACAATTTGAATCTACAAACCCATGAATACAAACTAAATGTAGAGATCTAGAAGAGTTACCATGATAACATATGAAGTGATCTAATGTACCCCTCAAATATCTGAATACTCGCTTAACTACATCCCAATATACTCATCTAGGATTAGCCATAAACTGACTCAGGGCTCCCACTGCTTGGGCAATGTCTGGTCTAGTACAGACCATAGCATACATAAGACTACCAACTGCACTAGCATAAGGTACTCTACTCATTTCCTCCATCTCACTAGGATATTTTGGACAATCATCTATAGATAACTTTGATCCCACAGGAATAGGAACACATAGTGGTCTACAATCTGCCATGCTGAACCTGTCCAACACAGACTTTACGTACTTACTCTGACTTAGCCAAAGTTTTCCTTTAGACCTGTCTCTACTGATTTCCATACCCAAGATGTACCTAGCTACCCCAAGATCTTTCATCTCAAATTGTGCTGACAACTGAGATTTAAAATCAGAAATCATACCATTACCCTTCCCAAAAAGAAAAATATCATCAACATATAATGCAATAATAAGAATGCAATCATTTTCAACTCTGAAATAAACACAATAATTTGATTTCAATCTTACAAATCCAATTGACAACACAAAGGCATCAAACTTAAGGTACCACATCCTAGGAGATTGCTTCAAACCATATAGAGATTTCTTTAATCTACAAACTAAGGATTATTTACCTTTAACAATGTAGTGCTTAGGCTGTGACATATAAATCTCTTCCTCCAAATCACCATGAAGGAAAGTTGTCTTCACATCCATCTACTCTATCTATAAATCATATGATGCATCAAGAGATAATAGAAATTTAATGGATGTCAACTTTGCAACAGGAGAGAATATTTCACCATAATCTATTCCCTCTACCTGTGAATACCCCTTTGCAACCAATCTAGCTTTGTACCTTTCAACATTACCATCTGCATAGAATTTCTTCTTGAACACCCATTTACAACCAATAGATTTTCTCCCTTTAGGAAAAGGTACAAGGTCCCAAGTTTTTTTTTTCCTCTAATGAATCCATCTCATCATCCATAGCCTCAATCTAGGAACTTGCATCTTCCATGCCCAAAGCCTCTTTCACAGATCTAGGCTTATCAGTGTTAGTAATCAAAGAAAAAGCACAACTAGAATCTAACATAGAATAAGCAAACCTTTCTGGTTGCTTTCTTTCTCTCGTGGATCTCCTCAAGGGCTAAGGTTTAGGTTGTTCTTCCTCTTCTTTTGAACTACTAGAGCTACTAGAGCTCTCCTCATCATTAGACCCAACATGGTCTCTCTGTTCAGTCTTCTCAGGGGTAGGAGGCAACTGAACAACATCTTTTTCCTTTTCTTTTTCATCTAGTTGTAGCACAATAGGAGAAGATGTTAGCTCTCTAAAAATAACATTTCTACTATACAACACCTTACTAGTCATAGGATCCCAAAGCTTGTATCCTTTCACACCAGCACTGTACTCGATGAAAATACATTTAACAACTTTATTTTCCAACTTAAATCTTTTCTCCTTTGGAACATCTGCATAAGCTTCACAACCAAAAACACGAAGATGTCTAATTGAAGGCTTCTTACCAGACCACACCTCCATGGGTGTCTTACCAACAAGGGCTGATGTAGGAGATCTATTAACCAGATAGCAAGCAATGGCCACAGCTTCGGCCCAAAACATTTTTTCTAAACCAGCTCCACTAAGCATACTCCTAGCCTTCTCCATCAGTGTCCTATTCATTCTCTCTACAATTCCATTTTTTTGTGGGGTATAAGGAGTTGTCTTATGCCTCTCGATACCTTGTTCTTTACAGAATTGTTCAAACTCTGCTAAGCAAAACTCACCACCATTGTTAGTTCTCACACACTTAATCTTCTTACTAGTTTGATTCTCTACAAGGGCTTTAAGTTCCTTGAATCAACTAAAGACTTGTGTCTTATTTTTAAGGAAATAAATCCATGTCCTTCTACTGTAATCATCTATGAAAGATAGAAAAAATACATACTTGGAGATTGAAAGATACAAAAAATACAAACTTGGAGATTGAAGGAACTTTTACAAGACCAAATACATCAGAATGAATAAGATCTAAAACATCAGAAGATTTGTGAGAACTAGAGTAAAATTGAACACGATTTTGTTTACCATAGACCTAGTGTTCATAGAAGTAGAACTCAAGATTGTAATCATTTAACCCCTCAATGAGATTTTTATTTTTTAGGGTTCTGAGACCCTTTTCACCAATGTGACCAAATCTCAAATGCCACTACATTGTTTTTTCTACAGGAAGCTTACCTTCCAAAGTATTTGCATTGCCATCGAAACCAATAACCACATTATTTTTCACTACTCATTTAGATAGTGAGAATGAAGAACTATTACATAGAGGAATGCATACATCTAGTTGAAATAAGGTACCTCTCCTAGTACCCCCTTCCAAGCACTATCGATCCTCTCATCATCTTGCATCCTTCTTTCAAAAAAACAACTTGCACACCTACATCATTCAGCATACTTACAGATAATAGGTTTCATGCCAAACCTAGAATGTACATAACTCCATTGATTCCCTTTACTTATCCATCAGGAAATTTGATATTGACCCTTCCGCATCCAACTATCTTTAGGTGAGAATCATCACCCAAGTACACCTTTCCACCATCGAACTCTTCATATTTTGAGAACCAATTTCGATGAGAGGTCATGTGAAAAGATGCACCCAAGTCAACCAACCACACATCATCAAATGCATGGGCTACCAAAGCTATGATGAATGCATCGCCATCTTCTTGAGATCTTTCTGAAGCTGAATCTGAACCTTTCTTCTTCTTCTTTGGCTCTTTGCATTCTTTACAGAAGTGCCTAGGTTTATCACAGTTCCAACATTTTTCCTTGGACTTATTGGAATTCTTTGAGTTCCCATGGATTTGGATCTACCCTTATTGTCAGACTTATTTTCATTTTTCTTCCCTCTTTCTATGGATCTCCCATGAATAGCAAGAGCTTCTTTTTCCAAAACGGAAGCCTTTCTCTGCATCTTCTCTGATAGCAGCGAAGACACCATGTCATCCATTTTGAAAGTAACTAATGTTCTTTTGAGAGCCATCACAAGATGGTCCCATGAATCTAATAAAGAACACAAAAGTGTGTAGCAACGATCCTCCTCCTCTAACTTGACACCAGCTGATGTCAACTGTGCAGCCAGTAGATTAAATGCATTTAAATGATCCGTTAAGGATCCACCTTCCTCCATTTGTAGAGAATACAACTTCTTCATTAGGAACAACTTGTTCACCAAAGATTTGGCCTGATACATGGCCCCAAGTCTTTCCCACAAACTATATGCGGTTTTCTCATCTAGAACATTCAGAAGGACTACATCGATTAAACAGAGTCTTATGAGACCCTTAGCTTTATGGTCTTTGAAATCCCAATCTTCTTGAGCTACAGTTGCTGGTCTTGTAGCATTTGAAGTCACTTCCCATATGTCATGATCTTCTAACATGTCTTACATCTTGAGTTTCCACAACTCAAAATTAGTGCCATTAAATTTCTCCACCTCCATTCTTCCATATGATGAACTCACCATCTCAATCTGCGAACAAGATTCAGGATGCTCTACACAAGACTCCCACTCAACTTGAGATTAGCTCAAAAAACCCTACCCAACAACTAGGATCAAAATTTGATCAAGCTCTGATACCACTTGCAAGGAAACTCAGGTGTGGAAACAGCTTCCTACACTAATCTCTTAAGGAAAGTATGGAGCAAATCCTTTTAAAATCTTTTCACTTATAGATTCGATATCATATAAACAACAATATTGCAGCCAATCATGCATACAGAAAATAGATAGAGAAAGAAACACATAACACAAAGATTTTTCGGTGGGGAAAAACCTTTGGGTAAAACAACCCCACCCCTTCAAAACCTACACAATGTATTATATTCAACACAAGGTTACAATACACTTGCAATGCAAGTTTAACAGCAACAAGTAGAAGACTCTAGCAGCACCTCAGTACCTGATAACTCTCCTCTTCCTCTCTCTTGCATTTACAACATGCAATACTACTTTTATGAACATCTTAAGACCCAAAAAAATGCCCACAAAGGAGTTGGGCATTTTTCATGGCTAAACCACCAAGAACCATGCACAATACCACATATACATGCAATACCAAGAAAAGGGCATCCATCCCTTGAATAGGCAATGACAGCTTGTCATAGAATCCACCAAAAATAGCAGTCACAAGAGAAGTGTAAGGGAATCTGTCATACCAACCTATTTTTGGCATATTCTCTTACACACACCAACCACTCATTCTTGGGTGCCCAAATAGGCCCCATGTCATAAGATGCTCTTACACTTGTCATAGCTCATTCCTTAAATAGCTCTTACGTGTCATAGGAATCCATCATAACCATTTCAGCCATGATCTCCTTCACACACTTCAAGATGCCGACACATGTAAGTGATCAACATGCCAACTAGACATGTACACTCACATTTACATATTATTTGCAAAAATACATTTTACAAAACAAATAATAAGAATAGGAATTATCCAAGGTTGAGACACCTTATTCCTAACAAATACTAACAATACACTTTTTCGCATACTTTCTCTTCGCAACCCTAAAAATGCTTATAACATGCGCTTCACTTTTAGGGCTACTCCCAAAGGTAACCGTATTAGGGTTTTAGCATTCTCTTAGAAAATAGGAACCTCGAACCCCACTATTGGCGTAGAGTGTACAGTACTCAAATGTATCAGTTGCCACATGTCTTCACCTGTCATTGAATCTTCCTAACATAGCTCTTACATGTCATAGGAATCTGTCATAACCGTTTTAGCTATGATCTCCTTATACACAATTCAAGATGTTGACACATCAACATTATTTACAAGAAATACATTTTACAAAACAAATAATAAGAATAGGAATTATCCAAGGTTGAGACACCTTATTCCTAACATGATTCAGATGGAGTGGAAGGTGTTTTGGCCCCTTAGAAGGAAGCTTCATCTCTTTTATCGGCTTCTTTATTTTTACTTGTAGAAGCATATTGCTTTGAATTGTTTCCATGCCTCCTTACAAATGATGCCAAGAGTGTCCTTGCTATTTTCTTCTGCCATAACATAATGTTCACAAAGTGTTAGAATTGTCTCTAGATGAAAAGAAACTGTAGAGGCTTAATTGACATGTGATCTTAGTTAATGTAGAAGATAGATTATCAAATATCATGTGAAATGTTGATACAAAAGTCTTCCTAAAAAAAAAATGTAAACCTCTGCTTGTGAAATCCTCTTGACTTGCTCTTGCAAAGCATCATTTGACAATGTGACCTGTTTGGGATTGCAATAATGAATCATGCACTACAAAATTAATACCAATTTCATACGCACAGTTACCAATTGATTAGATTTTGGCAATTATCAGGGTTGATATTGAAGGACATCAGCTTAGTATTGAGGAAGTGGGTAGATGAAAATGAAAAATAAATTTATAAATTTCTTCCTCCATTTAACTTAGATTTTGATCATGATGAATAGATTTCATATGGCTCTAGCAATGTAAACTCATTAATTTAGGGTGTCTAAGACACTTTTTTGACACAATACCATGTGGAATAAGCTAAACAATTGAAAATGTACATAAATTTTACTTCCAAAAATACATTCACTAGTATAAAAACAAAATAGTAGGAACTTGAAGCTTGTGTAGGTATTCTACCCACAATATGTTACAACCATTATCTAACTTCATTTTCTAGGCATAACCTTCAAAACAATCAAATTTGGTGTTCATTTCAAAACTCAACTGCAAGCCCTCAACAAAGAAAATGCATTACGTATCTTTTTAAACTTCCATGTTGAAAGGCATGATCTACTTCCATTTGGGATTCCATTCCTGGTGATTCTGGAGTTACTACCACTGTTGGAAGCTCTGGAGCTATAATGTATAAGAAATTATTGACAGTCCCAAAAGTGGGAGTCATTATAGGTTTTTGATCATCGTCCCTATAGTCCCCATTGACAATAAACTTGTACTGTAAAATAGGAGTAAACATAATACTATAAGTAGGATGGTTCAAATAAGACACCTATGGAAACCTATTTTAAATATGTTGCATGAGACCAAAACATATTTATATTATAAACAAGAAGAAAACAATTGTGTGCTTCAGATCATGTTTGTATAGCCTACACAAATATACAAGTATCACAACTCATAATTGGATGCATCGAATCAAAATTATTCCTCTCCAGGTCAATCTCATGAACTCTTCTCATGGGCTTCCAAACACTCCATCAGCAATAAGAAGGAATTCCCCCAAACATATTTTACGCATTGACTTGAATGCAACTTAACAAAATATGAATTTAATAATTTATGTTAATTTTGATTACAACTCATTAACAACACACAATCTTATGTGAATTTCCCAATATGTTACAGTTTTAAATTTATCATGATTATTTCACAAGCTTTAATATTTGAAGTGCATTTCCTGGCTTGCGCTTATGAATATTTGTTCTCTGCCAATATTTTTTTGATTGAATAAAATTATTTATATTCATCTGGAAAAAGGATAGCCTGATACCCTTTTACTTCACCTGGTCTCTTCTAGTCTTCCCGATAAATAACATGAATTTTGTTGAAACCATAGTTGGACATTTGCCAATCACACAATATATGATTTTGTTTCAATTTTTTTTTTTCGCATCAGCATGTTGTTTATCAAGCTTAATTCAATATGTAATCACTGTGAAACATTGATACAATACTGATTAACAGTAAACTTTATCACTCGCAGAACTCATAAATATATATATGTTTAAGTTGTGATTATCCTCGTAGACATGTAGGCAAAATTAACAATATCAAATTTCCTAATCAATAAGAGATATCAACAATCACTTGATTAACAAGTAACATAGAGCTTCATAAAACACTGGAGGAGGAATCAATGAGGGTAGCCAAAAGGTGAAGTTCTAAAAATATCCCAGAAAACCTTATTCATCTATGATTTAAACAATAGGCATCTTAAGTCAAGAAAAGAAATAAATAGTAATAAATTTTTAACAAAGGGTTTAACGTATAAATGGCTTCTCATTTCATAATCACATCCATTGAAATCCTTCCCAGTATTTTCTATAAAGCCGGCAAGATCATTAGTATGACCGTAAATGAATGAACAATGGGGCATGAGCATTGCACACATTCCCTAACATGCATATCAGAGAGATTTCAAATTACTAGGGGTGGCTAACTCTGTAAAAGGATTTAACATGCTTCAAAACAATCTAGACCTTTCTTGAGAGTTGAGACAAATCTAGAGTTCAAACATAGGAAAAAATGGTATCTGGTTATTCAACATTCACATGCAACTCTATATTCCTACAAACTGCCAACCATTTGCCAATGGCAGGACCAAGATGTTATTGTTTAGGTTTTGTGGTCACTACAATTTGAAAACTCAAAAGATGTGATGTTAAAAAAAGACATACTCCAGCTACCCTCTGCATGGTGACAAGTCATTCAAATAGTTAAATTCTTCAACAATGTAGGGCCACAGTCCTTCAAACTGAATAATGCAGGAGCATCACATGAACCAATAATTTTTCCATATCTCATGAAGTCTCATTCTTGGATTACTATTGCAGTAGTGACAAGAAGTAAGATTAGTGATCTTTGTCAGTTTTGGAGCTACAAAATATGCAGATTTGTGATCAATTATCAATCATGACTACAAACAAAGGCAGGAAGTTAGCCAAACTATGGGTAGTTTAAACAAGCATCTATACTTATAAGCATATTTTTGAGGTTTAATGGACTCATCTTATGTCTGGGGATATAAAGATAAGGTTTGTTTATGGGCAACGGAGATAGTGAAATGGAAGAAGATGAAAGACCAAGTTGAGAAAGGGGGTCTTCAAACCTATATAATGTAGGTTGAACAAATATCACATGAAGTGGCATTGGCATTATCAGATTTGAAAAGTTCTATCTTCAAGAAAAAGACAATCAGCAAGACTGATACGTAGAAGGGTGAGCCCACAATTGGAAGTAAATCCTTGTTGGAAGAGGAGAAGCATATCAAAGTAGAAGTAAAGAAAACTAATTGAGAGAACATAATGGAACCTCATTGAGTCAACAAAGTAACCTAGAATTAATCATAAGGAAGGAAATAAAGTTTGAGATATAGTTGAACCATTCATTTATGGATCCCTTAATTTTTGTAATTGTTCTTGTGTTTGAATAATGAAATAGATCTTCTGACTTTGTCCGAAAAAAATATCTTTTGAGATGTTGATTCTCTGTAACAAAAACTTGTAATAAACAATTATGTACATTTTGAGCAATGATGATTTGATTTAGACAACTTCTGAGATTACCTGAAACTTATATCAATCTATAATCTTTGTCTCTATGTCCATATTTCATCATTGTTCTTAAGTGGTTATTCAAAAAGATTATATAGCTCTATTATAATAGTTGGTACATGGAAGCTCCTATCACCTAGAGTGTGTCATTACAAAATTTTTTCATTATGAGGGAGTAAAAAATTGTTGCCATCAAGTGGTATCAGAGCCCTAAAGATCTGGGTAGAGAGCACAAAGTGTGTTCATGTATTTTGTTGGGTGATGAAACAAGTTCTCATTGAGGAGAACATGCAGAGAGAAAATAGAAGAGTAGGAAAATGAGTGCAACAAAGAGCACTTGGAAAAGAGAGTAGGAAGATAGGAAAGTGTCTCTGAAGAAGGTGCTAATGGAGATTTTGGGGCTTATTTTATTATTTGCTAACATTATGTTTTCGTATGTGTATGGAGATGTATGGAAGAAGGTCATGAGTGAGACCTTTAGGATGTTGAAAGATGGACCAAGAATAGTACCCAAGAAGAGAATTGGAGATGAGAGGAAATTAGTGGCATCAGTATGCCAGAAAGTGTTTGCAGCAGAGGAACATTGTAGAATACTGAAGAATGAATAGGATTTTTTTTTTTGAAGAGTTCTAGAATAATGATGGAGAAGATGATGAAGAAACCATGGAAATTTTGTGATGCCCTTGAAGTTTTTGCAACAATGTTGAAAGTCAAAGAAACAAAATGTTAGCAGCCATTGGGAGCAGAAGTTAAAGGAAATCTTAATGTTGATGTTGGTGGTGTAAGTAGAAATGAGGATGTTGGTTTTCATCAAGCAAATAGGAAGAAATGTTGGTTTCTCGGAACCTTGTTGGCATTCTAAGTTATATTTAATGAAACAACACAAAACAAAACAGCACACATAAATAAGCTTATCTTCAAATTAGAAAGGATGGTTCTTAAGAACTAAATATTACTCAACCTAAAGTTATGAATATATAACTATGCACACTTTGGAAGATCATCAATGGGATTTCCATAAAAGAGATAATTGAAAATAAAATTGACCTGTCATTTTGAGCTCATAGGTTGAGCAAAAGACCTGAAAGGTTCTTATCTCACACTTAAGTCTTTTAGTATCTAAAATTTGCAACTACTTTGAATCACAAATAACTAGCTGACTGAAAATAGAGACCAATTGATATATATCCACAAGCATTGAATAAAAAAAACTAGTTCTAGAATAAACCATAGTGCAAGATTAAAAAAAATGAACCGTAGAAGTACACACGTTTACTAAGATGAAAGACCACAAACCTCAAAATTTTTCTTCACTACAATCCCCTTATTAAACCCTTACACAACACATAAAACTCGAACAAATGTGCAAATAAATCAATCTCTAGAACATAAGCTCACTTTCAACTTGCATCAAGAATATCTTGTGCTAAAGAAATTTATATTTAGGTTAAAATGAATATGATTTTAGATCAAAGTGATAATTAAATATCAAAAAATAAGTCTTACAAAGAAAGGCTATCCAAAAGCTTCAAGAAAAGTGGACAGTAACTTAGAAGAAAATTTATCATAGAGGAGTGAAAAAATAAAACAATCTAAATGCAGGTGGCTCCTCAATGGCCCAACAATAGGAATTGACCAAAAATTCCACTAGAGACAATTAAAGACAGTAATTAGAATTTTAAACAAATATAGTTACTCACCAAGTACTCCAAGTCCTCCATGGTCCTTCATGCACTCCAATGCCCACTCTCTAGAAAGGGTCTCAAAGAACTTGACTAGGGCCTGAAAAGTTCTGGAATATTTATTTATAAAACTATATTTATTTATTTATGTACAATATTTATTTATAAAACTATATGGTAAATGAGGAAGGGAAACAACAAGAAGCAAATGACCTATTGAACCAAAAAGTAGACATATTATTTCAATTCAGTTATTTCACATGTAGTAATCTTATTAATTTTTACTGTTATTATGCAATTATGGATAATGCCTAGAAGCTATGTAACCAGCTACAAAATCATTATGTTGTCTCATATCAGTAACTTGTTCTCGTACGATCTCTCATGCAGTATAAGAATTATGCCAATATAAAAGACTAAAGAATCATTAAATTAGCAGCTATGCCTTCACCTCGGTTAGCATAGAGGATTGCAGATGTGGGATTGCACATAATGGCTTCTATAAGATGGTTTATAACCTCTTCCAAATCACTTGAGAAACTCTGAGATTAGAACAAATACAAAAGGCAATCTATGTGATACCCTTCCAGAAATAATATATGACAACCACTCTAGGGATTCTATTAGCAAAGATTTTATACCATTTGAAATTGCCTCCATTGCTTTGCCCTTGGCTACTTGGGCAAAATCTTGTTGCTCTTCAGTTAGTTCAATAGAGGGATCTCCTATCTGTCAGTAACTACATATGTTAATTAAGGAGTTGATGTTAACAACATCAATCATGTAGAAGCTCCAAAAGAAATACTAACTTGACCTCAGATGTATTATGACATACATATTTTATTTTTCAATAGAAAATATTATAAATCCAAGCCTTACCTTCTATGGGGGGTCATTGTCCGGTTCAAAAACTCCTTCATTGTCAAGTTCAATGTCTAATTCAACAATCTCATCATCACTGACATTTTCTTTTGGCACTTTTGGTGCAGCACTTGGCAAGTGGTGAAAGTGGAAGTTTTCTATGTAGCCTCTGCAGCAGAAAGGGATGTGGTAGACTATTTCTTGTATTTCAAAGAAAGTATTGCAGAATAATGGCTAGAAGTATAACTAGAAGTAGACTTCTGATCATCAACAAAACCTACCTAAATTGAATCAACATATCCAACCTATCTAGTCTATAAAGACCATAATCTATGTTTTTTAAGGTACCTTAAAATCCTTTTAGTAGCACTCCAATATGTTTTCTTAGTTTTTTTACTATAACCAAAACATCAAACTCATTACACATGTAATAACTTATATTTGGTCAGTATAGTAGCCAAATAAATCAATCAACTGATTGGTTGTCTATGGAGTGGGTTTCTTTAAAGTAGACTCGTTTGAAGTGGACACCTCAAGTCCAACCTCAATAAGGTTGCTATCTTTTATACAAATTTCTTGGGGAATATCTTAAGAATATTTTTGTTGAGACATAAATATATACCATTTGCACATGGAGGCTTCTAGACTAAAAAATGATGCATCCACCTAAATCAATCTTTTTAAAAACTAAAATAAGATATGTTCTAGATTTATCAAGTAAAGATTTTTTTTTACAATATAGATAAGATTATCCACATATAGAACTTGGATAAGACTATCCTTAGCTAAGTACTTGTGATGCTAGAGCATTTGGGATCACAAGCAATCTTGCATCACCAAAAAAATTATTTTGTTTCTATGTTTGATTTTTTCATTTTTGGTGTAGGTTGGATCTTCAAGAGCACATTTTGAAGTGTTGAAGGATAAAACATTTTTTTTATCAATGCCCAACTTTCATTTCAAAAATTAGAGGCTGTGATTTTGAAAATATTACATTGCACAATTTCAAGGTTTCAAGGGTTGAAGGGATTCTTTGGCATATTATAAACTCATAATGAATTAATTTGCTAAATTTGGATGCCAAGGGAAGTGTTCACAAGGCGAATGACGTTTGGCACTCCAATCATGTATCTTTCATCTCAGCTACATAAAATGGAGGTAAAGACTAGTGATTTTTAAGAAAATAATTAGAGACTTTATTTTGTAAATGAGTACAACTTGGTTTATGTTTATCTTCATTTTTCCAAAGTCGTTAACAATAAAAATTTATTGGATGTAGTTTAGCAAACTTGGGTGCCACATTTGAAAGGATTGGCCCCACAAGGGTTCTAATCATAAAAAATCTAGCCTTCAATGGAATTAGAAGCTACAATCAACAACAGCAAGGTTGGAGAAAGTTGCATGTTTTTATCTAGGGAATTGCACAAGGAAGAGCGTAGATAATTAGCTTGCCAATAGGAGAAAGATAGAATAAGAGAAATAAGGATCTGCAAGTTTTTTTTTGTTGTTCAAGGCAGCCACAAGAGCTATAGGATGAAGAAAAATATTAGAATTCAATTGAGGAGTGAAGCCACAAAGGTGTGAAGGCTTGAGAAACATTGAAAATATTTTAATTTGTTTCATGTTGAAATCCTTGATAAATGTTATTATTCTGTATAAATTCTATTGTTTGAATGCATAGATAAAGGTTGACATAAAGATAAGTTTCATATTATGTTTCCATATAGTGTTTTGGATGGGATATTAAGGCTGCAAGGTCAAGTAGTTTAATAAGATCTATTGATGTTGACTGCATCAGCTTGATATATAGAGTACTATTATTAAGTATTGACAAAATTTGTTTGTTGCAGGTAGGAAGGAATTAATTCTAGATTACCATGCTTTTGATGCCTACTTAAAACCATTTAAGACTTGCTTCAACCTGTAAACAAAATGTTCTTTGGAAGGTATCTCAAAACCTTGAAGTTGAGTGGCATAAACCTCTTCATTACTATACTTATAAAACCACAGTAAAATACTTTCAAACATCTATTTGATAAATAGTTCAATCATGATGAACACTTAAAGACACAAGTAGTCTAATTGTATCTGTCTGTGATATTAGAGAAAATGTTTCATTATAATCAATGCCTCCTTTTGAGTGTACCCTTTTGCTATCAATTTACTAGCTTTTTGTGTGTCAAGGTTAATAAAATACCAATATGGGCTAATAATACCTATGGAATATTTGTCCATGGATTTTTCTGATTTTCCAGGCCCTTTTGTTCACAAAAAGCTGCAAACTGAGACAATGGACAGCATTCTGCTAATTTAGAGACAAAACTAGTGCTTCCCTAATAAAAAAAGTGTTTATAGAGAAAGAAGAAGAGAACATACCCAAGATCTAGTGTTGCTCTTGATAATGGTGATGTTAACTTCAAAGGTCATCCCTAAAGAAGAGGTGACTCTAATGACATGGTATAATATACTAAAAGATTTTATCGACAGGCACCATACATAAATGGTGGTTTCAAAGCCCCAAAAGTGAAACAAATGCATTTCGAATAGATGATCTTGGTGGTCATAAACTACAGGGTGGTTGATTCTTACCTTCTTTCTCCTCTCTTGTATCTATTGAAATCCAATAGAATAATAACAAAACCCAATAATTTGAAAGCCTAATATAATCTCTAGCCTAAAGCAATATAGGAAGATTTCTCAAACCCCCCACAAAATACAACACAAATTAACATGATCAAACCACATGGGCACAAATAAACTAGCTCTAGATAAAACAGCTCCTCTTCTTAACTGATAACTCTTTGTGTGTGATATCTTCTTACCCACTACCAATGAACATGACATTGTAAGAAGACTCTGAACAAAGATAATATTTCATGAATATCACCATGTGTTTCTACACATTTTTCCAATTGATGATGTAATAATGCATGCAATACTTCACCATATAACACCAATCTTGCCTTACGTGCTATAAAATCTTAAGATTTTCAATCTCTGTGCATTATCCCTCAAAAAGGTTTCTCTTCAATTGTATGAAATTTGATAATATGCAATTTCAGATAGAGCTATTGTTGTTTTTTTCTTATACTTTTGACAGACCCATAAGGGCAAATAGGATAGTGCAAAGAGAGCTACTGGATTATAACATGTAATTTGCCAAAAAGCATAAGCCTACTAAATCCATTTCATTTCTAAGTTTCCACATATCAATATTATCTCTTGTATCAAAATTTATATGGACCATAACTATTTAATTACTTTAAAATTTGGATGTTGTTTGTGAAAAGAGGATTCATTATAATACATAATGTTGGTGTGATTTTTCACAGTATAGAAAAGTCCTGATATTTGGGTGAAAAATCATTTAAGTCCTTGAATTAAGCAGATTAGGGTCTCCTTCCAAGTATTTTTGAAATTTTTTTAGATTACCCTAATTGTGCCCTGTTTCATGTGTTGTGTTATCATTTTAAATTCTCAGGGTTTGTCTCTCAGTTCACCCATAAATTAAAAAAACCTAAGTGTGTGAGAAAGCCCTTATACCTTCATTCTGGATTGCTCTGATTGAAAAATTTTCAAAAGTATTATTTCAAAAACTGTTTTGGCGGGCTTGTTCACCCTAGGGTTTTATTTACGTTAGAATACCTTTTATTCTTTGTGACGAACCTTAGAGTTTTTTTAATTGCAATATTTTATCTTAAAAGGTGCCAGGTTGAAATACTTTTCTGAGCACCGTTGATCTTGTTCAAATCAACGATGCCCACATTCTCGGATTATGAAGTTGCAAATGTTTTAAATAATTTGGGCAAGTGGGCGTAGGACACATGGAAATGGTGACATCATGGGCCTGCTCTTTTTAAAGAGGTAATAATAGCATGTCCTCTATGGCAGTTCTCAGTTGACATGGAATGCAGAGGAAGCATTTTATTGGTCCATTTTAAAGAATAAGTGCACAATCATTGCTATATTCTAATCACTGCCGATCAAGGCAAGATCGACGGATTGTGCTTTCTTGCATTATCAAGTTGCTCAGTGTTTAAATAATGCGGGCAAGTGAGCATGGTGGGACTAGGACCAGACCTTAGGGAATATGTTGAGTCATGCCACGCTAGAGAGTATTAAGTGAAATGAAGCGCATTCATTGGTGATAGGTGACAGGTGTGCCAGGTTGGGAGCAATGATGTCATGGGCACTATGTCACTATCAGGAAATTTGTAAGTTTTGTCGTTTGCAATATGGCACTTTCATAGGAAATATAACGCGGCAATTTTTTTTGAAGTTTTTCGGCAACTATGAGATTCCCAAGTGGCACGGTGGACGTGCAGTTTTACTGCTTTATCAAAAGCATTGATGAGGGTCATCATGACCTCACTTGCCTTTATCTTGTGGGCCCCAAAATCTTGAGAAGTCACCGAAAGGCACTCTTTCGCTATCAATAAATCTATGTAACTCGTCGTTAGCGACATAACACCTTGCCAAAAAAATTTGAAATCTGGTGAAGTGTGTGGGAAAATAGATGGGTCCCACTTAACGTGTCCTTAGCCAATTAGAAAAAGGACAAGTGGCAGCCAAAATACTGACAAAGGGTGATGTGGCACTCTGGAGTAGGTGATGATGTGGCCAGATTGCAGACAAAATGAGGAGATTGCTACATGTGGAAGATCTGATGGTAGGCGCTATGTCACCAATGGAAGTTGCTCATAAGTTAACCGTAGCAACATAGCGCCCAGCTGGGAAATAAAATCCGATGGGACCCAAGCAGCGTGGTAATATAACTGAGATTATAATATGATTTTATTTGTTCTAGTAGTGCAAGGTTTTCTCACGTCATCAACAATTAGACCCACGCCCTATTCACAAGATATATGAGAGATTATGATCGTCAGATTAATCTTAAATCAATGATAGGCGCTATGTTGCTATGGAGAATTACTCAAAAGTTATGATTAGTGACATAGAGACAAAGGGCCGACCATGATTTTTTGAAGTAATGCATCAAATGCCAGCCGCATGATCAAATCAGAATCAATGAAAGGCGCTATCTCGCTATGGCAAGGTGCTCACTCTTTATGTATAGCAAGATAATGCCTAAGTGACACGTGTCCTCAAAGTTTAGTAGGGTCCATTTTGAAGAGCCAATAAGGAAGGAAAGATACACATGCTAGGTTTTCATTGGTTTGACGACCAACTTGTCAAATGGAGCGTGATTAATTTTTGCTTTATGTCCCAAGATCATAGGATTTTTCGAAAATCTATGGTGTGAATTTGAATGAAGAAGGTGATGCCACCCTATGCATTAACGAGAAGTGGAAGCTTCGTTTGTAAGAAAAAATAGAATATATCATAGAAGGTGTTCTTAATCCCACCTTATGCGAACAAAGATCTTGAGCTTTTTTGAGTAGAAGGAGAATATAAGAAAGAGTTGGACAAAGTTTTGTGAAAGAATAAATAAAGTGGTTAATCAAACAGGCTATTTGTTATGGGAAACAACAAATGAGGAGTTGGTGAAAGTATAGTTGTTTTACAAAACTGTTAGAAAAGATTTTGTTGATATTAAAGCAACTACAACTTCTTTAATAACTATGCAAAGAGAAGGCGTGAGTTTTGATTGGCCATATGATGTTGTTTTTAATGAGTGGAAGGATCAATTTGTGTCAGAAGAGTAGGCACAACAGGGTGACAAGGCAGATGATGATGTTGAGGTAATTGCCACCCCTACAGGTGATGATGAAAACAAGGAGGATCCTTAGGACAAAGAATAGCAACAGGCGACTAAAGGTGACTCATCACTTTCTAACTTAGTGGCAACTTACTCTAAGGATGAAGAGTAAAAAGAAATAAGATCATAAACTCTTGTTTCAACAATTGAAAATATAACAGAAAAGGACCCATAAAAAAAAAAATTGATGTCTTTGTCTTTCTGTTATCTGCAGTTTTATCCTTTTATGATAGGTGAATGTAAGTCTCTTTTGAAGGACACGTATCAATCACAATTGCCCTTTGCTTGTTGCAACTCATGCCTGTATAAATGAGTTTTCAAGGCATTGTGAGGGTTTGAAACTTGTGCAAATTTTGTCTTTCAAGAAAAGTACATTATAGTCGGTCCAATAGTATGCAGAAGGTTTTGAGTTTTCTTCCATTGTACTTTCTGATAAGCAAATTAAAATGACAGAAATGGCAATCTATTCTGGGCATTCAATTGGTTTTCTATTGGTTATTGTATTAGTCATATGAAAAGGATAATACAAAGGGATATTTACACTATATCTATGTCATCAATTTCTGTCTCCAGTTTATGGCTTTGTTTACTTTGAAGTCATAAATGATATAGCAGCTAGTGCTTGGCAACTAGAAATTATGGGACAAGTTGAAAAACAACAAGTAAACAAGTTAAGAACTATGCTACTCAAGAAGTTGATAATAACAGAGTAAAAATTGTGGAACCTGTTATAGGTTCTAAAGACAAAGGAAAACAGAAGGAGATTGGCATTAAGATCCATGAACCTGTGAAGACAACTCAGATCCATGATTCTATTTCACCTTCTAACATTGAATTAGAGAAGAGAAGAAAGGAAAGGGATGCTTTAGCTAAGAAATTGGAGATTGTAGAGAGTAAAGCTGCCATAGCTAAAATGAATAATAAGATCAAATTCTTGGAAATTGCTAAGAAGCAATCTGCAACTTTGCCTAAAAATGGTGATGGATCTAATGATGCAGATCAGAATATTGTTAAGGTACTCATTTCTTCTTTACCCTCTATTTCACAAATGGTAGATCTAAATAAGCCATTAGGTGATGCTAGCACTAGTATTACCATGGGTAATGTTAATAGAAATGTTCCCAATCAGCCTAAGATTGATTTGCCAAGAAGGCTTGTTCAATTAGAAGGTTATAGGAAAATCCATTTTGAAGGAATCCTTGGTTTTCCTAACCCCATCCCTCAAGAAATTAGAAAAAGGTTACCTAAGTTTTCTGAAAACAATGTTATCACCTGTGAAGAGCATTTAAGAATTTTCTTAGATATGATGAGTGACTATGAGGTAGAAGCTGAAGATGTCATCATGAAATTGTTTGTTCAGTCATTGACTGAAGATGCTAGGGAATGGTTCAAAAGACTTCCAGAAATGTCTATTATGGATTGGAAGGATATTGAATATTGCTTCAAAGAGCAATATGGTGACAAGAAAAATTCGAGTTACATTTTGAGTGAATTTGATAATATCAAGAGATTGCCTAATGAGTCTATCATTGAATTCAACACCAGATTTCAAAAAAGAATGTACAAGCTGATGCAAGCTATGTGCATTAATGACAAGGTATGTCTAATTACTTATCTAAATGCATATGATGGTAAGATGGTATATCAACTTAGGGACAAAGAACCTAGAACCTTAAGGGATATAAATGTAGAGAATAACTTAAGGATCTCAAGAAGGTTAGAAAGTAAAAGGGATGACCCTAGGTTGTTTGGAAATAAAGGAAACAAGAAAGAGGATAACAAGGGTGTAGGTGGGAAGAAGCAAGAGCCTAGTGAGATAGCTCAGGTTTTAAATGCTATAAAGAGTATAAATATTCCTCAAGATAAAGGTGATAGGAATCCCACTGAAAATAGGGCCCCTTATCAATCTAAGTTTGATAGAAAAAATAGGTTGCAAAATTTCCCTTACAATACCACTTGGAAGAATGGTCAACCTACTATTCCTCCTAAGAATAACAATAACAAGGTGACCCCAGATCCTCTAGCTAAAAACTCTATAAACTTAGTGGATGATCTTGAATTTACTATTGAACCTACATGGTAGTCTGTTTGTCAGTTACCTCATGCCCCTGAGTATTGTGCAGTGGCTTTATCATTTTCCAAAAATCAGAATGTAGTGGAAGAATGTCATGAACATAGAGAAAACCAAGATGATGTAGGTTGTAATATGTTTGATTCATCTTTAGAATACTCTGATTGTGAAGATTATGATAGAGATGTAAATGAACAAAGGAAATTTTAGAGTAAAATGCAACAACAAGTATTCTCTGATGAGAGTGATATTGAAGATAATGTTTGTAACATGGTGAGTACTAAAGAGGAGGTAACACTGAGAAAACCTTCCAAAGAAGAAATTGACCAAATTACTACTAATATAATAGCTCAAGTTCAAACTAGGAGCATGGCTCAGAAAGATCAAAATAATAAGGTAGCCAGTATCTTCATAAAAGGAGCTGATCTTAAGAAGGGAGAAATTGTTAAACCTAAAGAGTCCCCTGTTGTGAAGGTTAAATTTTCAAATAAAAAATGGGAACCAAGGAAAGGGGACAATACAGAGAATGCAAAGTTCTAAGATAATACCTCTAAGAAAAGGGGTGGAAAGATGTCACAGAATATCACTGATCAAGACAAGACTTATCATAATCCATTGAGTACTCTGGGTAAGCATGATGAGAAAGGAACTGTGAATAATGATAACATTTCTAATTTTGCTATAGATATGTTTGTTGTTTTGTCTTAGATAAATATTAAGGTTCCTCTGTTTGAGTTGCTAAGAATCCCAGAGCACCGAGAGAAATCCATAGGATGGTTGGGGAGCACTAAGGTAAAGGCAAGCCAACAATGCAATTAAAATCATGTTCCTAAGAGCAGAAAAAGAAAAAGATAAAGGAACAAGACACTGAAGTGGTTATGTCTCAGATTCCCCACATGTTTTTAGATAACTCTATCAATGAATGCATGGGAAATTTTGAGCCATTTTTCTTAAGCATCTTAGTGAATGGTAAGACATTAAAAAATTGTATGATTGATTCTGGTGCTTCTAGCACTATCATGCCTTATGAGATAATGAAAGAATTGGGTCCAAAAGTTGACACTACTTAAGGAAGGTGTTGTGCCATGGATAAAAGGGATGTTACGGTCATAGGCACTATTAGTGCTCTGCCTTATAGATTGACAGCCTGTCCAGACAAAGAACTCACCATGAGTGCATTGGTTCTTGACATACCACCTCAATATGGCATGTTATTGTCTAGAAAATGGAGTGTTGACATGGGAGGAAGTTTACAATGTGATTTGTCATTTGCTACTTTTAACATTGATGGAAATTTTGTAAAGATCAACAGAGAACCAAAAAGCATATATATGATAGTGGAGGAAGTTGAGGATGATATGAAAAATTTTGTGGACACAGATGTCAATGCATTCAGAGCTGAGGTCCTAACCCTTAAGAGAAGCAAGCAAAGATCTCAGATAGAGGTGGAAGTTGGTACAAAGATAGATAAAGGTGACTTATGGGCCATGTTCTTTGACAGTGCTTATTGCAAAGATGGAGCAGGTGCAGGTATTTTATTAATCTCTCCTGCTGGGATAACCTACAAAATTTCTTTCACATTGAATTTCTGTTATACTAATAACATAGCAGAATATGAGGCTTTGTTGTTAGGACTTAGACTAGCTCATAAGCATGGGATAAAGTGTTTACATGTGATAGGGGATTCTGAGTTAGTTGTATCTCAGGTGAGAAATATTTATGTGTCAAAGAATAAAAGGCTAAAATAGTATAGAAATGTAGTATGGGATATGATTGAGTGCTTTGATTCATTTGGGATCATTTGGAAGGATAGATCTAACAATAAGATGGCTGATCTACTGGAAAACATAGCAATAAAATCGAATGATGTTACATTTGCTGATATATCTAAAATTGAAAATCAGGTTAGACCCTCTGTGCCTGACAATGTCCAAAATTGGTAAGTATTTGAGGATGATAAAGATATTATATGGTTTCTAAATTATGAGTATATGTTATCAGGGCAAGAAGTTGATTGTGCAACATATGTAGAAAACATAGATGGGAAGGATATTGTTTTTAGACAAGAAGTTGTACAATTGAAAACTAACAAGATACCAAAAGGTTTAGTTGCCTTGGAAACTATTTTTGACAATCATGATAGATCTCAAGTGGATACTGGTGAATATAATGCTAAGGATTTGGAGGAGATAAATTTCTGAACTAAAGAAACCCCTAAGAAGGTGTAAATTGGTAAAAGGTTGTCTCCTAAGATAAGACAGGGTTTGATAGATCTGCTAAGGAAATATAGGCATGTATTTGCATGGTCATATGATGATTTAAAGGCCTATAGGGAAGACTTATTTTAGCATGAAATCCTTTTGAAACCAGATGCTAAGCCTTTCAGACAAAAGCAAAGACCAATAAATCCAACCTCAACTCCCAAGATGCAGGAAGAACTGATAAAGTTAAGAGATGTTGGTATCATTAAGCCTATCAGACATTCTTCCTGGGTATCCAACCTAGTACCAGTAAGAAAGAAAAATGTAGATATAAGGTTATATGTTGATTTTAGGAATCTCAATATATCTTCATTAAAAGATAATTATGGTTTGCCAAATATGGAAGCAATTTTGCAAAGAGTCATTGGTTTAGAATTGATGTCCATGATGGATGGTTTTTTAGGATACAATAAAGTGGTTGTCAAAGAATCAAAATAGTTTAAGACTACCTTCACCACTCCATGGGGTACATATGTCTATGTCAGGATGCCTTTTGGGCTTACTAATGCTGGACCTACTTTCCAAAGAGCTGTGGATGTGGCTTTTGCTGATATCATTGACAAATTTCTGGTTGTGGATCAGGATGACCCTACTACCTACTCCAAGAATGAAAATGATCATTGCATGCACTTAGAGAAGGTATTTATCAAAGCCCTTAAATATGGAATATCTTTAAATCCAAGGAAATGTAACTTTGGTGTCACAGAAGGAAAATTCTTAGGACACCTAGTTGGCAAGCATGGAGTGAGGATTGACCCTGAAAGGGTAGAAGCAATAGATAAAATTCAAAAACCCAAGAGTGTTAAAGGTATCGTGCCATTCTTTGGACAGATAAATTTTCTTAGGAGATTTGTGACAAATTTTGTAGAAGTTAGTAGGCCTATTTCTAGAATGCTAAAAAAGAGATCTAAGATAAAATGGGAAGGTGAACCTAATGTTGCATTTCAAAGAATTAAGCAAGCCATTAAATATGCCCCTATTCTCAGAGCTCCTGATTATGACAAACCAATGCACATATTTTCTTTTGCCTCATTTCACACTATGGCTGCAGTACTATTACAGAAAAATGAAGAGGGTAATGAACAACCCATTGCATTCTTTAGCAAATCATTGCAAGTAGCTGAGTTAAAGTATGATATTAATGAAAAATAGGCATATGCATTGGTCAAAGGAGTTAAGGCCTTCAGATGTAATTTAATGGGTGCTACAGTTATTCCTTTTGTCCCCACTACTGCTGTGAAAGACATTTTCTCACAGCAACAAGTATCTGGCAGGAGGTGTAGATGGATAAATAGAATACAAGAATTCAACATTGATATCCAGATTACTAAATTGGTTAGAGGTAAAGGTTTAGCCAAGTTCATGGCAAATTCAAATCTAGAGGCAAATCAAATTAACCAATTGGACGATAATTGCATAGAAGACCTTTGTGATATGGACATATTTGACTGGTAAAAAGATGTAATCTATTATTTGCAAACAATAAAGTCCCCACCAGAGTTAACTGATAATCAAAGGAGATCCCTTAAGTTGCATGCTATAAAATATGTTATAGTACAAGGAAAGTTATGGTAGAGGAACATGGAAGGAGTACTTTTGAAGTGTGTAGACAAAATTGAGGCTGTAAGGATTTTGA
Organism: Cupressus sempervirens; assembly: GCA_028749045.1. Taxonomy (NCBI): domain Eukaryota; kingdom Viridiplantae; phylum Streptophyta; class Pinopsida; order Cupressales; family Cupressaceae; genus Cupressus; species Cupressus sempervirens. The sequence continues at coordinate 598,006,988 of CM053788.1, read as the reverse complement.
AGGATATGCATGAAGGTGTGTGTGGTGGTCATTACATGGCTAAAACCACAGCCCACAAAGTCCTTAGATCTAGTTTTTGGTGGCCAACACTTTTCAAAGATGCTCATGAATTTGTTAAGACATGTGATCCTTGCCAAAGATTTAGTGGAAAGTTGAAATTTTCTAGGAATTTTCCATTAAGACCTGTAGAAGTACAGGCACCATTTCAGCAGTGGGGGATTGATTTCATAGGTGAAATTTTGAACAAATCCAGTGGTGGACATTCCTGGATTCTGGTGGCAACTGATTATTTCAACAAATGGGTTGAAGCAATCCCTACCAAGAATGCTACAAGTAAAGTGGTGATCAATTTCATTTTGAATAACATTATAACTAGATTTGGTTTCCCATAGAAGATAATTACTGATAATGCTATGTGTTTCAGATCTAATGAATACAAAGAGTTTTGCAGAACATATGGCATTACAGAATATACATCCTCACCTTATCATCCTCAAGGGAATGGTCAAGTAGAATCGAGAAATAAGAGCATATTAAAGATTATCAAAAGAATTCTAGGGGAAAACAAGAAGGTGTGGGATTCAAAATTGTCACTAGCCCTGTGGGCTGACAAGGTTAATGTTAAAAAGGCCATTGGTTGTGCCCAATTTGACTTGGTTTATGGTATTCAGGCTAGACTTCCCCAAAATAATCTAAGGGAGATGTATAAATTCATTCAGTTATATGAAGATGATATCATTGATGAAATGCAACTCAGACTAGATGACATCAAACAGTTAGAGGAAGCAAGAAGAGATTCCTCTGTTCAGAATGCTAAGCTCCAATCATAGATGAAGCACTTATATGATAAGAGAGATTTTGAAAGAAAGTTTGAAATAGGAGATGTGGTACTGATGTGGAATGCTAGGATGGAAGATAAGGGAAAACATGGAAAATTTGACCCAATCTGGCTTGGTCCATATAACATCTGTGATAAGAATGGAGAGGATTCATATTTTTTGAGGGAATTAATTGGAAGTGTTCTTGAATTTTCAGTTCATGGACAATTCTTGAAGAGGTACTTTTCTTAAAAGTATCTATTTTCCATGAATAGAAGTCTTAGGTTCCCTTGTACATTCTGTATTTTTGTAAATTCTTGTGAGCTTCCTTGTACAGTTTGGTTTCCTATTCTCGTGTGTTCTTTTGTGCCCTCTAAAGAAGTTGTCATGTTTGCACCAAGTATGTGATCTACTCTTACATAGATTCTGAATTCTTGCATAGACTCAAGTAGTCTATCATCCCCAAATAGAGCCATTGTTGGTGTGATTTTTCACAGTATAGAAAAGTCCTGATATTTGGGTGAAAAATCATAAGTCCTTGAATTAAGCAGATTAGGGTCTCCTTCCAAGTAATTCTTAAAATTCTTTAGATTACCCTAACTGTGCCCTATTTCATGTGTTGTGTTATCCTTTTAAATTCTCAAGGTTTGTCTCTCAGTTCACCCATAAAAAATAAAAAAAACCTAAGTGTGTGAGAAAGCCCTTATACCTTTGTTCCGCATTGATCTGGTTTTAAAATTTTCAAAAGTATTATTTAAAAAACTATTTTGGTGGGCTTGTTCATCCTAGGGTTTTATTTACGTCAGAATACCTTTTATTCTTTGTGACAAACCTTAGAGTTGTTTTAATTGCAATATTTTATCTTAAAAGGCACCAGGTTGAAATACTTTTCTGAGCATCGTTGATCTTGTTCAAATCAACGATGCTCACATTCTCAGATTATGAAGTTTCAAGTGTTTTAAATAATGCGGGCAAGCGGGCATAGGACACGTGGAAATGGTGACATCATGGGCCCGCTCTTTTTAAAGAGGTAATAATAGCATGTCCTCTATGGCGGTTTTCAGTTGACACAGAATGCAGAGGAAGCATTTTATTCGTCCATTTAAAAGAATAAATGCACAGTCATTGCTATATTCTAATCACAGTCGATCAAGCCAAGATCAACGGATTGTGCTTTCCTGCATTATCAATTTGTTCGGTGTTTAAATAATGCGGGCAAGCGAGCATGGTGGGAATAGGACTAGACCTTAGGGAATACATTGAGTCATGCCACGCTGGAGAGTATTAAGTGAAATGGAGCACGTTCATTGGTGATAGGTGACAAGTGTACCAAGTTGGGAGCAATGATTTCATGGGCGCTATGTCGCTATTGAGAAATTTGTAAGTTTTTCCATTAGTGATATGGCACCTTTATAGGAAATATAAGCGGCAATCTTTTTTGAGGTTTTCTAGCAACTATGAGATTCCCAAGTGGCACGGTGGACATGCGGTTTTACTACTTTGTCAAAAGCATTGATGAGGGTCATCATGACCCCGCTTGCCTTTATCTTGCTGGCCCCAAAATCTTGAGAAGTCACCGGAAGGCGCTATGTCGCTATAGATAAATCTATGTAACTCGCCGTTAGTGACATAGCACCTTGCCGAAAAACTTTGAAATTCAATGAAGTGTGTGGAAAGATAGGTGGGTCCCGCTTAACGTGTCCTCAACCAATTAGAAAAAGGACAAGTGGTAGGCAAACTAGTGACAAAGGGTGACGTGGTGCTCTGGAGTAGGTGATGATGTGGCGAGATTGCAGATAGAACGAGGAGATTGTGACATGTGAAAGATCCTGTGGTAGGCACTATGTCGCCAATGGAAGTTGCTCAGAAGTTAACCATAGCAACATAATGCCCAGCTAGGAAATAAAATCTAGTGGGACCCAAGCAGCGTAGTAATATAAATGAGATTATAATATGATTTTATTTGTGCCAGCAGTGCAAGGTTTTCTCATGTCGTCAACAATTGGACCCATGCCCTATTCACAAGATATATGAGAGATTATGATCATCAGATTAATCTTAAATCAATGATAGGCACTATGTCGCTGTGGAGAGTAGCTCAAAAGTTATGATTAGCGACATGGAAACAAAGCGTCCACCATGCTTTTCTAAAGTAATGCATCAAATGTCAGTCGCATGATCAAATTAGGATCAATGATGGGCACTATCTCGCTATGGCAAGGTGCTCACTCTTTATGTATAGCGAGATAGTGCCTAAATGACATGTGTCCTCAGAGTTCAGTAGGGTCCATTTTGAAGCACCAATAAGGAAGGAAAGATACACATGGCAGGTTTTCATTGGTTTGACTTCCAACTTGTCAAATATAGCGTGAGTCATTTTTGCTTATGTCCCAAGATCGTAGGATTTTTCAAAATTCTACGGTGTGAATTTAAATGAAGAAGGTGATGCCACCCTGTGCATTAATGAGAATTGAAAGCTTCATTTGTAAGAAAAAATAAAATATATCATAGGTCTTCTTAATCCCACCTTATGCGAACAAAGATCTTGAGCTTTTCTGAGCAGAATGAGAATGTAAGAAAGAGTGTGACGAGGTTTTTGTGAAAGAATAAATAAAGTTGCTAAGTGTTCCATTTATTCTTCACCCCTGTGAGCATCACCTAGATCCAATGAGTGCTAAGTGTTCCATTTATTCTCATGAGAGATGGATTCATGTTGAATCACTACTCATGAAACATGGGTCATCGAGTTTGACTCAAAATCACACAGTTAAATCCTGATATTCACATCATAATAAATAAAGTAGTTAATGAAATAGGCTATTTGTTATGGGCAACAAAAAATGAGGAGTTGGTTAAAGTACAATTGTTTTCAAAAATTGTTAGAAAAGATTTTGTTGATATTAAAGCAACTACAACTTCTTTAATAATTGTGCAAAGAGAAGTCATAAGTTTTGATTGGCCAGATGATGTTGTTTTTAATGAGTGGAAGGATCAATTTGTGTCAAAAGAGCAGCCACAACAGGGTGACGAGGCAGATGATGATGTTGAGGTAATTGCCACCCCTGCAGGTGATGATGAAAACAAGGAGGATCCTTAGGACAAAGAATAGCAACAGGCGACTAAAGGTGACTCATCACTTTCTAACTTAGTGGCAACTTACTCTAAGGATGAAGAGTAAAAAGAAATCAGATCATAAACTCTTGTTTCAACAATTGAAAATATAACAGAAAAGGATCCATAAAAAAAAATTTTGATGTCTTTGTCTTTCTGTTATCTACAGTTTTATCCTTTTATGATAGGTGAATGTAAGTCTCTTTTGAAGGACACGTATCAATCACAATTGCCCTTTTCTTGTTGCAACTCATGCCTATATAAATGAGTTTTCAAGGCATTGTGAGGGTTCGAAACTTGTGCAAATTTTGTCTTTCAAGAAAAGTACATTATAGTCGGTCCAATAGTATGCAGAAGGTTTTGAGTTTTCTTCCATTGTACTTTCTGATAAGAAAATTGAAATGACAAAAATGGCAATCTATTCTGGGCATTCAATTGGTTTTCTATTGGTTATTGTATTAGTCATATGAAAAGGATAATACAAAGGGGTATTTACACTATATCTGTGTCATCAATTTCTGTCTCCAGTTTATAGGTTTGTTTACTTTGAAGTCATTTAAATAAGGTTTGTTTGGCTGAATGCAGTCTGGATGGGTTGTATGCTAGTTGTATTGTTTCTTTTAATTCAAGAAATTATATAAATGCTTTAGTAAATCAGTAGGTTTTATGAGTTCATAAAAGGGACATTGCATAAGAACAGAGATAGGTGATTACAGTTGATTAATTCTTATACAAGTTATTTGAATTAGATCTCCCACCAATAGTCAATTTCTTGCCCAATGGATAAGGCACTGGTCCTATAAATCAAAAGTAAACAAGGATGAATTTTGCTATTGCATATCAAATCATCTTATAAAATTAAAATTATTTTCAATCCTCTTCAAGAATTATAAATGCTGGTCTCAACTCATTTATATCTAATTCCTGAGTCTTAGGTTGTTGTTATTTCCAAGAATATTTTTAAATTTTAGGAGAATTATGACCAAATCTGCTGATAAGGGATGTGTATAAGTTTGAGAGCATTAAAGAATTGAAGTGAGTTGCGTATGTATGTGAGGGTAACAAATGAGAATTAGAATGAAACTAAGATAACTTCATACACAGTTGCATCAGAATTATCCCTATGTATACCCGCCTTGGTTTAGTAGAGCCAGAAGAGTAGGAAACCATTATTTGGTTACGTTGAAGTTGGGTCCAAACGGGTTACTAATATAGCTAATTATGGGAATTAGCTAATCCTTAGGTTATGTAAGTGTTCTCATTCTGGTATTGAACATTTAGTTGTTCAGTAGTTTTAAAACACCAACACATAATTATGCACTAATTCCATGTTTCCCATAAATTATGTCCTACACATAATAACAGTTTTTAAAGATAGTAATAAGGAGGTCCTAAAGCTACCTGTGAGAGTCTAATAGACACTGTATAGAGAGGGATTAACAACAAAGGCTATATTAAGAGGGATTGGACTTTAAAATAGAAAAGAAGCATTTATATCTCTAAGTTATCAAAGGATTGAACAAAGCCCATATAATTTTGGAGCTTCTGAGAAGGAGTTCTAAACATATAAAAGATAGTTTCCCCAATTCCATTAGTAGATCTATGCAAAAATATAAATTCATTCCAAATAAAGTAGATCTTAAGCTTCCTCTATGACAGAGGTAGATCATAGAATCATAGTTTCCAATACTTTGGTGGGTTTGAATGAGCTTGATCTCTGCACCAAACTCAAAAATCTAGAAATGTTTTCATGAAAGAATCCAAATTGCTTTGCATGTAGATTAAATTTTCTTGAAAGTTGTGGAATGCCCTTTCAATGCTTTCTAGGAGATCCTTCATTGAAGCCTTATCTTCATGGGTCAACTTGATATATCAATTTTGCAAGATTTGAAACTAGTCCCACAAATTTTTTAATTTTTCCATCATATGATGTAGAATTATGCTCATAAGAATAGCAAGCTTACTCAAGGATGTTGAAAAGGAGGCCTGCTTTGAGCCCATAAAAGCTTGTTGTTTTTTTATTGATGGGTTGACATAGATCACCCCAGTTGAGCTCAAATCCTCTTAATCAAACTCTTTTTGGAGCTTGTATAGAGAAGTTATCTTCTCATGTCCTCTCTCGAGCATTAGTGTGAGATGAAGACCTGTAGACTATTATTGATTCTCTCAGCTAATTGGGCTTATGAAAAGGAATTAAGTAATCATTTTTGTAAAGCTAAATATTTTATGTTAAAATTAGTGAGCTGGAACAAAATTAAAATTAAAATCAAAAAAATTTATGGAGAAAAAGATTTCTTGAACTTTCAAAAGCTGAGGATAAAAGGGATTTGCAAAGGAAAGTTAAATATTTTTGATAATTTATTTTTTATTGTGAAACTGAAGATTGGGCATTTTGCTAAAAGGAGAAACACCAAGATGAAAACCCCCAGGGAATATTGGTTTTAGGGTAAGGGTTTTTTCCTAGCTAGTCCAAGTGAATTCACTCAAAGTTCACTAGAGGGCAAAGTAGATTTCAGAATTTGTAAATAGAGGTTTCAGATTTCCTATATTAGTGGCTACTACAGGTTTGAGTTTGAAATTAAATTTGTTTATTTGTTTAGTTGGGAAAAGTGTAAAACTAAGAGGTTTCTGAGACTCCAAAGAAAAGAAAAAGAAGCAATATCTAACTTTGTTATATCATAATCATTTTGTAAGAAGCATAGTGGAGGTAGAAAACAGGTTGCAACTATAGACACCTAAATTTGATTACACTGCTTTGGGAATCTAATTTAGCCATCTTTAAAGGCATCATTAATTAAATTCTTATTTAATTAATCCTTTTCCATCCCTAGCTGATTAATTTAATTAATCATCTATAGTCCTAATTGATAAATCAAATAAACCTATTATTTATCAATTAAATCCTATTCTTCTATCTAATTCCAAAAATCCCCATTTGTTAAATAAATCTATTTGATAAATAAAATCCTCAAATCCAAAAACCCCTAACCTATCCCTAATCCTCCATTTAGCCTAATCCACCCCATCCACCCATACTAAACTAGCTTAGCCACTAACTCACCCACCCTCATTAATGCCATCCACTTGCACATCTCTAACATCCCTAATCTAATCCTAAACCCAAGCCTAATCCACCCCCTAATGTTGTCACATTCCCTAAACAAGTTTAAGACTTTCCTAAACCAAACCAAAGTCTCCCCTCAAAAATCCCAACCACCAAGTCATGAGTGCTCTTACAAACCATAAAAGACTCTTACAAGCCCACTCATGACTCTTACATCCATCTTCCACACTCTTCCCTCTTCCACACTCATTCCTCTTACATCTCTCTTACATACTCAACCCCACTCATCATGCCTTTAACCAACCCTTTACCCTACCCTCTCACACTCATCCTCCTTGTGACAAGTGTCACCTTCCCATTGGTGCTAAACAAGCACAATCCATGTGCTCCCCTTTGAGTGCATCTTAGCCCTCCTTAACCATCTCCCCATCCTTGCATCTAAGCCCTCCATCCCTCTACCCCTTGGCCTATAAATTGAATCCCATCCCAAGCCATTTTAACAACAATCTTTGAGCTAAAGTTACCATGCTATTTTGAGAACCAAATCCATCAATCTTACCCTTATAATGCCAAATTGAGAGCTCACAAAGCTACCAATTTTCCATTACCCACCTCCCTTAAAGCCATTTTGAAGCTATGTTGAGCACACATACACCGAATTCAATCAAATAGACGAAGCTAATCAACAAGAGGGCCCTTCTTTGGGAGAGTCCCACTTAATGGCTCACATTCCCATTTGAAGGCTCATCTTAGTCTTGCTTTATATGTTATTGTTAATTTAGTGTGTGAGTATTTTCATGTTTGTTAATGTTCTTAGCACAATAACTTTTCACGTAAACATTTTGGTACGCCCGATGAATTAATAGTGAAGATAGATTGCGCCTTAGATTTGTGAAAATGTTTTCAGGGAGAGAATCTGGGTTGGTCTATATTTTCTTCACGCTGTTCCATTTTTTAGCTATGAGCTATTTCTTTTTGCAAACAAAAAAAAAAAGAATTTCGCACGGGTTTTATTCGTCATTGTTATATTCTCTTTTTGTCTCATTGCTTGCTTTTAAAAGAGCATCTTTAATATGAACTCCATTTGTTATCAGAGCCAGTTGTTCTCTTGTTGTTGTTTTGGAGACAGCTAAAAGATTTTAGCCAATAGCTATGTGTTTGTCTTAACAATTTTTCTTGTAGGAAAGCATCGGGTTTTTATACGCAGGGAAAGCCACTGCCAATTAACAAAACAACTGTGCGCGAATGTTTTGTGCTGTCAATTTCCCTCTGCAGTAATTTTTGTCTTCACTCTGTGTAGGTGAACGCATTATCTTTGCTTTTAGTTCTTCGTTGTTCCTTATCTTCATGATTGTAGAGAGGAGCTTCCTTAGATACTTTGTCTGTTGCTTAGGCGGTAGACTGCTATATCATAATTCAAGCATTATGCCAACTTCACTTTACTCTACAAGGCTTTTATAACTGTACGCCAGCAGGCAGTCTGACAACATAACATCTTGCAGCCTACGTCCAATTTTCTCATTTAGCACATTAACTTCTGCGTCACTTGATCAAATAACCTCCAAATGATCTTCCTTTCATGCATAAAATTGTACCTCTCCACTGAATGGATGTAACTCTCTATGCTTTGGCCTGTTTAGGCAGCATATAAACTGTGACTTGATTTCAAAAAATAAAAATAAAAAAATATGAGAGTATAAATCAAAATTTGACTTTTAGTGGTTCCATAGGATTTAGACCATTTTAAGCATTTTTACGCATAGGAAAAACAGCAAAAAAAGTTTTTAAAAAATTTCCCATAGTTAAGCTCTCATTTTTGAAGATTTTGGCTAACTAAATTGCTTTTTTTTGTCTCATTGTAGGTTGGAGCACATATTGAACCACTAACCATGTTTCTTGCAAGTTCTCATGTTGCTAAAAAATGAACTTGAATGTTTAAACATTTGTCTTTGAATGCATGTTGCTAAAAAATGCACTTGAATGGTTAAACACATTTTCCATTGAATGAATGTTGCTCAAAACACACTCTTGAATGCCATGGATTAAAATCAATTTTTCTTCGAATGCATGCTTAAAACAACAAATCCAATCTTGAATGCCAAGAATCAATTAACCATTGCAATATCAAACACTTCATTTGGAGCTTCTAAAATTGAACAAAACAAATCTCTTTTTCACATGCAACTTAGGTAAAGTTTGATCTTTGGACAATTAAGAAACTTTGTTAAGTTAAATACAAATTTGCAAAAATCAATTTGAGTAGTTCCTTGGACTCACCTCTTTTCTAATCACCGATCAATTCAACCATTGGTTGCAATCTCAGCGCCATTTATGCGGATGGGTCTACTTGAAAAAAGTGTTAAATGTTCCACAATCTAACTAACTCACTTGGTCTTTAAACGTTTTCTTTAACTTTATCAAAATTCTTAAATGACCAAAACTCTAGATTAAATCAATCATATTTCAATTTTGGGCACTAAAATTGAACAAAAACTGACGTGGAGAGCCTCCGGGCACGCGCTTGAAATTGAATCTCACACACTTTTGTTTTGGGCTTAAAACAAACTCACACTCAATCTTGAATGCCTTAAAGAAAATTAATCGATACTTGATGTGGATGGCCTCCGGGCGTGCGCATTTGCTTTTGTTGACCCTAACTCTTCTTATTGTTTGCATTCTTTGATCGATTTATTTTTGTTGGCACTTCAAGTTGGAATTGAACATTGTCTCTTAAACATGAGTGCTTGCAAAGTCTAAATTAGCACACATAAGAGTCAATTGGTAAAAGAACAAGCATGTCTTTTAGCCCAAGGTCATCCAAGTCTTCTCTCCCCTTGTTGTCTTTTGAGGCCATCTTGGGTGCATAAGATTAGGATCAAAAACCTTGTTTCTTTTTAGGAGGCCTACTTGGGGATTTCATCACCCCTTGGACGACCTCAACTCTAGTGTTCCGACGGAGTATAAGAATCAGGAGGTGAATCGAAAGACACCTTTCTTGGGATCAAGATTTTGTCACTCAGGCTAAGCCTCAAGGAACTTTATACCCTTGAGAAGTGAAAGAGGAGAAGTGGGTTACCGCTCCTCTCGGCTGTGTGACATCTTTTTGGTCTCATCTACAGATTTGGGCCTCACATACCTTGCGTATATCGAGGACTCCCTAGCTAAACCAACTGTCAGCCTTGCAAACAACCATCTAGGATGTTAATGTGTTTGAAGTGACTAATCGAAATATTTGTAGAAAATACACACTCCTCGGCGCAAGTATCACATTCTGAGAACCACAAACTTCTATCTGGGTGTTCCTATCTATTGCTTGATTTTATTTTACTTGTTGAATGAATGTTTGCCAAACTTGGTCAATCCTAGCTTAGGGCACACTTAGTGTAGTCACTACCTATTTTAGAAGTTGAACGAGTCAAAGCCAAACAATTGAGATCTCTCAAAGCCAAGCAAATTCAAGAATTTATGTCGGAACAACCCAAACCCAAACAGAAGTTTCACAAAGTCAAACTCAAGCCATCTCTAGCATACCAAGAACTTTCAGCCAAGAGAAAAGAAATAACACCAAGCCCGCGAATTGCCAAACTCCACAAAGCAGAGGACAAAGCTACCGACGAAGCACTTCAAGAGGCCTGGTTAGAGCGCACCATCAAATTTAGCCAACATCTAGGAGTTAATCCTTCTTATGCCTTACCAACTAGGCATGATTTCTATGATTAGACACACTTTTTTCTCCACATCTTCTTGGATAAGCTTCACTTTAGTGTCATCTTTGTAGAAAAGCCAACCATCTTAGGTTATCCCCTTAAGCATTATTAGCTCATCCATGTCATTTAGAATCAAACCATCTAGCCAGCAATCCAAAATCTTCACATCCAAGCCTTCAAAATTTGTTGTCACCTTGCCAAAAGTTTGCCATTCCTAAAATCTTTCAAATCCACCAATCTCACCAAGGTTATCCCTTTGACAGAGCTTTGTCTAGGGTAATCTAGCTTTGTCACTTGTTATCCCTCATCACCTTGAGCTAAAGGTTGGGATCCACAAGTGGTCAATCTCGTGTTCTTCCTAAAGGATCATCAGTCTATCCTTAAGTTGACACAATCACCACCAAGCTTGCACATAGGAAAGCAGACCTTTTGTGCTTTGGAAACATATCTTTGAAGTTAGAATCCCCAACCCAATCCTCCTTAGGTTTTTTCATATAGCTTTGCCTCAACCTAGGAAATCATTTTCATAGAAAAGCTTTCTCCCCTTTTGCATCCACCAGCATTTGTTGCATCTCATCCCTAGGAACATTCTGCATCTTCATGCCACTCGTCACTCGCTTAGCTAAGAAGAAAGAAACAATGGAGCCCTATCATTTGGATCAAACAACATCACCCCCCTTGAGCACTCAGCCATCCTTCAGCCCAGAGAAAGCTATGTCATCACCTACTGACATTGAAGCTTTCATGAACCAACCAGGAAATGCAGTATTGGTAAACACCATTGTAGACAAGAACAAAGAGACAATCATGGCTAATTTTTGAAGGGACAATGTAGGAACCTTTGACTTTGGAAGACCCCCTCCATTATCATATCCATCTCACCCGTTGTTTGGGCAGCTGCCACCACTCATAGGCTCTTATGATCCAAATTATCCTCAATCTGTTCCAAAAGAAGAGCCTCCAGCCAATCCATATGACCCAACAGACCCAAACATACCATCATCCACCCAGGTTGAAATCTCCATGCCGCAAGCCAACCCAGCCACCACCACTCCATCCTTGGTTCATACCTCTCTGCTCCAAACCCCCTTTACCCAAAACACCTCACCCTTCACCCCCTTCACTATTGTTGTTGTTGCTCCCCAACCCAGCCTTCCAAATCCACCCATCTCCCAAATCTGTGCTAGCATCTTTGGCCAACATACAACAGGGATGCCACCCATGGGGCCAAGTAATCAACCTTTCATCACCCCCATCTTGTTCAACACAGCCCAAAGCACAATCCCATCATTTCCATTAGGTCTTGGGAGCTCAATACCATCAGCCACAAATCCACAAGCTACTACCCTCACTCCACAAAGCTATCAAATCCCACAAGCTACTACCAATTTTTTGCCAAGCTCGCAAGTGACCCCAGCTCCCGCCACCACTCTACCAAGCTTCCAAATCTAGCCACAAAGCTATCAAACCCCATCAGTTCCATTAACAAGCTTTCAATTCCCACCACCTCCACCACCAACTAATCCATTACCCTCTATTACCAACTACTTTTCAATGCCACTCCTGGGAGGTAATCCACCATTCCAGCCAACCACCAATTATTTGCAGATACCATCCCAAATGGGGGCATAACCCACATATATTGGTCAAACCCCACAAGCCCCCCGATCCTTTCCCCAAGCCTCACAACCTTATACCTTACCCCCACAAAGCCATCCATTTATCCTACAGCCAGCTTATGTTCCTCAATCCCAACCTCAAATCCCATATCAACAGCAAGCCTCGCAGTAATATGCGCCACCTCCCCCTCAGCAACCCATCATCCACCATGCAGCTGCCCAAACAATGTACAATCCCTATCAGCAAATCCCTCATAGCCATCCATATTCAGTGGCCCCATCTAGCTCATACCTACCTCAAGGCACTCCTACATTGGGGGCACCCCAGCCATCACCTATCAATTTAGAATGGGAACAAATGAAGACAGCTCTGAAAGCCATCCAAGAAGGGAATGATCTGAAAACATTCAAGTTTGAGAATGTGTGTCCTTACCCTTTTGACAGAGCCATTACCATGACACCATTTCCCGAACACTTTGAGGTACCCAAATTTGACAAATTTAGAGGAAAAGGAGACCCTGTCACACATATCAAAGAACTTTACATGCACTGCCAGGACGTGGCATACAATGATGTCTTCCTCTTGCGCCTTTTTTCCCAAAAGCTTGGCTGGACCAGCTCTTGAATGGTTTTACAGAATCCCCTATGGCACAATTAAAAACTTTTCTAAATTATCAAAGGCATTCGTAGCCCAATATGCCCATCTTGTTGAAACAGAGCTATCAATAGTTGATCTTGTCCACACCAAGCAAAAAGATGGAGAAAGCCTTGCCAAATACCTACAAAGATGGAAAACCCTTACCACCCGCATATCCTGCACCTTGCCAAAATGCCATGTGGTGAAAATTTTTATTGATAATGCCCATCCCAGTTTGACTCACCACATGACCATGAACTGTCTACAGACCTATAAGGATATCAAAGAGAAAGGAATGATCCTTGAGCAAGGACTCATTAAAGATGGTGTGGTCAAGATTTACAAAGAGGCCAACCAAAATCAATCACATTCCAATGACAAGTCTAGGTATTGGAACAAAAACAAGCATGTTGCAACAGATGGGGTTACTGACACCAGACATGTGAATATTGTTGGTCCTTCTCAAAACCAGTCTAACCCACCATATCAAACAAACAACCAACAAGCTATCAATTACCAACAACGGAATAACCAAAGCTATCAAAACCACAATACAAGACCCAACTTTCAATGGTCTAACAATCAAGCTAATGCCATCAATGTAGCTGTAGGGCAAAAACCCAGATTCCAACCTACACCTAGAAACTATACGCCCCTTGGTGAGCCATTGGATGTCATTTTTGAGAAATTGGCTAAGGAAAACCTCATCAAATTTCCTCCTACCCAGCAAATTGATCCAAGCCAATCCAAAGCTTCATGGTACAAAGACAATGAGTATTGCAAGTTCCATAGGGTAAATGGTCACACCACCCTCAGATGCATGAAACTAAAAGATTATGTGCAGGACCTCATTGATCAGAAAGATATCACTGTTGGTGCCCAAACCTCTCCCAATGCAGGCTTACAGATTTATCAAAATGCTTTTCCTCCACACAACAACCAAAATCTTGGAAAAGCACCTATCCAAAACAACACCAACAACCGCCAGCCAAACCAACAGCATGGGAAGAACAATGACCACACTTCATCCTATATAGACTATGGTAGCCTTATAGGTTGTATATCTGAGAAAGAGCCTTATGTCAATGTTATCAATATCCAAGGACCAGACAATGAGTATGCAGTCACCACTCAAAGATCACGATTTAACATCGTAGGCCCACCAGTTTCATCAGCACCATCAGCTCCATCAAAAAGCCAGTACAATATCTTAGAACACCTTGGGAACATGCCAGCCCAAATCTTCATTTTAGACCTCTCCGCACTAGTCCTGTGTACAAAGACATCCTTGACAGTGCTCTCATAGAATCTTGTGTCCCTTCTGATATCAATGCTACTGATTTTCATAATCTTATTGGACACCTTTAATCCTCATGTGCCCTATCTTTCAAACCCACCGACATACCCACGGTTGAGCTAGATCACAACCTTCCGCTTTGCATAGCCATCATGGTATCCAATTTTGTCGTGAAAAGAGTAATGATAGATAATGGATCATCCTTGAACATTTGCAAACTAAAATTCATAAAACAAGCTGGGTATACCGAGGCAGATATGATCAGTGAGGTTATCACCATCAAAGCTTATGACAACTTGGAAAGAACCACAGAAGGGACTATTTTGCTACCAATCAAGGTTGGGTCGGTCATCCAAGAGACAGCTTTCCATGTTGTTGATCTAAACCTACCATTTAACATCCTCCTCGGCTGCCCATGGATTCATGCCATAAAATTCATTCCATCCACGTACCATCAGTGCATCAAATTTTCGCATCAGGGCACTAAAGTGACCATCCATGCCGATCCAGAACCCTTTGCTTACTGCAATGCAGTTGAAGCTTCATATACAAACCATTGCCCTGGAATAGACATCGGCACAACAATTTCCAGCTCATCCCACACTTGTAATGACGCAGAAACCATCCTCACCTCCACCCTATCTACCAGAAAGATCAACAACAAAGGCTGCGGAGAGTATAGTCTATCAGATGCATTTGTTGTCGGAGCAATCCCACTTGATCCACATACCCATGGCCGGCTGACATATCACAAAGCTAAGGAGATTCCACCTCCTCGATACAAACAGTTTGGCCCAACAATCTTTGTATCCTCAAAAACCCCTCTTCATGAGGAGCTCACTCCAGATATCAACAATTTGTTACATAAGGATGCACCTCCAAGAAATCAAGCACGCCTTCATCACTTCAGCCAAAAGTATCCCCAAGAACATAAGCTCATCACTAAAAAATAGAACTATCAAAGTGGTGGACTAGGACCAGAAGAAAGGGGCATGCAATGTCCCATCGAAACACATAAGTCAAAAAGAAAGTCAGGTCTTGGCTTTGGCATACCCACAACTGGGGGCACCAACGAGAATGGTCACACTTTTTCCAACATCCACCGTGACCTTGTTGAAATCGAAGACATTCCTAAGGAAGTTGAAAAGAGAGCCTACGACGATATCCCAGACCAAATCTTCTTAGGAGACTCTATTCTCTGAGAACTATCCATCCATCTCATTGACCTACCACTCGCTCATCCACAACTCATAGATTGGGACCAACCAAGTGTCATACACATTGATGAGTTCGCATCAGAGGAAGCGCTTCTAAGATTCATGGGAGCTGAAACACCTCACAAGTAGACAAAGCCAAATTCTGCCTATATCTATAAGCTAGATCCCAAGGGGTATTTTGGAGAAAATCCCCAACTTAGTTTCGGTACACCCAAAACAGGAAATAAGGTGAATCGAGGACTAGCTAAGACAGCAAAGAGAACCCCTTAGCCATAACATCCAGAACCACAAGCAGAACATGAGGATTTAGTATTGCCTCCTCAAGATAATCGACCAGAGGTATCATCTATTCTAATAGAGGATACTAGAGAAGTCAAAATCGATTCTTCAGAGATCCCCAGACTTGTTCATATTGCTGCATCCCTATCACAAGACCAAGCTGATCTCCTCTTTGAGGTCTTAAGAGAGAACATTGGCCGATTTGTATGGTCATATAAGGACATGCCCGGGTTGGATCCAAAGCTTGTAGTTCACCATCTTGCAATTGATCCAAATATCAAGCCCGTCAGACAAAAGCTTAGAAAAATGATCCGCAAGGTGGCATTACTGGTCAAAGCTGAATTAGAAAGAATGTTAGCTGCTAAGATTATCCGACCTCTCGACTACTCAGAGTGGATCTCCAACATGGTCCCTGTCACTAAGCCTTCTGGTGACATTAGAATCTGCACTAATTTCAGAGATCTTAACAAAGCTTGTCCAAAGGATGATTTTCCCTTGCCCAACATAGATATGATTGTAGATCTTACAGCTGGACATGAAATTTTGTACCTTACGGATGGATTTTTCGGGTATAATCAGATCAAGATTGCAGAAGAGGATCAGCATAAGACAGCATTCACTACCCCTTGGGGAACCTTTTGCTACACCATGATGCCTTTTGGCCTAAAGAATGCTGGGGCTACCTATCAAAGAGCTATGACAGCCATTTTCCATGATCTTATCCATAGCATTTTGGAAGATTATGTGGACGATATCCTAGTCAAATCTCACACCTTCATGGATCATCTCGCTGACCTGGAGAAAGTCTTTGATAGGTTAGCCCAATATCATCTCATGCTAAATCCCAAGAAGTGTGTCTTTGGGGTCACATCTGGCAAGCTTCTAGGCTTCATAGTTTCTAAATGAGGTATAGAGATCGACCCCAAAAAGGTCAAGGCTATCTTAGACATGCCTCCTCCCCAGACACTGCGACAGCTTCGCTCTCTTCAGGGAAAGCTTCAATCTGTCTGACGCTTCATCTCCCAGCTTGCAGATAAGTGTACACCATTTTCACATTTACTAAAGAAGGATGAGAACTTCAAGTGGGATCCTTTATGTCATCGCAGCTTCAATCAACTCAAGCAGTATCTAGCCAATCCCCCTATCTTGGTCCCACTAGTTCCTGGTCGTCCCTTGATCTTGTACATATTAGCAACACCTACTACTCTAGGGGCACTTCTAGCACAACATGATGATTATAGTAGAGAAAGAGCCATCTACTATATCAGTAGAACCCTAGTTGGTTATGAACTCAATTATACTCCTATGGAAAAATCTTGTTTGGCAGTTGTTTTCTCAACTCAAAAGCTTCGCCACTACATGCTAAGTCATACCATCCAACTAGTCTCCAAGATTGATCCTCTCAAGTATATTCTCTCTAGAACAGCACTCATAGATCGGCTAGCAAAGTGGGTTATGCTACTAAGTGAGTTTGACATCCAGTATGTGGATAGAAAGGCAATCAAAGGGCAAGCTATAGCAGATCACCTAGCTGATGCACCTCTAGTCGATGCATATCCTTTCCTCATAGAATTCCCAGATGAGCATATTTGTCTAATTGAAGAACAACCCCCATGGAAGCTTTATTTTGATGGCTCATACACATCTCATGCATCAGGGGTAGGAATATTATTAGTTACACCTCAGGGAGATTATATTCCAAAAGCCTTCAAGCTACAATCCCCTAGCACCAACAATATAGCAGAATATGAAGCTCTTGTAGCAGGATTAAAGATAGCTGCAAAATGGAGTATCACTGAGTTAGAAATCTTTGGCGATTCCTAGCTCATCATCAAACAAGTCCTAAATGAATATTAAACCAAAGATGAAAAGCTATTACCCTACAAAGAGCTAGTTGATCAGCTGACCCAGCATTTTACAAAGCTTTAGTTTACACAAGTGCCACGAAGGCAGAACAAGGCAGCAGATGCCATGGCCACTATCAGCTCACTCTTGGAAATTCCCCAAGAAGCTACACAGTATGAGTTTTTAGTCGAGTAGCTCCTCACACCCACCTATGCGAATGAGGATTCAAACCGTGTTTGTATCTTGGTTGGTCCCCAATCCCCTTGGTACCATGAAATTCATGCTTACCTTAACGATGGTATCATATCCCCTCACCTCACACGCACCCAACGCTAGAACCTTATTCAAAAATCATCCCAATATGTCATCATAGCCAATAGCCTATATTGTCGAGGTTATCACGATACCCTCTCTCGATGTTTAGATGAAAATGAGGCCGTGATGGCATTAAAAGAAGTACATTCTAAACTTTACGGTGCCCACACGAGTGGTATTGTCCTAGCACAATAAATCCTTAGAGCAAGCTACTATTGGCCTACCATTAAAGAAGACTCCTATGACTTTGTCAGAAAGTGTCTCCCATGTCAGCAGCATGCAAATCTTGTGCACGCTCTAGCACAGGATCTACAGCCTATTGCACCACCTTTGCCTTTCGCTTGTTGGGGCCTTGATCTAGTTGGAACTATCACACCTCTCTCATCTGATGGACATAAATGGATAATAATAGCTACAAAATATTTCACTAAGTGGGTGGAAGCAGTCCCCCTAGTCTCAGCTACAGGAGTTCAGGTCTCCAAGTTCATCTTGTACCACATTGTTTGCCACTTCAGCATCCCATCCACCATCTTCACTGACCACGGAGGTAACTTTGAAAATCTCAACATGGAAGAATTATGCACTTCCCTCCGCATCCATCACCACTTTTCTAGCCCATATTTCCCACAAGGTAACGGCCAAGCAGAGGCAACTAATAAAACCCTCCTCAAAATCCTAAAGAAAGTTGTCAATGATTTCGACCATGATTGGCACCTTCAAATAAATCCGGCTCTATGGGCCTATCAAACTTCCTTCCGTAAATCGACAGGAACAACTCCATACTCCTTAGTCTATGGTGTTGAAGCGGTATTACCTATAGAAGTTGAACTTCCCTCACTATGCATATCTTTGCGAGGGAAAATCTCAGATGAAGAATATAGAGTAGCTCGGCTCACCCAGCTAGATCTCTTAGACGAGAAGAGACAACAAGCTTATGACCATCTCATAGTCTACCAAACTCATCTCAAAAAGAATTTCAACAAGAAGGTGCTCCCACGACACTTTCAGCCAGGTGACATGGTCCTCAAAGAAAATATGAAAGTCCAAGCAGATCGAGAAAAGAAAGGCAAGTTTGAAACTACATGGCTTGGTCCCTATGTGGTTACTGCCTCCTTTGGCTCCGGAGCCTATCAATTATCTACACCAAAAGGAGAACTCTTGAATGATCCCATTAACATCATTCATCTGAAGAAGTTCTATGCTTGAAGATCCTTGGTATACCCAGCTTTTGAAAAATACAAAAAAAAAAAAAAAATAGTAAAGAGAAATAAGCATCCAATGGTGAAAACTTGGCAATTCAAGCACCTTGGATAGGTACCTTGGTGAAAACCTGGTAATTCAGGCACCTTCTGTACTAAGACTAATCCATTATCTATCACTATCCTATCCCTCATCCATCCATCCACCATCCCATAACATACCTGCTTGTTCCCCTGGTGTTCCAACCAAATATCCAAAATCTAATAGAGCTTGTAAATACCTCCTGTATAGCTTGTAAATCTTGTATCATCCCTTGTATCATACCTTGTATATCTGAATCTTGTCCAAATCTTGTACCATATTCCAGCTTGTAAATAATCTTGTATCCTAGCTTATATCCTATCACATGCATATAAACAATCCTATTTTCCTTAAGCTTTTCGCAAACCATCTACCTATCCACCTATCAACTATTATAGACATCCCATCCTTCACAAACATTTCCATCTCATAAAAAAAAAAACATGAACAAACTTGTACATTTGTAACATATCTTGGTCCATCACCTTGTACATCCTCTTTAGCTTAGTACCATTGTATCTATCTGACTTTCATCTTAGTTCATCCTTGGTCAACATCTTGCACACATCGCACACCTTGGTTAGCTATTCCAATGCATCCTTTAGCTAGATTTCCTATCACCAAAGTGTTATCCTTCTTAGTTTAGCTTGCCAGACGCATCACTCATCCAAATCCACTAAGTTTAGGTGCTCTCCGATAGGTCCTTGTAGGATATAGCTTTCCTCATGTCTGATCTTGGTCCGTTAGTACCTCGTCCTACCCATCTCATTGGCAAACAGTTCTCTTTTGGATTTTTTCTCTCTTTTGATTTGGGATCTTCCCTTTTGGGTCTTGAAATATCTTTTCCAAGCAATCTCTGTGTTCCCTCCTCAAGGTTGCCACGATCTTCCATATCCTGGTATGCTGCGAATGGGGCAATCAGAGCATAAGGTCTTGATCAGGTCTTTTGTTTGTTTTTCTTTTCTGCTTGTGGGTTCTCCTAGTGTCGTTTCCACGCTGCTTCCTCTTGGATTCATGTGTGATACTGGGGCAATCCTTGCATGTTTGTTTCGAGTCAGTTTGTCAGTTCTCTGGACGGTTGGTGAAAAGGCCTTGATGTTTGTGGTAACCTTGGCAATTAACCAACAGTCCTATAGCAAATCTAGTGCTCAACTACATGGTGGTACTTCTCTTTGAAGTATCCCCCCGCTCAAAAAGCTTCAATGGAATCCTTTCATCTCCATTATCCCCCATCCATATCCTGCATTTGTTGCTCCTACCCCAGCATATGCATCAATATCTCTTTGGATCACTCCTCATGCTTAGCTTTAGGGATCCACAATCCTAGTCTTAGGGATCCACCAATCAAATCAACCCACCAAGCCTCATTTTTTCAAGATCCACAATCCTAGTCCTAGGGATCTTCGAAACCCATCTTCCACCAATCTGACTCTTTGAAATCCTATCGCATCAGCTTTATGATCCCACCATCCCTCCCCTCCTCCATGGATTCCTTTTATAGCACTCCGCTCCTCCATCCTCCCCCCAATCCTGGAAAGTCTTAAGCTTGCTTTACTATTGTGCCTCTGATTTCCCTTTGTCATTCTCCTATAGTGAGAGTTTGAGCTAATTCAGCCCCTTCTCTTAGCCAATCTGAGTCTCCTTGCTCATCTCAGATTCTGGTACTTTTCAAGAAGTCGTCGAGCCTCATTTCTCTCCCTGCCACCTTCTTGAGGGTGTATCATCTAAGTCTAGTCTAGTCTCTCCTCTTCTTATCCAAGACTGGGGCAACTTTGTTGCTAAAACATCTTCTTTGTGTCATCTTCATTCGAACTTCTTTGAAATAGTGTTGTCTCGACACTATGTCAAAGAGGGGCAAAATGTAGACACCTAAATTTGATTACACCACTTTAGTAATCTAATTTAGCCATCTCTAAAGGCATCATTAATTAAATTCTTATTTAATTAATCCTTTGCCATCCCTAGCTGATTAATTTAATTAATCATCTATAGTCCTAATTGATAAATCAAATAAACCTATTATTTATCAATTAAATCCTATTCTTCTATCTAATTCCAAAAATCCCCATTTGTTAAATAAATCTATTTGATAAATAAAATCCTCAAATCCAAAAACCCCTAACCTACCCCTATTCCTCCATTTAGCCTAATCCACCCCATCCACCCATACTAAACTAGCTTAGCCACTAACTCACCCACCCTCATTAATGCCATCCACTTGCACATCTCTAACATCCCTAATCTAATCCTAAACCCAAGCCTAATCCACCCCCTAATGTTGTCATATTCCCTAAACAAGTTTAAGACTTTCCTAAACCAAACCAAAGTCTCCCCTCAAAAATCCCAACCACCAAGTCATGAGTGCTCTTACAAACCATAAAAGACTCTTACAAGCCCACTCATGACTCTTACATCCATCTTCCACACTCTTCCCTCTTCCACACTCATTCCTCTTACATCTCTCTTACATACTCAACCCCACTCATCATGCCTTTAACCAACCCTTTACCCTACCCTCTCACACTCATCCTCCTTGTGACAAGTGTCACCTTCCCATTGGTGCTAAACAAGCACAATCCATGTGCTCCCCTTTGAGTGCATCTTAGCCCTCCTTAACCATATCCCCATCCTTGCATCTAAGCCCTCCATCCCTCTACCCCTTGGCCTATAAATTGAATCCCATCCCAAGCCATTTTAACAACAATCTTTGAGCTAAAGTTACCATGCTATTTTGAGAACCAAAGCCATCAATCTTACCCTTATAATGCCAAATTGAGAGCTCACAAAGCTACCAATTTTCCATTACCCACCTCCCTTGAAGCCATTTTGAAGCTATGTTGAGCACACATACACCGAATTCAATCAAATAGATGAAGCTAATCAACAAGAGGGCCCTTCGTTGGGAGAGTCCCACTTAATGGCTCACATTCCCATTTGAAGGCTCATCTTAGTCTTTCTTTATATGTTATTGTTAATTTAGTGTGTGAGTATTTTCGTGTTTGCTAATGTTCTTAGCGCACTAACTTTTCACGTAAACAACAAGCATGATATAGGAAGTTGTAAGACCTACTGCCATCCCTATTTCAATAATGTTGTATAGTTGCTGTCATATTTTGAATGGTTAAGGAGTCGTGATAGGAAAATTTTTGACATAATGCACTCATTTATGAGGTTAGGAAGATTTTTCTTTGACTCATGCCCTAGCAAAGAGGGTTTTTGACGGGTTTAAAATGGTTAACAGTGACTCTTGCTCCTTGTGATTGTATTTGCAGTTTCAAAGGAACCTGCACATGAATGTGGAGGTGACCTAGTGATCTAGCCGAACAATGAGTATTGACAATGGTTTGAAGGATAGATTGATTCATTATCTCCTTGCCCTATCGCATCGCATTCATTCTGGGTATTGTCATACTACATCACTACCTACATATAAAGTGTTTGCAGATATGTCTATTTTAGTTGTTTAACAAATATAAGGCAATTATGGTTGTAAAACCTGTGGTTAGACTATTGCTAACAATTTTTTAAAATGTTCACATGTTTTAAAATAATTGGGACACTTTTTATTCATATTTTTATTGCTTGAAAGAAGGTTTTCCACTGTTCCTCAATATTAAATGCATAAATGGTTATGTTTTCTATCAACTGTAAGAACACATCCTTACATATTCCTTTTTGAAATTTTCCCCAATGAGACCACAACAAGAGCTCAAGCAATGAGCTTGTGAATATGTGAGTTTTCTATTACAAGCTTAGGTTTGCAATGAGTGAACCTATGTTGTTAGGAATTTTCCATGATTATTTCATTTATATCAACCTCTACTATCACAAAATTTGAAGCAAAATACATCTAAAAGAAATAGTATGAGGCCACAACTAAACAATCCACTAAAATAAATTTGAATAACTTGAAAATGAATGCACTACAAACCAGTTAGAGACCTTCTGTAGCAATTGATTAGTGTGGACAGCCATCGACACATTCCTAACTTTTTTTTTGTCACCGTGAACAGGCCTTCCAGATGAAGTGATAGGGTTTCTCTGCTCCTCCGAACAATGAGAAGCTCATCTAATAGCTTAGGCCCTCAAACATTCCTCAAATAGAATTGGATGCCAAACCAACTGACTAAAAATTAAATCACAGTCATAATACCCTGTTGTAGGTGGCAAAAAGATAGGGTGGTAGGCTTTAAAAAATCATAACCCCATAGACCATCATCATTCTCCAATCCACATTGTGAACACCTATGGGCACCCCCTAATGGTTAGACACCACTTTATGAAGTGAAAGATAACCTATACTTATAGTGAATCAACCAAATAGCCTCATGCCATGCTACAATAACTCTTACATCCTATGTTGATGTGTTTGGCTTCTTTAGTAAATCAAACACTGCAAAGAACTTAGGGAAATCACTTGCAAATGAGGCTCTAGTAGTTAGCCTTGGCAATATTACCCATAATCATCATTTCTTGCCTAGCAGTCTCAAATGAAGGGGCACGACCTCCTCCTAGAAGGGTATAGCTAGGACAAACTAACCAGTGAACTCATGAGTAGCAGTGTGACTAATAAGTAGCCCATCGAATAGATAATTTAGAGAGCTCATAGAAAAGGCACACTTGAAAACATAAGGATTAAACTCTGGCTCACTACAGTCTCCCGCGTGAAAACAAAATGAACACTGCCTTGTCCTTTTTTAATATCACATCATATGTTCAGAAGGTCAAAATTTTGACTATCAATTTAACCATGGTCAAAATTTTGACAATATCAAGCCCATTTTGAAAAAAAAATGAATTTAACAACTCAATAGGCCTTTGGTCGAAAATTTTGGTTGAAAATGGGGCCCAATGTACTAGTGATCTCCAGCCCAGCAACCAAGCCCACCTAAAAACATTACCGAAGAGGATGAATTATCACAAGAAAACAAGGAATCTTCTATTTCAAATGGAGATCTCGTACCTTCCAAACATGATACTATTGATTCAATGATCAAGATAGAAGCTAAAATTCCTATAATAGAGCAAAAGACAGGTAAATGGTGTAGCTCATTTGAATCTGCAAAAGGGGATCATTCAGATAACAATTTACAAGGAAGTCCATCAATTCCTAGCTATATGGTTGCCACTGAGTCAGTGAAGGCAAAGCTTCATGCTCAAGCTTCTCCAAGGATGATTCCACATGTTCAAGAGAAGAGCATTGGTATGCTAAGAAGACAGTCTCTTCCATCAGCACCCAATTTGAAGTAGTCTTCGGTATCTCCAAGAACTCATAGAGTGCTGCCACAAGTTCAAGGAAGGAGTAGAAGTGATCAATCTTTTGGTGTTGGTAGGAAGTTAACCTTATAATTGAGATTATATCCATAGTTGCTTATTTTTAGCCCATTTGGGTTTAAGTTTTAACTTGTAATTCACTTGTTTTTAATATGGCAAGTACTTTGGAGACTAACAATGTTTCTTTATGATTACAGAAAAGGCAATTCATGTTCAGGCTAACTAGCGGAGGTGATAAGTATTGAGCCTATCTTGATATTTAGTGCATTTGCAGCATCCATGAGTGTCTTCTTGTGTAGTTTAAAAGTTTAGAGTGTATTGTGCTTTATATGCCTTGAAATGTCGAGGAATCCTTGAGCTCATAATCTAGCTATAATGTATATAGAAAGCAGCCCCTATGACATATTTATGATGTTTTCTTTCTGAAATACATTGTTTATGGGTTTACATTTTGAAATAAAAGAAAATCTTTTGCTATAGTGTGTTAAAATCCAAAAAGCCCTCAACAATAGTTAATAATCTTCAATATAAAGTTCTTAAATCTCAAACATTTCTCTATCCCCGTGCTAAATCTATTAGAATTATATGCAGGAAAATAAAACAAACAATACATCATTAAAAATGTGAAAAGAAGGAACATTTTGGTGTTGGGACTACCAACAGTCACTAGGAGATGATGAGAGGAAGCATGACGAGTGTAAGACCAAAGAAAATCTTCTACACTGGCCCTGAAGTACTAAATATGATGTTTTTTTTGTTCTATAATATCATGAAATTCACAATTAAGAAGTGCAAATAAACACAAACACTTGATTCAATCACATCCAGCCCTAGTAATTCCTAAAACCCACCACAGAGATGAAGCACTAGGTGAAGGGTGGACTCCTTTTGAATGTTATAATTTGTAAGGGTACGTCCATCTTCAAGTTCCTTACCAGCAAAAATGAGTCTCTATTGATCTGGCAAGATGCCCTTTTTGTCTTGTATCTTGGCCTTCATGTTATCAATGGTGTCAGTGCTCTCAACTTCATTTTTATGGTCTTTCCTATCAAAGTCTTGACAAAAATTTGCATGCCACCTCTAAGACGAAATACAAGATGAAGGGTTGACTCCTTTTGGATGTTATAATCTACCAATGTCTAACCATCTTAAGCTATTTTCTAGCAAAAATGAGTCTATATCGATCTGGGGAATGCCCTCTTTGTCCTGAATCTTGGCCTTCACATTGTTAATGGTGTCAGATCTTTCTATTTCAAGTGTAATGGTCTTTCCAGTGAGAGTTTTAACAAAGATTTGCATGCCACCCCTGAGATGAAGTACCAAGTGGAGGGTGGATTCCTTTTGTATGTTATAATCTACTAGGGTTCACCCATCCTCGAGTTGTTTCCTAGCAAAGATAAGCCTTTGCTGGTCTGAAAGAATCCCTTCCTTGTCCTAGATCTTATCTTTTACATTTTCAATGGTGTCTGAGCTCTCAACCTTGAGAGTAGTGGTCTTTCCTGTGAGGGTCTTAAAAAAAATCTGCATGTTGAAACTGAAGAGGAATCATAAAAAACTTGTAGAGAGAGCTTCACGTGAACAGCAAAAGAACCGTGAAAGAATCTCTTGGGGGAAAATGTAGACAAGAGGATGGAGTGTATTACAGGGAGTGGTCACAGGGCACTATAGGATCGGCCAGTTGGGCCTCTGCACGAATGGAAAGTTTTAAAGGTTTGTTTTTTTGTTATAACATAATGTAATTTTTTGAAGATGGTCGAAATGAAAACATAAGTTGGTCAAAATTTCAACCAAAGAAGGCATAGAAATTTTATTTTTGACCAACATGGGAATGAAAACAAGAAAAAAAGAAGGAAACATGGCTTTGGTCAAAAATTTTGGTAGAAAAGCAAGTGCAAATGTACTAGTGTTAGAATGGTACTCAAAATGGGAATGTAATTTTGAGTCCCATCACACCCCTCCCCCACCCCTCTCAATTATATCAATGGACTATATATTCTAACATAGGTTAACTAGGTATGCCAATATTTTCCATGTTTATTAATATTTTTTCATAAAATTTTCTCAATTAACTTATTAGAAGCTTCAACTTTCCCATTGGATTAAGGGTAATAAGGCATAGAGAAGCATTGATGAATTTGGTATTTTTCCAAAAAAAATCTTAACCTCCTTATTTTTAAAAGGAGTTCCATCATTGGAAATAATGGTTGAAGGAATACCAATGCGAGAAATAATGTTTTGAAAAATAAAATCATAAATTGTATCAACAATAGTAGAACAAAGGGGTATAGCTTCAACCCATTTCATAAAATTATCAATGGCTATCAAAATATATGTATGTCCTTGCAAGGTGGTAGTCTATTTCATGGGTATGCCAATTTTTTTTGAAAACTTGTGCATTATATCCCAAAAATTGTAGTTGTCTAGGGTTTTTCTTTATGTTAAAAAAACCTTTTTAATTCAACTAAGACCCAAACCTTTGAAAAACCCTAGTTTGTTGTAATTGAGCATTACTTCTTGATTCACTTAACTTATGGGTTTGTATGTCATCATTTGGGTCCCTCATTATGTTTCCTAGTGCCTATTACCTTATATTTTCTTGGAACCTTTCACTTTCCTAAGTGTTAATGTTTTTATCCTCATAGGTTACTTTCCTTTATGTGTAGACACACTTTTTAACTACCACACATCAAATAGATCACATCCCCACATTGTTATGTTGTTAGAAAGTTTCCTTATATGTTATTGCAAAAAAATGTCACTTGTCTCCCAAGGGAGGGCCCATTGTCTTTAACCTATGGTTAACATCTTTTAAAATCAAATGACTTATGTATCTCTTGATCCATAACTTGTCAAAACTTTATGCTATGTGTGAGTCTGCAGATCTGTACACATGTCTTGGTTCTTACTATATGTTTAGCTAGTCCCCATGATAAC
Source organism: Cupressus sempervirens (assembly GCA_028749045.1). Lineage (NCBI taxonomy): Eukaryota > Viridiplantae > Streptophyta > Pinopsida > Cupressales > Cupressaceae > Cupressus > Cupressus sempervirens. The sequence continues at coordinate 597,979,590 of CM053788.1, read as the reverse complement.
TCCTCTATTCTCTCATTGGTTGAAAGGCTTGATAGGTTCTACAAGATGCTTCCACATATGTAGGATCAAAGGTTTGAATACATTTATAACTGAGACTACATGTTATAAGAAGGATTACATATAGATCTATTGTAGTGCAAGGTAGGAAAATCTCTACAGGAGATGTCCAAACCCCCAGCAAAAAACCACATAGTGGAAATACAAAAACAAAAATAATGCAAGATCTGATACCAAATCATAACTATTTATTCATAGATATAACTGATTACATGCAATATGTCTAACTATAAGGCCTTTTGAATTAGGGCCAAATACAAATAGCAATTACAAAATCTGTTTTACAAGATCCAACAAGATCCACTTACAAATTCAACTCTAACTAGTCCAGATCCACAACTAGATAAGAACACTAAGAAAATTAGCAATTATACCCTCATGTCCATTAAGAAAATCCTCTATTTCTCAAGTCACAGCCCTAACTCTTCAAATTTTGCATCTACACAATCCCCTTCACTCCTTCGAATGAATGAATTCTCCAACTATGCTAAAGACTCCACAAAACCCTTTATTTATATCCAACTAAGCCACAAGTCAGCCCAATGTATTATGAACTAAATTAAATCACTCACATTAAATATATGTTGAGCCACAAGTTGGTCACAACACAAAATAAATACACATACATAAATTAAATGCCAAAAGTTAGCTCACAGACAACTCGACATGAATAGAACCAAAACCAATACTAGCACTTGGCACATATAGGAACACTCGACATCCACTAGCTATAGTAACTCAACATCCACTATGAGCTATAGTAACTCGGCACCCACTAGGAGCTACAATAACTTAGCATCCACTAAGAGCTACAGTAACTCAGCACCCACTAGGAGTTGCAGTAAATCGGCATCTACTAAGAGCTACAGTAACTCAACATCCACTAAGAACTATAGTAACTTGGCATTCACTAAGAGCTAAAGTAACTCAGCACCCACTAGGAGCTACAGTAACTTGGCCTCGACTAAACAACTCACTAGCAATAGAAAATTGGAACCCACTGGCACTCGGCTCCAACATAAAAGATTGCAAGAAAGCCTATGATGCTCCTACATCAGATACCTTAGGTTTAAAAAAATGTTCTAAAAACTGGAAGAACATCTTCTAGGATTCAGCACATAAATCCAAAACTAGTTCTTCACATACATATCCTCCAAATCTTCAACTTGCACACTATTTCCCTTGTTCTTCTTATGCTTCTTCACATCCATCTTATGATGCAGGAGCATCCTGGGTTTCCTAGTAACTTGCACTTTTATTCATTTTGAAAATTACTGCTGAGTGCTAGTTATTGTCAAGTTCCAATTACTGCCAAGTGCTAGTTTCTTGCAAGTTCTAGTCACTGTCGAGTGTCAATTACTACCAAGTTCTAGTTATTATTGAGTGGTAGTTTCTAGTTGTTGTTGAGTTTCAGTGTGTGTCCAGTTATCCAATGTGTGTTGAGTGAGCCTATTATTTGTTGATGCTCAATTCCTTCTTTAGCCGAGTTGTCTATATTTTGGTTCTTAGTGGGAGCCAACTTACATATTTAATTGATCATGAATTTAATGATAGGAACTTTTTTAGGGATTAGTGTTGATTTTTTTCAGGTTGACCTTTCTATTATGTACTGTTCTAAAAAAAATTGTAAGCTATTTTGGCAAGTATAAATAAAGTGCTCAGGTTTAGGTTAAAGGTAGAGCTTAGAGGTTTTGAAAGGGGAATGTATATGTGTTTGGAAATGTGAGTTTGAATTTGATTCATGGATCTAGAAGTTGTATTTTGTATCTGGCCATAAGCTAGAAGGCCTTATAGATGGGCACGTATAATGATTATGTGATGAATCAATAAAGTATTTTTTCCTCTCTCTCTCCTTGGTGTTGTTATCTGATGTTTTCTTTCATTGTGTGTACTCTACAAGGTGGTTTTCATAGGAAGGTGTGTCCTTGGCCCTGGTTCTTCATCCCTCCTTTCATTAGGTTGTATCAGAGATTGAGGTTTGTCCTTGTGGAGATTTGATTACGTAGAACCTTAAGTGAATTTTGTTGTGGGGTAGTAGATCCTAGGATTTGACCTACAACTTGCAGAGGGTTACAATCTTGCAAGAACCTGATTTGTAAAGATGGTTCGAGGAAGAGGAAATGTTGATAATGTAATATTAGATACATTGAGACAAATTGCACCAATATTAGATGATGTAGAGATAGCCTAGAAGAGAGGAGCACATATTGATGATGTAAGTGATGATGAAGCAATAGCACCAAGCCCTAATCTAGAACCTAAAGAAGATCAAGATGAGGAAAGGTTATTGATAGTATTATCTAGGAAAAATTCAAGGCCTACTGTAGAAGTCATTCCTTATGATGGAAAATTGGATAACAATGTTGTGTTAGATTGGATCTATGAAATGGAGAAGTTGTTTGAGTATGAAAACACTCTTGATAATAGGAAGGTGAAGATTATAGTTACTAAGTTGAAAGGACATGCCTCACTGTGGTGGGAGCATTTGCAAACTGATAGACAAAGGGGAGGAAAGGAGAAGATAAGAACTTGGGTGAAGATGGTGAATAGTAAAGAACAAATTCATGATTGTTGATTACCAAGTTATCTTGTTGAGAAAGATACAGAATTGAAATAAAGAGATGTGACTGTGAAGGAGTATACTGAGGAATTCTATAGATTGGACATCAGATCTAGACATATGGATGATGATCTTGAGAAAATTGCAAGGTACATAAATGGATTGAGTTCTAGAATTCAAGATGAAATATTTTTTGTGAAATTGGAAAGTGTGGAGGAAACATACCACTATGCCTTCAAAGATGAGGAGATCTTGACAAAGAAGCATGAAAAAGACAAAGAGGTAGAGGTGGTAGATTCCAAAGAGGAAGAGATAGATCTTATGGAGGAGGTGATAGATCTAACAATTATGTGCAAGATAAGAAAAATTTTGAATGAAAGAATGATGATAAAGGCAAGACTAAGTGGAAAGGTGTTGACTCTTACCAAGGAGGTAATGGTTCTTACCAAGGAAGAAGTAATTCTTATTCTAGAGGTGGATTTTGTGGTAATTGTTTCAGATGTGATAAAAAAGGGCCTAGATCCTTTGAATGTAGATCTTATGAAAGTGGTAAAGGTAACATAAATGTTATGATTCAAGGAGACACTGAGGGTTCACCAAGTGGACCTAAGGCTAGAGAAAATCTGACAGTGAGGAGAAACTTATGTGATAAGGGAAGTGATGAGGAACCTATCCCAAGGAGAAGTCTTTTCAAAACCAGATGTAAGATGGCCAAAAAATGTTACAAGGTAATCATTGGCAATGGAAGTTCTACAAATTTGGCATCAAAAGAGTTGGTTACAAAGTTTTAATTGCAAAGGCTGAAGCATCCTAAACCGTACCATGTTTCATGGATCAAAGATGAGCATAAGATATTGGTAAGTGAATAATGTATTGTGAAGTTCAAGATAGGGCATTACTTTGATGAAGTTTTGTGTGATATTATGCCAATGGATTATTATCATATTTTATTGGGTAGACCTTGGAAATATAATAGATATGTTATACATGATGGAAGATTGAATTAATATACTCTTTGGATGAATGGGAAAAAAATATATTGTTGCCTTTGATTGAAATTCTAGATGAGGGTAATTAGACTACTCTAAAAAATTTTATGGTCAATGGGAAATAATTTGAAAAAGAAATGAAAAGGAATCAAGTTTGTTTTACCATAATTCCTAGAGGACCGAGTTTTGGTAGTAATCACCGAGTGAAAGTAGAAATTGGTAGAAGCTAAGTACTAGAAGAAATTGAAAATTTGCGAAAAGAATACAAGGGTATTGTTGCAGAAGATATTCTTGATGGTTTGCCACTAATAACGAGTATAAGTCATTGTATGGATTTGATTCCTGGAGCTAGTTTTCTGAATAAAGCACCATATAGATTGACACCTATAGAGAATGAAGAACTTAACAAACAAGTGATGAGCTATTGAAGAAAGGTTTTATCAGAGAAATTTTTAGTCCATGTGTTGTACCTGTAGTATTAGCACCTAAGAAGAATGGAGAATGGAGAATGTGTACTGATTCCAGAGCTATTAACAAGATCATAGTGAAATATAGGTTTCCTATGCCAAGGATGGATGACATAATGGATTGTTTAAGTGGAGCAAAGTATTTTACCAAGATATATTTAAAGAGTGGCTATTATCATATCAAAATTATAGTAGGCAATGAATGGAATATTGCTTTCAAGACAAAAGATGGTTTGTATGAATGGTTGGTTATGCCTTTTGGTTTGACTAATGAACCTAGTACTTTCATGAGGTTAGTGAATGAAGTTCTAAAAAGATTCTTGGATAAGTTTGTGATTATTTATTTGGATGGCATTCTAATATTTAGTAACACTAAGGAAGAACATCTTAAGCATGTTAGACAAGTATTGCAAAGTTTGAAAGAGGAGAAGTTGATGATTAATCTAAAAAAGTGTTCTTTCATGCAAGAAGAGATTATATATTTAGGATTTGTGAATTTAGTTGATGGTTTGAAGATGGACCCTGAGAAGGTTAAAGCAATTATGCAGTGACCTACACCTAAGAATGTGAGTGAAGTAAGATCATTTCATAGTTTGGCTAGTTTTTACATGAAGTTTATAAGGAATTTTAGTTTTGTTTGTGATACTATGGCTGAAAAAATAAGAGGAGATAAAAAAGAATTCAAGTGCACAGATGGAGTTGATAACAGTTTTGATACTTTGAAACAAAAGGTTCTTGAGTTGCCTATATTGGCTTTACCTGATTTCAATAAGGTATTTCAAGTTGAATGTTATGCTAGTGGTAGTGCAATAGGAGTTGTATTGAGTCAAGAAGGTAAACCTATTGCTTTCTTTAGTGAAAATTTGAATGATGCTAAAAGGAAGTATTATCTGTATGATCAAGATTTTTATGCTATTTTTCAAGCCTTGAAGAAGTGGAGACATTGTTTGATTACTAAGGAGTTTGTGTTGTATACTGATCATAAAAATTTACAGTACTTGTGAAGTCAACATAAATTGAATTAGAGACATATGAAGTGGGTTGAATACTTGCAAAGTTTTACATTTGTTATTAAACATAATAGTGGTGTTACTAATAAAGTTATTGATGCATTAAGCAGAAGACATTCCTTGTTGACTGAAATGAAGGTTAAAGTTCTTAGTTTTGATGAAATGAAAAAGTATGATATTGAACCTAATTTTTCTGAGGCATGGAGAGAATGCAAAGAACCAAATCTAACAGATTACATAAGTATGATGAATATTTCATTCAAGAAGGTAGTTGTTTAAAGGAATTCAATTGTGTATTCCTAGAAGTTCTATGAAGTTGAATCTAATTAAGGAAAAGCATAGTCGTGGATTGGCTAGACATTTTGGAATTGATAAGACATTGAGTTTATTGAAGGAGAAGTACTATTAGCCACAAATGTATAAGGTTGTTCAAAAATTTGTAAAGAGTTGTGTAATTTGTCAAGTTGCAAAAGGAGTGAGTCATAATACTAGTTTGTATACACCTATTGTTGTTCCTGAGAAACCTTGGAGTGACATTAGTATAGATTTTGTTCTTGGATTGCCGAAAATAGTGAAGGGGTATAATTCTATATTTGTTGTTGTGGATAGATTTTCTAAAATGGCTCATTTCATATCATGTAAGAATACATCAGATGCCAAGCATGTTGCTGAACTTTTCTTCAAAGAGATTGTGAGATTGCATGGATTACCAAGAAGTATTATTTCTAACAAAGACAATAAGTTTGTTGGTTATTTTTGGAAGACTTTGTGGAAGAAGATGGGTACTAAGTTTAAGTTTAGTTCTACATTCCATCCACAAACAAATGGATAGATAGAGGTTATGAATAGAAGCTTGGATAATTTGTTGAGATGTTTACTCAGAGTTAAGCCAAGTAATTATTGGAATGTTCAAATGGGAAGAGTACTTTTGAGAGGGGGGGGTGAATCAGAAGTACCAACTTTTAACCCTTTTAAGTCCTTATTAACATATAATTGAAAAACAAATTGCATGCATATAAAAGAACATAAAATCAATCACATGCAATAACACATAACACCAGAATTGATAACCTAGAAACCCTCCATGAATAAGAAGGTAAAATTGGGTGGGAATGACACCCACAAAAATCACTACAGCAATATATATTCAACTACTTCTGATGTTCTGCCCTATGAAAGGCCTGCCCTATTAAAGGCTTTAAACTGTGTCAATATTGACTTGGTTAAAGGATTTACAAACACTTTACATGAAGTGTCACCCTATTAAATGATTTACAATAGGTTGTTAAACCCACCTAATACATAGGATTTCCAATCACCTTCTCCAAAGGTTCTCGTACCTAGCTATTAAGCTAACCTATCAATATAGGATTTTAGCATCTAATACAATTGTGAGAAAGTAGTAGAACATTTGACCTAATTGAATGCAATCTCAAATTGTTGGATTCAGGTACTAGATCTGCTCTCCTCATTTTGATCCATGCTTGATCTAATTTCTATATGTGTTCCTTGTCCCTTGTACTATTCTAACCAACTGGATGTGAAATTGCTACTCTGTTCCTCTAAGTCTTTCCTTCTTCTCATTGAAATTTTGTTATAATCTTCCCATACACTATTCTCTTCCACACATGCAATGGGTTTTTGACCTCCTTTTAAAGAATGCAAAGACTTAGGATTAGGTATGGATCTACGATCCATATTGAATCTCAAATTCCTGCTCAAATCCTTTGCTTTCACCTATTAGTTGCATGCTATCTCCAATTTTCTGATTGGTTGCATGTTGATTTCATAGGTAATTGCAAGGATTCAATCTTATCTTCTTATTTTTTCGTGATTCATGCAAAAATTGTTTTACATCTTCGTTTGTGATGGCACAAACTCTTATGTTGATCCTGAGTTACTTAGCACTTGTTAGATTACTGATGCTCGACATGAACTAGTTCTTGGATTGCTCAGCATCTATTACTTTCCTAGTTTACTCGGCACTTGTTACTTTCCTGGTTTGCTTGACACTTTTTAAATACTGTATTGTTCAGCATCTGAACATTTCTAAATCACTCGGCACATGAACATTTCCTAGATCATTTGGCACATGAACATTTCCTAGATCACTCAACACATATTACATTTTGACTTTCTCAGCACTAACTGTGGGTTGGCACCTATTGAAATTCTAGCTTGACATACATTGTGTACTTGACATATATAGTGAAAATGGTTAAGTGTATTGATACTCAATTGTCAAGACTATTCTTTTGACCAACAATCTCCCCCTTTAACATGAGTGTCCAAAACACTTAACAAAGCATTTATGAACTTAATCTTATTGAGCACATTCATTTATCTACTTGGTGTACATGCCAAAAATTCAAAAATATTGTGAGTACCAATATACCTTATGACTTCCCCTGAGTTGATTATGCCTTGTCCATTCTTGAGATTGAAATTATGTGCTAATGTGCCAGATTCTCTCTGTCCTTTATCCTATTTATACATTCTGAGCCTATGTGATGTATCTGATTTGTGTGAATTTCAAATTTTTGCATCTCCCCCCTTTTCTTTTATTACTAGTCTCCCCCTTTTTGGCTATTTACAAACTTTCCACATTATTCTCAAAATGAATGAAAGAATGTAATAAAAAATGATTCAAAATTTGGTATTCTCCCATAGTATCTGTATATATATACATATCTCCCTCTTACTTTGTCTCCCTCTTTTTGACACTAATGTCAAAAGGTTCTATGGAGTAATACCATGCTTAGCCAAAAATGTGCTATTTACCTCCAAGAGTATTTTCAGAGCTACATCCCAATTTTCTAGTGCAATGTCCAATGACTTATGTTGGATGGCAATCTCTACTACTAGATGTATAAGTCCATCTCAGGTAGAAAGATTTGAATCTTTCTTGAGGACTATTTATACATACATTTGCTCCTTATGGAGTACCTCCAAGTGAGGGGTTATAGAGGACTAGATTTGCATCAACTTAGCTTTTGTATTTGTCTCCTCTGTTGTTAATACAGCTAAATCTCTTTGTGTGTGAAGCATTTGAACAAAATACTTCTCACTTTGAGCTGGATTAATTAGGAGTTGCATAATAGAAATCTTTAGATTTCTCTCCAAGCTCAATATCCTCTGGCTAGTCTCCTGTGTGAAGTTGGAAAAATCACACAACTTGTTGTACAAGGAGAATATATTCCCAAGTACAATTTTTACTCTATCCAATTTCTTAGCCAACTCAACTTGAGATAGTGCTATATCACCATATATTTTCTTATTTACCTTTCCTTGGAACTTCCTTTTTGACCATTCTAATAATTTTGCATTTGTATCATGGTCTTCATTTGTCACCTAGTCAACTATGTCAAATCGTTTCTCTACTATTGGCCTTGACTCATCAGGTGTCTGCAAGCTGAAGGCATCCATGAAGATGTCCTTGATCTCATTAAGTGCTTGCCTATATTTATATTCTTTTCTCAATACCTCTTGTCTCCTTCTTCTATCTAATGCACTCTGTATCTCATTAATCTTCTCCTCAGTAAGGTATTGTGATTTCCTCATCAAGCTCAGGAATTCCATACTAAAGTTTCCTGGCTACTTTTGTTGAGCTCGACCTTGTTGTATGAATTTTCAATGCTATCATTTCAGTGCTTAGCTTCTGAAGAGTTTGAGTAGGAATACCAATTTTGGGTAGTTGAACCAAAGTTTGTATTGCAGATTCCTCCTTATCTCTTGTCTCTTCCTTCTCTTCTCTTTTTTTCTCCTTTTCACTATCAATGGTTAAGGGTGTGTTTTTTGGTTGTACTAATTTTTCTTTGTCTTCCCTTATTGCTGCACTCGGCACTAAAGTGCATTTTGTGATTGCTTTTGGTGGAGATGGTGGAGGAAGGAATAGGAGTCCAATAGTTTGAGTGGTCGAAGGTGGTTCTTGTGTTTGTACCTTGAGTTCTTTAGATCCTACTACTGACTTTTGCAATTCATCAACACTAACCAGTATTGGGCTTGAACATAATCTAGCTACCTATGTTGATTGGTCAAGGATCTTTGTAAGATCCTTTGTAGTCAAAGGAATAACATTTTGACAAGTGTCAGTAACATCCTTAATCTTGATAATTTCTGTAGGTGTGAAGGTGGTATGAGGAGGGCTAGGAGGTGGTATTTGTGTATCTTGCACACTTTTCTCTTGTTGTTCTTCTATGTCCTTTTCTTTTTCTTGGTCTAATTCCTCCTCTTTCTCTTCCTTGTTCTCCTCTTTATCTTTCTTTTCTTCATCTCCTTTCTTCTCTTCTTCCTTCTTTTCCTCTTCCTTCTTCCCTATTTCTTTCATTTCATTTTTCTTGGTACTTGCTTCTACCTTGTATTCCTCATCAAAAACATCATCAATTTTCTTGTATATTATTTTCCACAATCTTGTGGATTTGTTGCTAACTACATCTTCAATTTTATTTTGCAAAATACAAAATGCTCTATACTTAGGAGTAAATCTACTATTGTGCCTCTTGATTGCATTAGTTATTTGACCCTTAGTCAAATCAGGCAACAATCTAGCTAAAGTAGATTCCCTTATTTCCTTTTCTATTTGTAGGCAGAAATGTCATTTGTCTTCAACAATTTTATACAACTCCTTGGGAATTGAGCCATCTAGCTCTAGAGGTGTGTGCTTATACTTGGCCATCATAACATACACAGATTCCTCCATTTTATTTTGCTCTTCCTTAGTGAGCTTATTAAATTCTAAATTCTTTAAATCTTTCAAGTCATCATTCCTAATCTTTGTACATAATTTATCTATGGCAGACTTGGGTGGATGACTTACCACTTTGAATTGACTATTATCATCTATCTCTATCTTTTCTTCATCTAAGTTAGGTGGAGCTACACATTTTGTTCTCTTCCTTGGCTCTTCATTGGTCTCCTTGGTGGTTTTCTTCCTCTTCTCTACCTCTTCTTTTTCCTTTTGTGTTGTAGCTCAGGTGGTGGCTCTGGTAGTAGGCTTCTTTGGTGTAGTTTTTTCAACTTTCTTTGCTTTGGGTTGAGGAGCAGGTGGAGTTTTAGTCTTCCTCTTGGTGACTTTAGTTCTGATAGGTGCTTCCTTGGCTTCTTTTTCCTCGGCACCTTCTTCCTTGTCCTCACCTAGGCCTTGTGTCAATTATAGAGGCTCTTGTTTTGGCTCTTCCTTTTCATCTTCTTCTTCTCATGCTTCCTCTTCTTCTGTCGTGCCTGCTTCTTCAACTCCAAATCTTTTCTTGATCATTTTGATCAATTTGTCCTTCTTTTTCAACTCCAAATCTTCTTGAGGTCTATCATCACCCTTGATTTGATAATGTCATAAGTTCCAAAACATTTTGCAATCTTGTCAATTTCCTCTACAAGTAGAGTTGTTATTGTTGTTGAGGCTTGATCAACATCAAGTTCATAGCCCAATGGCCTAAGCCATCTCACTCTAGGTATGACTACTTGTATATAAGTGCAATCAATATCCAAAAGAAAACAAATGTCCTTATCATGTTGCTCAACTAGTGAGATTGGTATCCTCATTCTTTGTTTCATGGACTTCTTAAAATCCTCAAAATAGCTAGTCATTTGGGTGTCAAAATTATCACCCATCTGCTTAATGAATCCATTGATTTGCTCAACAATGGTCCTATTCTGATCCCATTTCACCTTGCCTACAAAAGGGAATTATTTCATAATATAGAAAAACATACAAACCAAAACTGAGCCAAATTTGCATTGAGCTCCCTTAGACTTCCTTATAGCTCCCAAATTTTCATTGATCTATTGTAGCATGAGTTCTACAAGATCATATGTATGATATTTCTTTACCAATTTATAAGAAACATCTATTGCAATACATGGTACACTATTTAACCTGCTTGATTGGTAGAATTTGTGGGACATGACTCTCATAGCAAAATCTAGTAGTGGTTTTGTAATGGTGTCTATTGTCATTCCCCTTTTATTCCATTTTGCACCTGTATTCTTCTCTATGGCTTCCCTTTTGTCACTTCTCAGGATCTTTGGCCAATCTAGGGTTGGAATACCAGTAACCCTATGGATAGTTTTCTTTATAAACTTCATTGGACCTATCTCTAACTAAAAGGCTCCATTTTGGATTCTACTCAACACTATCTGTATCCAAAAATAGTAGGGAAAACTAGGGCTTTGGTCAGACCCTTCTCAACTATGGAGAATTCATCTTTAATTTTTTCATTATCACACAATTTATCAAATGCATTAAAAATCTCCAAATCTCCTATGGCTCCAACTTTGCAGTTATAACACTTTCAAACCTCTTCAACCATAACAACTTTATCAGGTATTACGAATAGGGCACCAGCGGGATCATTCTTATAGGTGACTTCGGGACTGGGCCTAAACTCTGGCTATTTGACTTCATTACTAACTAGTTGAATTTCAAGACTTTCCTTTCCTTTGGTGGATTTTGACCTAGATGCCATCATTTACCGAACTAGGTTTTAAAATTAAATAAGCTTTCAAACTCTACATAGCTTGGCACTTGAATGAAATACCTGTGAATCAATGAAATTGAGTTGAATCATTGTTGGAATTGCTGCAAATCATTTTTTGATCACTATAGAATCATTTCTTCACTCTACTCAACTTTTCTTTGTGTTTGAATGATTCAAAAAATGAATGATTTTCAACTTTATTAGGTTCATAAACCTAGCATTTATTGCATTTGTGATTACAGTTGTACACTTAGCTTTCAAAGATTTTATCAACTCAACTTCTACTAAAGCTCATTTACTCGGTAGCTACTAACATGCCTTACTCGGCATCCACTAGTCTGTTTAACTCATTATATACTGGAGTTTCACTCAACAACCAAAGATAGCTTGGCATCATCTTCTAACTTGACATCTTTTCTCATGCATATTTCTCCTTTGTAGTACTTCTATGTTTTCTTGTGCTGATGTATGATACATATTTGTATGTATCAGCCCTATGTATCTATCTTGTGCATAGTTGGATGAGGTATGATCACTTGACCTTTGGGCTGAAGTAATATCTCCATTTGATGTGTTAGATTCACCTTTCTTCTTCTATGTCTTGTTCATTTGTCCTCTTATTTGTTCAACATTAATTTTCTTTTTTCTTTTGTTGACTTTAGTCTTTGGTGCTTTTGACTTTGTAGGACAATTTCTGCTAATATGAGCAGTCTTCAAACAAATAAAGCATGTAGTTTGATTTAGCCACCTATTGTAACTTCCCTTGAAATGTGTCCTTATGCAATTTTTAGGAATGTTTCCATACTCTTGACAATAGTGATAGCTATACTTGGCATTGTAATCCCAATTGTAGTGATGTGGATGATTGATTCCTCTCACAGGCTGATTAGGTGTCCACATAGGCTTTGATTTGCATTCAAATTCTCTATGTCCATACTTTTTAAAGTTGTAGTAGTGACCTTGAAATCTTGGTGTCCTCATGGTCTTGGTTCTATAGTCTTGTGTTGAATGTCCTTGCTTTTTGCACTTGTAACAAAAGTTTGCATTTGTAGGCTTATCATACTAATGACTATTCTTGCTTCTACACACATTAGAGGTATGTCCCCTTTTACCATAGAAATAACATGTAGGTTTAGTGTTCTTACCTTTGTTGCTTCTTTCTTCTGCAATCTTGGATGATTCTCCTTGTTTAGTGCTAATGTAGTCAAGTCCTAAAGTATCATTACTAGCCCTTGGTGATTTCAACAATTTCTCAAAGTACTTGATGGCCTCATTTGGTTTGTTGTAACTTTCTGCTATTTCCTTTTCTCTCTTCAATTCATTCTATAATTGTTCATTCTACATCTTCAAGGTGGAGATCACAATATCCTTCATGTTTAGCTCATGATGAACATTCATCATCTAGCTAAGGGTGTCCAACTGCATATTTAAAATCTTTTCAAATTCAATTATCTTCTCTTCTAGTCTATTGGTGAGATTTCTCTTGTCATCTTCTATCATGGCCTTGTCTTCAATAGCTTTTTTCTTTTGTGTAGTAATCTCACATAGCATCATGGCTTGTGATTCTTGTTCCATCTTAACAGATCTTATCTCTTCTACTTGAGCCTAGTTTTTCTCCATTAATTTTGCTATTGCTACATCAAATTCCTTGGAATATCTATTGAAAAACACTTGTGTGGTTTCAATCTCCTTGTAATGTATGCCATTTTCAGCTATGGCTATTTCCTTCCTTCTTTTCAAAGATTTGCTTAGTTCCTCCATGGCTTCCTCTACTTTTTGTAGAGCTAGTTGCACATCAATCACCTAATTTTCAATGATCTTCCCAAGTTTGAAGACTTCCATCTTCTAATCTTTTTCTCCAAGCTGTTAGGCTTCTCCTTGTGAGAACTGGCACTCTGATACCAATTGCTGGAATGTTCAAATGGGAAGAGTACTTCTGAGAGGGGGGGCTGAATCAGAAGTACCAACTTTTAACCCTTTTAAGTCCTTATTAACATATAGCTAAAAAACAAATTGCATGCATATAAAAGAACATAAAATCAATCACATGCAATAACACATAACACCAGAATTGATAACCTAGAAACTCTCCATGAATAAGAAGGTAAAACTAGGGTGAGAATGACACCCACAAAAATCACTACAACAATATATATTCAACCACTTATGATGGTCTGCCCTGTGAAAGGCCTACCCTATTAAAGGCTTTACACTGTGTCAATAGTGACCTAGTTAAAGGATTTACAAACACTTTACACGAAGTGTCACTTGTTAAAGGATTTATAATAAGCTATTAAACCTGCCTAATACATCGGATTTTCAATCACCTTCTCCAAAGGTTCTACTACCTAGCTGTTAAGCTAACCTATCAATATAGGATTTCACCATCTAATACAATTGTGAGAAAGTATTAGAACATTTGATCTGATTGAATGCAATCTCAAATTACTAGGCTCAGGTACTAGATCTACTCTCCTCATTCTAATCCTTGCTTGATCTGATTTCTATATGTGTTCCTTGTCCCTTGTGTTGTTCTAACCAACTGGATGTGAAATTGCTACTCTATTCCTCTAAGTTTTTCCTTCTTCCCACTAAAATTTTGTTATAATCTTCCCATACATTGTTCTTTTCCATACATGCAATGAATTTTCGACCTCCTTTTAAAGAATGTGAATACTTAGGGTTAGGTATGGATCTATGATCCATATTGAATTTCAAAATCCTGCTCAAATCCTTTGTTTTCACCTATTGGTTGCATGTTGTCTCCAATTTTCTGATTGGCTTCATGTTGATTTCATAGGTAATTGCAAGGATTCGATCTTATCTTCTTATCCTTTCGTGAGTCATGGAAAAATTGTTTTACATCTTAGTTTGTGATGGCACAAACTCTTATGTTGATCTTGAGTTACTCAACACCCATTACATAATTGATGCCCAGCATGAACTAATGCCTGGATTGCTCAGCATCTATTACTTTCCCAATTTGCTCAACACTTGTTAAATACTGTATTACTCGACATCTGTTACTTTCCTAGTTTTCTCTGCACTTGTTAAATATTGTCTTACTCAGCATCTGAACATTTCCAAATTACTCAGCACATGAACATTTCCTGGATCACTCGATACATATTACATTCTAACTTGCTTGGCACTAACTGTGGCTCGACACTTATTGAAATTTTGGCTCGGCATACATTGTGTACTTGACATATATAGTGAAAATGGTTGAGTGTGTTGACACTCAATTGTCAAGACTATTCTTTTGACCAATAGTAATTGGGAAGTAGTATTGGCACAAGATAAGTTTTCATATAATAATTCTATGAATAGGAGTACAGGAAAGACACCTTTTTAGATTGTTACAAGAATGCAGCCTAGAGGAGTATCAGAATTGAGAGATGTTGTTGGTTAGGAGAAGAGAGATGCTACAAGAGAAGAATTTGCTAACTTTATGGAGTCTTTGCATAAGGAAATAAAATTGAGGCTGGAACAAAGTAATAAGAAGTATAAAGAGAATGTTGATATGTCTAAAAGAAATCATGTTTTTCAAGTTGGTGATGAGGTGATGTTTCATTTGTAGAAATGAAGATTTCCTATTGGAACATACAGTAAGCCAAAAATGAAAAAGTTTGGACCTAGTAAGATCTTGAAGAAGTTTGACAATGATAATGCTTATGAGGTTGAGTTACCTAATGACATGGATATATCTCCTATATTCAATGTTGCTAATTTATATAAGTAACATGAGCTAGATGATGAAGTTGTTGTATCAGATGATTATCCTAAGAAGCAAATTGAAGAAGTTGAAAAGGTATTGGATCAAAGAGTTGGTAAGAGCACAAGAGGAAAAGATTACTATGAGTATTTGGTGAAGTGGAAGAATAGACCAGTTGAAGATGCTACATGGATTTCTTAATCTGAGTTAGATTCAACTTAGGTTGCGACACTTACATGATTCAAGAGAATTATTTCTTCTAACCCTGGTTGTCTAATGTAGGAGCATCTTGGGTTTCTTGGTAATCTTGCACTTTTGTTCATTTTACCAGCTATTGTCGAGTGCTAGTTGTTGTCGGGTTCTAGTTACTGTCGAGTGTCAGTTGTTGCGAAGTTCCAGTTGTTGTTGAGTGCCAATTGCTACTGAGTTCCAGTTACTGTTGAGTGCCAGTTTCCAGTTGTTGCTGAGTTCCAGTGTGTGTCAAGTTATCCAGTGTGTATCGAGTGAGCCTATTATTTGTTGATGCTCAGTTCCTCTTTAGCCAAGTTATCTGTGTTATGGTTCTTAGTGGGAGTTGACTTGTGTATTTAATTGATCATGAATTTAATGATAGGAGCTTGTTTACAGATTAGTGTTGATTTTTGAGGTTGGCCTTTCTATTATGTAATGCTCTAGAAGCCTCTATAAGTCATTTTTTTGCAAGTATAAATAGAGTTCTTAGGCTTAGGTTAAAGGTAGAGTTTAGAGGTTTTGAAAAGGGAATGCATACATGTCTAGAAATGAGAATTTGAAGCTGATTCATGGATCTAGAAGTTGTATTTTGTATCTAGCTATAACCCAGAATGCCTTACAGTTGGGCATGTATACCAATTATTTAATGAATCAATAAAGTATTTTGTTCTCTATCTCTCTCCTTGATGTGTTCTTTGTTGTTTGCTTCCATTGTGTCTACTCTATGTTGGTAAACATATTTGTTCTTTCTAACTGCCAACTCTTAAATGCCCAAACTATGAACAATATCTTATTATTGATAGTTGAAAAGTTGCTTCTAAAGGCTAACTTTTCTCTAAATTAATAGGTACAGATCCCTATTATGGATTTTCAATGAATTATGTTTTGTTCCTAAAACATATGGGGTGTGTTCTTGACCTAAGAATAGGAGAGGTAAAACTGAGCTAGGCCTAAATAGGATCTAACTCAAGCAAGAAGTAATTTATAAACAATTGGTTAAGTTCGTAAACCCACACATCTTATGAACTCACAAAGCTTAATAACTAAAAATGTTATAACAACTAATACTATCTTATTCAATTAAAATCTAAGCTACAGGGAAAGAAAAATTAACTAGAAGGAAATACATTTAAGAGGTTTCTCTTTGAACATGCCATGACACTACTTATCACATCCATTCACTACTTTGAAACAAGGGAATGAAACTTCATTCATTCCTTGCTTCAACTTAGATTAAACAGAAATCATGTAATTAACAACTAACAGAAATGGAATAGAGAATAATTGATACAAAATACCATTTAATTGACTCTGAAACATCAAGTACTTCACAACAAAAATTAGCCGACCTTTTATTAATCTTTCAATTTCATACATATAGGATTTTGAGATGACTATTACAATAGAAGTTCAATCGGTTCATCTCCTCAAAAGAATGACAAATGGCAAGAAACCAATTTTTTGTATTGCAATGATTACATCAGCAAATAAAAGAGGTAGAATATGAATCACTTTTCCTTCTTTCCCTTTTCAACCTTTGCCCTATATGCCTTAGCAGTGATAATGATTGGGATTAGCTCTTCATGCCTAGGCACGTGTATGTTGGTGTATCTCAAGAGCCACTTAGAATGCTCTCTGGCTAACTCCTTCACAACATTCAATTGATCTTGTAGTTCCTCCTTGGCCACATGTATGCATCCACTGAGTTTCTAGAGTTCTGCAACTCTATTTTGATTACTGGAGGATATATTTGCCAGACTATCTATGAACTTGGAGAAATTCTCTTGCATGATAGTTACTCCAATGAGTCCTTTCCCTTGGGTGCTAGTCTATGAATCTGTACGTAGTCCCCTCATGAGCTCAAAAATTCTATCTTGATCCTTTTTTACCTTCTCCTCTATTTCCTTAAGTCCTTTCTCTGCTAACAGGATCATTTCTGATTTGATCTGCATGCTCTAAAGCCATTCGAATAGAGGTTCATCTCCCTTCGGTAAGATCTTTGCTTTGACAACTTCCTTTGCCTTCATTTGAATGATCATCTTCAGAAGAGATATTCAATCTGTTGGCTCTTGATTTAACAGTTTTGAAAATGACCAAGAAACCAGAAAAATGCATCTAAGGCTAGCAAATTCCTATGATAGATGCACCTGACTACAGTCCTAGGCCAACTTTAAGGCATAACTCTTTCTTCACTTCAAGCACTACTAGACCTAGGCAAGTAGACCTCAGATTCAATTGATACCATACTAGTATAGAACATATCCATGAATCTATTAAGTAGATGAGAACCCCTATATCTCCTAATAACTCATGTAATAACACAGATCTACAGTAGCAAATTGCAATCTATGAAATCCATAAGTTGAGCGAGGGTTAATTCCTTTCAGCCCACTACAAGACATGAAAAACTAAATTTATTTGAATGAAATATTTTGTGCAAATGATATTCATATCAGCTTGCATCTGATTTAGTGATCAGTGCCTTATCCATTGAAACATAGAGTCATTACTAGTAGGATGACCTAACTTGCTTGCATTACAATCAAGTTTATCAACTAAAATTCCCAAATCCCATTCTTACAAAATATCCCCTTCATACACCCAAAAACACTATCAAAACACTAAAGCATTTACCTAATCTCCTTGAGTCATAAGCAACAATAGATCTGATGTAGAACTCATCCAAGTTGTCTTAAATTGAATAAACCTTATTTACTCAATTACAAAGTTAATGGCATATAAAGAATCAAGAGACAGAATAAGAAAACCCAGATAATTCATTGTAAATCCCCTTTTGTATTTATCCTTGGAAAGACCAACTACATAAACTGGTAACACTAAATGAAACTCTAGACAATTCACATAATCTAGCATCAATCTCCATTTACCTCAAAAAATAATACATGAGGATGAACTAAAAATTTGCACAGGTGCGGGTGTGTGGCCTTCACTACTAGAGCTTAGCTCAATAAATAGGAAGCAAAACCAATCACACCCATGGTTTCATAGTAGAACACTGAAACCCTGCTGGTATTACCTAGAGAAAACTACCAACCTTCTTTGCAAAAGAGAAGGAAGAAAGATATAGGAAGGAATCCATTCTCGGATTGAATCTATAACTGACAAGTGTCCCTTCAGAATTCCTTCCCAAGAAGATGAAAAAGCCTCTCTCTACCTTCTCTCTATAACTACCTTTCAAATCCCCATGATTTTAGGTTTCAAGTGCATCAAATATCTCAAAAATTTGGAAGAAAAGATAACTGATTTTTGATATCAAATTGAACTCAAAGTAAAAAGTAAAAATCAATTAACTGGCCTTCAAAATGCAAGATAATCTTTTCTAGCTTACTTTTACCACAATCAGGCTTCAAAAAGTTTTTCAAGTCTTCCTTGTAACCAACTCTGATGCTCAATGATCAAATCTACTCATTTCACTGAGAAGGCCCTAGGAATCAAAAGATGGCTTATAACATGAACTGGTGAAGACTTGTGCACAATCTGACCTCATAAATGGAAAATTTGGATTCTCCCAATTCTTATCGTATATTGGAACACCTATTTTGGATTAAAAAACACTCAGGTTATGCCCTTCTGAAGTTTAGACCTTTGTTTCATGGCTTCCATAGCACATATTACATATATTTTAACTTTACAAAAGTTAAAACTATAGAAAAAATCTAAATATGATTTTAAAACTTTATGCCCTACACGTAGAACTTGAGAAGGAATAAAATAAAAAATTATTTGAAACCTTTGAAATTCTTCCTCCCCTTCCAATCCAGGTCAAACTTAGTTTGACCAACCTGGACACGTGTCAAGCCATGATTAGATCAGGCTTGTATAGCCGGTGCCACATGGCATCACCTCATTCATCCTTGTCCTTGCCATGTCATCGTGCCACTCGAATGTCATGTCATCCTCGATGTCGCTATGCTTAATTGGTGAGCAACTTTGGTTAGCAATATAGCGACATTCGTTCTATCTGCCACGTGGCATGATCTGGTGCACCTCCTAAATCTTCTCACCACATCACCACCTACTGGTGCCACATGTCAATTTTTGGTTCACCGACACACCCAGGTGGGACCCACATCTTCCTTTGCCTAGTTTCATTTTTTTAGGTGGGTCACTTGTCAAAATTTCCATTTTTTGGGAGGTTGCCATGTTGCTAATGGTGAGACCCTCCCATTTTTCAATGCTGAAATGGCGACCACTAGAAACTTTAGCTTTTCTAACACGTTTTCCAACTTTTTTGGCACTTCATTTTCGGTGACTTTGTCTTGCATTCCACATCAAAATTTATTCTCTGACACGACCTGCCAGCTATCCGTACGTGTACGAGTCTCCCATTAGCTTTGCCTTTCCAAAAGGCGATTATCTTTTATGATAGCCAACTAGTTGTGTGCTATAGTATTTAAAAAACAAACTATCCCCTTATACAAACAATGTGGGATAATTAACTCAAATTGCTCCTCCGGCTGCCCTCCTTTACGAATTTGGTTTCTATCTCCCATAGTGACGTTATTGAGAAAAACAAAGAGTCAACCAAAAGGGTAAAAGAATGTTGGTAGAATTTTTACATGGTTTTTGGAATCACTACCTACATTCTCCAACTCCCCTGCTTCACGTGTTTCTCTTAGCGAGTGCTTCCTCTTTCTCCATGCACCAATCATGCTTTTTCTATGTGTGGGCTGATTTGTTTAAACTTGTGGACTCCCTATCTTAAGTCATCCCTTGCCTTTGCTCTTGACTACATCTTTGGCATGAATGACCTTTTCAGTTGTGTAGGTTCTTTTCTTTTAACAGTTGTGTAGGCTTTCTCACTCTTTTCATGCATGGGATCATCTTTTTCATGTTGCAGTCCTTTTGATAAGGTGCCTTTCTCTTTTCACCTACCATGTGGTCTTCTTTGAAGTGTTGCTCCTTATATATTGTGGTTTGTGGGCTAAACGTGGGTTCTTCTTTTTAATCGATCGATTTCATCTTTTGCATAGCACCTCTATTTTGAAATGGCTTCCTCAATTGACATGGACTGCCTATCTTATATGCATCTTCAAAGTTATCTTTCTATCAATAATTGGGTGGTAGTATCCCTTGTGCCAGTGAAGGAATGTTCAAAGTATCCATGTGTGGGAGAACTCACAAAAAAGAACATTGTACTTAGGAAGCTTTCAAACATATAAGATAGCCCTGCATAATGCCTATGCTTGACCACCTCTATGTAAGTGTAAAGAACATCCTTCAAAGTCTAAATTTGATTTTGATTGTTACATGCAAGTTCTGCAATAGGGGACATCACCACAACTATTATCATCTCTCCTTTTTGTGCGTAAAGCTCCCTATTGCTATGTATTGATAGTTGTCCATCTAGCTCTCTTGCTGCTTGGTAATTTCTTCCAACGTGGACCTCCAAGGATGCTACGGCTTTCAATATTGATATCCCTGTAGATGCCAACTCCTATATATGGAAAATATCATGCTGAATACTCCTAATCATTTTTGGCTTTTCCCTTGCATGAAGTATTTTTTCATTAATGTCGACTGCTTGTCTTTCATTTTGCTACTTTCTCATTGCTATGTGTGGGGTGTTTTTCTTATGTTGCCAACTTCTCTTATTTTTTATTGCTCATGAAGGAAATCAAACACTGTAATCATTCTTGGCATGACATCAAAGTTTTAAATGGATGATCTATAAGAGTTGCATTTCCATAAAACTCTTCCAAATTATAGAATTCCCTTTGTTGAGGAAGAAAATGTGTACAACCACTTCTCCAAAGTCTAGCAATGTCTAGTAATTGGGTTTGACATCATCCTGTAGGAGACTTCGTTAAACTGTTGTTCTACTATTTCATGCATTCTTTTCCCTATTGCATAAATTTGTGGACTTGAAAAGACTGTAGCTATGATGAAAAAACTTATCCAGTACACAAGACCCTTCATGCATAAAACTTGAATGTTGATTGCCTTAACATCATCTACAGCCTTTGCTAGAGCTACAACAAATGATAAGCTCTCTACATCATATTTTAACTCTGCACTAGGGGACCTCTAATGGCTTGGTTATTTTTTTGTCCATTTGGCAGATTGCTTCTAACAAGCTGATTCTTCTTTCTTTTATAGTATTGATCATGCACCAAGCAATTTGGTGGTGAATATACACCTTCACCAATAGATGCTACTGAACCCTATTTTTTATTCATTGAATCTATAATTGACCAGTTTGACTTCCACTTTGAATGCATCATCTGAATTGCTAGGGCATTCTCATGTGTTTTCCTTTTAGCAGTGATGGATCACCCATTAGGCTTTCAAATAAATTTTTGGTCACACTTACATCACATTTACTATTAGTCTTACAGTATTCAACTTATGCATCAGCGGTCAAAATGTGTGCTTCAGTCAGAGTCCTAGACATCGACACAGGAACTTGTAACTTCAAATTTATGATCCTCATAACTTGACATAGGATCACAGCCTTCTAGTATATCCTTTATGGGGTCACCTCACTTTCTATTCTTCCCTTTTTTAAGCATTTTAAAAAATATATCTCAATGCCTTATTAATCCAATGGAATTAGTCGAGCCCCAAAGTGCGTCCGGCTAAAAAAATTTCAATTTTGAACAACTGAAATGTTGAATTGATCTACTGATCATCTCGAACTAATTAGAAACAACTTCAATCACTGAACCCTCATTTAAAACTCATTTTATCCCTTTTTGCAACCTATCACTTTTGCGCCAGGAGGTCCTTTGACTGGCCTTAAAAATTGACCCAAACCTCTAATTAGGCTCTAAAAACTAGCACATTGATTCTCTTTTCGACATGCCTCTACCCCGTCAAATCTCATCTCATGATGAATTCAAGGTCCAAAGATATTTGTTGTCAATTTTGCCTCCTCAGAATTACCTGCAAGTAAACAATTCAGAAAGTAATAAATTGGGTTCGGATTTGGCTTTGAAAATTGGGTAGACAGACACTTAGGCAAACAAAAACTAGGGTGTTGGTTCTCTTTCATGAGGATATTATGGATTTGCATTTTGGGCTCCTGACAAATAACAAGAAGCGTTTGGCAAGCAGTCAAAGTAGGCTACCTGGAATTAGCAACTGGAAACACTGACAAAAAACATTTTTTGTGAATGGAATTGACCTAGAAAAGTGTGCAAATGGATTCATCAAGGCTTGAAAACTAACACACTTAAAGTATTTCTAGAGGAAAATACAATATTTCAATCCATTCAGTCTAGGTAATCATGGATTTCAAGTTATAATATCCCAAATAGGGGTACCAAACAATCTGCATCTGCTGACACTAGTAAAAAGATAGAAATTCCATTTGGAATCATGTTCGAAAACTAATCAAACGAATTTTTCATGAGCTAAAACTTGAAACATAACAAGTCTCTGACATCTAATATGCAACACAAAATGAATTTCAACATTTTGGTCAACTAGGTCAAAACTATAGCTCATCAAACAAGGCTTCCCAGAATTGTGTGCAAATTGAAAAAGCATGAAAACAGTAACTGGCCAACTTTGAGGAGTTTGAAACCTAATCAAATGAACTCAAAATGATCCAAAGTCTAAAACATAGGTGCTTAGGTATGGACACTAAACACTCCTAAATCAGCGGGTCATGACACATTACTGGGTGCAAGATATTCACTTGCAAACACAGCCTCCTGTCACTATTTGACACAGGTAAAATGCAAATTTGAAATTTGCTCAAAATGAGACTTCACAAAATAACTCAAAATGGTGATTTAACTTTATGGAATAGGTAGACACACTAAATGGAAGGTGTTAGAAGCATTGAACACCTCTTAGCCCTCAAAAGTATAGTCGGGTACAAACTCATCAAAAAGTGTTTATAGGGCTCAAATTCTTCAATAGTGCTCAAAATTCAGGCTACAATTTTGAGTGCCAACACAATCATCACTCTTCACTCTTTCTCTAGCAAAAGAATTTCTACTTGCTGAGATGTTATCCTTCTCTATTTCTAATCTCAAGATAATGTTGCCAATTTGTTCTATAATGGAGACTCCCTCCAATTTGAGCTTCTCAGTCTAGTCCTTACCAATTTGACCAAAGTGCCTATCTTGCTGAAGCTGAGAGATAAGGACTTGAACCTCAATAGTAGTCAAATTACC
Organism: Cupressus sempervirens; assembly: GCA_028749045.1. Lineage (NCBI taxonomy): Eukaryota > Viridiplantae > Streptophyta > Pinopsida > Cupressales > Cupressaceae > Cupressus > Cupressus sempervirens. The sequence goes on along the minus strand of CM053788.1, from coordinate 597,955,941 downwards.
TATTACTGACATTTCACTTGCCAGTGGAGTGACCATTTATCTAATAAATCTATTCAGTTCCTCTATCTCCACCTTCATCCTAACCTTTGACAACTTGAGGCTTTCCAGTTGTCCTTCAATCACTTCATTGGTTGACTTCCATAAGCCAACCTTGGTGCCATGCCTAGCCTCTCCAAGATCTATCAAGTGCAAAGTGAAATCATCTATGGTCATATCTTCCATTCGTTCATCCTTGGTGGGCTTTGCAATCTCCATTGTTAGGTGTCCAGTTTTAGGATCTTGTCCAAGGATAGACAAGGTCTTTCGCTTCTTGACCTTACTCAAAGAAGACCCAGAGAAAATTGTAAGAGATAAGGCATCCTTGCTTGGAGCAACTTCATGCTTCCTCTTCCTCTTCTTCTCCAAAGTGCCCTCCAACCAGGAATCTATTCCTATCACCTTGGAGATCATCCCAAGTGAGTCTATGCTAAACATCTTCTTCCTGACTGAAGTGATTGCCATCGCAGTAAAATAGAAGGGATTCTTCAGGGCCTAAGAAATGAGCTTGGAAGAGATCTAGTCTTTCTCCACCTCTAAAGTTTTCTTAGTTGCCTCATTTGATTTAGGAGATTCACTACTGCTGCTCTTTCCATCTCCCAAATCTACTATCTGCACTAGGGAGCTACTTGGTTGCAGAAGTGTAGCACTTACTTGTAGAACTAAACTATGATGAGGTGAGGGAGCTGAAGTGACATGAGGGGAGGAAACTAGGGTGGCAATACTATCTTTTGGCTCCTTCATCTTCTTCTTCTTGGCCTTAGTTTGGGTTCCAATAAATGGGAGGGAGCCATCATGACAAGTCTTAGCCATGGGAATGTTCTTGTCTAAAGGTTGGTCACCTCCCCCTGATGGTTGGATTAATAGCCAAGATTACACCTATTGTGCCACCTTGAGAGGAGGAAGGAGCTACAACTACTGAAGAAGCTTGAGCTAACGTACCTTTACTTCTACTCCTAGTACTTTTACTTCTACTCCTAGGAATGATCTTGTCTAAAGGTTGGTCACCTCCCCTTGATGGTTGAGTTGGTCCTTGAGTAATGGCCAAGATTACACCTATTTTGCCACCTTGAGAGGAGGAAGGAGCTGCAACTACTGGAGAAGCTTGAGCTGAAGTACTTTTACTTCTACTCCTCCTAGTAGTCCATTTGACCCACTTTCCAGTTCTTTTGATGATTCAGGCCATCATGATATCCAAGTCTTCCTCAGCATCCTCATATGTCTCTAAACTGATAGGAGTGTATCTTAACTTAGTTAGATATGTATTACTATACATATGTTTCCAATCCTCCTCCAGTCCTTCAACATCAAAATTGATATTGTATGTCTTTATTTATTCCACTGTGAGCTTGGTGAAATCATGATCTCGACTTTCAAATTTATCTCCACAATCTACCCAATAATCCTCAAAAGTGGTAATGTGTTGGATCACACTCCTAATCTGCAACACCTCCCTAGCATATCCATTCAGAATAGACATAGGTCGTAGGACCTCATACATCTCCAATTTGTACTGCATCTTGAACAATTTAAGCATATTCTTTGCATTAGATCAGGACTCACAACTAAAATCTCCTACTCTCATAGGGAACTCATATCCCTTCTTCTTCAAGCTCCCACTCAGCACGTTCACTTGGATTGCCTACCTCACGATCTCTATCACCATGATCATGTCACTCGGATATATGGGCAGCCTCAAGGGGAATCCATCGAAAGTTGCAAGGTACAAATATGAGAAAGATGAGAACTAGATAAAATAACTTTCAAATTGGCTAATAGTCGTCATTGCTTTCTGGATGAATCTACTCTCTGGGCATCCTTGGAGCTCCCTACAAATTCTCATAGTGAATGCATCATTAACTTTTACATAACTATTTTGCAATTTCAAACATGGATAGAACCCATAACACTTCACATCATCGAGAAAATTTTCTATCCTTGGTAGGCCCAACCATAACTGTAGAGATGCTAGCATGTAAATCAGAAAGGAAGACATATAAAAGGTGTTGTAGAACTTCACGGCATTGAGAGCATTGGAAATATTTTCACTTACCTCATGAGCCCAGTCTATATAATATGTATCTAAACAAATAACTTGTACCAAAAAGAAATATTGTTCAATGAAATTTAGAGCTTCTACCTCACCTTTTAGTCTATGTAGGAGAACCAGAATGTCTACAATCTCAAGTTTGAGATCAGTACCAAATAGATTTTTGGGGACCTTACTCTTGGTGCTCTGTGGCTTTTAAAACCAGGACTGCATAATCTCCTTCCTCTAGACCATCTTCTTTGAGGAGAACTTAGAAATTGGTCCTCCCATTGTCAAATCCAAAAACTCCTCTCGTTCTGGAACTCAAAGGCAATTCACCATAGTTTTCCTATTAATGGAGATCAATATTATATTATCTGGTAACACAATCTATCTAGTATCTAGATTCTAATGATTTGTGCATTCATAAATCAATTCTAGAGCTTGGATTGCCACTGGGAAACTAGCTACTTCCACTAATCCACATCCTCAAAGCTTCTTAGTTATGGGATGAATCAGCTCCGATTTTAGTCTCTTTTGAAAATCTTGCATATCATAAAAATGAAGTGAAATATTCATGAAATTCTACAATGTGGACTTGATTCCATTCAGCCCATCAAAACCCACAAACTTGGTTGCCATTTTGTCTGATAATGAAATGAGTTGAAATTTTGAATCTAGAAGAAGAACAAGATATTGAATTTGCAATTACAAGCTATTTGAAAAAGTTGTGTAATTTAATAGAATAACAGTTCAAGGAAAAATGATAGTTTGAATAATTGTTATGTTTCCATCTACATAGGAGCTTCAATTCACCCATTGATCTTCAAGATTCGTGCCACATGAATGAATTAAAGGATGAATCCATTGAAATAGTAACTGGAAGAGCTCTAATGGATATTTTAGTCTCTTTTCACTATTTCTATTGGTGCAATGCTAACTTTCCATTCTTTCATACTTACTTTCCTATTTCCCTTTAAGTTTCAAAAAATTATGAACAGGGTACCCCATAAGGAAATATCCACCAAGTCGAGTTCTACTCAATATACCTTTCTTGTAATTGTTAGATTGTTTCCATTATCATGTTAAGATATTATTTGTACAATTTGTGGGTCCAAGGTTGAAAACTTGTCGAGGAGAAGACAATTTTCAATTCTCCACCCAGGTTTTCTTTTAAGCTTTATCCTTCAAGTGAATATTTTCTTTGGTTTTAGAGAAGTTTAAAAGGACTAAGAAAGTTGAAAGGGACCCACTTTCTTGCTTCTTTTCCTTCATAATTGCCTTTGGTAGTAAATAGACTTCATGGGTTAAAAACCCATCGAGGAGAAGTCAGTTTTGGGTTTTTTGCTTAAGATGATTCTGAGCATTGTGATGAATCTTGAATGTTTCCCAAGGTAGTATATCAAAGTGAAAATAGGAATTTTTTATAAGATATCTCATTATTTTATTACATGGATCCATGAGCATCATTTATTGCTCTTCATGGAAAATTACCTTCATGGGTGGAAAACCCACTAAGGAGAAGGCAAAGCTCAATTTTTCGCAAGCTTCTTTTCATTGCAAATATGATAAACCACAAGCAAGCTCAACTTTGTATATAATTTTTTCATGTTGTAATAATCTCCATTGGGTTAGGTACTAAACTACTTGTAAGACTCACAACATAAAGGAAAACCACCCGGCTATGAAATGTGGGGGAAGGAAAAGATGAAAAACCTGATGAAGACACTTTCTACTTAAGGGGACTTAAAACTAGACTCATACATACATAGGCTTGACTAAGACACAAAATTTTCCACTTTTATGAAATGGTCAAAGGTTGAAAAGTGGAGCAACACTCTGCAAGGTGGTTTGGATAGTTGGGTGTGCCCTTGGCCCTAGTTCTTCATTCCTCATTTCATCATCTTAGGTGTGCTATACATTTGCTTTCCACTCTGATCTTCAACCTTCTTAGAATCTACCAACTCAACTCCATTTCCAATGCTCAGGTTCCACCTACCGAGCTCTTCATTCTGCAAAGGAATCAGGGAAAACTTCCTGTCACCTTTCTTAATAGTAAACATATTCTTGATACAATAAAGCACAACCCTACAATCATACTACCAAGGTCTACCAAGCAACACATGACAAATTTTTATGTCCACAATATCACATAAATTGATCCTAATACTACCCAATCTGGAAATCAACAAGGCATTCCTCCCTCACTTCCAAAGCATGTTCACCTTGCAACCAGCCAATCCTATAAGGATTAGGATGTTTTACTCTCTTCAAACCAAGTTTCTGAACCATCTTTTTGCAACAAGGTTATTATTACTGCCACCATCCACAATCATCTTGCAGACTTTACCACCTAACTTACAACAAGTCCTAAACAAACTAGTCCTCTGACAAGAATCCAATGTCCTCTCACCAACCAGTACTCATCAAGCCAGCAAACTTTCTCCTTGCTCAAGCTAACTATCTTGAACTACAACCTCATTCACAATAATAGTTGTCCTCCTGAGTGGAAAATAAAAAGATCTATGCCCTTCTTTACCACATCTAAAATTATTACCTCTGAACCCACCTCCACCTGTCCTCATTTTTTGATCAATAGGTTTTGATTCACTTTCTAGACTCGATTTAGCTTGTGCCAAGCTATCCTGCTTCTCCTTCCCTTTAGCATTACCTTGATTTTTCCTCTTCAACTTATCTTCTACCTTCAAATCATACTGATAAACATCCTCAACAAAAGAAATATGTAGCATACCAACCTCATCTTGAATATTGAATTCCAAACCATTAATATATTGAGCTACCTTTTCCTTTGACAATTCTCTATGACCAAATTGAATAGTCAATTTGTAGAACTCATTAGTATAATCTTTCACATTCATATCTTTTTTCTTTCAGATTTTGCAACCTTTTAAACAACTCATGTTCATAATTAGTAGGAATGAACTTAGCCTTCAACTTAGTCACCATCAATCTCTACCTAGAGATCTTCATTTCACCTTCCTCTTCTCTGTCTCTTTTCAATTCTTTCCACCATTGAGTAGCATGTCCTTTCAACTTAGTTCATGCCAACCCCACTTTGAGTGTAACCTCAATATCCTCAAGCTCAAAGTAGTCTTCTAACTCACCAATCCAATCAATCGATCTTCAGGAGTTAAAGTACTTGATAAATTAGAAACCTTCATCTTATGCTTCAACTTCAACTATGATCCAAGTCTAGCAAACTGACCAGTCCCACATAATCAGTTATGTCCTCACCACTAGATCTAGCAACTTCAAAGTCCTTAGCAACTTCCTCATAACTACCTTAAGTACACACATGCCTAGGTACACCACCTAAAGTGCTTACAAGTTTAGCACTAATGTCACTCTTCATCAATGTAAACTCAAATCTAAACTCTACTCTAATCTTCTCTAAGATCCTTTCTTCCATAGCATCACTAAGATCATCAATTGCCCTAGGGTCCAATCTTCTTGGAGGCATCTTCCAAAATTTTAGCAAACCCTAACCAACATATCCATCAATCCAAAAGATCAATCAGCCACAAGATCAACCTTCTCTACAAGTCCTAGTGTAAACTACCTCAGCTTCGGCGATCTATCAACACACTCAGGAAAAACTAGGCTCTGATACCACCTAATGTAGTGCAAGGTAGGAGAATCCCCAAAGGAAATGTCCAAACCCCCAGTAAAAAACCACACAATGGAAATACAAAAACAACAATAATACAAGATCTAATACCAAATCACAACTCTTTATTCATAGATATAACTTACTACATGCAATATGCCCAGCTATAAGGCCTTTTGAGTTAGGGCCAAATACAAACATCAATTACAAAATCTTTTCTACAAGATCCAACAAAATTCACTTACAAACTTGACTCCAACTAGTCAAAATCCACAACTGGATAAGAACAACAAGAAAACCTTCACTTGTACCCTCAGATTGACCAAGAAAATTTGTTGGTTCTCAAGTCACAACCCTAGCTCTTTAAATTTTGCATTTACACAACCCCCTTCACTCCCTTGAATGAATGAATTCTCTAGCTATGCTAAATACTCCACAAAACCTTTTATCTATACCCAACTAAGCTACAAGTCAGTCCAGTGCATTACAAACTAAATTGAATCCCTCACGTTAAATATATATTGAGCCACAAGTTGGCCACAACACAAATTAAATACTCATACATAAATTAAATGCCAAAAGTTAGCTCACAAACAACTTAGCACCAACAAAACCAAAACCAATATTGGCACTTAGCACATATAGGAACACTCAGCATCCACTAGCTATAGTAACTCAGTATCTACTAGGAACTATAGTAACTCGACACCCACTAGGAGCTACAGTAACTCTATACCCACTAGGAGCTATATAGTAACTCAAGATCCACTAAGAGCTATAACAACTTGGCATCCACTAAGAGCTATAGTAACTTGGTATCCACTAAGAGCTATAGTAACTCAGTACCCACTAGGAGCTACATTAACTTGGCCTCGATTGAATAGCTTGGCAGCTTGATAAAATTGGAAACCACTAGCACTTAGCTCCAACATCCAGGATTGCAAGAAAGCCTAGGATGCTCCTACATCAAGATCACATCTGACAGTTCATGCATATTTATAAGGAATTACTATTAGAACTTGGAACCTTGTAGGGATGCACATATGATGCCACATTTCTCATATTTAGTAGTGATATAAATATAGTTTTATCTTAACAAGTGAGAAACATAAGATCCCAACATTAAGCAAATGTATTAATAAACAAAGATATTTTATTTGGCATAAAAAGGTGATCAAATTGTTGAAAACAATTATTCAATTGTATATTGTCATTGATGTTACACAAATGTTACATTCTAACAGAGCACTGCTAGTAGTAATCAAGTTTAGAAGACTCCAGTATCAACTAATCAGGAGTTCAAAAGAAACTAAGTGTTAACTGAGTCAGGCTAGTTATCGAAGGATTTCACTATTAATTGAGTCAAGTCAGTTGCCAAAGGAACTCAGTGTTAACTGAGTAACTTAGTTTCAGTGTCAACCAAGTGACAAAAAAATTATTTTATTTATTATTTGATTTATGGAAGACAACCTAGTGGATATTAATTGTTTGTTTGAAAGGGTGTTCAAGATGACTTGACATTAGGATTTCATCTATATGCAAGGTCAAGTTGTGGATTTAAATATGAAGTTCTGGAAGAAAATAAGATGTGAATTAAGAAGGATATCTGATTAAGGGTAGAAAGTCCAAGGAGTTGCAAAGAATATTATGATGAGGGAGGATCTAGAGGATAAGTCAGAACACTGATCTAAATTTACAAATCTATTGCTTCAATAATTAGGTAAATCATTTTTATTCTCTAAAAATTACAACAATGAAGAACTCTCTTAACAAAGTTGACTTAATAATCATTTTGCAAATCCTCTAATAAGGTGGAATTGCTAGATTGAAGTGTCTTGAAGACCTCTAACAAGGCCACTCCTAATAGCGTGATTCAAATCATTTAACATGGTCACACCTAATAGTGAATTTTGTAATCTTTAACAAGGTTGGCTCCTAAAGGGGCTCACTTCTGAAGAGTGAAAAGTTGTAACTAGTTGTATTGGTAGTTTTCCCAAATTGGGTTTCCACATTAAATCTTGGTGTCTAATGTGTTTATGTTATTTTCTTACTGCTTTATCTTTCTACAACTAAGTTACTGAAGGTTAACACAAATTAATATCTCAAGATTCAAAGCAAACTAACTCTTGGTAAAAAGGGTGGAAACTCAAAAGGCAAATAGTCTGACAGTGAAGAAGATGAAGAATCAGATGATGACCTTGAAGCTATTAAAGTCTTGCTTGCAAGAAGGTTACCAAAAGGCAAAGGTAAATATAAAGGAAAAATTCCATTAATTTTTTTTTCTTTTGTGAAGAAGTTGGTCACATTGTTGCAAGGTGTCCAAATGAGGAAAGCAAAGATGACAGAAAATTCAACAAGTTCAAAGGAAAGAAAGATTTCAAGAACTACAAAGACTACAAAGACAAAGGTAATAAATCTTGTTATATTGCTAAAGATTCTAATAGTGATGATGAAGATGAAATGGTATATATTACTATTAAAGATGACAAGGATGATGAGGATAATGAAAAGATGGCACTTATCTCTCATGTTAGCAAGAATGACACATGGATAATAGATGGTGGTTGTTCTCATCACATGACTGGTGATAAAACTAAGTTTGAACACATGGAGCACTATGATGGTAGAAGTTTTTAAAAATTGGAAACAATTAACCATTTATGTAAAGGAAAAAGGATGCATTGCATTGATTGATGAACTCAAATGTGACAATCTTACTAGGTTGAAGGACTGGGACACAATCTTCAAAGTGTGGCACAACTAAACAACATTGGATACAAGGTAGAATTCATGAATGGGAAGGCCAAGCTACATGTGGTAAAGGAAACCTAGATGGAACTAGCAATCAGACAAAAGGTAATCTATTCTATCTAGATCTCACTAAAATTTCATGCTTTCTGGCACAAGTAGAGGAAAGTTGGTTATGGCATAAAAGAATGTGTCATGTAAACTTTAATAATCTGGTTACTATAAGTAAGAATAGAAGAATAAGAGGTATTCCAAATATGAAGAAACCTAAAATGGCCATATGCAAACAATGTTAGATTGGAAAGATGGGTAAAACTAGCTTCAAAAGTAAGAATTTTAATATTGAATAAGTCTTGGAACTAGTTCATATAGATCTTTGTGGACTCATAGTCATAGAAAGCTATAGTAGAGACAAATATTTCATTTTTTTTGTTGATGATTATTCTAGGATGATGATAATAATATACTTGAAAGACAAATATGAAGCTTTACAAAAGTTCAAATGGTATATGGCTAGAGTTGAAAAAGAAATAGGAAAGAATTTTAAATGCCTAAGGTCTAACAGAGGAGGAGAATTAATGTATTTAATGAATTGTACAATGAAAGAGGAATCAAAAGATAGGTATCCACACTTGGTACACCTCAGCAAAATGACATAGTAGAAAGAAGGAATAGATCCATCATAGATTATGCAAGAACATTGATCATAAAGAAAAAAATTACATCCAAATCAGCACAATAGTTCAGACCTTGAACTGAGGTCAACTGAACAAAGGTACAAATCAAACACCTTATGAATTATGGTATAGTTACAAACCTAATGGTTGTTATTCAAAGTATTTAGAAGAAAATGTTATATCTTGAAAGAGGCAAGGAAAAGAAAGTTTGATGCAAAACATGATGAAGGCATATTCCTAGGTTACTCCAACAAGAGAAAAGCATATAAATGTTTGAATCCTTCTACTCACAAGGTTATAGAAAGTGTACATGTAAAAATTGATGAGTTTTTAAAAAAGGTTGAAGAACAAAGTAGCAAGGAACCTGAAGACTACATAAACTTTGTTTACTTTGACCTTGATACTATTAATCTCATTATGGTTTTGATAAAGTAGTGACAAAACACTTAGTCATCATCTAGCATAGTTAGTTGGCCATCACTGCAACCGAGCTCCTATTTAGGCTAAGTGCATAGTGTGTGTCTAGTGAACTGAGTGAATTGAGTGATCAATGTGAGTCGAGTGATCGGAGCATGTCGAGCATAATTCTCCAAACAAAACATGTCAAGTGATGTGATAGTTAGTGATGATCACTAGTAGGTGTCAAGCAGTCAGTATGTGTTGAATCACTCAAGTGCCAACAAGATAGTGTAGGTCAAATATTTAGTGTATGTTGAGTGATTTAGGAGCTAAGTAAACAACATATGAGCACAATGAAGGTCGAGCATCAGAAGCCTATTGATGTCAAGTAACCAGTCCATAACATAGATGTTTTTAATGGCACAAACTTCTATGTAAACCATTATTGGCTAACATAATCTTGAATTTTGAATTGGATCAAGTCATGTCACACATCCTTATGTAATACATGCAACCAATCAGAAAAGGGAAGCATTAGGCAGTAATAGAAATCAACCAGAGTCATTAACTATTACCTAAGCTCATCTCCAAATGCCTACTTAAAGAGGTAAACCCTAATGGGGAGTTTGTGTGCAAAGGAGGATACTAAGGAGAGTATCTTGTGTGAAAGAAGCATGGAGAAGAAGGATATTTGAATGAGTAGTAGAGAATAATTAGTTAAGGAGAATAGATCAATTGTGAAGTGAAGTAGTGAAAGGTCAGAGAAGATATATTAGATTAGGAGGATCAAGATACCAACTATAAAGATGAGATCTAACTGAAGGATCAGGTACTGAATCATTTTAACAGGTGATACAAGGCAAATCTCTCAACAAAGTAGTTCTAATAGAATTTTTTAAATCTCCTAATAGATTGATTACTTAATTATGAGTTTAAATCCTTTATTCAAGGTGAGACCTAATAGTCTTTGCAATCCTTTAACATGGAAAACCTCTCACAGGGTAGATCATAAATTATGATCAAAACTTTGTATAATAATTGGCCACACTTTATTGTTGTAGTAGCGAAGAGTTATGGGTGTCATACCAACCCCAGTTTTACCTTCTCCTTGGAAGGTTCTGGGTAACTAAAATCTTTTGTGTTATGTGATTTACTGTATGCTATGGATGTGATACGTGCTTACTTATTTCAGTTTACATGTTATGTTATGAGATGGATGAATGGTGAAATGTTTTAGTGATAATAGTTTTAAATGTTGATTCACCCCCACCGCCCCCCCTGAAAACTTACTTTCCCATTGTTATTTCCAATGATTGGTAAAAGAGTCTTGTTCTCTACAAAGTAAATTTTTCCAGCTTTGGAGCAAAGATCTTGAATATGGAAGTCTATAAATTGGGTGTTGGCGCTAAAAATTGCATGGTCAATTTTGAGCCCTGTTGAGAAAAATCAGCCCTATAAATGCTTTTAAATGAGATTGTACCTAGCTGTCATTCTGAGGCCTAAGAGGTGTTTAATGCTTCTAGCACCTATCATTCAACATTTCTAAGTGTTCTATGATGATAATTTGTCATTCTGAGCCATTTCGTGAAGTCCCATCTTGAGTAATTGTCAAATCTGCATTTTTCAAACAGCGATAGGAGGTTGTGTTTGCCATTGAATATCTTGCACCTAGAAAGGTTTTGTGACTTTTTTCTTTGAGAGTGTCTAGTGTCCATACCCAAGAACCTATGTTTCAGATTTCAAGTCTTCTTGAGTCCATTTAACTAGGTTTTGAATCGCTCAAAGTTGGCAATTTAATATTTTCATGCTGATGCACTTTGCACACATTTCTGGGAAGCCCTGTTTGACATGTTATAATTTTGACCCAATTGACCAAATTGCTAAAATTCCTTTTGCATTGCATTTTAAATGTTAAAGACTTCCTATGTTTCAATTTTTAAGTCTTGAAAAATTCGTTTGATATGTTTTCGAACGTGATTCCAAATGCAACTTGTATCTTTTGAATGGTGTCAGCATTTGCAGATTGTTTGGTACCCCTTTTCGTGGTGTTATAACTCCTAATTCATGATTGGTGAGATCAAATGGATTATACCACTATGTTTTCCTTCAAAAATACTCCAAGTGTGTCAGTTTGCAAGTCATGATGAATCCATTTGCACACTTTTCCAAGTCCTTTCCATCCGCAAAGAATGTTTTCTGTCAGTGTTCCTAGTTGCAAAATTCTAAGTAGCCCACTTTGACTGATCGCCATTCGCACCCCGTGATTCTTCATGAGTCCAAATCCTAGATCCATAATGTGCTCATGATAGAGAATCAGTACCCCAGTTTTTGTCTTCCCAAGTATCTATCTGTCCAGTTTCCAAGGCCAATTCTGAGCCCAGTTTGTTGCTTTCTGACATGTTTTCTGCAGATGTTTTTAAGTGGTCAACTTTGTTAGCGAATATCTTTTGACCCCGAATTTTTCATGAGACGAGATTCGATAAGGTGAAAGTATGCGGAACAAAGAGTCAGTGTGCTAGTTTTTAGAGCTCGATTAGGTGTTTTGGTCAATTTTTAAGGCCAGTCAACAGACCTCCTGGCACCAAATTCACAGTTTGCAAATCAGTGGTAAAATGGGTTTCAGTTGATTAATCAATGATCGAACTTGATTCTAATCAGTTCAAGATTCTCAATAGATCAGTTTGCATTATTAGTTGTTCGAAAATTTAAAAAAAAAATTAGCCAAACCCACTTTGGGGTCCGACTGATTCCATCAGACTGATTGAAGATCAAATGTATTGTGATTGACAGTGGACCCAATATATGCGAGCAATAATTTTTTTTTACTTTTATAAGTCAAAGGTTTTTGCAATGTGGATTTATGAGGGTCATTAGGAAAAGGTTGTTCTTGATTTTAATAAAGCCGGCAAGGGTACAATGGTGCCTCGTCATTTGAAGGATCCTTTATTAAAAACCATCAGAGCCCAAAGGAGTTTTACAAGAGAAAGAAAGATCCTCGGAATGACTTATATGAATGGGTTGCACGAGCTGAGGGACTATAATTAGGTCTAGTTGGCAAATACCTTCACTTAAAAGGGGATCTTAAGACTGTGAAAGAGATCAGCAATAAAGTAAATAATGGTTGGGTGACAGCAAGACAACAATGTTAAATCTATAAACTAAAAATGTAAATCCTATAGTGATTCAACGTGTGGTGATTGACAACCAGATTATGGTTTGTAGAAGCTCCTCAACGCATAAATCAACCAACTTTGTAACACTGAAGTGTTATTGTGAATGCTTTCGCCATATTCAATATAATTTATTTGGATATTGGCAATGATTGTTGGTGGCATGAGGAAGGAAATGCACCCAAATCCAAGAAGCCATATCAAATGGGGGAGCTCATGCATCCAACAAGAAGCCCTCGGCTTTGAAGGAGGAGTTCAAAATGTAAAAAAGAGGCCAGAGTTTCCATGCATAGCAAGTAAAGAAGCATCCATTTCCAAAGTAAAACACTCACATCTAATGACAGCCTGTGACAGGAGGGATGAAGTTCAACAACGAAAATAATTGGCAGAGCATGTGTATATATTATTTAGTCAGCCCCCAAATGATTCACTACGACCTTCTTAATGGAAGCGATCTTTATTTGGCATCGAGACATGCCTACATAGTATAAGTACATGCAAAAAATTAGAATCATTTATGCCAGATGCATATCTATGGCTAGAAGTAGCGAGCTTCCACTCCCTACCTAATGGACACCATGATCCTTCGCCAATCTTCATACAAACTTTCTCTCCAATCGTTGCAGCATAAACATGGGTATTAGCCTCCAAAATCTTTATAGAACATCGGCTATGCAGATCTTGTGACCTTCGAATTTGCATCTATGTATGGTTTCCAAATCAAATTTTTCAATTAAACTAAAAGCACAAGCCAGCGGTTGAAGGTAGAGCCTGCAATTTTAAAGGGGGTCCACGAAAGGCATGATATCAATGCTCAAAGTAGTCGCAGTCAAAGCTGAAAGCAAGACAAAGGAAGGTTCACGCATAGGTAAAAAACCATGAAGCCGCCACAGGATAGAGAGCAAGCCCATGGTTTTATAAAGATCCATGCATTACATAGAGACAGTTAAAAGCCATGGCTAAGAGTAATAGGGGCAGTCGGCAATTTGTAGGTGTGAGCAGAGGAAGAAAGCTTAAAACTTGTAAATCCCACATTGCTCGTGTGTTAGACTTTTCAATATTGTAAATACCCCAGTGCTCAACTTATTGGTTGTCTTGAAGACATGGCCTTTTGGAAGGAATTGGCAAGCGCAGGTGGGACCATGGATGACGTCAGCTAGTTAAAATGCAATATTTTAAATGAAAAAGCAAACAAGTTGCAACGATCAAAAAATGAAAGAATCTGACCCCTTGCTACTTCGCTAGCTGGGAAATTTCAAAAATTTGGCTAGCAACACAGCGAGGTCGTCGAAAAACTCAGGAATTCGGCAAGAGTCAAATCAGCGAATCAACATGTGACAAGTGGCAATATGTGCGAGTAGGTGATTATGTGGCGATTTCAAAGCAATTGCAATGAGATTGTGACACGTGGCAAATCATGTGGATGCGTTATCTCATCAAACAAAGATGCACGATGTTTAACCATGGTGAAGTAGCAAGAAGATGACACATGGCACTGCTCAGGTCTGAGCCAATCAAGAGATGACACGTGGCAGATGATGCAGATTAGGTGTCCAATCATGGAGCGCCACATGGCGCTGGTCAAACTAGGTTTGACCCAAATTGAAAAGGCTAAAGAGAAATTTGAAATATAATAAAAAATATTATTTTTATTATTCTTTTTCAAACTGGACGTGCAGATTCATTTTAATTTTAAAAGGGGCTTTAGTATGAAGTTTGAACCTTAGAGGATTTTTAAATTTTCCAATTTTTAAAATTAAAGAATTTGCACACTAAGTTCCATACTAGAGGAGGGTTTTTCAAATCGAGATTCTGGATGTTTCTGGAAGGCAAAGTATGCCTTATCATATACTGTCAGAATTGTGAAAGTCTAAATTTTCCGATTCTGAGGTTAGTTTCTGCACAGGAATCTGTCTGTTCGAGCAGTACGAGATTTTCTATCAGAAATAGACATTTGCAAACCAGTTGCAAAAAATGATGAAACAAAATCAGATCAAGATGGGAGAAGGAAAGAAGAATTTTTCAGTTGCCAGAAGATTGATTTTCAAGTGGACACTTGTCAAGTAAAGATCAGATTCGAGATTTCTTTCTTGTCTATATCTTTCTTTCTCTGATACTTTGTAAGGGTTCCGGTTCCAGTTTTTGGACTGAGAAACCATTCTTCAGCATTTCTTCTTGTATTGAATAGCATTTTGAGTTTTATGCAAATAGTTCATGTCTGTTAGGTGATTTATGAAGTATTTTGTACATCTTTCATATATTTGATTTCAAAGAAAGCAAATAAAGAGCGGCAATGGTTTCAAATTCAGCCTGAATCTTGTCTCCTATTTGTGGATCTATAATCTTTTCTAGTTTATGATCAAAGACCATAGATTAGGTTGCATCTCATTTAGTGATGTATGTGATTGAAATACCTTGCTTATGGAACCAAGAGCCATGTAACCGCTTGGTGTTTATCACAGAGTTTACTGATTTCATGATGGGATATTCTGAGTATGAGATTCATTTTGATGCAGATGTTAGTTCACAAAGTGAAAGATAGATCAGAGATCTGGATGTAGTAATATGTTTGAGATTTCCAGGAGATGTATGGTTATAATTTATTTAATTGCCCAATAGATAAGGCACTGATCACAAATAGGATCATTAAATTTTGTTGCTCATACCTGGGTCTTGTTGTCATCAATCTATTAAATCATTTTCATTTTATGTTGAAAGGTATTCAAAGTATAACCCACACTTAGCTTTCCAGTATCATGAGTCATGTCCTTAGCTATTTCATGCTTTTGATCTCCTGGTTAAGCATAGAAGAATTAGGGGTTTCATCTACTTTTATAGATCCTAAATATGGTTATTGCACTGGTCACATAGTCAGATCTAAAGAGGTTCACATGCCTAGGTTTTGCAGAGCCTAAAGAAAAATAAGGGTCATGCCTTATAGTTGGCCTAGTGTCTGAATGGGCATGTTGAAAATGGGAGTTAGCTGCCCCTAGATATGTTTTGTTCTCATCAGGGTAATTGGAAACAGGTAACATTTTCAAACACCAACAAAATGGCGACTCTGCTGGGGAGTTGCATTCAGAAAGAACCAAAATCTCTGCCATGAAACGGATTGGATACAGCAAATATGTAGCAAGATGTGTTCCTTTTCCTTACTGAAGTTTCATGTTCCCCAGTTAAGCTTTATTCATTATCAGCAGTATGTTGAAACTAGATGAAAATTGTGTTCTATGACTGTCATAGGTCTATCTTCAATCAGTCCAGTTTGTAAATACTATTGAGAAAGTTTTAGAGTCAAGAATTCAATTTATAAAGTATATTCTCTTTTCAAGGTGTTAGTGATCTGCAAGTTTCCTCCTACATTGAAGGTCTAGTTTAGATTTTTCAAGTGACAAATTATGTTTTATTTCTCACAAAGCGTGAGTGGCGACTCTCAAATATTTGTACTAGTTTGTTCCTAGTTGATTTCATTGCAAAATTTTGAAGGACTTTCAGTTGTATGGGCAGATCTGAGACTATTGATAGATCTTGGAAAGGAAGTGTTAAATTCTTGATAAGTTTTAAAGTGATGTTTAAAATCTGCTATTATAAGAAATTGAAATGTAAAAGTGAATCACAGTAATGATTGTTATATTCCTCTTGCAAAGAGGTGGCAGCTCTACAAAGTTTTGACCAGTGGTGTAAAGAATTTTCAGTCTTGCACCTATGCCAAATCAGCAGATTAAAGTTTGCACCAGCACTTAAGGTATTTTGATTTTCATGCTTCTTTTCATGGAAGTCAAGTGTTTAAGTTGCCTCTATTCAATGATTTTCAGCACTAGAAAGAAGAGGTAGAAATTTTGTTTTATAATGGAGTCAGATCTAGAGTCAGACCTCGGATCTGAGATTAGTTTACCAAATTCTGAGAGTTTGAAAATTGTGAATAATAACATTGCTATGTTGAATAGACTAGTTTATCAAAGGATTGTCAATCTTATAAGAATTCAAGTAGGAAGTACTCAAGGTCTAAGTGTCGAACAATGTTATGTAAGACTTAACTCAGTAATCAGTAAGATGCCTTTCCATTGTAGACCTAAGGAATCTTCCCTGCCAAATGTTTTCCTTAATGTTCTAGTACCCAATTCAGTTGATTGGCCAGCCAAGATAAGATTAGATAAGATGTGTGAGATCCAAGATTTTATCATGAAGGTTGAAAATGCTTTGAAGGCTAATGAGTTTGATGTTAATGAATATAATGAATTCGTTGAAAGTGATAATGAACATGAGGAATCTCAGTTTTATGAATCAGACAATAGTAATCAGCAGTCCAATAGTATGCATAATGTGGATCCATCTTTTTGTGATGATGATTGTCAAAAAAAGGAAGTATATGACAACAGTAGTGGTCCTTCTTCTAGTGATAAATATGAATGTGTTACAATGCCAGCTATTGAGGTATTGTCTGAAGAAGAAGATCTATGGGATAATCAGAATTCTGATTTTTCAAAATATATTACTAATGAGTCCGCTATTGTGAATGTGCCAAGCCATCCAGATAATGATCTCAGCCAAGGAGAAGAAACTAGGGATGAAGTCTTGTTAAGTGTTGACGAGATATCCAACTTGTTGGCTCATGATTTTGAAAGGTATGCTAACCTATCCAAGGATGCTTGTGCTCTGACACATTATGCAATTTCATGTGGTGAAGTCATTTCCCCTAAATTTGATAATGAAGAAGATGTAGTTGCAGAATATGCGATGTCGACTTTGGGAGGTGTATGTGATAGTAGTTTGTATATTAGTACACATGATGACTTCCATGTTGAAAAGAAAAGTATAGAGACAAGGTTTGTTGCTGATTCATGTTTTTCTTGTTTTCATGAAGTTGAGATAAATTTGGATAGCTCATGTGATGAGGAAAGTAATAGTAATGAATTGGTTTATCCTAGTGAGCTATTTGAAGGGAGATTTGATACGGATCAGCATATTGTTAGAAGGAAATTTCATGATATTTCTTATGATTTGGGATCTAATCATTTGTGGGAATGTGAAGAAAATACAACGTATATTCAGTCTGATGTATGGTGTGCTGATGTTGCAAATGAGGAGAAATCAGAGTTTATACATTCTTCATATTCGGAGGTACAACGTGAGTTACAATTTGACTCATGTAACTTGTTGAACAAAGTAGAATACCAAGCTTTTGTGTTTCCAGTTGAAGGAATCTGTTGGTCAAATAATAGTGATTAGTTTTAGTTTGATATCAATAGTTATGATCATGCTGATGCATATTTTCATAGTGAGAAAGATGAAGATAGTATGCCTAATTTTTATATGCACTATGAAGATGATGATAGTTTTGTTTTGCCTAATGAGCTGATTGCAAATGTTGATGTGTTGGGTGAAACAAATGGGAATGAGAATTTCAATTTACCTCAGGAGAATTTAAATGAAAATCAGGTATATGACAGAGGTAAGAAGTCCTGAAAATATTTCGATGGCCCGGGGCCATCGTTTGTACATAATTAGGAGTAGTTTCCCTGCTTTCAATAAAGTTGTTCGAGAGAAGTTTTTGAGTTCAGGTGTGTGGTCTACTTCTCCCAGAGATCTAAAATATTGCCATGCCTGCAAGGGACATGCATCCTCAGACAGAGGCACTATTGGCGCTAAAAATTGCATGGTCAATTTTGAGCCTTGTTGAGAAAAATCAGCCCTATAAATGCTTTTAAATGAGATTGTACCCGGCTATCAGTATGAGGCCTAAGAGGTGTTTAATGCTTCTAGCACCTATCATTCAACATGTCTAAGTTTTCTATGATGATAATTTGTCATTCTGAGCCATTTCGTGAAGTCCCATCTTGAGTAATTGTCAAATCTGCATTTTACCCCAAGTATCAAACAGCGACAGGAGGTTGTGTTTGCCATTGAATATCTCACACCCAGAAAGGTTTTGTGAATTTCTACTTTTAAAGTGTCCAGTGTTCATACCTGAGAACCTATGTTTTAGACTTCAAGTCTTTTTGAGTCCATTTAACTAGGTTTAGAATCCCTCAAAGTTGGCAGTTTAATATTTTCATGCTGATGCACTTTGCACACATTTCTGGGAAGCCCTGTTTGACGTGCTATAATTTTGACCCAATTGACCAAATTGCTAAACTTCCTTTTGAGTTGCATTTTAAATGTCAGAGACTTCTTATGTTTCAATTTTTAAGTCTTGACAAATCTGTTTGATATGTTTTCGAATGCAATTCCAAATGCAACTTGTATCTTTTGAATGGTGTCAGCATTTGCAGATTGTTTGGTACCACTATTCGTGGCATTATAACTCCTAATCCATGATTGGTGAGATCAAATGGATTGTCCACTATGTTGTCCTTTGAAAATACTCTAGGTGTGTCAGTTTGCAAGTCATGACAAATCCATTTGCACACTTTTCCAGGTCCTTTGCATTCGCAAAGAATGTTTTCTGTCAGTATTCCTAGTTGCAAAATTCTGAGTAGCCCACTTTGATTGATCGCCATTTGTGCCCCGTGATTCATCATGAGCCCAAATCCCAAATCCATAATGCGCTCATGACAGAGAATCAGTACCCCAATTTTCTTCTTCCAAAGTATCCGTCTGTCCAATTTCCAAGGCCAATTCTGAACCCAGTTTGTTTCTTTCTGACATGTTTTTTGCAGATGTTTTTAAGTGGTCAACTTTGTCAGTTAATATCTTTTGACCCCAAATTTTTCATGAGACAAGATTCGACAAGGTGAAAGTATGCGAAACAAAGAGTCAATGTGCTAGTTTTTAGAGCCCGATTAGGTGTTTTCGTCAGTTTTTAAGGCCAGTCAATAGACCTCCTGGCACCAAATTCACAATTTGCAGATCAGTGGTAAAATGAGTTTCAGTTGATTAATCAATGATCAAACTTGATTCTAATCAGTTTGAGATTCTCAGTAGATCAGTTTGCATTGTCAGTTGTTCAAAAACAAAACAAAAATTAGTCAGACCCACTTTGGGGTCCGACTGATTCCATCAGACTGATTGAAGATCAAATGTATTGTGATTGACAGTGGACCCAATATATACGAGCAATAATTTGTTTTACTTTTATAAGTCAAATGTTTGTGCAATGTGGATTTATGAGGGTCATCAAGAAAAGGTTGTTCTTGATTTTAATAAAGCCGGCAAGGGTACAATGGTACCTCATCATTTGAAGGATCCTTTATTAAAAACCATCGGAGCTGAAAGGAGTTTTACAAGAGAAAGAAAGATCCTGGGAATGACTTATATGAATGGGTTGCACGAGCTAAGGGACTATAATTAGGTCTAGTTGGAAAATACCTTCACTTAAAAGGGGATTTTAAGACTGTGAAAGAGATCAGCAATAAAGTAAATAATGGTTGGGTGACAGCAAGACAACAATGTTAAATCTATAAACTAAAAATGTAAATCCTATAGTGATTCAACGTCCTGGTGATTGACAACCAGATTATGGTTTGTAGAAGCTCCTCAACGCATAAATCAACCAACTTTGTAACACTGAAGCGTTATTGTGAATGCTTTCACCATATTCAATATAATTTATTTGGATATTGGCAATGATTGTTGGTGGCATGAGGAAGGAAATGCACCCAAATCCAAGCAGCCATATCAAATGGGGGAGCTCATGCATCCAATAGGAAGCCCTCGGCTTTGAAGGAGGAGTTCAAAATGTAAAAAAGAGGCCAAAGTTTCCATGCATAGCAAGTAAAGAAGCATCCATTTCCAAAGTAAAACACTCACATCTGATGACAGCCTATGACAGGAGGGATGAAGTTCAACAATGAAAATAATTGGCAGAGCATGTGTATATATTATTTAGTCAACCCCCAAATGATTCACTACGACCTTCTCAATGGAAGCGGTCTTTATTTGGCATCGAGACGTGCCTACATAGTATAAGTACATGCAAAAAATTAGAATCATTTATGCCAGATGCATATCTATGGCTAGAAGTAGCGAGCTTCCACTCCCTACTCGATGGACACCATGATCCTTCGCCAATCTTCATACAAACTTTCTCTCCAATCGTTGCAGCATAAACATGGGTATTAGCCTCCGACATCTTTATAGAAGATCGACTGTGCAGATCTTGTGACCTTCGAATTTGCATCTATGCATGGTTTCCAAATCAAATTTATCAGTTAAACTAAAAGCACAAGCCAGCGGTTGAAGGTAGAGCCTACAATTTTAAAGGGGGTCCACGGAAGGCATGATATCGATGCTCAGAGTAGTCGTAGTCAAAGCTGAAAGCAAATTTGCAGACAGAGAAAGGTTCACACAAAGGTAAAAAACCATGAAGCTGCCACAGGACAGAGAGCAAGCCCACGGTTTTATAAAGATCCACGCATTACATAGAGACAATTAAAAGCCACAGTTAAGAGTAACAGGGGCAGTCGGCAATTTGCAGGCATGAGCAGAGGAAGAAAGCTTAAACCTTGTAAATCCCACATTGCTCATGTGTTAGACTTTTCAATATTGTAAATACCCCAGCGCTCAACTTATTGGTTGTCTTGAAGACGTGGTCTTTTGGAAGGCATTGGCAAGCGCAGGTGGGACCATGGATGATGTCAGCCAGTTAAAATGCAATATTTTAAATGGAAAAGCAAACAAGTTGCAGTGATTGTAAAATGAAAGAATCCGACCCCTCGCTACTTCGCTAGCCGAGAAATTTCAAAAATCCGGCTAGCAACATAGCAAGGTCATGGAAAAACTCAAGAATCTGGCAAGAGTCAAATCAACGAATCAACATGTGACAAGTCATAATATGTGTGAGTAGGCGATTATGTGGCAAGTTTAAAGCAATTGCAATGAGGTGGAAAATCATGTGGATGTCATTATCTCATCAAAAAAAGATGCACGATGTTTAACCATGACAAAGTAGCGAGAAGATTACACGTAGCACTGCTCAAGTCTGAGCCAATCAAGAGATGACACGTGGCATATGATGAAGATCAGGTGTCCAATCATGGAGTGCCACGTGGCATTGGTCAAACCAGGTTTGAACCAAATTCAGAAGGCTGAAGAGAAATTTGAAAAATAATAAAAAATATTTTTTTTATTATTCTTTTTCAAACTGGACGTGCAGATTCATTTTAATTTTAAAAGGGGCTTTAGTATGAAGTTTGAACCTTAGAGGATTTTTAAATTTTCCAATTTTTAAAATTAAAGAATTTGCACACTAAGTTCCATACTAGAGGAGTGTTTTTCAAATCAAGATTCTGGACATTTCTGGAAGGCAAAGTATGCCTTATCATATACCGTTGAAATCATGAAAGTCTAAATTTTTCGATTCTGAGGTTGGTTTCTGCACAAGAATCTGTCTGTTCGAGCAGTACGAGGTTTTCTATCAAAACAGACATTTGCAAACTAGTTGCAAAAAATGATGAAACAAAATCAGATCAAGATGGGAGAAGGAAAGAAGAAGTTTTCAGTTGCTAGAAGATTGATTTTCAAGTGGACACTTGTCAAGTAAAGATCAGATCCGGGATTTCTTTCTTGTCTATATCTTTCTTTCTCTGATACTTTGTAAGGGTTCCGGTTCCAGTTTTTGGACTGAGAAACCATTCTTCAGCATTTCTTCTTGTATTGAACAGCATTTTGAGTTTTATGCAAATAGTTCATGTCTGTTAGGTGATTTGTGAAGTATTCTATACATCTTTCATGTATTTGATTTCAAAGAAAGCAAATAAAGAGCAGCAATGGTTTCAAATTCAGCCTAAATCTTGTCTCCTGTTTGTGGATCTGTAATCTTTTCTAGTTTATGATCAAAGACCATAAATTAGGTTGCATCTCATTTAGTGATGTATGTGATCGAAATACCTTGCTTATGGAACCAAGAGCCATGTAACCGCTTGGTCTTTATCACAGAGTTTACTAATTTTATGATGGGATATTCTAAGTATGAGATTCATTTTGATGCAGATGTCAGTTCACAAAGTGAAAGATAGATTAGAGATCTGGATGTAGTAATATGTTTGAGATTTCTAAGAGATGTATGGTTATAATTCATTTAATTGCCCAATAGATAAGGCACTGATCAGAGATGGGATCATTAAATTTTGTTGCTCATACCTGGGTCTTGCTATCATCAATCTATTAAATCATTTTCATTTTATGTTGAAAGGTATTCAAAGTATAACCCGCACTTAGCTTTGCAGTTTCATGAGTCATGTCCTTAGCTATTTCATGCTTGTGATCTCCTGGTTAAGAATAGAAGAATTAGGGGTTTCATCTGCTTTTTTAGATCTTGAATATGGTTATTGCACTGGTCACATAGTCAGATCTAAATAGGTTCACCTGCCTAGGTTTTGCAGAGCCTGAAGAAGAAGAAGGGTCATGCCTTATAGTTGGCCTGGTGTCTGAATGGGCATGTTGAAAATGGGAGTTAGCTGCCCCTAGATATGTTTTGTTCTCATCAGGGTAATTGGAAACAGGTAACATTTTCAAACACCAACATTGGGAAAGATAATTGAGAACCATAAGATTGAAATACAACTTTCCCTACATCAACTTAAGGAGGCAAGAGACGAACTACAATATTCATTGAAAAGAAGAAAGGAAATGGCCATTCAACAAAATGACACTTAATATCAAGAAGAAGACATTACTGGATTGTTTGAGGACAAGAACTCCAAAGAATTTGATGTAGAAATTGTAGACCTAATGAAAAAGAAAAATGCCCTAAATGAAGAAGTCGAGAATCTAAAAAGGGATCAAGAAATCCATTTAGTATTGTTATGTGAGATAATTGAACTGAAAAAGAAAGATGAAGTCAAAGTCATGATAGACAAAGAGAAAAGAACATTGGAAAATAGTCTTGAGGAGAAGACATCAGATGTACAAAAACTGGCAAACATGTAACTAGACACAATGAATCAACTGATGATTGCAAATCAAGAACTGAATAGGAAAGACATTGAGATTGCAACTATGAAATAATAGAATGACCTACTACAAAATGAATTGAAAGCATAAATTAATTTATTGAAAGGTTAAATAAACTTAGTGAAGCTATAAAGTTCTTTGAAAATTTGGTGAATGCACCATGAAAAATGGTGATACTATTGGATTGGGATATTCTACTACTAAAGAAGGAGAATCATCTAAAAGTGGTGAACAAAGGAATATTAAGGGAAAGACCAAAAAACCCACTTTTCATCATTGTGGCAAATTAGGTCATATAATAAATGTCTATAGGAGTAACACTAGCAATCAAACCTCTAAGCATAAAAATAGAGGACACTATTACAACTACAAGAAGCAAGGACATCGTGCACATGAATGTAGGACAAAGACCATCAACACTCACAAATTTGAAGGATATTGTTAAAACTGTTAGAAGTATGCACACAAAGCATATGAATGTAGATCCAAATCTAAGTGAACATCAAACAAGAAAACAAAGGTACATCATCATGAAAATTCTTACAATTGGGATTACAATACAAGGTATAGTTGTCACTATTATGGAGAATAGGGTCTTGTTGTTGTAAATTGCATAAGGACTCACTTTAGAGACAATTACAAAAAGTGGTTAAATGAAGAGATTGTATGCTTTTGTTGTCTTAAGGTTGGTCATGTAAGTAGAAAATGTTTGACTCAATCACCTACACTAAGCAATGAATTCGACAAAGGAAAATCAAAGGTAGATGCTGAAAAGACAAAGATGCAGATGAATAAGACATGGAGAAAGAAGGAAGATTGCAACACATCTAGTCAAGATGAAGTCACTTTATCTAATTGATTGGGTGATCACATCACCCCCAACTAAAAAATCAAAGGTGTTTGTGGAGCTGATATCTGAATTGATATATTTTGCATCAGTTCCAAGCATTTGAGGAATGATAAGATTTATCAACATGAATTAAGATGCAATGAAGTGGGTAGAAGAAAGAATTAATCTATTGATATGTTATATTTTGTGTTGTTGATAAGTATTAGAGAAATGTAGTTAGTGTCGAATTATGAAGGTATCATAGTAGTCATCGAGCTTGCTATGTTAATTGTGCATTTTGAAAATCCTTTAGCGATCGAGCTTATAGTTGTACAAGCACTAAGCATTTATTACAAGGTTTTCAAGGTTATATAGTCAATTTTTGAGTTATTTGCACTGACCAGGTGATCAAAGAGTAAGAAGGTGAATTGTGAAGAGGATTTCAATGATTGTAAATAAGATTCTACTGCAACACGATACTATTTCATTGATTCAAAAGGTATTTCACTAGTATTGAGTTATATTGTTTCAAGTTTGCAAACCCTAGATAGCAAAAATGGCAGTGAGCTATTTAATGGCAGAGAGAAAGGAAGGTAAAGAGGTCATGAATGTATAGTTAATCAATAATGATGTGAGGGAACCACCAAATCTTAAAGCCATACCTGAAATCACATATAAGAGATACTCGTCAGGTGCTTTATCAATGATCTCACCAAAGGTTTTGATGATTCACGATGTAAGGTGTTGTTATATGTGCAAGACAGGTGAAGTAGGAGACCTAGAGATTAGGGATACCTACTAGAGATTATGTGAAAATGGAGTCTTGAAGGAGGAGGACAAGATTGAGTGAAAAGGGTTGACACATGCCTTAGATTTCCCTTAGGTGTTCAAGACAGAATGGATAAAGATAGTGTTGAGCATAATTCATGATAATCAACTATGGTTAGAGGGTGGTCCTATTAAAATTTCCAAAATAATTATTCATAGGTTTAAATGGAACCCTACCCTAGATAGACCCAAGGCCATAAGGAGTGATTCCAAGGAAGTAATTGAGAAGAACATTGGAGCAGTATGGAACAAGAGGGTATGTCAATTGATACTATTACAAACCCTATAACTACATTTGTAGTGCGTGTGATAGCACATATATTTTACCAGTCTAGCTGACTCAATAGTGTACCATGTGGTGTCATGGACCTAGGTTACAAAATTGTCAAGAGATATCACAGCTACAACCTAGCCGAGCTACAGCTTCAATAATTATCCAAAAACCTTAAAGCTATCAAACAGTCAAAGAATTCATAATGTAAGTTTGGCTCACTTATTATCTTCATATTCTTCTATGTCCAAAATACTTTTCCTACATTTGGCAAGGTATCTTGGAAGACCAATTAGCCAGTTACAAAGTAGATAGGGAAGTATATTGAGTAGTTAGGTGAAAACTTTGATTCAGGAATGACTAGCTATTTTGAAGACTTTAAGAAGTCTATGAAGTAGAGATTAAGAATTCTTATGTCTCTAGTGGAAGAACATTATAATGATTTTTTTTCCTAGTAAATGTCAACTATACATATGTTTAGGTAGCTATTCCAAGGGTTAGATGGTTGAGACCATTACATTATGTGGTAAATGTTGATGAAGCATCAACATCCATCACTACACTATTGATAGAAGAAATTGACAAGGGTGCTACATCATTCAGTAATTATGATGAAGCCAAGTCAAGGGTTACTACAAAATTGCAAACTGCCACCATCATCAAAAAGAAAAACAAAATGGTGAAGAAACTTAAAGAGAAGTTTGGTGAAGGTGAAGAAGAAGTAGAAGAAGAAGAGGAATATGTGGAAGAAGAAGATCAAATATCTCTATAGATAACACAAGGACAAGGTAAAGATCAAGCTTCAAAGGATGAAGAGGAAGTCGAGCAAGAACCCATAGAAAAGGAAAGAAGAGATAAGAAAAATAGAAGAAAGAGCATAAACCTAAGAAGGTAGCAAAGAAAATAGAATAAAAGCCAGTTGACCCTTTGACAAGGTCAAGCACAATGGTTGCTACTGTACAAGCCAAGGAAGCACAATCTTCAAAAGGGAAAAGGAAGGATGGCACAGTAGAGCTAAGTGTGTCTACTAAGAGACTGAAGAGGAATCTAAACCTTCAAGAAGAATTAGATGATAAAAGGATAGAATCAGATGACATCAGTCAATTCAAAGTGGTAAGCCACAATCCTTCATCTAATATTGATAATCTATGTGAGAATGTAAAGAACAATGAAAATTTATCATGATTTGCAGATATTGATTTTGATAAATTAGACAATGGAGATAAGCATAATGTTAAAGAAGTTATTTTGACATGATGACTACTTTTTAGACTACTCCTTTAGACATTGCCAACTCAATAACCAAAATTCTATATGAAAGAGTTGAGCAGAAATGAAAGTTCAGTATGGAGATTGAAAAATAAATTAGGGAGGCTACTTTAGCTCAAGTTGTGCCTGAATTTGATAAGAAAATGATTACAATGGTTGTAGAGAAACACAAAGGGAGATTTTCTCCTAAATACAAAGTCTTTCATATTTTGAGAAATAGAGTTGAAGAGGTGGTAACCAAGAGAAAATTACTTTGGAAAACAATCTATGGGTTGACCACACAAATAGAGGAAATAGTGGAAGAGAATAAAGGAATAGAGGTAAGGAAGAATGAAATAGAACAAGATGAGACAACTAAGGATGACAAACAAGAAACCACAAATGTTAATGAGTCGAGCACCAATCCTCCACAAGGAGAGAAAGAGAGTCAACATGACTTAGTGACTATTGAGGATATCATCAATAACAACACATAGAATGTCAATACACTCAACGATGATGATATGAAGAAATTATAATAAGAATCCACCAGTACTGCAATTCCATGCATTAATCCTATATTGGTGAGGATTGGTGAGTCTCAAAAGGTTGAGATTGCATCCACTATGACACAACAAAAAGATGCATCTATTGTGCCCCCACTTGCTACAAAGGCAAAAGAGAAAGAGTCAAATGAACTAACAATATCACAGGATAAGGTTTTGGAGAGGATAGATGAGCTTAACAATGCACCATCTGCAATGTCATAATTTGTCATTAAGATGAAAGAAAAAGAGGCAGATACACTAGCTATATCATTTATTAGTCTACTAAGCTTAGGTATATCGGCAATTGTGGTAGTTGACAAGGAAGGAAATGAAGAGAATAAGGGTAAGGAAGCCATTCTTGTACCCAACTCATCAAAGAAAGTTGAAAATTAGAAAGAGGATGATCAAGTAGAAGAGGATAATATGACTACTAAGACTGAGGAGCAAGCAACAATTTAGACACTGGTCACTTTTCCAGTCATTTCAACTCCTCCTAGTAGCTAGACTCTTCAAACACAGAGTGCTCAAGCCACACCATTGTAGATATCATTATCAAGTACTAGTACACCAAAGCGTGTTGAAACTACATCATTGGAGGATGTGAGTTTAGATGAGTTGATTGTTCTACCATAGTTTA
Organism: Cupressus sempervirens; assembly: GCA_028749045.1. Taxonomy (NCBI): domain Eukaryota; kingdom Viridiplantae; phylum Streptophyta; class Pinopsida; order Cupressales; family Cupressaceae; genus Cupressus; species Cupressus sempervirens. Next base: position 597,928,000 of record CM053788.1, on the reverse strand, counting down.
ATCCAACAACAATCACATTAGAAGAGATGGAGATACTACAAGAGGCCCTACAATAGAAATCAAAGCAAGAGAAGCTGAAAAGAGAGCACAAGAAAAAAACATGTTTTGCATGAAATAACATATATTTTTATTCATACTTTTGATATTTCAAATTCACTATCCATTAAGCCAATCTTAGAGAAACTTGTGCATATAGTTGATAAGATTAAGGATGATGATATAGAGACCAATGAAAAGTTATTTGAATGGTCTTAGAAGAAATTTCCCAATAAGGTCATGGATAAAATATCCAGTACTATAGAACTAAGATAAGTTGATTTATCAACTAAAATGGATAGTGTGAAGAAAGTTTTGGGGAACATTTACTCTCTGTACAATAAATTATGCAATGTTGATATCTTTACCCAAGAGACTCTAACAAAGAATTGACAGGTTGCAAGCATATCTTAGGTCTACTGGATCTTCATTGGTGACATCTCTAAGCACTAGTTAATTACATTTCCAGAGACTAATGCTAACCCAAGCAAGGCTTGCCAAGTTGCAAGCAAAAGATACAAATATAAGATCCACTCTTATCAGCATGCAATCCATGTTGACTCTGCACATGGAAGTTTTACAAAAGGAACTAGCCTTTGCAAAGACATCAATGAAGAAAGATTCCCAACTTTCTACAAGAAGGTCTAGTGGATATGGTAGTAAATCTAGAAATACATATTCAATCACTTGATGTAGCCAAAAAGAATTGGGACTCTGCTTTGGGAATCATAATGGAAGTACACAAGATATTCTTGGATAAATTTATAGTTAGTGTACAACTCTCATAGACATAAGTGTCAATAAAGGGGATTTTGAAGATTTTGAGTATATTGTCAAGGTAGATATCTAATCAGAAGGAATCATAGAACACAAATGAAGTATTTACTCAAGAGGAGTAACATAACAAAGTAACAACAACATTTTTGCAAATTTTGAAGGCTTTGAAATTTTGTATAGAGATCAAACAAAATGTATACATTGTCTAACTTATGCATGAAGAAAGAATATATATGCCATGACAAAGTATTTTTTCCACTCATGTCAAAGGGGGAGATTGTTAATCTCCTTATGGTTTTGAAAAAGCAATGACAAAACACTTAGTCATCATCTAGCATAGTTAGTTGGTCATCACTATGACCGAGCTACTATTTAGGTTGAGTACATAGTGCATGTCGAGTGAATAGAGTAAGCATAGTGATCAATGCGAGCTAAGTGATCAAAGCATGTTGAGCATAAGTCTCCAAACAATACATGTCGAGTGATATGATAGTTAGTGTCAAGCACCAATAGGTGTCGAGTAGTTAGTATGTGTCAAGTCACTTAAGTGCCAAGAAAATAGTGTATGTCAAACAATTAGTGCATGTCAAGTGATTCGGGAGCCAAGTAAATAACATATGAGCATAGTGAAGGTTGAGCATCAAAATCTTATCGATCTCAAGGAACCAGTTAATGACATAGATGTTTATAATGGCATAAAATTCTATGTAACTATTTTTGGTTGACATAATCTCAAATTTTTTATATGAAGAGATGAGGATCAAATCATGTCATGCATCCCTATGCAATACATACAACCAATCAAAAAAAGGGAAGCATTAAGAAAAAATAACAATCAACCAAAGTCATTGATTATTACCTAAGTTCATCTCCAGATGCCTACTTAAAGAGGTAATCCCTAAGGGGGACTGTGTGTGCAAAGGAGTATACTAAAGAGAGTATCTTGTGTGAAAGAGGCATGTAGAAGATGGATATTTGAATGGGCAGCAAAGCATAATCAGTTAAGGAGAACACACTAGTTGTGAAGGGAAGCAATGAAAGGTCAAAGAAGATATATTAGATCAGGTGGATCAAGATATAGACTATAAAGAGGAGATATAACATCTAGCAAAAATGTACTAACTAAAGTATCATGTACTGAATCATTTTAATAGGTGATACAGGTTAATTCTCTTAATGGAGTAGTCCTAATAGACTTTTGTAAATCTCCTAATAGAGTACTTGATTGTGAGTTTAAATCCTTTAGTCAAGGTGAGAACTAACAATCTTTGTAAGCCTTTAATAGGGCAGACCTCTCACAAGGTAGATCATAGATTATGATGAAAACATTGTAGCCATATTTGGCCACACTTTATTGCTACAACAATGAAGAGTTGTGGGTGTCATCCCCACCCCAGTTTTACCTTCTCCTTGGAGGATTTTTGGGTAACCAAAATATTTTCTGTTATGTGATTTGATTTATGCTATGGATGTGATGCATGCTTACATATTTCAATTTACATGATAAGTTATGAGATGGATGAATAGTGAAATGTTTTAGTGGTAAAAGTTTTAAATGTTGATTCATCCCCCTCTAATAACTTACTTTCCCATATTTATTTCCTATTGAAAACAGATTAATACAGTTATGATAGATGTATTTCAATCATTATTTTTTCACTGATGTCAAACCTACTACTTGCTAGTAAGACAATTGCTTATATAATTTAGGTACTATCATTTGTTTGATTGATGAATAGGATTTGATCAAATGAGGTAACAATAGCACCTAGAGGAAAGGTTGAGTTATGACATGGAAAAGGAGTAAAAGGATCAGTTAAGACAGTAATATTATAGTGGATTGATAATCTACTTAAGGTTACAAAGGTTGATTATACTGATTAAGTTCAAAAGAATAGGTTAAATGAAGTTTATCTACCAAGCTTAAACATTTTACATAGTAGGTGTCGAGAAAAGTTAGTGCAAGCCAAGCAAAAAATTAGTTGGAGCTAAGCAAAGTCAATTTTAGTGTAAGCGAAGTGAAACGGTGTAAGCTGAGTAAAGTTTAGTTTATACCAAGCACCAATAAACTTTATTTTGTGCTAAGTGGTTTCATAAAGGATGTCAAGCAACGCAATATGTGTCAAGCATCAGAAGCTAGTTAAATCCAAGTGTCAACATTATGAGAAAGATCAAGAATTTGATGAATCTAAGCTGACAAGTTTGATTTCTTAAATTGTGTGAACCATGTGGAAGATAAGATTGATGAGCAAGTGGCATAGAATTCATGAAGAACTATTTTGAGGTGAATTCAAAGAGGATTGAAGGAGAAGTTTCTAGAAGGGAATGAAATGAAATGATGGGTAGATTCATTGAATCCTACCTAATCTAACCTAACCCTAAAATGGATGATGGAGCATGAACAACAAAAGATCCTAATTCTCTATTTATAGAGATTATTGGTCAGAAGCAAAGGTTGTCATGTACGAGAACCTAAGAAAGAGAAGGAGTCTAGGGTATTCTCCATTTAGTGACCTAAGAGAAGAGATTGCATTGGCAAGCAAAGCAAGAAGACTTAAGGGTATGGATGCTTGAAGGGCGAACAACCTATCAACATTGAAGTGTGTGAAAGCCAAGCAGAATAAAGGACTAAAACAAAGATCTATAATTTGCAAGTGTGGTGTAAGTTGTTATCAGATCAAAGCCTTGTTGTTACTTTCTAATCATTGTATCGATCTAGGGTAAATCCTTTGGATTAAGGTTGACCTAACAATCATTTGTAAATCCTTTAACTGGGTGACGTTCCAAGTGAATGATCTAAAGTCCTCTAACAAGGCTCACTCCTAATAGGGTGATTGAAATTCTTTAACCGGGTCACATTTAATAGTGTGCATTGTAACCTTAACAAGGTTGGCCTTTCACATGGCATCATTGTAGAAGAGTGAGAATGAGTAGCATGTTACTGGTAGTTTTTCCCAAATTGGGTTTCCATGTTAAATAATTGTATCAAATGTGTCAGTAAATCTGTTATGTTTCATGTTTACAATTCCGCAAAGATGATTTGACAGTAACCTACAAGTTTAAGTGATTGTATAATCTAATGGATGCATGTGTGATGAAAATATTTTAAGGATATGGGTTCACTAAGCTGTAAAAAGTTTTAGTTGTACATCTAGACCTTGGATAACTAATTCACCCCTACCCCCCCACCCCCTTAGTTATTCTAAAGAATTCCAACAATTGGTATCAAAGTCATATGCTCAAGAGGACTAGTTTGAGGGTACGAGAAGCAACAAGATCAAGATGTCAAAAAGAGAGGTATCCAAGCTTAATAGAGATAACTTTCCTGCATGAAAAAGTCTAATGAAGCTACACCTATGAGGTCTTGGAGATCATGCACAATCTACCATTGTTGTTGAGCATGTTGATCCTACTGGAGTCTTAACTACTAAAGATCTAAAAAAGAAGAAAGAACATAGCCAGGAAATGTTGGAGATTGCCTTTTCCCTAAGCTATGTCAAGTTTTATGATGTCAAAGGTTGTGGCAATGCAAAGAAAATGCAGGATACTCTGCACCCTAGCTATGGAGTTGACAAAAATGTTCTAAGAGCCAAAGCTGAAAGTCTTAGAGGTAAGTTTGATGATATGAGAATACAAGAAGGTGAGAATATTGCTCAATATTGCTCTAAGATTAAAGATGTTGTTAATGTAATAAGAGGAGCTAGTAGTATAATAGATGATGATATTGTACTAAGAAAAGTTTTGAAAACACTTCTACCCATCTATGCTATTAGAGTTTCTACAATACAAGAACTGAGATGTATGCCAAGGAATAATTTGACCCTTGAAGGTCTGGTAACTAGGCTCACTACTTTTGAGCTATCTAATTTTGACAATTACAAACCTATCAATGTTGAATCTACTTTCAAAGCTAAGTTGGCATTCAAGGAACCTAATGAGAAGAAGAAGAAAAAGACAAAATATGTATCCAGTGATAGTAATATAGATGAGGAAGATGTAGATCAACTTGAAGCACTATTGGCAAGGAGATTTCATAGAGGTAAAGGCAAGTTCAAAGGTAAGTTACCAATCATGTGTTTCAATTGCAATGAGGTTGGTCACATTGTGGGTAGATGTCCAAAGAAGAATTATAGAGGTGGTGGCAAGTACAAAAGTAGAAGAGATGAAGACAAAAAAGATTACAGAGATAAAGGCAAGAAGTCTTGCTACATTATTGAAGAGGAAACAAAAGATGGATCTGATGATCATGATGATGAAGTGATGTATGTTACAATGAGGGATTAATCTAATGAGGATGAGACAACTACACTAGTGTCTTGTGTAAAAAAAAACTGACAGATGGATCACTAACAGTGGGTGTTCACATCACATGACTGGAGATAAAAGTAATTTCATTACCTTGAATTATTATGATGAAAATAGTGTAAGGTTTGGTAATGATGCATCATGTCTAATAAAAGGTAAAGGTTCTATCAAGCTCACAGAAAATATTTTATGTGACAATGCTTACTATGTTGAAGGACTTAATTATAATTTGTTTAGTATATCACAACTAAATAATTCAAGTTGTAATGTTGAGTTTGAAAATAATATTGTTAAGATATATGATACTGATGGAAAATTGATTGGAAAAGGTGATCAAACTAGAGGTAATCTATTCTACCTTGATATAGAGGATGTTATTTGTTTAATTGTAGAATCTAATGATGTGTGACTATGGCACACGAGGTTATATCATGTTAATTTTGATAACTTGGTTAGTAATAGTAACATGAAAAGAGTTAGAGGTTTGCCTAAGTTGAAGAAGCCTGACAATATAATTTGCAAACAATGTTAGTTAGGCAAATGAAAAAGTTAGAGTAAGATTCATACCTCTACAAGAATATTAGAGATTGTTCGTATTGACTTGTGTGGACCAATTGAAGTGCAAAGTTACAAAGGAGATAAGTACATTATGCTACTTATTGATGATTATTCTAGAATGATGACTATTATGTTTCTGAAGTAGAAATCTAATGCTTTCTAAATGTTCAAGTGGTATATAGCAAGAGTTGAGAAAGAAACAGGTAAACATCTAAAATGTTTTAGATCTAACAAAGGAGGAGAATTTCCATCAAATGAGTTTGAGATGTTTTATAATGAAAAAGGAATCAAAAGACAGACATCTACTCCTAGGATCCATCCACAAAATGGAATTATTGAAAGGAGCCACATATCTATAATAGACTGTGCTAGGACACTCATGATGGAGAAAAATGTTGCTTTGAAATACTGGAGAGAAGCTATAAGTATAGTTGTCTATACCTTGAACCATGTGCAAGTCAAGAAAGGTACTCATTCAACACCTTTTGAACTATGGTATGGATACTCACCCAATGTAAAATATTTTAAGATATTTGGAAGCAAGTGTTATGTTCTCAAAGATTTTGGGAATGGTAAACTAGATGCAAAAAGTGAAGAAGGCAAATTTTTTGGTTATTCCACAAGAAGTAAAGCTTACAAGTTTTTAAATACTAATATTGACAAAGTTGTGGAAAGTGCAAATTTGAAATTTGATGAATATACAAAAGTATATGAGGCTGAACCTATGAAGGAACTAGAAGAATACACATCATTTGTATAATTTTATGAAGATATTCATGTTGATGAAGATGTTGTAAATCAACTTGCAAACTAACAACAAGTTTTAATGATTGTCAAGTCACATACTATGAATGTCGAGTTGCATTTAGGAACCAAGCTACATTCAGGTGCCAAGTTACAAAATGAAGTTGAGACACATTATGATTCCAAGATTAGTGTACATGAAAGAGATTTTGAACTACCTAACAGAGATGTACATAGTGATTTAGAAGTTGAGAGACCAAATGAAGAAACTAGAGCTGAACCAAGATTGTCTAAGTATGTCAAGAGACATTAGCCTATTGCACAAATCATTGGAGATAAAGTGCAAGACTAATGACAAGGAACAAGTTGAGAAATGATACATGTTTGATGAGCATGGAAGAACCCAAAACAATCAAAAATTCCTTAGAGGATGTGGATTGGAGTAAAGCCATGGAAGAAGAGATTGAACAAATTGAAAAAAATAAGACATGGACTCTAGTTCCTAGACCAGAAGACAAAAATGTGATTGGTACTAAATGGGTATACGGAAACAAGTTAGATGAAAATGGTGAAGTCACAAGGAACTAGGCAAGATTAGTTTGTAAAGGATATGCACAAGAAGAAGGAATTGACTATGGTGAAACATTTGCCCCTGGTGCAAGACAGGAAGGAGTACGAACTCTACTTGCTTACTTTGCATACAAAGTTTTCAAAGTTTATCAAATGGATGTTAAGTCTGCAATTTTGAATGGTATATTGAAAGAAGAGGTTTATATGAAACAACCAGAAGGATTTGTTGATGCTGACAACAAAAACATGGTATGTAGATTGCCCAAAGCTTTATATGGTTTGAAACAAGCACCAAGAGCATGGTATGAAAGGCTTCATAATTATCTTGTGAAGATTGGATTTGAAAGGATTGATGATAACAACAATATATACTTAAAGACAAAAAAAGGAAAAGGTATTTTTTTATTTGAAATTTTTGTTGATGATATCATATTTGGAGGTCAAGATACTTTATGTAAGGCTTTTGCAAATGAAATGAAGAAAGAATTTGAGATGTCTATGTTTGGAGAGATCAAGTTCTTTGTGGGTTTGCAAGTACATCAGTTGAAATATGGTATATGCATCACTCAGTCAAAGTATGTAAAGGAGATATTGAAAACTTTTTGATTAGAGGATTCCAAGCTAGTAAGTACACCTATGGTGATAGAACATAAATTGTCAAAGAATGATGAGTCAACGTAGGTGAATCAAACATTATACATGTATATGATTAGTAAATTACAATATGTAGTACACATCAGACCTAATATTGCATTATCTATAGGGATAGTTGCAAGATTCTCTGCTAATCCTAGGGAGAATCGTTTGATGGTCATAATGACAATAATGAGATATCTAAAAGGAACAGAGGACTATGGTCTATACTACAAGAAAAATAAGAAATTTGAATTGAGAGCCTACACTAATGCTAATTGGGTTGAAAATATTGATGACAGAAAGAGCACCAATGGAGGAGCATTTTTTTTAGGCAAAAGGCTGGTCACATGGGCTAACAAGAAACAAAACTGCATTTCTTAATCTACTACTAAAGCTGAAAATGTTGTTGTTGCAATAAATTGTACAAACATTGTATATATCAAACAGCTACTAAAAGGTATGAAGGACATCATTGAACCTATGATACTTTATTGTGATAATACAAGTGCTATAAATATATCAAAGAATCTTGTGATGCATATAAAGGCTAAGCACATTGCAATCAAGTATCATTAATTGAGAGAATTAGTTCAAGATAAAGAGGTGAAGATGGAATAAGTTAATACAAAAGAGAAAATAGTTGATATCTTCTCAAAAGCATTACCTAAGGATGCTCGTGAGTATTAAAGAGGTAAACTAGGGGTGATACCCTATCAAAGGCTATTTAAGAAGTGTGAGAAATGCCCTGCATCAAACAAGTTGATTGGCATATGTTACACATTAATGCAATGGATCTTACTTTAGGAGCTGCCTAAAGTAATTAAAGAGCTAGAGCTACAAATCAGTCACAAGCTAGGTGACCAAGGGAGAAACTAAAAATATTTATATCTGCATATGAAAATGACAAGTCTTTGGCATTGTTGTCAAAGAGGGAGATTTCTGAGTTTAGGGAGATAGAGTGTAGAGGGAGAAACACATAAAGAGGGAGAAATTCAGATAGAAGATACAGATAAAAGAAACATGGAATATCTACTTAGAGGGAGAAAGTGTACCTACTAAGTACATCTACCTAGTAAGAGGGAGATAATGTTGAGGGAGATATAAGAAGTGATTAAGAGGGAGTTATAAGGATGAGTTGATTGATTATCTATTAATTAGAATAGAATTTTGTAACCTATTTAGAAGATGAAAGTTGTTGATAGAAGGAGAGATTTCAATACAAGGAATTATTTTCTTTTTGGTATTTTGTTGATCATACTGATTAAGTTTGGTCAGTTTGGTTTGCCAGCAATGCGAAAGAGGGAGATTGTTGAAATCAGATTGATACAAGTATAATAAACATGTTTCAATCATTATTTTTTCACTGATGTCAAACTTACTACTTGTTGGTAAGACAATTGCTTATATGATTTAAGTACTATCATTTGTTTAATTGATGAAGATGATTTGATGAAATGAGGTAATAATAGCACCTATAGGAAAGGTTGAGTTATGATATGGAAAAGGATTACAAGGATTAGTTAAGACAATGATATTATAGTGGATTGATAATATACTTAAGGTTACAAAGGTTCGTTATACTGATTAAGTTCAAAAGAACAAGTTAAATGAAGTTTGTCTACCAAGCTTAAAAATTCTACATAGTAGGTGTCGAGCAAAGTTAGTGCAAGCCAAGCAGAAAATAAATTGAAGCTGAGCAAAGTCAATTTCAATCTAAGCCAAGTGAAATAGTGTAATTCAACTAAAGTTTAGTTAATGCCGAGCACCAGTAAACTTTAGTTCATACTGAGTGATTTGATCGAGGATGTTGAGAAACATAGTATGTGTCAAGCATCAGAAGCCAGTTAATGTTGAGCATTGGCATTATGAGAAAGATCAAGAATTTGATGAATCTAAGCCAACAAGTTTGATTTCCTAAATTATGTAAACCATGTGGAAGATAATATTGATGAGCTGGTGGCATAGAATTCATGATGAACCATTTTGAGGCAAATGCAAAAAGGATTGAAGAAGACATTTTTAGAAGGGAATGAAATGAAATGAGGGGTAGATTCATTGAATCCTACCTAATGTAACCTAACCCTAAAATGGACAATGGAGGATGAATGAAACAAGATCTTAATTCTCTATTTATAGAGATGGTTGGTCAGAAGAAAAGGTTATCATGTGTGAGAACCTAAGGAAGACAAGGAGTCTAGGGTATTGCTTCATTCAGTGACCTAAGAGAAGAGATTGCATTAGCAAGCAAAGCAAGAAGGCTAAAGGGTATTGATGCTTGAAGGGTGAACAAGCTATCAAAGCTAAAGTGGGTGAAAGTCAAGCAAAATGGAGGATTGAAACAAAGATCTGTAATGTGCAAGTGTGTTGTAGGTTGTTATCAGATCAAGCCTTATTGTTACTTTCTAATCATTGTATCAGTCTAGGGTAAATCCTTTGGATTAAGGTTGACCTAACAGTCATTTGTAAATCCTTTAACTAGGTGACATTCCAAGTAAATGATCTAAAGTCCTCCAACAAGGCTCGCTCCTAACAGGGTGATTGAAATCATATAACTAGGTCATGTTTAACAGTGTGCATTGTAACCTTAATAGGGTTGGCTTTTTACAGGGCATCACTTCAAAAGAGTGAGAATGAGTAGCATGTTACTGGTGGTTTTTCCCAAATTGGGTTTCCACATTAAATCATTGTGTCAAATGTCTTATTGAATCTATTATGTTTCATGTTTACATTTATGCAAAGTTGATTTGATAGTAACATATAAGTTTAAGTGATTATATAATCTAATGGATACATGCATGATGAATTTTTTTTAAGGATATGTGTTCACTAAGTTGTCAAAAATCTTAATTGTACATCTAGACCTTGGATAACTGATTCACCCCCCTCTTAGTTATTCTAAAGAATTACATCATTTCCAATAGATACTTTACCAAAGGTACAACCAAATGTGATTAGGCAACAACATATAACATCACCCCAACAATCAACATCACCCAAGTTACCTAAGTCTACAGTGGAATCCAAGTTGCAACCAGAGAAAATAGAGCAACAACAGGTGCAAACTAAGTTGCATCCAGTGCAACATGAGCTGGAGATAGTTCAAACCGAGTCTCAAATAGAGGAACTTGAGTCATAGATAGTAGGAACCACATCTCAGATAGTGGAAACAAAGCAAAGCTTAGAAATTCATAGAACCTTTGAGCATGGTGAACCAAGTGAATCAAGTCCAAAATCTAGAAGAAAGAAACATTTGGTTGTTGGATATGTTAGAAGGCATCATGCACCCAAACAAATAATTGGAGATTAGACATAAGGCATGATGACAAGGAACTTGAAATAAAAGGTACATGTTTGCTTACTAAAATTGAACTTGGAATTTTAAAAGATGCTTTGAATAATAAAAGTTGGATAGAGGCAATAAATGAATATATTTAGCAAATTGAAAGGAACAATACCTAGACTCTTGTTCCTAGACCCAAGGACAAAAATGTAATTGGTGCAAAGCAAGTATTTAGAAACAAATTGAATGAAAATGGTGAAGTAACAAGGAATAAGGCAATGCTAGTTTGTAAATGATATGCTCAAGAAGAAGGAATAGACTATGGAGAAACATTTGCTCATGTTGCTAGACTTGAAGGAGTTAGAACACTACTTGCATATGCTGCATTTAAAGCATTCATAGTGTATCAATTGGATGTAAAATCAACTTTCTTGAATGGAATTCTAGAGGAAGAAGTTTACATTGATCAACCTGAAGGTTTCATTGATCCAAATTAAAGAGACATGGTTTGTAAGTTTCACAAAGCTTTGTATGGTCTGAAACAAGCTCCTAGAGTGCGTGAGGCTACATGGATACCTGGTAAAGATTGGTTTTTAGAGAACCAATGTTAACAGTAGCTTGTATATTAAAGAAGGACCACAAAATAAGATATTGTTAGCAGAAATATTTGTGGATAATATATTATTCACAGGTCATGATGACTTATGCAATTCATTTTCTAAAGAAATGAGGGAAGAAATTAAAATGTGAATGTTTGGAGAGATATAATTATTTGTTGGTTTATGATTTCATCAAATGAAGGATGACATCTACCTTACTCAATCAAAATATATCGAGGAGATATTGAAGACCTTTGGAATGGAAGATTCCAAACCAGTTGGAGCACCTATGTCTATTGGACATAAACTATCCAAGAATGATGATTCAAAAGAGGTAAATTAGACTACTTATAGATCTATGATTGGGAAACTTCAATATGTTGTTCCCACAAGGCTTGATATTACATTAGTAGTTGGTATAGTTGCAAGGTTTTCTGCAAATCCTAAAGAAAATCATATAATGGCAGTCAAAAAAATTATGAGATATCTAAAAGGCACTCAAGACTATGCTCTATGGTATAAGAAAGGATGAAACTTTGAGTTGAAATCCTTTATTGATGTAGATTGGGCTAGAAGCATTGATGATAGGAAGAGCACCAATGGAGGAGCATTCTCTTTTGGAAAGAGGTTAGTTTCATGGACAAGTAAGAAGAAAAATTGCATCAATAGTTAATTGTTCCAATATAGTCTGGATCAAGAAACTGTTGTCAGGAATAAAGGAAGAAATCAAGGACCTAGTAGTCATCCACTGCGATAAAAAAGTGTAATCAACATATCCAAGAATCTAGTGATGCACATCAAGACAAAACACATTGCAATCAAGTATCATTTTCTGAGAGATTTCATTCAAGATAAAGAGGTTAGGCTAGAATATGTGAACATGAAGGAGTAGGTTGCTGACATATTTACCAAGCCATTACCTAAAAATGTGTTGGCTCCTAATTTAACTATTTTAAAATTAACCAAGAAACTAGACCAATACATCTAAGGCTAGCAAATTCCTATGATGGATGCACTCGACTACAATCTTGGGCCAACTATAAGGCATAACTCATTCACTTTAGGATCTGAAAAACCTAGGTGGGTTAACCTTGAGGTTTTAATGTATGGTACCAATGCAATTGAACATATAATCTAAACCTATTAACAATAGATCCAACCCTTTTATCTTCTGATACTTATGCAATAACATAGGAATGAGATAGCTACAAATCATAAACTATGAATCCACAAGCTAAGTGAGGGTTAATTCCTTTCAGCCCACTACAAAATGTGAAATACTGAATTTATTTGATTAAAATGATTTGTGCAAATAACCTTCACCTCAGCTTGCATTTGATTTAGTGATTAGTGCCTTATCCATTGAAATATAGAGTCACTACTAGCAAGATGACCTGACTTGATTGCCTTACAATTAAGTTTATCAACCTAAATCCCCAAATTCCATTCTTACTAGCATCCCCTTTATACACCTAGAAACCTTATCAGATCATTGAAGCATTTACTTAACTCCTTGAATCAAAAGCAACAACAGATATGATACACAACTCATCCAAGATGTCTTAAATCAAATGAACCTTATTCATTCGATTACAAAGTTAATGGCATATGAAGAATTAGGAGATAGAATAAGAGAACATAGATAATTCATTGTAAATCCCCTTTGTATTCATCCTTGGAAAGACTGAATACATCAATTGGTAAAACTAAATGAAACTCAAGATATGTTACTTGATCTGTCATCAATTTCTAGTTATCTCAGAAAACAAGACATAAAATGAAAATGAAATCTGCACAAGAGTGGATGTGTGGCCTTCACTGCTAGAGCTCTGCTCAATTAGTTAGGAAGTAAAACCAACAACAACCTAGTCTCATAGTAGAACACTGGAACCCTACTGGTATCATAGAGAAAATTGCCAACAACAAGAATGGAGAAAGAAAGAGAATGATATAGGAGGAATGAATTCTCAGATTTGTTCTGCATCTGACATGTGTCCACTTGGAAAACCTCCTCAAGAAATTAAAAGCATCTCTCTAATCTATCTTTGTAGCTACATGTCCAATCCTCCATCATTTTGCCTTCCAAAAGCATAAAATATCTCAGATATCTGATGGAAAGAAATAACTGATTTTGATGCTAGATCTGAACTCAAGGTAAAAACAATTTTTTTTTAGTTAAATGGCCTCAATAGGAAAGATAAACTTTTTTAGAATCAATTTGGCTTCAACAAACTTCAATATCTGTCCCCAAACCAAATTTGATGCTCAATGATGAATTATGCCCATTCTGCTGAGAATGCCCTGAAAATTACAAATTCTCTTATAGAATTAACCACTAAACATCTATGTAAATTTTGACCTTATATTCAGAAAATTCATCTCATCTTGGTTCCAATGGTATATTGGAGTCCATTTTTGGCCTATCAAAAACTCCCTAAATATCATTTTGAAAAATGTACCCCTAGCATGGCTTATGTAGTTTATAACTCATTTTTCAAATTTTTTAAAATATCCTAAAGTTTACACTTTAGAACATATCCACTTTTCAATTTAAAAAATGATGTACGTGCCATTTGGAAAAATAATTTTAAAAAATCAATTTTTATCATTTATTTTCCCTCACCCTTGAAATTTGAGTCAACCTTTGACCAGGCTGCTACATGGCAGCACCTGATTGGCCCACTTGTCCAGCTAGTCAACACCTTACATGCACCTACCATGTCACCATGTTGATCGGACCCACTACCACATGGCAGCTTGGTGCTTGCCCACTTCAACTAAACCTCATGCATCTCTGCAAAGTGGAGAAGCGTCATGGCATCATGTGTCCACTATGACATGTGGGCTGACGTCATCACTTATCTAGCACATGTTTAGTATTCAAAATTTACTTTGCCTCCATGCTAGCTAGAAATCCACGGTGGGCCTCTCCACATGAGCCTAGCGGCTTCCCAAAAGGGTGGTATCTCAACACATTTAGTGCTAGTGAGTGGTTTAGGTTTTAAGGATTTAAAAGAACCACATCCCAGTGAATGTGGGATAAAACAATTTAACCATTTTCCCTTGTCTATGGTGATACCTATTGTTTGTGGGTAAGGTGAAGAGTTTTGTGTTCAACATTAGGGACACAGATTAAGCAAGCTATTGCTAAGTCATCAGGAAGGCCAAGTATCAATGCAAATGGGACTTTGTCTTTGAAATATCTCCCTTTTGCACTTGCCTTTGGTGAAACTCCCTCCTACGTGGGATATGTTTATGGTTGAATCTTCTAAAATCAATGCTTACAATAGCTAATGCCTCCTCTTCTTAATTCACCCTCCAATCTCTCCTTTGTGACTATGGACACCCTCTGCTTGCTTGTAATAATTTCTCCTAGTGTTCTTTCTCATTGAGGCACATTAAATACAACAACCTCTACCTCTTTTCCTGACACCTCCAAATCTGTCGCCACCTTCTCTCAATCTCTAACTCCCATGCAGCTTCTGAGTCGTAATGATTGGTTGCTCTATTTTGTCTTTCAAATTTCCTTTGGTCCTAGCCCCTGTAACTCCTCTCCAAGTGGATGCTCCTCAAGATGGCTCCCCCATCACAAGACTCTATGTATCACTATTTTAAGAAAAAACCAATGACTTCCTTGTTGAGCTTAATGCCTCCCAAACTGCGACTACTATATACTTCATTGGTGGATTTTGGAAGGCTTACTCAGCTAAGAGGGTGCTACCTCTTAGAAACTGCGGCTTCTACTTTTGGAGTGTCACTTCATGCTTATGAAGCTCTCCCCTACTATGGGTGCTTCATTTCCAAGTTGTGATGGCTTCCTCCTTGGTTTGAAGCTTTCTCTCTTAGCCCCTGCTTGCTCTTCTCATAAGCTGGGGCTTGAGCGTTTAACATGGAGATCTCCTCTTTGCCATTTCCACAAATGTTGGAAGCTTATACAGAGAAAAATAATCTCTCTACTTGGGATACATGTCACAAATGTACCTGTTCAACAAACTGATTAGATGAAGAGGTGAAAGAATGGTGGATGACAGGTATGAGGAGAGATTTATTTCCTCATATAACTTGTTAGCATGCTTGACTGATCCAACCATTTTGCAATATCAAGAGACTACTTATTAAACTGTATCGAAGAACTCAAAGCTTAATTGGGGATAAATTAATAACAAGGCGATGTTTTAAGAGTCGATCCAATATGACATGGGTTCAATTCTCTCGAGAGTTGCATACTCTTCACTCCTATACTTCAGAATTCAACTTGATGTTAGTCTAGGAAAATAAAAGATTATGTACATTATAGTCTGTTCACAGCTGGGACAATGAATTATTTATCTAGCTCTCTCCCACATGTTGCAGCTCGAGACATGTGGATGCCTCTTCTTAAGCCTGCAACTCCTTCTTATATTGTATAACTTTTAGTTTTAAAACTACAGAGACTTTACTTTGTAGTTCATAAGAAGAACTTTTAACAATGAAATATGAGACTTAGCCAAAGTTACTCCATTGCACCTGGCATAAGAATTAGCACCAACCCTGCCCTGTCTAGTATCTTTTAAAGATCATATTTTAGATGAACTATCTTCACTTCCACTCTCAGCAAGAATGGGAATATATGATAAACTATGAAAAGTAGAAGCAAAATTCCTCTTATCACCTATATTTTAAAACATCAGGTTGAGAAACTCAGAACAAAGTGACTCGATAAGAAAAACTTCTTAACATTAGCCTTGAAATGATCGACGATGAGTCTTCAATAACCATACGTGTCACACTTCAAATACTTTCTCTTAATGTCAATTATGCACGTGATTTAAAACATCACAACTCTTTCCTTTTAAAAACATCCACTATTCCCCAAATCCATACCTCATCAATCCGACAATATTAGTCAGGCCCAAAAGTGGGTTCGGCTAAAAAAAAATCATTTTCAAACAACTGAACTTTTAAACTAATACATTAGTCATCTGGTGCTAGTTTGATAAAAATTCAATCACTGTCGCACCTTTTAAAAATGATATTCAGCCTTTCCTGCAAACTACTAGTTTCGTGCCAAGAGGTCCTTTAACTAGCTTTAAAAACTGATCCAAACACCTGATCGGGCTTTGAAACCATACAAATTGATTCTTTGTTCCACAATATCTTACCCCGTCAAATCTCATCTCATGACAAATTTTCAGTCAAAAGATATTGACTATCAAAGTTGCCCTCTCAGAACTGCCTGCAAGAAAATATGTCAAAAAACAACAAATCACATTTTGTTTTGGCTTCAAAAATTGGGTAAACTGACACTTGGGAAAACAAAAATAGGGGCATTGGTACATTTTCATGAGGAGAGTATGAATCTTTGATTTGAGCTCATGATGAAAAATTGGGTGAAAATGGGAAGAGGTCAAAATGAGCTGCTCAGAATTTGTATCTTGGAAACAATGGCAGAAAGGTATTTTTTGCAAACAGAATGGACCTAGGAAAGTGTGCAGATGGATTCGTCAAGACTTGAAAATTGGCACACTTGAAGTATTTTCAAAGGAGAACATAGTGGTACAATCCATTTGATCTCACCTATCACAGATCTCAAGTTATAACATCCCGAACAGGGGTTCTAATAACTCCACCTTTTTTGACACCAGTAAAAGTTACAAATTGCATTTGAAATCGTGTTTGAAAATTGATCAAACAAATTTTTCATAAGCTCAAAATTGAAACATAAAAATTCTTTGACCACTAGAATGTAATGTATAAAGAAATTTATCATTTTGATCAACTGGGTCAAAGTTATAACAAGTCAAACAGGGCTTCCCAGAATTCTGAACAATTCACATCAGCATGACAACAATAAATGACCAATTTTGAAGGATTCAAAACCTAGTCAAACAGATTTGAAATGACTCAAAATCTAAAATACAAGTTCTCTGGTATGGACACTAAACACTCCCAAAGTAGTGAATCATGAAACATTATTGGATGCAAGATATTCAATTGCAAACATGACCTCCTATCATTGTTTGACACTTAGACAAAAATGTAGAATTGGACATTGCTCAAAATGAGACTTCACAGAATGACTCGAAATGGTAATTTATCATCATGGGATGAGCGGATATGAATGCAAGGTGTTAGAAACATTAAATGCCTCTTAGGCCTTAAAAGTTTAGTCGGGTACACTTGCATCAAAAAGTGTTTATAGGACTTGATTTTTCAATGGTACTGAAAATTAGGGCTTTCAATTTTGGGTCCCAACAGGATGCATTTTGGTATCTCAGAGGAAAGCTAGGGTTCATTCCCCTATATGATGCTCACTAGAGTACAAATTAGTGATGCATCAACCTAACTACATTGGAGATCTATCAAGTTGAAGCCAAAAAGTCAGAGCTCATTACAAATGAATCAGTACATCATGTACATTATAAACTCATTGTATAAAGTCTTTGGCATTTGATGTCAAAGAAGGAGAGATTGAATATGTCATGTTCATATCAAAAGAATTGAGGGAGAGTTTGATTGATTCCATGAATTAGAGTAAGAAATTTGTATAACAATAAGAGGGAGAACTTGATCAGATAGAGTCTAAAGATAAGATGTTAGAGGGAGTTCTCATAGTTGAAGAATCAAAATGAAACTAAGGATATTATAAGTTATTCTACTTGCTCTAAGTTTTCTTTGCTTATGACATGTTATGTTACCATCAATGCCAAAGAGGGGGATTGTTGAACATAATTATTCAATTGTATATTGTCATTGATGTTACAAAAATGTTACATTCTAACGGAGCACTACTAGTAGTAACTGAGCTCAAAAGATTCAAGTATCAGCCAAGCAAAAGTTTAGAAGAAATAAAGTCTAGTTATCCAGTATAAATCGAGTTAGGTTGGTCAATGAAAGATTCCTATGTAAACTGAGTTAGGTTGGTTACCAAAGGAGTTCAGTGTTAACCAAGTCAGGTCAGTTACCAAAGGAACTCAGTATTAATTGAGTGACTCAGTTTCAGTGTCAACCGAGTGACAACATAATTCTTTTTATTACTATTTGGTTTATGCAAGTTGACCTAGTGGATACTAATTGTTTGTTAGAAAGGGTATTTGAGCCGACTTGACATTGGGATTTCATATATGTGCAAGTTCAAGTTGTGGATTGAAATACAAAGTTGTAAAATAAAATAAGATGTGAATTAAGAAGGATGTCTGATTAAGGGTAGAACATCTAAGGAGTTGCAAAGAATATTATGATGAGGGAGGATCTAAAGGATAAGCCAGAATAATGATCTAAATCTGCAAATTAGTTGCTTCAATAATCAGGTCAATCATTGTTACTCTCTAACAATTGTAGCAGTGAAGAAATCTCTTAACAGAGTTGACTTAATAGTCATTTTGTAAATCCTCTAACAAGGTGGAATTTCTAGATTGAAGTGTTTTAAAGAACTCTAACAAGGCCACTCCTACTAGGGTGATTCAAATCCTTTAGCAGGGTCACACCTAACAGTATGTTTTGTAACCTTCAACAAGGTTGGCTCCTAACATGGCTCACTTCAAAAGAGTGAAAAGTTGTAACTAGTTGCATTGGTGGTTTTCCCAAATTGGGTTTCCATGTTAAATCTTGGTGTCTAATGTGTTCATGTTATTTGCTTACTACTTTATCTTTTTGCAACTAAGTTACTAAAGGTTAACACAAAATTAATATCTCAAGATTGCTTTGTTAATTGAGTTACAATGAATATCTAGTTGTATCTGAGCTGTGCAAGGATTTGAGTTAATAAGAAGTTTGTATTGACATCTAAGGGATTTGGAATTGTTTTAGTACTGGTAATTGATTCACCCCTCCCCTCTCAATTACTCCTCTTATATTTCAACACAAATGTTATTGTTGAAGAGCGATGTTCAGTGGATAAACAACTATAAAGCTTGATGGTGATCACAGTTTTATATGACTTTGATGCTCAATGGATATGCTTTGTGGGGCTACACAAATTGTGCGACATGGATGTTGTCGCTTGTTTGTGATTGAGTTGTCAAAGGATTGTTGTGGGTTTGTCTAGTAGATAAATGAATTCTGATTGGTCAAAGCTACCAACGAGGTTGCCAAGTGGATTTTCAAAAATGGTCAAAGCTAATCACAACCATAGATCTAGTCATAAATGAAGATCAATGGTTGAAGTTTGAAACATTAATGAAATAAGGTGGATTGTAGCCATTTCGTGTGAATAAATACTTATTTTGCATGCTTTACAGTTTTGAAATTATTTTGAAGAAATTTAAAGCAATTTTTATCAAGTTTTAAAGTTGTAAAAGTGAATTTCCTATTTTTAGGAGCTCTGTGATTTTGAGATTGTGGTGCATTTGTGAAATTTGGTGGATTTTTTAGTGAATTTCTAAGTAAATAGTGTGCCAAATAAGCTCTTACAGTATTAGGAGGATTATCTAAAGTTTTTAACCTAGGGTTTGCAAATTCTTATGGTATCTTCATTGATTTTTGATGCAGGAGCATCCTGGGTTGCCTTGTAATCCTACACTTTTGTTCATTCTGCCAGTTGCTGCCGAGCTCCAGTTATTGTCGAGTGCTAGGTTTCTTTGGTTACCAAGTTCTTAGTTACTGCTGAGTAAGTCCTTTGGTTACCAAGTGATCCTTTGGTTGTCGAGTGCTTCCTTTGATTGTCGAGTGTTCCTTTGGTTGCCAAGTGCTTCCTTTGGTTGCTGAGTGGCCTTTTGGTTGCCGAGTCCTCCATGGTTACCAAGCATTGAAGGATGCCAAGTTCGTAGTTACTACCAAGTGATTCTTTGGATACCAAGCTTGTGTGGATGTCGAGTGCCAATTTTGGAAAAGCTTTCATTTATTGAGTAGACTATGTCTGGTTCCAGTTTGGGCTGACTTTGCTCACATTTAATTTGAAATAGATAGTTAATATTTGTTGTGAGCTGACTTGTAGCTTTCCTATGTTCTAGAATGATTAGCAAACCATTTTGGCAAGTATATATAGAGTGTTTAGGCTTAGAGTGAGAGTAGTTTTAGAGGGATTTTGGAGCAAAATACAAAAGTTTGGAAAGTTTGTTGCATATGTATTTGGAGCTATGAATTTGATGTTGGATCTTTGATCTTGAATATATTTTGTATCTATTCATAACTAGAAGGCCTTATAATTGGGCATGTATGTTGATTATTTGATGAATCATTAAGTGTTTTCTCTTCTTCCTTCTTTGGTTGTTGTTCTGTGTGTTGTGTTTCTATTATGTTAACTCTAGCAAGGTGGTTTGGATAGTTGGGTTCCTTTGGCCCTAGTTTTCCCTATCCTTCCTTGCATCAAGTAGTATCAGAGCTTGAGGTTCATCCTTGTGGAGATTGGATCGTGTAGAACCCTATTTCAAATTTGGTTGTTGGGTTGCAGATATGTGGATTTGACCTATAACTTGCAGAGGGTTACGATCTTGAGGAACTTTGTAAAGATGGTTCGAGGTAGAGGAAATGTTGATAATGGAATATTGGACACATTGAGACAAATTGCAGCTAGATTAGATGCTATGGAGATAGGCCAAAGGAGAGGAGCACATCTAGATGATGTAAGTGATGATGAAGTAGTAGCACCAAACCCTAATCTAGAGCCTGAAGAAGATCAAGATGAAGCAAGGTTGTTGAGAGTGTTGTCTAGGGCAAATTCAAAGCTTGTTGTAGAAGTTGTTCCTTATGATGGAAAGTTGGATACCAATGTTGTGTTGGATTGAATCTCAGATATGGAAAAGTTCTTTGAGTATGAAAACACTCTTGATAATAAGAAGGTGAAGATTGCAGTTACTAGGTTGAAAGGTCATGCTTCACTATGGTGGGAACATTTGCAAACTGATAGACAAAGGAGAGGAAAGGAGAAGATCAAAACTTGGCCGAAGATGGTGAACAAGATAAAGAACAAATTCCTTCCTACTGATTACCAAGTTAGCTTGTTGAGAAAGATGCAAAATTTGAGACAAAAAGACATGACTGTGAAAGAGTATACTAAGGAATTCTATAGATTGGACATAGATCTGGACATGTGGATGATGATGTTGAGAAAATTGCAAGGTACATAAATAGATTAGGATCTGGAATTCAAGATGAAATAAATTTTATGAAGTTAGAACGTGTGGAAGAAGCATAGCAATATGCCTTGAAGGCTAAGGAGATCTTGACAAAGAAGCATGAACAAAGACAAAGAGGTAGAGGTGGTATATTCCAGAGAGGCGAATGTAGATCTTATGGTGAAGGTGGTAGATCTAAAATTTTTGTACAGGATAAAGGCAAATCTGAGTGGAAGAATGATGACAAAGGCAAGACCAAATGAAAAAGTGGTAATTCTTACCGAGGAGGTACTAATTCTTACCAAGGAAGAGGTAATTCTTATCCTAGAGGTGGTTTTCATGGTAATTGTTTCAGATGTGGTAAAGAAGGGCATAGATCTTTTGAATGTAGATCTTTTGAAAGTGGGTAGAATAATAGAAATGTTGTGATTCAAGGGGACATTAAGAGTTCACCAAGTGGACTTGAGGCTGGAGAAAATTTGATGGTGAGAAAAACCTTATGTAATAAGGGAAGCGATGAGGAACCTGTTTCAAGGAGAAGTCTTTTCAAGACCAAATGTAAGATGGTTGGAAAATGTTGTAAGGTGATCATTATAGTGGAAGTTCAACAAATTTGGCATCAAAAGAGCTAGTTACAAAGTTATAGTTGTAGAGGTTGAGGCATCCTAAACCCTATCATGTTTCATGGATCAAAGATGAGCATAAGATATCGATAAGTGAACAATGTGTTGTGAAGTTCAAGATTGGACATTACTTTGATGGAGTGTTGTGTGATATTATGCCTATGGATCATTATCATATTTTGTTGGATAGACCTTGGAAATATGATAGATATGTTGCATGATGGAAGATTGAATCAATATACTGTTTGGGTGAATGGGAAGAAACAAAGACTGCTACCTTTGATTGAAAGTCTAGATGAGGTCAATTGTACTGCAATAAAAGTTTGCATGGTTAATGGAAATCAATTTGAAAAGGAAGTAAAAAAGAATCAAGTTTGTTTTGCTATAGTTCCTAGAGGATCGAGTGTTTGTAGTAATGACCCGATGAAGGGCCACACCAGCCTACCAACTTATAACCAAGAATGCAACAATATGGAGGCAAAGAGATGACAAAATCCTTCCCAAGCAATTTCATTATACTTGAAAATCGTTATAATATTCTCCAAATGAGAGAACTTCAAATTCTTACAATATGAGAGAGCTTCCAACTAGCTTGTACATCAAGAGCTTCTACAAGAAATTACACTTGAAGACTTCTACTTCCCAAACTTGATTACAAATCATAAGCCTTGCTTAAATAGGCACTTCCAACCCAAGACATTACAAACACAACCAATGTGGGATAAAAGGTAAATACAACTACCTTAAAATAAGTATTAAATTCCCACCCAAATACAACTAAGCACCACCATGTGGCCCAATTAGAAAATTACATTTCTTTTGTGGATCACAACAAATATTAAATGCATGATTTAAAGAACTTTTCACAAACTTCTAAGATGCCACCTACACACCTCGACTAACAGAATGACAACTATTTTTCTTATTTTTCTATTTATGCCACTTTGTACCTCAAAAATAGAAATTTCTCTCTTCTCCTTTTTTTCCATTTTCTATTTTTATTTTTTATTTTTTTCTTTCTATTTTCGTCACTTTCTTTCTCCTCCATTTTTAAAAAAAAATTATTTAAATTTTTCTATGCAAGATGCTCTTGCATCAGACTCCCCAGGTAGATGAAAAAAAGTGTGCCCCAAAATTTGACACCAAAAGAAAGATCTGCACCCATCTTCATCTTCACCAAAGGTTTCCACCTCAACAGGGACAAGAAAACCAACATGCAAATCTTCAACATCTACATCATTCTATTAAACACCAGAATCTCAATCATCCAATTAGCATGCTCACTCCCAGGAACAAACGGAACATAATGCTTCAACATAAAACCCTCATCCACATCAACAACTAGTGAATCCACACTAGCAACAAAAATCTCCATATCGACAACAATATGTAACTTCTTAGAAACATATGCCATACTCACAACACCAGCAGTCTCATTGCTCACAACAAGATGCTCTGCAACATACAAATCATCACCAATAGCAACTAGATCATCCATGACCCAGTGCTCCACAATCTCCATGTCATACTCAACCAACTAATCATGAAAACCAATCTCCATCCCAACATCAACAAGGTTAGGAATATCTTCAGCAACAACCTCCAGCTGCTCTGCAAGTTCTGTATCAGACTCCACAATCTAATCAACAAAACCAACTTCTTCCACCTCAACCTTGTGATGTCATCTTCTCTCTCAAACAAGTCTCTTAACTGGCCAAACAACTCTCTTCCAAATAGGTAGACTCCAACTCCACAAACATTCACAGAATTCCTCACCCCATCCCTAACTCGATCAGCCAAGCTAGCTTCAAGTCGAGTAGTCATCTTAGAAAACCTCCTCTCCACCACATCACATAGATTCACAATCATCTCAAGGTCCAATCCTCTTGGAGCCATCTACTAAGATCTTCGTAAACACTCTGTAACAAATCCTTCCCATGCTCCTTATGACAACCTTGAATTGTTTGCAAGTTAGATCGCAACCTGCCACCTCGCATGAACAATCAGGAACCACATCACAAGTCTAGGACCATGGATCTATAATCCACAGGCTCTCTACAATCATGCCTCATCAAGATCAGTCTTCCATCTCTGCATCCATTAATCCATTTACAAGCCCTCTGCAATTGCAAGTCAGAACCACGATCTACCACCTCACAACCAAGAGATCTAGGACTCTAGAAAGAAAATCCACCACCAGATCAAGACCAACTCAGATCTACTTCTCCAACCCAAGTCCTAGTGCAAACAACCTCAACTTTGGCAATATGTCTACACGCTCAAGAACACCTGCTCTGATAACACTTGATGAAGGGTCACACCTTCCTACCAACTCATAACCAAGAATGCAACAATATGGAGGCAAATAGATGAAAAAATCCTTCCCAAACAATTTTATTATACGCGAAAATCCTTACAATATTCTCCAAATGAGAGAACTCCAAATTCTTACAATATGAGAGAGCTTCCAACTAGCTTGTACACCAAGAGCTTCTACAAGAAATTACACTTGAAGACTTCTACTTCCCAAACTTGATTACAAATGATCATAAACCTTGCTTAAATAGGCACTTCCAACCCAAGACATTACAAACACAACCAATGTGGGATAAAAGGTAAATACAACTACCTTAAAATAAGTATTAAATTCCCACCCAAATACAACTAAGCACCACCATGTGGCCCAATTAGAAAATTACATTTCTTTTGTGGATCACAACAAATATTAAATGCATGATTTAAGGAACTTTCCACAAACTTCTAAGATGCCACCTACACACCTCGACTAATGGAATGACAACTATTTTTCTTATTTTTCTATTTAAGCCACATTTGCACCTCAAAAATAGAAATTCCTCTTTTCTCCTTTTTTTTCCATTTTCTATTTTTATTTTTTTATTTTTTTCTTTCTATTTTCATCGCTTTCTCTCTCCTCCATCTTTTTTTAAATAAATTTTTTTCCCATGCAAGATGCTTCTGCATCATGATCGAGCAACAAAAGTTGGTAATGACCGATTGATAGTAGCTAGTGGTAGCCAAGTACTAGAGGAAATTACAGAATTGTTGAATGAACATAAGGAGATTGTTGCGAAGGATATTCCTGATGGTTTACCACAAGTAAGAAGTATAAGTCATTGTATGGATCTAATTTATGGAGTCAGTTTGCTGAACAAAGCACCATATAGATTGACACTTATAGAGAATGAAGAACTTAATAGACAAGTGCATGAGTTGTTGCAAAAAGGTTTGATCAGAGAAAGTTTGAGTCTATGTGTTGTACCTATTGTAATAGCACCTAAAAAGAATGGAGAATGGAGAATGTGTACCGATTCCAAAACTATTAACAAGGTCAAAGTGAAATATAGGTTTCCTATGCCGAGGATGGATGACATAATGGATTGATTGAGTGGAGCAAAGTATTTTACAAAGATTAATTTGAAGAGTGGCTATCATCATATTAGAATCAGAGAAGGTGATGAATGGAAGACTGCTTTCAAGAGAAAAGAAGGTTTGTGTGAATGGTTGGTTATGCCTTTTGGTTTGGCTAATGCACCTAGTACTTTCATAAGGTTGATGAATGAAGTTCTGAAAAGATTCTTGGGTAAGTTTGTGATTCTTTATTTGGATAATATTCTGATATTTAGTAAGACTAAGGAAGAACATCTTGAGCATATTAGACAAGCATTGCAAAGATTGAAAGAGGAAAAGTTGCTGATTAATCTAAAAAAGTGTTCTTTTATTGAAAAGGAGATTGTGTATTTGAGATTTGTGATTTCAGCTGATGGATTGAAGATGGATCTTGAAAAGGTTAAAGCAGTTTTGGAGTGCCCTACACCTGAGAATGTGGGTGAGGTAAGATCATTTCATGGTTTGGCTAGTTTTTACAAAATGCTTATAAGGAATTTCAATTCTATTTGTAATGCTATGACTGAGACAATGAGAGGAGATAAAAAGGAATTCAAGTGGACACATGGAGCTGATAAGAGTTTTGAGACTTTAAAACAAAAGGTTGCTGAATTACCTATATTGGCTTTGCCTGATTTCAACAAAGTATTTCAAGTTGAATGCGATGTGAGTGGTAATGTATTAAGTCAAGAAGGTAAACCTGTTGCTTTCTTTAGTGAGAAGTTGAATGTTACTAAAAGGAAATATTTTGTGTATGATCAAGAATTTTATGCTATTGTTCAAGCCTTGAAGAAGTGGAGACATTATTTAATTCCTAAGGAGTTTGTGTTGTATATTGATCATAAATCTTTACAATACTTGAGAAGTCAACATAAATTGAATCAGAAACATATGAAGTGGGTTAAATATTTGCAAAATTTTATATTTGTGATTAAGCACAAGAGTGGAGTTACTAACAGAGTTGCTGATGCATTGAGTAGAAGACATTCTTTGTTGATTGAAATGAAGGTTGAAGTTCTTGGTTTTGATGAAACGAAACAGTTGTATGATGTTGATCTTGATTTTTCTGAGGCGTGGAGAGAGTGTAGAGCAAAAATTTGATAGATCACATAAGTAAGTATGATGAGTATTTCATTCAAGAAGGTATGTTATTCAAAGCTATTCAATTGTGTATTCCTAGAAGTTCTACAAGGCTGAATTTGATTAAAGAAAAGCATAGTGGTGGATTGGCTAGACATTTCAGAATTGATAAGACATTGAGTTTGCTAAAAGAGAAGTATTATTGGCCACAACTGTATAAGGATGTTCAAAAATTTATAAAGAGTTGTGGATTCTATCAAGTTGCAAAAGGAGCGAGTCAAAATACTGGTTTGTATACACCTATTACTTTTCCTAAGAAACCTTGGAGTGACATAAGTATGGATTTTATTCTTGGATTACCTAAGATAGTGAAGGGGTATGATTCCATATTTGTTGTGGTAAATAGATTTTCTAAGATGGCTCATTTCATACCATTTAAGAAGACATTAGATGCTGAGCATGTTGATGAACTTTTCTTTAAAGAGATTGTGAGATTGCATGGACTACCAAGAAGTATTATTTCTGACAGAGATAGTAAGTTTGTTGGTTAATTTTGGAAGACTTTGTGGAAGAAGATGGGTACTGAGTTGAAGTTTATTTCTACATTCCATCCACAGAAAAATGGACAAACAGAGGTTGTGAATAGAAGCTTGGGTAATTTGCTAAGATGTTTAGTTGGGAATAAGCCAAGTAATTGGGAGATGGTATTGGCACAAATTGAATTTGCATATAATAATTATGTGAATAGGAGTATAGGGAAGACACCTTTTGAGATCGTTACTGGAATGAAGCCTAGAGGAGTATCAGATTTGAGGGATATTGCTGGTGAGGAAAAGAGGAGTGATGTAGGAGAAGAATTTGCTGATTATATGGAGTCTTTGCATAAGGAAGTGAAGTTAAGGATAGAACAAAGTAATCAAGAGTATAAGGAGAATGCTGATTAGTCTAGGAGACATCACAATTTTCAAGTTGGTGATGAGGAGATGGTTCATTTAAAGAAAGGAAGATTTTCAGTTGGAACATACAGTAAGTTGAAGATGAAGAAGTTTGGACCTTGTAAGATCTTGAACAAGTTTGACAGTGGAAATGCTTATGAAATTGAGTTACCTGATGATATGGATATATCTCTTATATTCAATGTTGCTGATTTATACAAGTATCATGAGTTAGATGATGAAGTTATTGCATTAGAGGACTATTCTAAGAAGCAGATTGAAGAAGTTGAACATATATTGGATCAAAGAGTTGGTAAGAGCACAAGAGGAAAATATTACTATGAATATTTGGTGAAGTGGAAAAACAGGCCTATTGAAGATGCTTCATGGATTTCTCTATCTGAGTTGGATTCAACTCAGATTGTGACATCTCAATGATTCAAGAGAATCATTTCTTTCAACCTTGGTTGTCTGATGCAGGAGTATCCTGGGTTGCCTTGTAATCTTGGACTTTTGTTCATTCTGCCAGTTGCTGCTGAGCTCTAGTTATTACCGAGCGCTAGTTTTCTTTGGTTACCGAGTTCTTAGTTACTACCGATTAAGTCCTTTGGTTACTGAGTGATCCTTTGGTTGCTGAGTGCTTCCTTTGGTTGCCGAGTGTTCCTTAGATTGCTGAGTGCTTCCTTTGGTAGCCAAGTGTCCCTTTAGTTTTCGAGTGGCCTTTTGGTTGCTGAGTCCTCCGTGGTTGTTGAGTGTTGAAAGATGTCGAGTTTGTAGTTGCTGCTGAGTGATTCTTTGGATGTCGAGCTTGTGTGGATGCTGAGTGCGAGTTTTGGAAAAGCTTCCGTTTGTTGAGTAGACTATGTTTGGTTCTAGTTTGGGCTGACTTTGCTTGCATTTAATTTGGTACAGGTAGTTAATATTTGTTGTGAGCCAACTTGTGACTTTCCTATGTTCTAGAATGACCTGTAAGCCATTTTGGCAAGTATATATAGAGTGTTTAGGCTTAGAGTGAGAGTAGTTTTAGAGGGATTCTGAAGCATAATGTGAAAGTTTGTTGCATATGTATCTGGAGCTGCGAATTTGATGTTGGATCTTTAATCTTCAATATATTTTGTATCTGGCTGTAACCTAGAAGGCCTTACAGTTGGGCATGTATGCTGATTATTTGATGAATCAATAAGTGTTTTCTCTTCTCTCTCCTTTGGTTGTTGTTCTATGTGTTGTGTTTCCGCTGTGTTGACTCTTGCAAGGTGGTTTGGATAGTTGGGTGTGCCTTTGGCCCTAGTTTTCCCTATCCTTCCTTATGTCAATTTTCGTGTTGAGGGGTTATAAGTTTTAAT
Organism: Cupressus sempervirens; assembly: GCA_028749045.1. Lineage (NCBI taxonomy): Eukaryota > Viridiplantae > Streptophyta > Pinopsida > Cupressales > Cupressaceae > Cupressus > Cupressus sempervirens. The sequence goes on along the minus strand of CM053788.1, from coordinate 597,899,075 downwards.
TGTGACAATCTACAAGCCCTAGGATATTGAAATCCTACAAAAATGTAATCATGCCTCCCAAAAAGACCCACTTTGGACATCTAAATTATGAAAATTGGCATTTATTTGATGATTTGTTGCAACAATTACCTAGGTCATCCATGGACAAATTGAGTACTATTGAATGGGTTAAGTTAGCAAAATTGTAGAAATGCATTAAGGAAATGCCATGTGTGTGGTGGCTTGAGTGCCACTACCACCTTCTTCTGTTGACCGCACTTTGCCTTGTGGACATCGCTATAATTGCAACTCCCCTGCTTGCACGTTCGCATACCCCATGGTCTTAGGCCCCTCATCACTCCTTTGATGGAGGACATAATAGGTGGCAATGTAGTCCCACCTCTCCTCTGTAACATGGCTCTGGTTGGTCCCTTGTTGCTGCTGCTTCTACTGCTCCTGCTAATTCTGCTACTAGTTGACCTTCTACCACTAATGATAAATGGTTTCCTCGTCTAGTGCTTGTCATTTAATCTCTTAGGAGGGAGGAAGAAGGAAAATGATAAAAATGATAATGATGGGTGTTCAAACCCACTTTCAAACCCCACTGATGTATGACATTCTAATGACTGCCATGATCCACCTCCCTTGGTTAGCACTGCTCTTGCAATCTGAGAACTTTTTATACTTTTTTTTTAATGAATAATTAAGTAATTTCCTCCCTCAGTACCAAGTGGGCATTCACACGTCCTCCATCCTTTTTCATAAATATATAACTTTATATTTTTAGTAATATAAATAAACTATTCATTTAAAAAAAGACCCCAAATTACTTTGATGTTCTAGTAACATATAGACTTTTTAAATTAGAAATAAGCTCGTTGTCAGCGAAATCGAAATGCGAATTGGTGGCATATTTTTTTTCTTCTTACCAATACGTATTATGGACCACCCCTATATATGAAGGCTTAGACCTACTCACGTAAAGTTCTGAGTACGTCATCTGTCACAGTAGAATTAAAGCAGAAATTTCCTGTACTCGATTTGAACAATTTTCAAAAATATCTTTTGTAGGAGGCACGCGAGAGCTCTATTCTATTTTATAAGGACGTTTTTTTTAACGAGAATTCTATTTTGCAATTATATTTTAATCGAATAAAGAAAACATAGAACCAGACAAGAGGTCAATTACTCTCTCCACAATCTCAACAAATTAAAATGGTCAATACGGTAACTCTGCTCCCAGTGAAGATTAGGTGCCTTCAAATGACTATCTACTTTGAATTCCCAAAGCGAGTTAAATACCCAAAGACTGTATATTAAAAAAAAATAATCCGGACGGGAGCCGTGTGGAAAGAGGCAAAAGGAAAAACGAGTCAAATGGATTAGCGAATGTGGTGTGGAGGGGCCAACGAGAATGCTTATTGGAAGAACAAAAGATTATGAATATTGGTAGCGAGGAGAGAAAAAAGTGAAGGGGTGAGAAATTCTGCTGGTGTAATGGCGGATTGGCAATTAACCGGGGGAGGAGTAGTAGGAGGAACCCTTGGCAGTGGGGGTGCAGGAGATGCGGATGTAGTAGTGAACAGCAAGAGACAGAGGAGACCTAGTGTCAGATTGGGTGAAATAGGAGATCAATCTGCTGCATATGCATATGACACTACTAAGAGAAAGAAACAGCAGCTGCAGTGGAATCAGACATTTTTCCCCAGATATGCGCCAGATTACCCACCTGGTAAGTTATCTAAAACTAGACCTCTTGTGAACATTGGTAGTGATGGGCAGGTGGTTTTGGATGAATCCATTGCCCAATTTGGATATAGTAAAATGCAGTTGAATCCCATGTGTGTTAGTAAAAAGATCAGGCATGGTAGGACTCGCAGGAAGGGCGTGGGGTTAGTTGGTAAACAAGTACAATCTGCAACAAGGGCTATGAGGGTCAGTCCTGATAGTAATAATAATAACGAGGGTAATAATCAACATGGGCATGACAAGGGTTCGGGAGATGAAAATGGGTTTGGCGCATCTTATGATATTGATACCCCTGATGGGTTCAAGGACTCTGATCTGGATACTTCTGGAAGTCCCACCATGAAAGAAACATGTACTATTCATCTTGATTCCCCTGATTCCACCAGGCCTGCCAATTTGGGTGGCTCATCTGAGTGCCAGGAAATATCTGAAGGGGGGACATGGGGCGGTCTGAACAAGAAGGGTGGGGGATCCACGGAATATGTGAACGATGTTGTAAATGAAGGGATGGACTTACCATCTGATGTGGATATTAGGTCTAATAAGGAGGAGGGCGGTGCCAATGGAGGCGTTTTAATGAGGGGAGGTCTGACTGGTGGAATGGGGGTTGGGGATGTGGATGAGAAGTTGATGAGTGCCAAAAGGTATTTTGCCCTTGCAAGGGATGTTAGGTCATGGCTGGGTGGGCTTGGATTAGGTAGATATGCAGAACTCTTTGAGATGCACGAAGTTGACAAGGATGTGTTGCCGTTGCTAACTTTGGACGATCTGAGAGAGATGGGGATCAATGCTGTTGGGGCTAGGCGTAAGATTTATTCTGCAATTCAGAAAATTGGTAAGCTCTTTCCTGTGTGAATTCACAGTTTACACTTCAGAGAGCGTGGAAACTGACTGTAAGAATCAGAGAGACAATAAAGCTTCTGTTACCAAGGATAGGAAGCTAACACAAATGTCTGGAAGAAGTGTTTTTCTGTAAATGAAGCACCTGTATGTATATATATGAATGAGATTTTCTTATTCACCTGTTAAGTCTTTCTTTCTTACTCTGTAGTGATATGACCCAGATAGATTTGATGTGCTTACTACCCTACATTAATTTCTCTTTTTCTGTTCGGGTCTGAATGAAATCAATTCAAACCACTAAGTGTTGTTAACTTGCCTCATCCGTTCATTATGTTGCCACTCTATCTGGACATCCAAACGCAGCAAACCTGGTTTTCGAACCAAGGAAACATTAACGCTTGGATTCCGTTGTTGCTTTGAAATTAAATTCTTATATGGTGATATTTGAGAAAAAAATATAAAATTAAGGCTTGCAATTCTGGCAAATGTAATTTACCGAGGTATGTTTTATATCAATGTTAACGTTTTTCAAAATTTTAGTAATAGATGAATCTAATTTTAAAAAGGTGGCGACAAATTATCTAGTTGAGGATAACTAGCCTATAACATTTCACCTTGTTTTGAAATTGTCTCTCTTTTCATTCCACCACAGGGCATATACTTTATTAGTTATTACACATAGCTTTCTGAACATTAGTTTAAATTTGAAAGAAGCAGGTCTTTCCAGATGCTTTATAGCTTCTTTTATTATTTTAAAAATTCTCGTATTCAATATGGTTCGTAGCTATATTAAATTCCTCCCTATTGTTCTCTTCAACATGTGTCCACGTAGTGCTACTAACCTGCTATCAAGCAAATACGTATTCAAACTAAATGAATTTGCTCAAAGACTAATCTCCTATGTACATAAACTAAGCTTCTATGTAAGAGAATGAGTGTTAAGTACGTTGCTCCCCAAGGGAGCTTTTTAGTAGCCATATCTGTCATATATTGAAATTCCTGATTTGAAGATATACATTAAGATAATTTCAGTTCCTATCAAATTAGTTAGCAAACATTGTCATCCTTTTTCCCCAGATCTGGCTCCATCTACCTGTTCTGTTCTAGAAGAGATCCCTAAAGATTCCTATTTCTTTGCAGTGTCTGCTCCCACAAGGTGATCAAAGATACACAAGTTTAGCCACTGAGTATATCACAGGGTTTGAATGTGCAGGGGATAGGGTTGTATATGTCACAGGATAATATATAGGATAAAATTGAATGAAAATAAAATGCTTGTTGGATTTTGAAAGGTGGTCTCGACTCTCAGATACCAAATTTGTCCTGTGCTTGTGGTGTGGAGATAATCAACCAAGAAATATATCAATAGCAGAGATAATGCATAGACTAAATTATATTTCTTCTTGTACATGAATTTTCTGTCTCAAGGCTGAAATATTGCCTCTATTTTATACATACAAATAGACTAATAAAATTCTATAACAAATCTCTAAGTTACCAGATTCTCTCCAGCAACTCTCAAAGTCTGGTCCTTGTCAAATTCTCCTAGAGAGCCACACATTTGCTGCAAATTCTGTCAGAGGAATCTGGGCAGAATTCAGAGCGATTTTTGAAGAATTTGCTGCCCAGCAGCCGAACTCAAGCTGGATTTGGTCTCAAAACAATTTGTTTTTACTTTTTTAAAGTGTTTGTTTGCCTAATTTGGTTTACTCGATCCTCCCAACCCTAAAAGTGACTGCTAAAAAGGCCAAAAAATATGGTTTATATGTCATTTATGCATTTGTGAGTGAAAATGAAAACTTGCTTATAGAGGAAATCCAAATTGAGAATTGGTGAAGTCCAAATTGACAATGATAGAGGAATTTCTTTAAAAAACTATGATATATTCTATGAATCCAGGGCACATATCTGAATCTCAACTTTTGATCTAGCTTGGTTAGAAATCCGCTAACCAATATAAAAAAAATCAGATAACTGCACTTAGCTTTTGATGATTCCTTTCATTCTCAAATTGTCCCTTGATAAGTGTTGATGCGAGTTTTGTATCACTTACATAACATATTAGTAATTGAATATCTGATATAGAGTATCAAACATACAATTCCTCTCTTGAAAAGTTATTGCCCATGGGATATGAGGATAACTCCAATGTTCCTTACACTTGTTGACACTCACTCAGTTTTATTGATGTGATTCGCTGGTAATCACGTAGGCGGCCTTACGCAAATTGTTGAGGATGACTTCGACTTTGGTGGGATGATGGAGATGGTGGTTCGGTGGGAAATCTAGATGGTGTTGATGGGAAAGTGATGGTGGTGGAGGGTGAATGGTTCTTATGACTGGTGTTTTTCTAACTCTCTTCTCCTAAGTTCTAAGTCCTAAATTACTTGCTATCCTACTCCTACTCCTATGGATGGAAGACTAGCAAATGGACTGGGATTGAACCTAATGAAAGTTAACCAGTGGCCTCACCTTCACAGGTGCAATGATTCAAAGAAAAAATAAACTAGTTTGCCACACAAGTCTTCCCAACAAGCCGCTAAGATGCTAGTGGTCTAGTATTAATCCCTATCAAACATCTACTAATGCTAACATACAACTATCCATCTACTTTACTCCTACTTAGCAACTTGAAATGAAATTTGCTCCAACAACTTGAAAAGAAATCTACTCTAACTTTTTTGGAAGTAGAAACCATGCAATAATACCAAAGGCCCTTAATCACCATGCAAGTCACAATAATGAGAAAGAAATAGCAAATTTTGGTATTATCTTATGCAATAATTTTCTCTGACCCTTACAAATGAGAGCAAATGGCCTTTTATAGATGCCAAAATTACAACCGACAGTAGAGATCAAAAGCAAAACTGACGATCCAAATTGAATCCTAGAAACCTTAATTAGGGTTGCCACCCCATCGGCCAATGAGAAGACGCCACCTCGTCAATGGACCAATGAAAAAAGTGTAAAAGTGGCAACCAATGAGAAGGCACCAAAATGGCAGCCAATCAAAAATATACACTTTGTCCTATTCTAGAAGAAAGAGAAATTGCCACTTGGGCTTACATTAAATGATCTTCTAATATGACTCTCCCCTTTTCTTTCGTTCTTTTGTGTTAGAATTGCCGCACACGCGTGATTTGAGGTAAAAAAATATATGTTGAATGGCCTTTCATAATCCGGGCTTACTAGGACTGGTGCATTGATGATAGCATGTTTTATCTCTTCAAATGCCCTCTTAGCTGCTGGAGTCGAATCCACTTTTGCATCCTTCTTTAGCATGTCATTCATTGGTTTCACAATCTTAGCAAATGCGGATATGAACTTCCTCACGAAGTTGATCTTTCCAAAGAACAATTTGAGCTCCTTTTTGCTACCTGGTATGCCAAGTTTGGAAATTGCTTCCACTCTCTCTGGATCTATCATTATACCCTTCTCTGAAATCACATGTCCGAGAAGCTTTCCTTCGGTAACTCCAAACATATATTTCTTTGGATTCAAAGAGACTCCAAACCTTCTACATCTTGTAAAAACTTTCCTCAAGTCCATTATGTGATCCTCTCTGTTCTTTGAAAATACTGTTATGTCATCCATGTAAATGATAATGCATTTGTCTTTTAAGTCCTTGAAAGCATAATCCATGGCTCTTTGAAATGTTGTGCCTGCATTGATCAAGGCAAAAGGCATCCTTCTGTATGCAAATGTTCCCCACTTCTTGCTAAATGCCGTTTTCAATCTATCTTCTTCCTCGACAATCACCTGATTGTATCCCGAGTATCCATCCATAAATGACATCATCTTAGCTCCATTCACAATTTGCAAAACCTCATCTAGTGATGGCAATGGGTAATTGTCCTTTTTTGATGCTCCTTTTAGATTTTTGAAATCCACACACAACCTTATTTCTCCATTCTTCTTCCTGACTGGGACCAGATTGGCGACCCACATTGAATGCCTTACTGGGAAGATGATTCGTGTATCCAACAACTTCTTCACTTCTTGAAATATCAATGGTTCTAACAAAGGGTTGATTGGCCTTTGTTGCTGCTTGAATGGCTAACTCCCTTCCTTCAGTGGAATCGTGTGTGTAATGATGGCAGGATCGTATGTCTTCAAATCTTCATATCCCCAAGCAATCACGTTAGGGAATTCCCTCATCAAATTCAATATGTCTGCCTTCTCTTTAGGTGTACAAACTTTCCCAATGTGGACAATTTTGGGACAATCCTCTGTTCCCAAATTAACTTTTTCACACTCATCACCTCCTGTAGGTTGATACTGTGTTTTATGGAATTGGTCCATGTCGAATATTCTTTCCAATTCAATCATTCCCTTTGGAATGTTGTTGGTCTTTAGGCTCATCACTCCTCCGACATTGATTTCCGCTTCTTCATCCATTTTGCCATTAATGATTTGTGCTGTGAAGACATCTGAGTTAGTCAAGAACTTGAGGATATGTCTATCATCCTCAAAACACCTGGAAATTCTTGACATTGTCTGGTATTGATGGGATCGATGCCAATTCAACACTAAACTTCTTCAAGCCATCCAACTTAATTGGTGCTAGTGAGCTTGCAGTCTGTGCAAGGGCATTTGCCACCTGATTGTTTGCTCTATAACTAAACTTGATATTAAAGGCATCAAAGTCCTCCATCAAATCCCAGACTTTGTTTCTATATCTCTTCAATCTCTTGTCATGGCAGGCGAACTTCTGCTTTATCTGCTCAATTACTAAATATGAGTCTCCGAGCAAATGTAGTATTTTGGCACCTTTCTTGATAGCACACAAAAAGCCTAGAATCAAAGCTTCGTATTTTGCCATATTGTTGGTGCATGGGAATTGTAATCTGTGTACCTCCAAATATGTTGCCTTTGTTGGGCTGACTAACTCAAATCCGGCTCCGGCTCGTTGCTTAGTTTTGGAGCCATTGAACCTAGAGTCCATACTCCGCTGCTTTCTTGATATTTCTCCTCTTGGAAATTCTTCAACTCATTCGTTTCATCATCTTCTTTTATTTTCGCATTAGGTGGTGTAATTTGGTCTCTTGTTTCACCCATCATGCTACTTTCTGCTTCATCAATTGGTTGAATCTCAACCCTCTGTTTGCCATGTTGATCTTCTCGTTTCAAAGACCCTGGGATTCTCTTTTCCACTTGTTCTAAGGCCACTGTACACAAGGAGCAAGATAACTCCAAGTGGAATGCATTGTGAATTCTGCACCAGTTGGGTAATAATAAATCTCTTACTGGTGTTTGGTTACCCAACTCCATCCCTTGCTGCACAGTTCTAGTCACAAAGTTCTTGAAGCTCTCAAACATGCCTTCACCCTCATCGGATGAAGCATTTGGATCTGACTCAATTAGGATATCAGTGGAATCTTTTCTTGCGCTTATGATTTTCATAGTTAACACTTTTGCCCTCTTTGGTCTATAGGTGCTCATATTCGTTTCTACAAACAATACTTCGTTTGGTTCCCCATTTTCTATGATTGTTAATCTCAACCTTGGGGTGCTATCAATTCTGATTTGATTGGCTAGTCCTTTCCACGAGAGCCACATTTGAGAGAAGTCGGTTGCCATATATCCATTCAATCTTCTAGTCCAATCTCTACCTAGGATCAATCCATAGGTATCGGCCACATCAACCGCTGAAATGTCTACCATGTGTTCCATTCTTGGATCAGAGGCCAACTGCATGTGTATGTTGTGTAGTTCACCCACTACTGGCACTTTTGTTTTATCCAATTGAGTAACCTTTCTGTTTGATCCCAAAGGTGTGAGTCCTAAACTTCTGCAAATGTTCAAAGGCATGACGTTACTTGATGCTCCTGAATCTATCAAGCAATTGTGAAGCAATTTCCCGAACATCCTTACTGAATGGGGCTGGCTCATCTTTTCCTTGATAATACACCACGGGTGTCTTATATACTTGCTTTGGCTTCACTCCAAAATGTGTTGGTCGAGCAACCTCTTCTTTCTTCACTTTTTCCTCATTGTTTATCAAGTCTTGATTCCTTTGAGTTTGTTGTTCTACAGGCGTCGAACCTTGAGCCACGTAAATTGGTTGAGGTCCTGGTTGTTTGTAGAATTCACTAATATCGCCATATGCAATCTCTTGTGTAGAGCTTCCTATCTCTTTGGATTAAGTGTCTTGAGATGAATTTATCATGTTCTCTCCTGGAATGTCTTGGATCACATGTACCGAATTAGGAGGCCTTCCTTGGGTTTGTGTTACTCCACCTTGAGTGTGAGATCCTTGTGATTTATTATCTTTCAAACTATCAAGGAACGTATCTCTAATCTTCGATACCTTCAATAATTCGAACAAAGGGAGATTGATTTTGACCTTCTTCATCTCCTCTATCACACTTTGTCCTAATCTCTTCAACTCTTCATTGTTCACGGCATTGTTTCTAGTTCTTTCTCTATTTGCTTCTTGTGTCGACTGGACATTTTGGGCTCTTTGAGTACCTTGATTGTTCAGTTGTGTATTTTGTTAAAAGCTTGGTTGTCCATTCCCACTGCCATAGTTACCTTGTCTGTATTCAGGTGCATCCCTTGAAGCATTCGGTATAGTACTCACATTGGGGTGTGGAGGCGTATTGAAATTATTTGGGGGTTATGGAGGATGTGAAGGGTCCATTATTTCTCTTGTTCCTTTGATAAAACCTTGCATCACTAGCCGGTTGTTGAAATGTTTGGTTCCCACCTGTTCTTTGAACTAGAACAATATCTTCCAAAGGTGGGGAAAAATCCGACCCATTGTTATATCCCTTCCGATCTATTTCCTCATCAACTGGTCTGTTTGCTAACTCGGGAGGAAATCTCCCTTGGTGTTCTTCATAAGCTTCAAATTCTGGTGGGAATGAAAACTCCTCAAAGGTCAGACATTGATCATATCCCAGGGATGGGACAATCTCATACCCCGTAACCTTAACATCTTCTTGATTATTTGACTCATCTATTATGTTTTGAAACAGGTTAGAGGCCCTCTTGAATTCTGCACATCCTAACTTCGAATGTTGGTTAGTTTCATGGAATTTGCAATATTTGGACATGGCAGACTCAACTAAGAATATTCGGTCCATTGGTCTATTATCTGCTGGGGCTTGATTATCAAGTGACGACACCACATTTCCATTGTTTAGTCCTGTATTCCAAGTCCTCTTCTGGTTAGACTGATTGTTGAAGCCTTGGTCTTGCAGTTGGTTGTTACCTTGATAGTTATTGTTTTGATAATTCCTTTGATAACCACCACCTTGGTTATTTCTTTGGTAGTCTCTGTCTTGATAATTCCTCTCGTATCCTCCTTCTTGATGACTCCTTTGATACCCTACTTGATAACCTCCTTGATAATCTCCACCTTGATTCTGGTAATTATTCCCTTGATTATTTCTATAGGAACTTTGGATTTGGTTGTTCTAGTTTCTCCAATAGGTGACTTCTGTAGACAACTTCTTGACTTGGTCAATCAGTTCCTTCATCTCATCTTTTTCTTCTTGCGTTCTTGTGGACGAAGTTGCACTTTGCAGATAAACCGGTACTGATGGTGGTGCTTGGGATAATGGAGGCCTTGGATGTACTACCAACTAATTTGCAGGTGCCTGGAATGCAAGCTGTGGGATTGGATTGTTTGGATATCTTGCACCTTGGGGTTCCATTCCTTGTTAGCCCAATTGCTTCCCTATCTCAATTGCTTTAGTGTAGGCCTCAGTTAGCGTTGTGGGAGCAGGATTCGCCATTCTTGTGAACATAGTAGTCTGGTTGTCTAAGGCACTATAGTATGCTTCCAATGCACTAGCTTCCGTTATTGTGTAAGGGGCTTGCAATCTTGTGTAAGCCTTATGGAAACGATCGTTGAAGGAACTTATTGTCTCTCTATCATGTCTCCTTATGTCCACAAACATTTGATGCAACTCTAGTGGTGTGGTGGGCATACCAAACTTTGCAATAAAGGCTTCTCTGAGTTGGACCCATCCCGTTATTGATGATGCTGGTAAATTGACAAACCAGTAATAAGGTTCTTCCCCCAATGAATAAGGGAAAAGCCTACATGCAACATCCTCCTCTTGAATTCTTTTGTTGCACAATGCCTCTTCAAACACATTGATATGCTCCTTTGCTGTACAATTAGGGTCATTAACAAAGAACTTGGAGCGGAATACTGCCGGATTCTTCGGTAGATCATGGTATTGTTGGAATGAAATGGGTGAGGGATTATTCTGAATCCATGGTGGTTGAGCCATCGTTGGTTGATTGATTTGAGCCTGAACTGGCGAATTAACTTGAGCCTGAACTGGTGGATTACTTGAGGGGCTGGCTAAGTTTGAGGTATTAGCTACCCAACAATTCCTTGATTTCTTGTGAAATTCTGACACAAATAAGTCTTCTTCTTGGTGTGGTGTATTTCTCAGTATCCTCTGCCTCTTATTAGATATTAGCCTCTCAAATCTTTCGGGGGAAAAAGATCCAATCTTTCTATCTAGCTTGAAAATAATCTCAACTTGATTGTCTCTAATTCGAGTTTTCTTTAACAATAGCTTGAGCTTGTCTTTGTGCTTTCCTTTCTCTCTCAAGCTTTTTTTCCAATTCTCTTTGACGTTCCAACCTCCTTTGAATTCTCCTTTCAATAGCTCTCGCTTTCCTTTCTTCTTGATTTAGCACGTCAACGGTGTCCAGGTACTCTCTAGTGTTCTCACTTCCCTCCCAAGCCGTTGAGCGTAAACTAGCGACAATGTGATCTTCAAGTGTTCTCCAAGTTGCTCTAGGCTGATTTGATCTAGGAAGTACCATCTTTCTTCATAATTGAATGGCAACAAATCCTCAAAAACAATTTTTTAGGCCCTCCTAGCGCCAGATAATGTTGATGTGAGTTTTCTATCACTTACTTAACATATTAGTAATTGGATATCCGATACGAAGTATCAAATATACAATTCCTCTCTTGAAAAGTTATTGCTCATGGGATATGAGAATAACTCCAATGTTCCTTACACTTGTGGATACTCACTCAGTTTTATCGATGTGATTTGCTGGTAATCACGTAGGTGGCCTTACGCAAATTGTTGAGGATGACATGGACTTTGGTGGGATGATGGAGATGGTGGTTCAATGTGAATGCTAGATGATGTTGATGGTGACAGAAGGTGAATGGTTCTTACGACAGGTGTTTTTCTAACTCTCTTCTCCTAACTTCTAAGTCCTAAATTACTTGCTATCCTACTCCTATGGATGGAAGACTAGCAAATGGACTAGGATCAAACCTAATGAAAGTTAACCAGCAGCCTCACTTCCACAGGTGCAATGTTTTGAAGGAAAAGTAAACTAGTTTGCCACACAAGGCTTCCCAACAAGCCGCTAAGATGCTAGTGGTCTAGTATTGATCCCTATCAAACATCTACTACTGCTACCATGCAATTATCCATCTACTTTACTCTTACTTAGTAACTTGAAATGAAATTTGCTTCAACAAATTGAAAAGAAATCTACTCTAACTTTTGGAAGTAGAAACCATGCAATAATACCAAAGGCTCTTAATCACCATGCAAGTCACAACAATGAGAAAGAAAGAGCGAATTTTGGTATTATCTTATGCAACAATTTTCTCCGACCCTTACAAATGAGAGCAAATGCCCTTTTATAGATGCCAAAATTACAATTGATGGTAGAGATCAAAAGCAAAACCGATGATCCAAATTGAATCCTAGAAACTCTAATTAGGGTTGCCACCCCATCGGCCAATGAGAAGATACCAACTCGTCAATGGACCAATGAAAAAAGTGTAAAAGTGGTAACCAATGAGAAGGCACCAAAATGGTGGCTAATAAAAAATAGACACTTGTCCTATCCTAGAAGAAAGAGAAATTGCCACTTGGGCTTACATTAAATGATCTTCTAATATGACTCTCCCCTTTTCTTTCATTCTTTTAGCTAAGGCAATGAACCTAGCTAGCCTTTCGTTGACTTCCTCTATAGGAGGACAAGGTGTGTGCTTTATCTTGAGCTCCGCCGATTTCATCACGCTGTTTGCTGCTTGTAGTATCTTCACATGATCTTTCTCATACTCCTTTGCGAATCCAATGAAAGCATTTAGGGAGGAAAGGGTGTTCAAATGTTTCTTCTTGATGGTAACCTTTTCTAACTCATCCAATCTCAATCCAAGTCTTGTCTCATTGATATCCTCTTCTCCGATGTCTTCAAAATCAAGTGCCATCCAACGTCGCTCATCATGGTTGAAATAAAAGTGTCGATGCTTGGGCTGTGCTGTGTAACTATTTCCTGTATCTCTTCGAGTATTCTCAATCTGGTAGTCAAGGCGACAGATCAAGATTCGATTGTACCCAATCCTCTCTCATCAACCAACTTGGCCCTTTGCAAATATGCCTCCGGTAGCCCAATGAATGCTCGTAGCCTGGGAATAGCTAAATCTTTGATGGGAAGGAAATCTTTCCATTATTCTTCAAATAATCTAAACTTGTCTCTAATAGCCACTAATGACCGAAATGTCGAGATGAAGGAAGGCAAGAAATTTCGCCCATCTTGGATTGTATCATGGATTCAATCCTTGACTTCATGTAGCTGAGCTGATATCTCTTCTAGGTTGCTCTCGTTGTCTTGAGGAAGGGTTGCTTGGTGCAACTGTTGGATAAGCTGGCAATCTCTCCAATACTTGTTCTCGGCCTCCAACTTTATGATCCTTTCATTTGCCTTACTCAACATTTCTCTGATTGAAGCTATACCCTGTTGGATTTCTTCACATTCCATATCATCCGTGTTTCTTCCCAAGTTGTGTTCTAATATCTCATAATCCTGGGCCGCAATCTCATCCATTGCCTTATTGACTGTTGGAATAGCAATCTGAACCTTTCGGTGACCATCATTGTCGCTCCTGATTACCTTTGCCACTATTTTTGCCATTTGTTTCTGGTGCTCGCTATCACCCTTTTCCATTAATCCTCGGATGTCTTCCGCCGTTTGGGCAATTACTACCTCGCCTCTTGGCATAAGCATTTGCCTTAACCATAGTGGTGCGGTGCATCTCCCTAAATTTGGATTTGGTTCGACTAACAAAGCATCACCAATGGCCTCGGGTGCTTGACTTATTGCCTCGATGTCAATCGGCCTATCTTCTTCTCCACTAGTTACTGCCATATCATCTCCTTGTTGGTTTTCTGAGAGGGGAATACTCGGTGCTCTCACTATAACCACTTGATTCTGAATCAGAGCTTACTTCCACCGCAGCCCCTTTATCGCTTGAATTGACCTCTTGGCTTCTAGCCTCAATTATGCTTTCTCTTGACAGCGCGGCATGCTGTCTCTTGGCTGGAGGTTTCAGATGTTCTTTGCTTTTCTCAACCTCCAACGCTCTCCCTTTGTCTCTAACTGTTTCTTGTTGTCGGCTATTTCCTTCACCCTTCTGTCTGACTAATTCTGTTGGACCTCCTTTTGGCTTCATGTTCTCATAGGTAAGGGGAATCCTTTGTCTTTGTAGCTTCCTTAGTCTTTCATTATACCATGACTCAGTATGCAAATCTACTGCTGTTGTGACTACCTCCAAGGAAGGATCTTGATGGTCATCCCAATCCACTGGATTCAATTCTGTTCCTTCTACAGTATCATAATCTTTTCTCAGCATATTTCCATCATCTTCCAGTTGATCAGGAATATCAAGGCCTCTCCACTTGATATCTCTCATCATATTCACTGACAATTTTGAGAAAGCTAGCTTTCTCTCATGAAAGTCATCTTTGGCGTTGGCCCAAAAGTCCTCTATAGTGGGAACATGCTTAAATGCATTTCCATGAGATACCTTGATAAGACCGTTAGGGTTGAATCCTTGCCTTGCTCTGTACCACCCTAGATGATACCATTCCAATTCCTTCTCCGCATCTGCAAAGGCGACCCGATTGGGACAACTATCATTACCAATTTCGATTGAGAAGGTAATCCCTTCTTTACCTTCATTTCTCATTATTTTATCATAGTGCTCAAGTTGCCTAGCCAATTCCATCAAAACTACCTTGTCGGGAGGGTATCTTGGAAGCCTCTTGGGACAAATTGTGCTCCTTGCTACTCTAATGTAGGTGAATTGCGGAAACTGGATGAACCAACTTCCAAACTTCTTTATTTTTGCCTCTGCTTCTGATGAAAGTCTCTTAGCAGGTGTCCCTTGTAGTACCCTTACTGTCTTCATGGCAAAGGTGTCACAGAATATCTTGTAATCCTTGTTGTTATGCAAATGAAGCTGTGGATAGCATTCATGCACCAAATATTGCTCCGGCCCCTTGCCAACTTCTCCTAAAGCCTTAAGTCCCAGACTCTTATATAATTTGGCAATTAGGTAAAACAGATAGGATCCCATGTAGAATTGCTTTTGGTTTTGGACAGTTCTGAGTTGCAATTCTAGGTTCTCACTTATGATCCTAGCCCAATCAAATCTTCTTTTCCCTTTTTCAATTTCATCAATGAAGAAGTACATCCAGTGTTCAAATTGCATACCTTGAGCTAGGCCCATGATCTGGCTGAGAAGCACAACGAGATCTCCGTATTCTAATTTGAAGTCCGCCATTGTAAGCTTCGATGATTTGTTGACTCCCTTTTTTCCCTTGTATAGCCAATTCTGCGTTAGATGTGTGAAATAGGCCTCTTGGTTATCCTAAAATGATTTAGCCACTTGATCCATCATCACCACTATCATGCTCTTGTATTGGGGAATGTTAAATGCTTCTGTAATTGCTTGTCCGCCAATAGTGGCCAACACTCTCTTCCCCTCATAAAAAATGATGGATCTACTGGTTAGATCAAACTTGGATGCGCATTCCAAAACCAATTCCGGACATGGCAATGTAGGAGGGAAAGCTGCTGTGTGTACAATTCTGCTTCTGTATATCTTTGTTGCCAAGGGGGATTGTCCTTCCTTTAGTCTATCCTTTATTCATATCATGTCTACTGTACTGATATTGGTGTCGGTTATTCGCTTCATTTTCGAGAAGAAAGGTGTTTTGGGCATCATATCCTTTGTCTTTCTTAGTGCTTGTCCCCTTAGGATTCTTACTTGTACTAACATCCTCCATCTCGTCGCCGTATTACTAGATGGTAAAGTGGTGGACAATTAGACTAGTAGAACCAAGGGAGGCAATTCTTAGACTAGAACGAAAGAAGGAAGTCAGCTTAAGGACCCCTTTCAACTCTAAATGATTAAAGGTCACTTCTACCAATAGTTGGATCTTGACTCTTTTGGAATTTAGGATCAGACCTTGAGAATTTCAAACCCTCTTGCAAATCAGAAATTCAAACACTTGAAACTGTCCATCATTTGTTCACAAATATTTAGACCTTTGATCTTGTATCTCCTCTCCAAACTAAAATTGCCTAGGTATGATGTAAAAATAGAGTCCCAAATGGAGAAAATCAGACTTCCACCATAAATTGCCTAGGGCATAAAATCAGATCTGCCCTCAAAAAATGCCAAGAATAGAAAATTCTGCTCCCAAATCAATTCGCCTCAGCATGGAAATTCTGCAATCTGCCCTCCAAAAATCACCTAGGGCAAAATCGCAGCCCTAATAGAAGGAGAAAAATCACCAAATAATGCAAAAATCTGCCTCCAAGAAAAATTGCCAAGGACCGAAAAGCTGCTCCAAGTCCAAATTCGCCCAAAATGAAGAGAGGACTGCCTTCAAACCAATCCACTAAACTCACCAAATCTGCTCTCCAAAAAAAATAGCTCAAGCATGAAGAGAAGGAATGAAGAATGAGGGAAAGTGAGGAAAGAGTTTCCTCTTATACCCAACTTGTTTGCCCTCCTCAGCTGGCCGACTGGGACCCTGGGAGCAAGAAAAAACAATAATTAATGCAAATTATGGCCCACAATTAAATGCTTAGCGAAATATTAACTTTGCCAAGATGAAAATTGCATTTTTAAATTGCCAATTAGATCCAAATTGCAAAAATAAATTAAATAATGCCTTGGAGATGTTAAATATTTCCATTTAATGAGGATTTAGTAATTAATATGTCATTAAAATTGGATTTTGGCTAACCAAAAGCCATGTTTCAATATTAAATTACCAATTTCATTAAAGGCAAAAAAGTTTTCAAGGGAATTTTAATCCATTGAAGACAATTTTTGCAATTTTTATCCAAATCGATTTTGCTATGCCCATTAATTTTTTTTGACAAAAATAAAATCACTTCTAGAATCTAAAATCAGTTTTGCAATTTGGCTTCATCTTCACAAAATTAATTTCTTCACCAAAGAAAAATTTAAGATTTTCCAAAACTCAAGTCTAACAAAATTTCCCCTTTGAAAATTATTCAAATTTACACAGTTATATCCAGATTTTCAAAAGAAAACGTCTCAGTACAAATTTACAATTTTATCTTGCCAAGCGTTGCCTCTTGAAATTTTGTCCGGCCTAAGGATGAAATTGGTTGCTTTGGAAAATCAAGCAAAACCGGGTGAAGAATAAACCTAGCCCTCTCCCATCTGGCCTGAAGGTGTCCAAAACTTAGAATTCTCAAAAATCAAATCGGAATTTTTTGGACAACTCAAAAAATTTGCCAAGGCGATAAAAAAAAAGGGGGGGGGCGGGTGTCCCCAAAATTTTGGGCCGATGGTGTGAAAACCTCACAACAATATGGAAATATGTCCCATGCATGCGACAAAGCAAGTGTATGATGTTGTATGTATGGCTAAATGATGCAATTAGTATCCTATTATATTGAAACATAGATATGGCGGTGTATTTTCCTATGTTGCTTTACTATTAGCAAATTAGTTTATGGACTTATTTGTTCTTGCACACACACACACACACACATATTTTTAAAAGAAAAGGTATGTTTGGTACGGACGAACCCAAAACGAATCCAAACCCAACCCAAAAATTATTTGGACAAATTTCAACTAGAATCTCGAACCCGCATCCGTACCAGAATCGAACGGGCAACTTAGACAAATCTATAACATATCAACTAATTCAAGAAGGATTAAACAATAATCCCTAATATTCCTCTAACTTCCTTTGTATTTTCTACATAATTGGATTTGTATCACTATGAGATTATTGGGAGGTTACAACAAAACAATTGTACTAATCTAGAAGTCTCTAGAATGCACCTGCATCAGACTACTGAGAAACAAAAAAACTTGTTCTTGGACTTGTGTCCATGCGTTTTCAAGCTGCTTTTACTGGTTGTATCTTCTCTGGCATTTATCAATTTCAGGTGCAATTATTGCAACTTATTTCTTGCCTGGATCCCACACTTTCATTTGTCAAGGTCCACTTGCCTTACTATCACGAATATGCTCAACAACATTATTTTGCTGTTGAACTTTTCATTAGCTTTGTCCTCTTCCTCTCTTGTAGCTGTTGATGTGATACTATTGTCTTCAATCTTCCTGATTTTGATACTTTGCTATTGAAATTTTATTACCGGCCATCTTCTCCACTTCAATATGCCTCCTCTCAGGCAATTTATTCATTAGTATACACAATGTTTCAATCTCAATATCTAGCATATTGCTTCTAATACTCTTCCATTGCATCTTTACTTCAAAATTTAAAATTTATATGGACTCCATTGTCATTTTATTATTCAACTTGCATTTTTCATCACTAGATATTTTTTCAAAAGTGGTTAAAGCACTTTGTTCCTCCTCCATGGCTGCTTTATGAAAGATTGACTTTCATCGTCCAAATTCTCACTTTACCTGCATCTTCACATGGAATAAACTTGTTACAGTAAACATTAAATCTCCAAAAATCGCTAACGTACATAAATTATTAGTTTTTGAATCATAATGCTCTCTAGCCTCATTTGATATTTCTATGGGTAGATCTTCATGCTGATCTGAACTTTCCAAACAATCCATAAGACTTTCATGAATTCTCTCATCAACTTTATCATCATCTTCTCCATGGAATGATCCTTGCTGTGGTTCATCATAGTGAACTTCTTCTTCCTCAAACTCATTTCCTCCGAGTTCTTCCTTTAACTGAGCACTTATCATGTGTCTCAGCTTCTTCCTCTTGACTCATTCATCTCATTTTTATGCCATTTACATTGGCATTCTCCTCCATTCTATTGTGGCTTTTACTTGAACCCTTGTCATGACTATTAGTAGTCATCTTTACTCTTCCTCTATGAACTTTTATTTTCTGCCTGTGAGCTACACTAAGCCTCTGTATTAGCAAGTCTGTTTCACCTCGCCACAAGTACCTCACCAAGCTTATCTCCTCTAAGCTTGGCCTTTTGGCAACACTGGTTCTCTTCCCTTTGGAACCTTTTGAGCTTCTTCTTTCCTTAGGCTTTTCCACTCTACTCACTCTTGAGTAGCTTCACTTTCTCTTGGACAACTTTACCCATATTTGTTTTTTGTGGAGTTTTCTCAACAACTTCTACCCAATCATAGCTGGAAATTGTTCTTCTCACGATGATGCAACCTTAACTATAAGGGTTACCACAACTTTCTTTCTCTTTTTGCTGTTACCCACATTCAATTAAAGCTTTGTTCAATGGTTAACTACAAATCATAAAAGATCAAATTACCTACCAGATCCCCGCATGTTTTCTTCCCTAAGAACTTCTGAGTTCGTTGCTTAGCACTGCAACAACACTCTTTCTGCCATCAATCTTCCTAACTTTCCTTCATAGTTATGTGAGCTGTTAGAATGCTTGCCATAATTCTCCTTTTCTGTTGTGCCCAGGGAAGCAGTGGAGGCGGAAGTGGGCATGGAAGCCCTGTAGATGCCTTACGGATGCGTCGTGGCTATGAACATGTTTTGCCGTGGCTTCCAACTCATCTTTTGAACAACACAATTATTTTCATAGAGATAGTTTGATGTTATTGGGCTAACACTTTAACAGGCAGCACAAACAAAATGTACATTTACTGCAGGTAAAATTTATTGGTTTGTGAGGCCTGATAAAAACAAAGCTTTGCAGATTTTAGCGTCTCCTTCTATACAAAATGAGCATACTTGTCTTTTTCTGAAAGTTCCAACATAATCAGCAGTTATAGTCAAATATGGAAACATTTATAAGCCTTTCGTTTTAAGACACCTGGCACAATTTTACCGTCAATGAAGATGGAGGTTATTCACTTCTTGAATGTTATGAGGACATTCAGCATTATGATATTATCAAGATTCTTTTATTAATCTTTGTTTGTCTATACCCTCACTAAAATACAAGAGTCTACAATATCATATTGCCATGGTGTTCCTGAAGGTAGTGATAAACCAATCTATCATCATGATAAATATTCATTTCCATATGTGTTTCTGTCGACATGCTCAGTGAATTAATTATGCTAGTACTGGAGAAGTCAAAAATATAATATAGTTGCAGTGGCCAGCCTATCGAAACATACTGTTGTTTGCAGAGCTACCAGAAGTAAACCCATGGTAAATGTCTTTTTGATGTTCCTAAACAGTCAAGTATCAGACATAAAAGTTAATATTCTTGACATCAATGACACATGCTAACATTTACCTCTATTTTTTTATATTTTTTGTCTAAATTTGTATGTAAGTTAGTTTTACATATATTAGTATAATATTAATATATTATACTAAGTAAAGCCTACACACACACACACAAATGCACAGAAAAGAATGCAAAGTTTCAAGTATCATATTTCAAATGTTTTAATTTTGTATATTTATTTCATTTCTTTGCATATTACATAAACACATCCAAATGCATCTGCATACCCCCCACCCCAAAAAAAATAAAAATAAATTCATGCATCTGTGCATCCGCATCCGGGTCCGCACCTGGATTGGTAACTTAGAACTTTAGTTAAATATTATGAAAGTGTTCTTGCCATCTCATTGCTACTGAATGTACTGAGTTTACTTTTACAGTAGTAGTATCTTGTGCCTGTGTGTTGGCTTGCTTCTACTTAGTGATTATATTGTTTAGTGTCCTTTGTTTGTAACTTTTTGGCACTCCGCAATTGTGTTCTTGCTTCAATTAAATAGGTTTGTCTTTGTTTCCAGCCTCTTTGTAGTTACCCTGATATTAAAACTAGTATACCGTATGGTTTAGTTTTTCCTAATTACTACATGCAGTCTGGATAATGGATCCCCTCAGTTTATCAAGTCACCATTTATGGTTGGCTGTAATCTGTTCATTCCATTTCAACAAAAGTTAAAGAGTTTCTAAAATCATAATGGGATTTCATGATGCAGGCTCTTTGTTGTACATCACATTTTTTAATAAAATGCTGCTATACAACAGTTGTATGGACGACATCCTTTCCATATGCAATCCTTTTATAGAATTTGATATGATCCAATAAAGATCAAGTTCAACTATTACGAGTATATTATTTCCTTCAGGTTTCTTAGCTTTGTTTGTATTCAGGGCTTTAACAGCAGGAAATATTGTATCATGTTCGCTGACAAAATTATATTATCAAATATCAATGATGTTCAGGATGACCATAGTTGTTTAGCAGTGCTGTTAAAGTATGAGAATGGTAAGAGTGGAGCGTGGCTGTAACAAAGAAAATGCTATGCTTCCATTTGAAAATCATTTGTGCAAGTTCTTTGTGGTTTTCTGTGATAAGTCTGTACTGCTCAAGTACGATGGGTAGCTTATTAAGTAAAATTTGCAAGCCTTTGTCCAACAAGTGAATATTGCCAGGTGTGTTTATGCTTATTATCATGGCTGTCAGAAAGTAGTATCTTCCAGGGATAGTAAGTTGTATACCTTGACGAAGAATTAAGAGCTAAATTATTTTCTGTTTGTGGCCACATGTTTAGTGTATATAATCAACCCTTAAATGTGACAATATATGGATCATCCATTTATAAGTTGTGTTTGTTTTTGTGGTTAGATCTGTAAAATTTGACATTACTTAAAATCAAATCTCTTATTTCTTCTGCACATCTGTGAATTATTCTGCTCAATATAGTCAATGAGATACAAAGACATCACAGAGGAAATAAACCTAGAATTAATGGTGGGGTTCTTGTTTACTTGTTGCCCACAGTGAAACAAAGGGATGTGTTCACCCCCCCCACCCCTTTATCCCTTTGTTTCTTAGACAGGGACGGTGTGTGCCCCTGCTGTACCACCAGCACCATCAGGACATCTGGAGATGGCCAGGAGTCTCTGGGACATCTCAGGGACTTTTGGAATTCTTCTGTCCCTAGATATCTCAAAAGTGTTTTAAATCTATTTTTGCACTTAAATCAGACACACACACACACACACACAGAGAATATGGGCAATTTATGAGGGCCAGTAGCTGCTATTTCACACACTATTGCTGATTAAGCTGGCTACCCTGAATAAAAATCAGAACTAGGGTTTCTATGTTTGCAATTCAGTTGGTGCTACTGTCATATTTATCTAATAATCCATTTTCATAAACTTCAATATATAAGGGTTTCATATAATCATTGGCAAATGACAGTAGCACTGTTCATAAAATATCGTTATATCAGTCATAATCAGCAGTCATTTGACACAAGCAATTCATATCTTAGCATATAGTATTTGCTATTTCTCTATTTTCATTTAAAATGTAATTCTTTATACATCTTTTCATACCTAGTATTACAAGTACTATATGTATCAGCACTGCCCCCTGCTGTTCCACCTCCACCATCCTCCCATCGTTCCTCCACCTTCCCTGAAATTAGGCCCTTTGTCCCCCATCCCCAAAACCTTTCCTGCCTATTACCCACCCCAATGGGTGGTGGAACACAGGTTGCCAAACTAATGGATAAAAAATAGCAAAGAATCATTAAAAACATGCAGGATTATCCATACAAGATACATGACTTCATGCAAGCAGATCAAAATTGATGAAAATGTTAAATTCCCATTGTTATGACATATTTTGATCTTTATTTGAATAGCTTTTGAACCTTCAATTATGATTAGTACAAATGTGTCCATGGCATGATCACAAATTTAGTTAGTGGCAATATCAAATGAGACATGAGGAGTTACTGTATATTTAAGCATCTTCAAAGAATTCATTATTTTGAAATGTAGTTAAAAACATATTTTAAGATGAGAGATTTCAAGGGTCATAATCTGAAATTTTGAAGGTTCTACTGCCCCTTCCACTCATCTTTGCCTTATCTCTATGATATGTCTTAACATTGGCCAGAAGATCATTGTTTAATCATATCAGATGATTCATTGGAGGGGCTTTGTGTTAAATTTTAAACCAGAAATATAGAAGAAATTGCTCAAAACGAGAATAGATAAATAAAAAACACCAGGTACAGAATTACCCTTGGAAAACAGGGTCCTCTAGGGAAAATCCAGGCACACCAAAAATATCGCTTTGTTGAATAATTGAGGAGTCTGAATATTATAATCCTTTCAAACTGAAACTGAACTAAATACTCTTGTGAATCATGAAGACTAAATCACAACTACAAAACATATACGAAACAGTAATGAATCTGCAATTTGAATGCTTCACACTGAAGACTTTAATACCTATGAACTGATAATATTCAACACAATATTAAAACACCAAAAGCTACAGCACCAACCCTTGCAATCTGCACACAAAATTGTAACCAAAGACGATATCTCACCGTGATACAAAAAAGCCCAACACTACAGGACGTGTCTCTCCAGTTCCAAAAACGGTGATGCTTCATTGATTTGACGGACTCAGCCACGTACACCTTAAGTTACAAAAATGTTTAAGACTTTGATTTTCAAAAGCCACAGAAGAATAAGACTCTTAATTTCTGACTGCCAACATACACGAGGAAGCTATCGTGACCCTTCAAAGACGGCAGTGGCTTTTCAAATGCTGCTGTGACTCTTAACAGGTTTAACTCTGCATCTTTCTTGAATCATTCATCTTCCTTAAGTGCCCGTCTTCAATAGAAGAATAATTGTGTGACACAGAAACAATTATCACAGGTATAGCAGATAGCTCCTGCAGCTACCAATCTCCAACACTTTGTACGCATGTGATGGGGCAGAGAAATGGGGAGAAAGACAAGTTTGTGGTGTCGAGATCAATCACAGGTAGGCTAGTTTAGTCCTTGAGGAATTGTGGGAAATTTTCTGTTGGGGGCAAATGGGAAGAACCACCCAAGTAACAGCAATGGTACATTGTTCAATGAAGCAAAAAGGCGTGTTAAATCGTCTACCCATAATACAGTCTCTGGGAGGGATGATAATAACAAGAGAATGTCAAATGCTCCACTGTATAACGAGGCTGAAAAATATGCTAAATGGTATAGCTGAATGATGCATTTGATAATTTATGGCCAAGACCAATGTGGTATGAAGGATGATAAAAGCATGTCATTATTTGTCATCAACGTCATTAATTAAAATATATAAACAATACCCCTTATTCTGTTTAGTCCCGACGTGATTATATAGATTTTAGAAAGCTTGATAGAGGTTTACATGGTGGATTGGAAAAATAAGGCAAATATTTGTTGACATTTTTCCATAGATTTCACTATTCATCATTACGGGAGGAAAATTGTAGTGCCTGCCCCTAGTTTGCATTTTTGTTATCTTGGTCGAACTCTTTTAGGTCAGTTTTAGGTTTGAAGATTAGTAGTATTGTTTGGAGATTATCAGATAGTGTTTCAGATTCAGTTGATTTTTATGATGAGATTACTTGGTACTCTATATTTCATTTTCATGTGTGCATGATGATTATTATAGTGTTTTCAGTTATTGATGATGAATTATCATGTGTTTTCTTATGGATACTTACTCCATACTACATGCGTATGGTGCGTGTGTTTGTTTTCTTTATGTATGACATTTTTGATGTGGTTAAGGAAGGGAGTCGTAGTCACTTGCTAATCGAAATCTACACGATGCACCACTTCCTATTATTAGTTGTTTAGCTTAGAATATTGTGTTTGTACATGCGTAGATTTTATGCAGGTTGCAAGTATCGGGTATCGACTTCCGTGAATTGCTAGGATGAGCGTACCTTATCACATTATTTCAATGGTAAGAGGGGAGATTTAAGTCCAAATCCTAACCCTTTAAGCCATTTGTCTTAATTGAAAATTAGGACAAATATCTAAGTTGAGTACCCTTTGAATGTGTCGAATGACGTTAATTCGTGATTAAAACCCTTTAGTTTGATTTTGTATATGTTTTTCTTTGATGAGTTTTTGTATGTTGTTTTATGTGTCCTTGGTGAATTTTCTATTAATTAAGTCTAATTAAAAGATTAAATTAATGATTTAATTTAATGAAAAATTATTATAATATTATAATATTTAATTATATTTAATTAATAAAAAAACTAATTAAAATTAAAAAAAATTAAATTTGAAGATAAAAGTTTTTAAGTATTAATTTGGAACATGATCATATTTATTTAATTTAATAATAATATATTTAGAGTTCATTTTTAAATAAATGCTAAATATTATTAATATTTAAGTTAATAAATATTTTATTAATTAAGTTTTGAAAATAAATTAAAAAGTGAAAAGAAATTAATTTATGAATTTTTTTTAAGTTTGCAGGATGTGTGCATGAGACCAGAATATAAGAAATTATTTAAAAGATAAAACAAGTGAATTTAATAAAGATATTTTATTGCATAAAGTGTGTGTATGAGATTAAAAGTAATTAATTAATTAAAAGAGGAGTCAAATAAAAAAATTAAATTAAATTATTTAATAATTTTTTTAATGTGCATGGGAAAGATTAAGCAAAGATTAAGAAAAGTTAAATTTGGAATTTGAGTTTAGTGAGCATGGAGTTTTTTTGGGTGAACGCACAATTAGTGCCCCAATTTAAGGAGAGAACTTTATCACAATTAGAGGGTTCACTTTTGGGAGACAAATTTTGATGCAAATTTGGAAGGGAATTTTGGAAGGGAAGTTTTGGAAAAATTGTTAGAAAGAAGCTCTTGGATAGAAGTGAATTCTCTCCTGAATCTTCTGGGCGTTGCGATTTTAGCATCAGAATTCAAGTAGATTCTTATGTTTTGAATTGCATAGTTAATTACGTTATTTAAAACAAATTCTATCTTCTTTGTGACTGTGGATTATAGATTTGAATTTTTCTGTAGTGAACTTGTGAATATTTCAATATTGTAGGTTACTGAATGTATGTTAATATCCTTGTGTGTTCGTGGAGATTCAAAATATAGTAAAGGAAACCTCGTTCTATAGATCTTGGAGAATCAAAAATTAATCCGAGAAGGGTTGAAAGCCAAAGAGAAAATTAATTAGGGAGGGTTTTGAAATTTAGAAGGGAATTTAAAAAGAAAATTCGATTGGTTGGTCGAACTTTCTCTATTAGATTAATGTTGGAAACAATTTTTTTTTTGTAAAATATGTTTTAAAAGATGGGTTTGTTTATAAATATTTATATATATTATATATTATAAGTCATAAAATAAATTAATTATTAAATAAAAATGTTATTTAAATAATAAATGAAAATTATTAAATAAGATTCGATTGTTCATATAAATGAAATTAAAAAAAATACTTATATGAAGGGGCAGGGGAAACCCAACACCCTCTCTTTTATTCTTCCCACGCCAAGCAATGTACTCTGCTGCTGACGCAACAGGTACAATTGCAGTTGCAACGTACTCTGCAGCAAAGAGTTGCAACGGCCACATTAAGTGATAGGTCGACAAACCTTTATAAACGCCTATACATGCTATTCAATTTTATTTTATTTTAAAAAAAAAAAATTAAAAAAAGTTTTATTAATATTAATATTATTTAATTTAAATTATATTAAAATTTTAAAATTATTAAATTTAGATTATATTTAAATTATTATTTGTTAATAATTTAATTGATAAATCTTATTAATACTCAATAATTTGATGTCGTTATTTTATTAATTAATTTTAATTAAATTTAATCTGAGTTGTTTAATTAAGTGTAAAATTTATTAAATTATTATAATACTGATTTTAATGGAAAACGTAGATTATTATATTTAAAGATCAAGTATTATTAATAATTTAATTATTACCGTTGGATTGTTTTAGAACATTGACTTGAAATCAATTAGGAGTAATTGTGTGTTTCATTTGGATATAGGAACGAGATAATTCGTAAGGGTAAACTATGGGTTTTATCTGTTTAAAACATACGTTCAACTGGGGATGAAAACCTCACATTAATTCAATCGTATATTATCAATCAAATTGAACTATGAGACTATTCACTTGAAACACAAACATTGAAAACTGAAACTTTATTGTTTAACTCAAACTATGTGTTTTCAAATCAAACCAAATTGTGAGACTATTATGTTTTCTATGTATTGTCTATGCTTTCGGGTTTTGGGGTTGACCTAGCATTGACCAATTTAGGTTGTTACTAGAGGTTCAGGGGTTATGTGTTTGTGATGTCATGTTGATATGTTGATCTCGATCTTTTAACCCAACCATGGTAATGCGATGGCATGCTTTATGATGTGTGTGGATTATTGTTTGTTATTGCTTTCTAGTTTCTTTGTGTGAAGCTGAGGTGTATGTTTATGAGACACTTGACTTAAACCATTTTTGAGTCCTCGATCAGTTACATTTGATTTGCTTTCCAGTTGTTTTGAGAGGATTGAGGTGTTTTGAATGATTTATTCTTGATGATATCATGTTGTCACATATTTGACTTAACCATGTTGGAGTCTTCGATTAGTATTGTTTTGGAATGCTTTCCGGTTGCTCGTTGAGAATCGATGGTTATTGTGATTTGTCTTTGATGCTTTCTGGTTGTTCGTTGAGAATCAATGGTTATTGTGAATTGTCTTTGATGCTTTTTGGTTGCTCATTGAAAATTGATGGATATTGTGATTTATCATTTGATGTTTTTTAGTTGCTCATGGAGAATTTATGCGAATATTGTGGATTATCTTTTGATGTTTTTCAGTCGCTTGTATAGGACTGAGGTGATTTTATATGATTCTATAATTTGTGATTTCATGAGCTTAGGGTAGGTTATCTATATGTAGTGTCGGGAAGTGGCTTGCAATGGGGGACGAGGGCCCTAAGTGGCTCTGGGGATAACCCATTGTAAGTTGTATTAATAAGTGAAAAAATTACACTAAATGAGAATAAAATGAACCTAATAAGAGTCTTTATATATTCTCACCCATGCCTCGAGTGCTAGTATAGACTAGGATAGGAGTAGAGAGAATGCTTGGTTACGATCTTGCATTCCGTAGTATGCCTTGTCAGTACGAGAGGATACTAGTGGCCGCAGTGGGATCACTAGGGACCCAGGAGTCCTAAGGGACTACTCGGATAACTCTGAACGTGATTCGTGCGGTGATACTTTTCCACTTACATAGTAGGTTTCCTACGTGTCTTGTGTGCCTCTGGGTCTAGATGTCAATCTATGTTTGAACCTTTAAGTTAGTATACTTTTAGGATTTCTTAGACTTAGAGAGTATTTGTGTTATGTGATTTGATATCTTGTTTGAGACTTGAGACTATCTCCTTAGTGTAGTGGGAGTGGGCCATTTAGGTTCCACGCGATCGGGTGGAAGTGCTTTTTAGTCTTACCATTGAGGTTCGTTCGTAGTCATCGTGGTTGGAGCTTCTTGGGATGCTTGTTTATCATGTTTAGATGATGTTATTTACTGACGCATTTCCTTATATTGATGATTAGCATGTGATAGGCGAGGTTATCTACTCTGCAGGATCATCTTATGCTTTATTCTAGCATGATAGATTTCTTTATGATTATGTTGTAGCATGTTTTAATAGTGACGTCCCTGTTATGATAGTATCGACGATCTGATTGGTTGCTTGGGATGTTACGCACGGGGTATGGCTAGGGCCCACGATAGTCTTATGATGCTATTGATGGTTGGGAGGAACCACATACTTAGTTGTGTTTTATGATGGATAGTTGTATTTTATGATGGATGGATTTATCATGTATGGCGGATGGTTTCATTTATCTTTATTGTACTTGTATCATGTATCCGAGGAGGATGATGTATGTGTAGAGCTACATATGTATATTCTTTTAGCCTTTCATACCCTGTGACATGTACAGTGGATGATTGAGCATTTCAAATTTCATTAGCCAAGAGGCATTCAGAACAAATGTATATTATGGACTTTGAACTTTTTAATTATTCTTTCATATGGATGTGGTAGTTGTTAGTCTTAGTATTAATTAAATTTAAATGTGACTCAATGTCTTGGGATCCTTAAGGAATGTAACCTGTTATGCATGCTTATAGTTGATTGTATGTTATTGATTCTGCTACTATGTGTTGATGTGTATGTTATTCTTTATTGTTTTCAAAAAAAAATATTTGGCAAACTTAGTAAAATTTTGCGTTAATTCTTTTGGATCCCTTAGCGGGGCATTATAAAAATTATACACACACCAATACAATATTGGTGGATAGAGTGATGTGCCCTAGCATTGGCACTTTTGGTAGGTTGTGATGTTTAAAAACACTAGACATATCAAAACAATTTAAAAATTTTTCTCGTTGAAACAACTTTATAACCGCTCTTGCCATATCAAAGTGGGTTTTTTGTTTCTGCAAAATTACAACAAATTGGTTTTCTCACATTTCTTATTTTTTTGCTAAGTGTGGATATTGGGGGTTTAGATTGAGCTAGCTTGATAGCTCATAGCTTATACTCCTATGAATCCCAACATATCATTATTTTTTTACAATCCTGGGGTTGGTTTTCTAAAGGTTTAGTTAGGTTGAATTTTCTTGGAAGCTCATACATCACAGTCCTTTCAAAGTGGCGAATGCATTCAAGAGTCATTGTATGCAATCATTTCTTAAGGCTGGAGTTGACCTGTACCTTGTTCTTCATAGACTAATTAGCCCATTTGAACATCTCAAAATACCAATTGAAGGTTTGGGAAATGATGATGCATGACCTCTTACTTATAGTCTTTTCAAGGCACAAAAAAATGCTCAATCAGTTGACAGGTAGGAGGTATTTTTTTATAAGAAGTAAAATTGTAATATTGCTACCAGGAGATGACTTTGTCTTTTTGAGTCAAACTCATTCACCCAAGTTTCATGAGTAGTGGTTTTCAAGAACCCATCACACTTAAAAATGAATGGAACAATTAGCACTCATTGCATCTAGGTAGCCCAAGAACCACTACTCATGAAACTTGGTTCAATGAGTTTGACTCAAAATGATACATTAGAATCTTGATAGCAATATCATAATGCTCAATCAACATTAATAAACATGCACTTGTTTGTCATTGGTGCATGATTTTGACTGTAATTAATCATTTCAATCAATCGAATTGGTTTGAAGATAGTTTTCAAATACTATGTAGCTTGTAACTTGCTTGTTCAGTCAGTTGAAGCGGTTTAAAGATAGTTTGCAGACAATCTTGGTAACTTGTAAGTGTTTTGTTGTTGCTCGCATGATGTTTTCATTATGAATTAATTAACTTTTTTAAAGTTCTCATATTTTTTTCCCTTAGTTCCAAAACATTTAGGTTATGGCTTGCAATCAACCATTTCTTTGTTGTATAGTCCAGCCACAACAAGATATGTTTCCATTTTCCATGCATAACGGACCTTTGTTGTGGTAATTATGGCATGCAAGCCCTTGTTTATCAATGACGTTCTCTTTTATTTGTTCAAATGAATCTATAGAAAATGATGTGGAATCTTAGTTTGTGTTTTCAACTCTATTAGAAGAGCCTTTTTTGGAGTGGTAAACCTTCAAATCATGATACATAAATTTTCAAGTCAATACCACTTGCTTATGTCACTAAATTTTTTCTTTAGAATGCTGTTTAATAAATGTTCTTGCAACAAGGCATCCTTTTGCTTGTGTACTATACCTTGAACCTATTGTTATTATATCCCTCTAGTTTGGCACATGCCAAATTCTTCTTACATTTGGACTTTAAATTTTGTTCAATTTTCATTGCATAGAGGCATGCATTTTCAATGTAAATAATATGTTGTTGGATGTCACTAAATTACTTGGGGAGCAATGCTTCTCGGATGTTGAGATTTGTAGGTATGATATGGAAAGCACATTGTTGTATTCTTGTATCAATTGTCCTTTTATTGTAGTGATTGTCATTTGGTTTTTTTTTCTTCATTTGTATCATCTAGGCAAACATTTTTTAATGGCTGTCAGAAAATCTACTTATGGAGGATTCAGTTTTATTGCATCATCAAAGTTGGTTTCCCTCATCCTTGGCTAACAAGATAATCTTCTAGGATTGTTGAGCATGTAGTTTAGATTTTAAAGAGTGATTTTTTAGGTTTACTTTGAGGAATAACTTAAAGAGAAACATCTTACAATTCTTGATGAATAGTCCTTTCCTTATATTAAAATAAATACATCTTACAATTTTGAAAAGCAACAATTTTACAAATTTGAAAATCAATCAACATCTAGATCCTATATTAGAGTACATAAAAGACATGGAACCCATTGGATATAGAGTAATAAACAATGATAACATGAATTCAAGGAACAAGTTAAAAGGAAAAATAAATGTTAGCATTACGTGTTCCTTATTATAGTAGTGATGAGGAGTATCCAAGTAGTATTTTGTGACCTTGCCATTAACAATAATTGTAGGGGTGGTTGGCTTCACTATCCTGAATAGTGAAGCCAGAAACTCTTATCGACTATTTTGATAGTTTATTAAAGGTAGACTGACATTGCTGTTTTTGTGGCCATCAACATTTAATTTCCCCTCGCCACCCCCGGCCAACTCCCCCCCCACCAACTCCACCAAAGTGGCCTTAGTTTTGCCCAAGTGTTGCCCAATCACCACCTGAAAGGTACACAACACATGAGCCATTAATCAAGTTTATAGGGAAACATTTTTGGATTATGGTAAAAACAAGTTTTGAGGGGACTTGAAACCCTATACAAAAAATAAAAAAACAAATCCACAAAAGAGTCCACTAGGTTTTACAAGGAATTGGAACCTACAGTCAACAAAAAGCCCAAACCCAAGTTTTACAAGGACCTAGAACCTAAACAGTAGCAAACATACATAATAAAGCTAGAAGAGGAAAAACAAAAGCAACAACCAACAAACAGAGTGAGGACTAGATAATCGGACCAACAACCAGAACCTATAGCAAAAAAGCAAGAAATTACTTTAGCTCTGATGAAAAAACCAAAATTGCTTATAGGGAAGCATTGGTAGTCATGTTGTAATTCATTTCTTTTTTCACAACACCTAGTGTGTCTAGAACTTACTTAAAAAAAAAGGTTTTAATTATTTTATTTTTATTTAATTAGTCTTTTCTTGTGCAACACATTGGTGTCATTTGCTTAATCAAATTTT
This sequence comes from Cupressus sempervirens, assembly GCA_028749045.1. Taxonomy (NCBI): domain Eukaryota; kingdom Viridiplantae; phylum Streptophyta; class Pinopsida; order Cupressales; family Cupressaceae; genus Cupressus; species Cupressus sempervirens. The sequence goes on along the minus strand of CM053788.1, from coordinate 597,867,228 downwards.
TTTTGCATCAATTCTAAATTGTAATTTATAAAGTGTCACAATGAATTTTCTAATTGAGGGTATTATTATTGAGCTCCTAGGGGGTGGGGTGTGAAGGACAAAAACTACTCTAATGTAAATACACTAAATTATAAATAGTTATTTCATACTTGTTCTTTGTGGGGGAGAGGGGACATGGCTTACACAAGTTAGTTTTTATATTTACAAAAGTAATTATATACTTACTTTTGTGGGGGAGAGGGGACAAGGCTTACACAAATTTATATATTTGCAAAATTAAAATTTCAATTTTGCTAAAGAGAAATTAAGTTAAAGTGGGCATTTGAATTCATCTTTTTATTACCATTTTGACTAAAAATGTTGGACTTGATTGTTGAATTTTACAATTACTAGAGATTTCTTGATTAGAGCACATTATAAAGAGAAAAAATAATTGACTTTACTTCACAAAAAGCTATATTGATCTTGCAAAAAGTTGTATTGATCCAAAAAATAGTTTGGGTAATTACAATTTCACTACTTAATCCTCATGATTGCTTGTTTTTTTAACCTAGATCAACTCTGAGGATTGAGTTAGATTTTGACAAGTCTCTTCATCTTGTGTTAAGATGTATAATTATGGCCTAAGAAAAGAAAAGCATTTGTCTAAGTACAATACGTGTAACAAAGGTAAAATGAGAATTGAATATTCATTAATCAACTAAATCATGCAAGAGTTAGTTATAAAATATTTTATATGATGCAAGAATTGATTAAAGATTCCTATAAAAGCTCAAGAGAGAAACTATGAGAGATTAATGTTATTCTATCAAAGGATGCAAATGATTGATCACTAAACAAATTGATATTATGAATGGAACCCTTGGTTACAAAGGACAAGATCGACATAGGATTGAATATGATTATGATATGTTTTAATCTTATGAATTAGGGCATAAATTAATAAATATGTGACATGTAACCTAACTAGACATAAGTAGCGAGTAAAAAGTGATCATGTAACCCACCCCATGTAAAGTCTCTTGAAATGCTGGTAAATGCTTAACATTGGATGCTAAACATGATCTAATGTTAAACAATATTCTTCCCTTAGGGAAAGAAAAAACCAAGATTGTATGTAGGATGTCTTCCCATTCTTGAAAGGATGATGAGGGGAGAAGGATGATAAATGATGTTTTGAACTTTTCTCAAGTGTACTCATATCAATGCTAAAAGTTGTCACAACCAAATTAAGCATTCTAAGCCACATTGATGAAGATGACATTCTAAAATCTCCTAAAAATTGAATTATAATAACATCCAAATACAAATTTATCTCCTTTAAACAAAAAGATGCCTTCTCTAAATGCTTTTCAACAGTATTCATACTCATGTTAAATTGCGAGGAATGATCATATAGAAAATGAACAAGAGGGTTAGAGTATTTCTTGTTGAGAAAGAAATCCTCAAACTTAATGGCCAAATCTTTCAAGTTTTGTTTTGTCGATGAGACTCTAAAACTATCTTATCAATGAACATGATCATGCCTTGGATGTGTTTACATTGAAACAAATATCAATATTGGTGATATAGGTTTATGGATGAAACTTCTAGTGGTCCTAGCAATAAATAGTTGTTGGAGTGACTTTGGGCTCAATTTCTGTTATGAAAGGTTTTTCCAAACATACTACCTACATCGATAAGGCTGGTATTGATATTACATTGGATCATTATAGTGACAAGCCTCTTTTGATGTAACTTGAGTGATTGGTGAAATACTTGACGTGCCTTATCGAAGTGATATCTCCTCTGATGAGGTAATATTGATATAAAATTGTGATGTTTTATCAATGAGATGATATTGATATAACTTTGGTGATTGATGGAGAGGTTTAGGGGAGAGGATCCAATACTTGAATGTGTATCATTGTGTAGACACCTTAATCTGATTACACAAATATGTAATCTAATTTAGTTCTCTTCTAGGACATTATTAACTAAATAACAAATATTTAATTTATTTATCTCAAGATGCTAAGATGAATCTATAAGAAGTTACTCGGTAGAATATCCAAGATTGTTATAGGAATTAAGACTTGTGGAGGAGAGAAATCAGAAGATGGATTTGCGTGGAAGATATTGAAGACTTTGAGATTTGCATACTGTACACTTAGAAAATGTCACACTCTAAACCCTTTTATTCAAGTGATCCCATGGATTGGGGTTCTTGAATGCCAGCTTAAAGCTCACTATCCATGGAGTGCAAAGGTGTGTTTTAAGAAATGTAGATAGCTCTCAGCTGAATCATTGAGACACAACCCTTGCTAGTAAACCATGCAATAGTAGGTTCTTAAGACAAGATGCAAGAATGCAAGTGTCCACAAGAACTCTCAAGCTATGCAATGCAAATATGGACTAAACTAGTATGCAATACAATGCAAATATGGACTAAACTAGTATGCAATGCAAGGAAAATATGGACTAAACTAGTATGCAATGCATAATGAAACTATATTAATCAAATGAGTATTACAAGATCCAAGCTAGTTAAAATACGTGAGCTAGATTATTTAAAAATAGAAGCTATACTATATGAATCTAAGCTAAAATGCCATGGTATGAGAGACAAGAAAATAGAAGTTCTCCACAAGCTCTCAAGAAGATCAATAGATAAACTTGCAGCATAACAATACTCAATAGTGTGGATCCTTTGAGAAGGAGAGAACTCTTCCTTTTAAAGGTGTACAAATGATGGAGATCAAAATCAAGGGATGGATGATCAACAGTGAGAGTTGACTTTGGCATGATCCACGTGCAAGAGAAAGTCAACCAATGGAGAGAAGTTGACTTTTCAAGTGAGACAAAAAGCCTTTTCTTTTAATTTGAAAATAGAAAAATGATTTTATGTGTGCACATTGAGTAGGTTAGGAGAATGGGGTCTTTTATTTAATTAAAAGGGGACATGTTCTTTTAATCAAATATGAACTTAGGATAATATAGTCAAAACTATAGGTTATAACCAAATTAATTAATTTTTAGCAATTTGGCCTAGGAAGATGATTAATTAATTTAGCCAAAATGCTGAGAAGAGGGCTAATAGTCTAGATGACCATTTTTAAGTGATTACATTTTCCCCTCTTTGACTAATGTGTGATTGATCTGAGAATACATGATGTCAAAGAATATAGAAGGCAATTAGGCAACAATTGATAGAGAGATCTGATTTTGAAGAATGAAATACATAAAGAGATAGCAAGTCCTAAATGTACAATCTGATAGTGATAATACTAAACACTAGGATAGAGACAATATCATAACTCAAGAAAAGTACTAATACCTAGCAAAGTAGATAGATTAAGAGCATATGAAAAGATCAAACATATGCTCCTAAGAAATAAATAGTTGTAGCTAGTGATGATAGTGTATTTCTGCCCCCTCAGGATCAAAATTGAAATGAGATAAAGGGAATGCAAAAACAAGCTAGATATGAGTAGATTGAGATATAACAAAGTTCATGATAACAAATATGCAATTAGAGCCAAAGAGTGACCATAAGGAAATGATATAATGACCCAGTTTGACCAGAGTTGACCAAAAAGGTCAAATCAAGAAGAAAGATGATTTAAACATGAAAATGTGAAGTGAGGTAGATATGAAGTGTATAAATGGTGAAAACATGGAGAAATGAAGATACCTCAACCAAAATTTGAAGATTAGACCTCAAAAGGTCAACTAACACCATAGAAGAAGGTAGAATTTTGAAATGCGATTTTGACTATCAAGATGAACTCAAATTTTGATTTTGATCCTAAAAATAGATCTAGGACGTCAAAATTAGCTAGGGGTACAATTTTCACCAAATTTTGAGGAGTTTGAAAAATGAGTCAAAATGAGGTTGGAAGGCTATATAAGGGGTCCAAGTGTCATTTTCAATTCATTTGTCTTATATGGTTTTTAGAGATTTTGAGTAATTTGGAAAGAGAAAATGGCTTTAGTAGGCAATCCAACCCACCAACATCATTTTGAGCGCAACCAGTTGCACAACCAACCACCTAACTATGAGGCCCTAGTAAGTCATCATCATTTTGTTGCTTTTGGAAACATTTATTGCATTTTTAGTACTATTTATGGCTTTGAAAAAGAAATATTGTGCGATACTTTAATTGTATTGCATGGGTACTTTAGGAAATATCCCATGCTATTTCTATCAAACCAAAAGTATCTCACCATCGAACAAAGTTGATTGTCCCAAACATACCTAAATATCATCCTACATAGTGCAAAATGTTGCCTGGGTAAAAAGTATCTCCCAAGTATTACAAGAAGTATCATATGATACTTAATCAACAAAAAATATCACCTACATATAGGAAAAAGTGTCATACAATTTGTTTTGAGTGTTTTCTACATGTTTAAGCACTAGTTTGATGTTTTAGATGTTTGTTTTACTTGGTTTTGTAGATTGTTTTTCCCACACTTCATATTAGGGCCCCCAAAGTCGTGAGGTTACGCATCCTTCATCATCTAAATGATGAGAAGGCCACCATATCGAGTATGAGGCTGAAGTGGGTAACACACGTGCCCCATATACAGGTGAATCACGGGCTACTGCGTACTTTAGCTGAGCGGTGGCACAATGAGCACAACACCTTCCACCTATTGACTGGAGAGACTACCATCACATTGGAGGATGTATATCGCATCCTTCATGTTCCCTACTATGAAGAGCCAATGAATGGTTGTGTTTGGTTGCTCATTTGCTATTAAGTTTTTGAAATCCACTAGCATGTACTGACATGAGTTTTGTATGTCATAGGTATATTATGACCAGAGCCTGATAAAGGGGAGAGTAGCCATACAAAAGGTATTCTAGGATGTTATATGTTGGATCACCACTTGAGCTAGGAGCGACTCATAGATAAGTACAGGGTTGAGTATCCACTACCGCACCTTCTGTGCTCACTGATTGCCCAAGCTCTAGTCACTGACAAGGGCTAGAAGGGCTTCCCACTAGGATGGGGCAAACTTTTAGTAGATTTGTTGGCGCAACCTCATAGGATGGCATGGGGACTTGCGATTTTGGTAGATATGTATAGGGAGCTCCATGAGATAGCTCACTGATCAAGGTGGACCTGGGCGTGTGGTACTGTGTTGGCCTAGGTATGGGCATGGGAGTATATCATAGTGATTCGATCGTGGGTGCAGCTATGAGAGCATAGCGAGCCTTTCATTTTCAGATATATAGGGGTTATCTCATAGAGTCACAGTGGAGATGTGACTTACTACCAACGACTCTTTGATGAGCTTACCTCATTTGTTTGGTGACCATATCACGAGTGTCACAAATGGTCTGACACATGGGAGTTAGAGTACATGCGCTATAGCTGACCACTAGTCGGGAGTCATTTAGAGATAGTGGAGCATTTTGTCTTTAGTTAAGTATGGTGTCAATTTGGCCCACAGTAGGGGATTTCAATGGAGACCACTACTTATGCCTGATTTCATGAGGAGGAGAGGTTGGCTGTCCATGTTAGATTATTAGGCCACCTTACAAGAGACATCAATGTTGATGCATGAGCCTTGGGACTACTGTCTGGAGGTGGTAGATGTAGGAGTAGATCCGACCTATATGTATGAGATGTAGAGGCATCCTTTTCCTAGATTCATATGACCAAATGCTCCACTTGTGGTAGTATGGCAGGGGGAGATGGAGGAGATGGACGCAAGCCAGGGCCATACGAGAGGAGGAGGGGGATGAGGAGGAGGAGGAGGAGCGTCCATTGAGACACAGGAGAGCAGTGCGAGCAGAGGCACGACATGAGCAACCTATTGGGGGAGATGGAGGGGAGGATGACCGAGACTCTAGGATCTGGGCCTTGGAGGTAGAGCTATAGGGGTTGAGGATGACCATAGTAGTTAGAGACTAGCAACTAGTGGATGTGTGAGCAGAGGTTGACAGGTGAGAGTGATCTCTGAGAGATGATTTAACAAAGGCCCAATGAGAGGTAGAGTGATAGATGACTTACTACCACATCATGTATATTATTGTAGTTCCAGTGGACTAAAATGTACCTATGTAATCGAAGAGGGCTAGTAGATTGAATCAGCCAACATTGAAGGAACCAATGGCTCCTCCCTAGGCACATCCTACTCATGAGGGGGGAACTAGTCTTAGGTTTAAGCTGATGTTTTGATGACAATTTTATTGTATCATATGTGTTTTGACACATTCATCCAGATTTTGGATCCATATTGTATTGTGACATCTTTGATATATATATGAGATACTCGATTTGATTGATATCTTTGTGTACTTGTCTCATTTTGTGAATGTTGTATATGGACGTTTTAGTTTTTATGTTTCCATTTTTTTGCTCATGTATGCACAATTTTATGTTCATGTTAATATGCTCATGGATCTCTCTCATGTATAGTTTTTAGCTCTCATGTGTATGATATAGAGTCATGTTTTGAAAATATGATACTTGGATAAATCAGATGTGATTTTTAGATTAATCCCTTGCAATGACAAGATAGTAGAGAGACGAATCGAAAGATCAAGAAGATGAAAAGACATGATCAAGAAGAAAAAGAAGAAGATATGAAAATAATTAGTTGATATGTCAGAGAAAAGATGAAGGGAGAGCTCTCCCCATATACAAAAAAATGCAAGACTAAGCTAAAATGTACCTATGATGCAACTTAGCATGCAAAGAGGTTTACTTGCAAGGGACACAAAAAATTTAGACTCTAATTTCATCATTGAGCATTTATTAGGGACATCATAAGGTCATCCAGTCAAAACTAGTGTAAACCATGAGGATGTGAATATGATAGATATAAGATAGGAATGTGGGAATCCAACCTAAGCATTGAAGACATGTAAGTCAAGATGGCTATACAAATAGATTCCTTAGGTTTAATATAGCAAGATTACACCTATATCAAGACATAAGTGATAGGATAACCCCTGAGTGTGATCTTGAAAAAACAAACAAGGATGATATGTTGTAGGTCCAAAGTATCAAGTAGGACAATCATGAATGCTAAAAACACCTTAGACTAACAAAGTACACCCACAACCAAAAATAAAGTAAAACATGCCCCATGCCTCCAGTCTTCTAGTCCATGATATCCTTGAAAGACTATTAGGGAGGGAACACTCAACAAAGAAATTCAAACAACACACAAAGAAGATAAAGGTCATCATAGATCAACAAGTTTAATTTTTAAGTGCGTATGTGTAAGTCACATGGCCATTTTTGCAAGACTTGAATTTGATAGTGAGAAATGTCATAGCACTCTAGATTGTAGGTAGACTATCCGAAAAGTGTTGAGAAACACTATTTTGTGAGTTTCGAAAGAAACCCTAATGCACAAGGAGGCCTCAATAGGATAAGTAGTTGTGCCCTCGAAATGAGGACAAGAGAGAATTTTAAACTAGGAAATGTGTTGCAGAGTGAATGATTGAGACTGATAAACATAGGTGCGAGGGTCTCAAGTAGCACATATGTCTAGGTTTTCACCACTTGGTAGATTTTTTTTCAAGAAGTTTTTCAATTTTTTTGTATTTTTGATTTTTTTAATTTTTTGGTGATACATCAAAGTGCCTATTTCTATTTTGTAGTAAGATGATCATTTTTTCAGGACATTTTCTGATTTTTAGGATTTTTTACAGGATCAATAGATATATAGATAGCTAAGCTATGAGCCTTGGGTATATAATTTCTTCAAATGTAGAATATTGATAGGTTCAACCAGTTGTTCTCCTTTAGGAGTAGAAAGCTAATAAGCATCATATCCAAATGTTACTATTACAATGTAAGGACCCAACTAGTTAGGCTCGAATTTTCCTTTCTACTCTTTGTTTTGTTGATTTTTGGGGTTTTCTCTAAGCATAAGCTCACCCACTTGGAACTCATAGGGATGAACCTTCTTGTTGTAGGTAGTAGACATTCACTTTTGATAAGCCCTCATGTGGTCAAAAGCAACCTTATGGTGCTCATCGATGGTTTCTAGCTCTTGAATCCTCATAGCCCTATGATCTTCATCAGTTATCAAATTAGGTAGGGAGACTTGTAGTGAGGGACTCTCAACTTCTATGGGAAAAAAAACCTCAGGACCATAGACTAATGGAAAAGTTGTAGCCCCTATAGGAGTACGAATAGTGTTCCTTTAAGCCCATAGTGTTAGATTGATTTGTAGATGCCAACCTTTTCCTAATTTGTGAACTGTTTTATGTAGGATTTTGAGCAATGTTTTATTAGAGGCCTCAACTTGGCTGTTCCCTTTAGGATAGTAGATTGAGGACCAGTGTTGTTTGATCCTGAATTTTTTACACAACTATTTTAGGGCCTTGTTTTTGAATTGTCCTCCATTATTAGTAATGATGGAGATGGGATGACATAGCGACAAATAATGTGGTTGAGTGTAAATAAGGCAACATGTTTTCTTGTAGCAAAAGATAAAAGTACAAGTTCAACCCATTTAAAAAATTATTTAGTTATTGTGATAATAAACTTGTGACCACTGGAAAAACTTGGATGAGTCTTTCCTACCAAGTCAAAGACTCATTGATGAAATGACCAACATGTAACAAGATGTATAAGTTCATGTCTAGGAGCATTTATCAAGTTATTGTTAATTCGACATTTCTTACAAGATTTAGCATATTGAACAACGTTAACTTGCATAGTTGGCCAATAATAACTTGCCCTAAGTAGTTTTTGAGCAAGTGCAAGGCTATTAGAATGTGTCCCACAAATGCCATCATGGACTTTGGCTAATGCCTTTTCAAAATCTTCTAGTTCTAGACACCTAAGGAGCATTTTTTCTAGAACGTTCCTATACAAGTCACTAGAGACCAATGTGTAGTGTGAGGCATTGCAAAGGAGTTGGCATTTTTGGTTTCGCAATAGATTTTTAGGAATAATATGATCACACAGATAGGAGAAAATGGTGGCATAGTGAGATGAATCGTGACCAACAACGGTGCAATCACATTGTTATCAGAGGAGTCATAGGCAGGGTGATGTAGCTCTTCCACCAGGAACTCAAAACACGATTCATGTTCTTGTAATTAGAAATAGATGCTACGGTGGCCATAACATCTGCAACATTCTTTTCTGCTCTAAGAATTTGTTGGAATGTCACAAATGTGAAATAGTCCATAGAGCATCAATCAACTTCTTATAAGGTACCAACTTGTCATCTTTCGTTTGATACTCATTATTGAATTGGTTTATGAGAAGTTGGGAATCTCCATAGATATGCAACTCTGTGATTCTCCATTCTAAAGCCATTTTAATCCCATTTGTTAAAGCTTCATACTTTGAAATATTATTAATGCAAGAAAACAAGAGTTTGTAAGACTTTGGGATTGTGTCGCAATGGGGTGTGATAAACAAGATCCCTATCCCAACCCAAATTTGGGTGTGAGAACCATCAAAGAACATTTTCCAAGTTCTTTTAGTGATATACATAATGGAAGCATTTGGAAACTCAATCTACATAGGCGTTGAATCTTCTAATGAAAAATCTACCAATTGGTTTGCTATGGCTTTCCCCTTAATAGTTTTGTGTTTGATGTATTGAATGTCAAATTCAGAGAGAATCATCATCCATTTAACTAGGTGACCGATAAGTGTAACTTTACTCAATAAGTATTTTAGGGGATCAATTTTAGTAATGAGATGGACTATGTGATCCAACATATAGTGTCTAAGCTTTTGTGAGGCAAATACCACTACAAGGAAAGCCTTCTCAATGTTGTAGTAGTTCATCTCATAGGACACCAAAGTGCGACTGATGTAGTATATAACACACTCTTTTCTAGTTTCATCACTTTGTGCTAAGAGTGCTCCTGTAGGGAAGAGTTTGTAGCCAAAATGTATAGAACCAAATGTTTTCATGGGATGGGTGGCATTAATACTAGGGGTTTACCCAAATAACCTTTGATCTAATCTAAGCTTTATTGACACTCTTCATTTTAGATAGATGTAAAGCCTTTATGCAAGTTCTTATTGAAAGATTGAGCCTTATCATTCAACTGAGATATGAACCTCCTAATTGATTGCACACATCTCTGAAGACTTCTTAATTGACTAATATTTCTAGGAGGAGGCATTTCCATGGTGGCTTGTACCTTTTAAGGATCAACTTTAATGCCTTTTGCTGGTATGATGTAGCCTAATAATTTTCCTAACATGATACCAAATACACACTTTTTTGGGATTTAACCGAAGCCAAATTTTTCCATACGGTCCAATACCAAACTAAGGTCCTCAAAATCTATATTTCTAGATTTAGATTTGGCCAATGTGTCATCAACATAGTCTTCCATATTTTTGTGCATCATGTTGTGGAAGATGGTGGTCATGGCTCATTTTGATAGGTAGCTCGTACATTCTTTAGACCAAAAGGAATGACATTTCAACAAAAGGTATCTAATGCGCATGTAAAAGCTATTTTTCCTAATCTCCAGGCGTGATTTTGACTTGGTTGTACCCAAAGAAGCCATCCATTAAAAATTACAACTCATAACCTACAGTCATATCCACTATCATGTCTATGTTAGGCAGTGGAAAAAATTTCCTTAGGGAATGCTTTCCTTAAGTCTCTAAAATTAGTGCATACTCGAATGGATTTATCATGTTTAGACACAAGTACAATTTTGGAAATCCATTTTACATAATCAATAGCTCTGATAAAGTTTGCACTTAGGACTTTTTCAAGTTCTGCCTTGATGAAAAGAGCCACACATGGGTGCATCTTCCTTAAATTTTGTTTAACATGTTTAACACTAGGAGAGATAGATAGATGGTGCATAATTAGATCACTGTCAAGATCAGACATATTTGAGTAGGTCTAGGCAAAATTGATATTCTTTTCTTGAAAGAACTTGGCGAAGCTCTCCTTTTCTTCAACTGATAGAGATTGAGCCACATGAATGATTTTAGGAGACTCTTATATACCCAAGTTGATAGGCTACATGGGTTTGATGAGAATCGAAGATTTTTCCTAAAAATAGCTTGGTAGACTACCAAGTATCTCATCTGCAGGTGCCTCAAGGAGGTTTTCAGCATTGGTATGTCTTTATTTTTACTCTTTTTGGGTTCAGATACTGCCACAAAGTGGTTTTTACCATTTGATCACTTATTTTTTCTTTTGATTTTATGACTGAGTTATTTGATATTTTCTTTGTCATGTTAACTATGGGTTCACTAGTGGAAGATATCACGTGTTCAATAGCATTGAGGTAGTAGACGATCTCATAGTCATTTTGGAAACATGGTAATTTAGGTCTTTGAGAAGACCAATCTATGCGATTAGGATGGATTAATTGGAAGATGTGGAGGCTTCAAGATTGTTTATGCAAAAGGAGTCATCTCTGGTGACATGAGACATCAAGCCTATAGTGAAAGTTCCAAAGGCATCCAGATGAGGAATATACCTAAAGGGATTAGCATGATCAACTAAAGAAATTTGTGAACCAAATTCATCAAACCCTAAACCAAACTCTTCAACTACTTTTGGTTGGGTAACATAGACATGAATACCATCCACTCCTAATTCAAAAGATACATTTGAGAAAATTTCCCATTCATACTCACTAAAATCTGTACTTTGGTTCCTAGCAATCAAGCGAGCAATATTCTCTCTTATCCTTCATTTGTTTGAGTCTTCATGGTCAGATTCATCAAGTTTATACTATCTAGAAGTACAAGCCTCAACATCATTGGAGGTAATTATTGATTCTTCTCCCGAAAAGAGAAAAGTGGGAGCCATAAAATCCTCTTCTTGTAGAACAATTTTAGAAAAAGATGGTTCATCATCCTCTGATTCACTAGACACCTGATCTCTTCTATAAAATGTTGGCAATATCTTCTAGCCCAAAACGTTGGCCAATGGTATCTCTAGTTTTACGACCCTCAGTATGACTCAAGGGTTCTATGAGAGCTTTTTTTCTACCAATTAAGGACCCATGGCCCTGATAGCCCATGTTTATTAGAAATTTATATCCTTTTCTATAATGCTTAGGAGAGATATGAGTAGCAATCATGAATTCTTCCACCTTTTCCTCTACCCTATATATCCAATCTTTGATAGCTTGGCTTCTTTTTCTACTTCTAGGGGAATTGAGGATTGAACAAAAGTGCCAAAAATGGTCATAGTGGAAGCCAAAGGCTTTGATTTGGCAGAAGGTTTCTCATAAGATCAAGGAGAAACTAGTAGAGCATCAATAGTATCTAGAGTGTATTTGCCCATACCTAGACTTATCATTTTCAATTTCTATTCACACTCTATTATGGACAATTTAAGCACATGAGAAGAGCAATTGTGAGGAACCAGTGTTTTAGCAATAGATAGTGTGTTGATGGACATTGACTTGTCCTTCAGGACAACTATCTCAGTACCATTGAAAGGAAACTTTATACATTGGTGGTATGTGTTAGGATAAACCACAGACAGAAATAAAAACTACATGCAAATATAACCAATAACAGAAAATAATAGAACACACAGAAATGAACACAAGGCACCAAGATTTAACATGGTTCACCCAATCCTTGGGCTGCGTCCACCAAATAGCAAGTCCGATCTTATTACAATCCAGTGATTACAACCTGATTACAATCCGTAATCCCTTACAGCTCAATACCGCCGCAAGAACCAATTTTGTATCACAAAATTATAAAAAATACCCAACCCTAAGCCCTTTTTATACAAGTATTAAACCGCTTTAGGGTTATAACATGTCGGCCATATGTCGGCCATAATATGTCAGCTACCATGTCGGCTACTGCCCAAAATTTTTTTCCGAGGTGATGCCTCGAACTCCACTATTTATGAAGTATGTACAGTACTTTCCTGATCAGTCACCACAATCTAATAGTATGTAGATGGTACTGCTTGCATATCATGAATTCAAGATCTTCCTAGCAAAAAAATATACACAAGTAGGATATATAGAACTTGGAAGACCACATTTTTTTAAAACAAAACCAACATTGATTGGTAGCATAATAAGATGTTTAGAAGGTCTTTCGTCCTCATCATAGATTTTGGTGGTTATCTTTTGCATAGGGTGGATGGAAAATTTAGACATGCCTAGTTGTTGGATAACATTGAAAGAGATAATGTTTAATCCTGCACGATTAGCTATCAGCACTCAACGAATGTGAGTATGGAAGATTTGGACTTCTATGTGGAGGGAAAGATTGTGGGGATGGCTGAGAGATTTGTCATCTTCTTTGGAAAATGTGAGATACTGGAGTGAAGAAATGTGATTCACCATAGCTTGGAACCACTCTATGCCAATATCTGTGGGGACATTGGTAGAGCATAAGACTTTTTCAAGAATATGCTTGTGCAAAGGAGATAGCTCTAACAGTTCAAAGATGGATATTTGGGCTAGGTTTTGTTGTAGCTGACTAACAAGGTTATAAATAAAGATTTCTAAGATAGCTTCTTATTTGGATGATGAAGCCTTTTTAGGATCATTAGAATCTTTAAGAATGACTTTTGATTGCCTCCTGGTAACAACATTAAGCAACACCATGTGAGGAGGAAGATTTCGCCACACTAAGAAATAACTTAGGTCAAGTGTCCTTATGTTGTTGTTAAGCATTTCATGATTTTAGGAAAACCTTAGGCCTTTCATCATTTGTCTCGTAATTGGGTTCCTTGTCAGAGTTAGGACCCATCATGCAAAGATATTCAATGGGATTGATCATGTTTATAACATTGTTAGTTTCAGTATACGTATAGTTGATCTTTGTGTCATGTTTTTTCTTGTGAATCTTGGAGGATTTGCCTTTTTCATTCTCTAGTAATGGTTGTTTGAAATATTTTTGATCATAGTTTTTGACTAGTCCATTCGTGACAACTTTGCCAACATCTATGAGATCTTGAATGGCATCTTTGAGATTAAAGAAGTTTTCAGTGTTGTGGCCTTTGCTTCTATGATAACTACAGAAATGGTCCTTTCTCCACCAAGGGGGTCTAACGAGTGGGTCATAGGTCTGGGAATTGTCTAGTAGTGTGACCATTTTGTTTTCAAGTAAGGTCTTTAAGACCATTTCATAAGGTGCAACCATAGGTGTGTAAACACATATTTTCTTAGTTAATTTTTTGTTTTTGTCATATGTTTGAGACTTCGAAGCCTCTTGTTGTTTCACAATATAAATAACATTGGAAAGGTTAAAATTAGATTCCTTGGTCTTAAGAGCATCAAATACCCCACCATTGACATCGTATGTGTTTTTATTCCAAGGCTTCTTCTTGTCTTTGCCATTTCCATTGCCATTTTTTTGTCTTTATTCAAGACAATGTCACCTTTTCTGATAGGTACATCCTCAATATGGTATGTACCTTCAACAATGACATTGAAGGATGTGAATAATTTCTTTCTAAGGTCAAAGTAAAGTTTTGGTACAAGTGTATTGACAAAGATTTCAACCTTCTTGGTCTTAGGAACTTGTCGATTGTATCTAGAATGTAGAGATCTCCATCACTGGATATATTTTGCAAAGAGTTCCCCTTGTTTTTTTTTGATGTCACACAAATCCAACATAGTAACAAGATGTTGAATTTTATAGGAATGCCATTGAATGAAATGTCATGCAAGTTCATCAAATGTTTTGAGAGGAGGTGTCAATTTTGTAAACCATTCCATGGCTTGTCCTCTTAAAATCCTAGGAAAAATCCTCATGAGATAAATGTCTTCATGCATAAAGTCCATGCTAATAGTGTAGAAGTGTCTCACATGATCATGAGGTTCACCATGTCATGTTTGGGAACCTCTATATCCCTAGGAAATAGAAGCATGTAAAAAATCCTATCAAAAGGAAGAACACATATTGATTCAACAAAGGAGGTTTTAGGTTGTTCTTTGGAGACTTGTAGTTGTGCAAGTTGTCTTCTACATTCTTGCATCTCCTCTCTCAAAATTTCAGCCTCAGTGGGCTCTCAGTTTTTTATTATACTTTGCATGTCAAATTCATGAGGGAGTTTCCATCCCTTCACTGTCATATATTGAAAGTATTGGTCCTCATTTTGTTCCAAGGCTTTGAGAATTAACTTTTGGGCAACCTCATCTTGTTGGAATTTCATCACATCTTCACTAGTGATTTCATCATCACTTTCGTGATGTGATTATGAATGTCTGGGTGGTGATGGGTATGCTCCTATGTTGACTGTAGGAGTCCTAGGAGGTGTGTTGTTGCCATCATTTCCACCAAGGGGGATGTTATCAAATGGGTTTTTGTAGTAGCCTCTCCTATTTTTGTCATTGCATGCATGAGTATTAGGTTAAACTTGTTGATAGATTTTTTCTCTAGCACATATGGCCTCTTTGAGTCTTTTATTTTCTCATGCTTGTTCTTCTAAGAGGAATTTGATCTCCTTAGGAGCATGGTAATAAAAATATTGTCTTCACCCATAGGTGTATGAAAGGGTGTACCAAACGAGTTTTCAAAGCTATAGAGAAGATTATGCTAGATGTTGGCTTCTTATGTTTGATTAAAGTTAGGATCTTCCACACAAGGTTTCCCACAAGGGTGTCTAGATGGAGTTTCTAATTGTGTGAAGGTGAAAGAGCTATGAATACCTTTACCAACTTGGAACCTAGTTGTGACTGGCATGTAAGGATATGTCTTCATTTAGTAGGATGAGAAAAGTGTTTTATATTTGAAGCTCATACAATGAAGATTAATCACTTGTCAAAGTAAAATAGATGGCTTGTCAAGAGTGCTCAAGAATCTACAACACTAGTGACTTGAGCCGAGAGAGTAAGAAAGAAGCTCAATAGAAAATAGCTAGCAAAGAATGATAACCAAATTTTCATACGTGATCATCAGTGATGTATTGAGACTTACATTTGAAAAACTAAACCCATCTTTTCAACTTAGAAAAGTACCTAACATAGAGATATGTAACTAGATTCAAGAAGGATGAAGCAACAATACCCCTAGATCAGCTAAGACACATTTCAAACTCTATTTTGAAGGCAACAAAATGCATATGATAATTTTCAAAGAGCCAGGAGATATTAGGACAACAAATAATATCGTAACTAGGAGAAACTTTTGTTTTAGGCAATACTTTCTCTTAAGGACACTAGAGTTCAATGTGGCGAGACAATAGAACTTAAAGCAGCCAAGTAATACAATTTTAGACAAATAATGTCAGACGATATTTCTTCAGAAGCCATATGATAGTGTGCCAATGAATTATAAAAAAGAATAATTTTGACCAAAAAAACTTGTGTTTTGGTTTGACACTCAAATTGTTTTTATATTAGAATGTTGTGTAGATAGTATAGGATTCCAACTTATGTCAAAGAGTAGTACAATTTGCAAATAGTAGAGGCATTTTTCTTATCTCAAACAATTGAAAAAGGGACAAAAAAATCTTACCAATACACATTTGTGATATTAGAACAAATTTCTACCAATGCTAACGAGATGTTTGATTTTTGAGAACGTTTACATAGGTCAACACATTCGAAAATACTTGACCATAATATCTACTTAAAAGTCAAGGTTTATTATTCAACAAATTGGCCCACACTAAGTTCTCCTTTACCTCACATCAAGTGATTTCCCACAAGAGATATTGGCTTTGTCATGGAAATGCCATAAGCATAACCAAGGAAACACAAATGGTGAGTGTAAAATCTTGGGGTGATCCGGGTAATCCACTAGATCGATCCTTGCACTAAGAAGTTGAGCAAAAAAAAAAGTTAGTTACTAACCTAGAGTGTGTAGAAAGGCTTTCATTTGTGATGTTCCTCTTGCACCCAATTTTCGGACACCCTACGTTGCAATAGGTAATGGACCTCATGGCCACACAAGCACCTTAAACATTCTTGCCTAGCATTTTCCTCATGGTCCCATTCCCACAAGTATTCACACTAAGTGAAGACAAACACCATGTATACCAAGGTTTTGTGTCCTTGGTAGCATTGAGATTATACTGGGTTGGAATAGCTAGGTTTGCTTGTCCCTACTTGGGCCATTCCTCTTGATTTCTAAAGAGAAAACCCTCTAAAACATTCTAACTAAAATAGATTGGATCCGCTCTTGAGAGTCAAGATTTTTGATCCACCGTGAGGGTGAAGAGCATACTCTCCTATCCTAATTGTTTCTCCCAAACATGCTAAGAAGCTCAATTAATCCTCTTGTTTTTGAAATTCAAAGGCACGTCAAGATTTTTGATTCACCAGAAGGGTGAAGAGCATACTTTCCTATCACCAAGGGATCCCAATTACAATTTTATGTGCCTAAGAAATGGAAACAACTAGTAAAATGCTACACATGAAATAAAAGAAATATAAGCATGCATTTGATTTTTATGCTTTTAAGCATCCCTGCAAACAACCATTAGTAGCCTTTATGCATTTGAGGTTTTGACATGTGTTCATTTAAGGTAAGTATGCAAGATTTTTTTAAGCAAAACCTACAAGCACAACGGTTAGTCCAACTTGAGTTAGTCTCAAAACAACATAAAAATCTGCAAGTAGACCTCTATTAGACTGTAATGGACTTGAAAAACCTAACAGATAGATAATAACAACTAAAAAGCTAATCAAACTCCTAAACAACAAGTAGTTTTAGGTTGGGTGATGTTTTATGCTAGAAGGGTATCATATGATACTTTTTAGTATATCCATATGACACTTTTTTTTTGTTTGATATTATTACCAAAACCGCATGATACAACTTACTATTCTGGGGAAATATAGTTTAGTATGGTTGGGAGACATTTTTACTAGAAAAGTATCACTTCGCAGTACTGAAAAATGTCATATGATACTGAGAAAGTATCGTTCAATATATGCAACTATAAAAAAAAAGATCAAACAATGGACAGAAAATGCAAAAAATGCATGCAGATTTGGAGCAAAACCAAAGTGTTCTACCCCATAGTGGGTGCCCAAAATGTACACTTAGAAAGTGTCACACTCTAAATATAATTTAGTTCTTTTCTAGGAAATTATTAACTAAATAATAAATATTTAATTAATTTATTTCAAGATGCTATTATGATGGAAGATGAATCTATAAGAAGTTATTTTGGTAGAATATCAAAGATTGTTACAAGAATTAAGACTTGTGGAGGAGAGAAATCAGAAGATAGATTTGTGTGGAAGATATTGAAGACTTTGAGACCTACATACTGTACACTTAGAAAGTGTCACACTAAACCATTCTATTCAAGTGATCCCATAGATTGAAATTCTTGAATGCTGGCTTAGAGCTCCCTATCCATGGAGTGGAAATGTATATTTTGAGCATTGTAGATAGCTCTCAATTGAGCCTTTGAGACACAAACCTTGCTAGTAAACCATGCCATGGGAGGTTCTTTAAGAAGATGCAAAAATGAAAGTTTTTACAAGAACACTCAAGCTATGCAATGAAAATATGGACTAAACTAGTATGCAATGCATAATGCAACTATATTAATTAAATGAGACTATTACAAGATCCAAGCTAGTTAAACTATGTGAGCTAGATTATTGCAAAATAGAAGCTATACTATATGAATAAAAGATAAAATTCCATGGTATGAGAGAATCAGACAATGAAATAGAAGTTCTCCACAAGCTCTCAAGAAGATCAATTGATAAACCTACAACATAATAATACTCAAGAATGTGGGTCCTTTGAGAAGGGTAGAGCTCTTCCTTTTAAAGGTGTACGAACAATGGAGATCAAAATCAAGGGATGGATGATCAAGGGTGAGATTTGAATTTGGCATGATCCATGTGCAAGAGCAAGTCAACCAATGGAGAGAAGTTGACTTTTCAAGTGAGACAAAAAGCCTTTTCTTTTAATTTGAAAATAGAAAAAGGACTTTTTGTGTGCACATTGAGTGGGTTAGGAGAATGGGTTCTTTTATTTAATTAAAAGGGGACATGTTATTTTAATCAAATGTGAAATTAGGATAATATAGTTAAAATTATAGGTTATAACCAAATTAATTGATTTTTAGCAATTTGGCCTAGGAAGATAATTAATTAATTTATCCAAAATGCTGAGAAGGGGGCTAATAGCCTAGATGATCATTTTAAGTGATTGCACATAAAAAAAAACAACATATATGATTGAACATGTTATTCCTGCATGACTAATTATACAAGAGAGACACTTCTTAGGAGATTATAGTTAGTTGAAATGTGGATGAGATAAAGTGGAAAATTTCCTAGAGTAGAAATTTCTTTCAACATACTAAGAGACAAACCTATGTTGATAGGAAGTCCAAGTACAAGTGGAGATTATGCCAGTAACAATCGAGCAAGAGAAGATGAAGACAAGAATATTGAGGAAGGAATTACCCTACTTATGAAGAGAGAACTGCTAACGCACAAGTCTACACCCTTTCTTGAGGTATGACTTTCAAGCGACCTCATGTAACATGGAAATACCTTCCAAGTGTTGGACTTGTACTTTGAGACTGAATCTTTGGAGAAGATCAATTTCCTTAGAATTAGGGTGCATCTAAACTAAAGCTTGGGAGGAAAAGGGAGAAGGATGCATTTAATTAAAATGTTGAAAGGGAAATGAGTGATGCACCAAATTGAAATGTAGTTACTATCTCTACCTATAGATGCAAAAAATATGAACGAAACACTTAAATACATAATTATTGGCTCAAATCTACTCTTTTCAAATTCACATGAAGGTAAAACTAATGAAATGTTGCAAGGAAATTTTTCACAATACAACATTCACCAACAAGCTACACATGATATGCAAATGTGAAAGAAAAAAAAAGAAATAACCCATATAAGGCAAGAGATTGCACAATGTATTAGACTAATAAGATAAGGTAAGGTAAGATTTTCATTCATGCAAGGAAAAAAGGTTACAAATATAGAGCATAATGCTACTGCTGCAATGAACCAGAGAAGAACCAAAAAAAGTATTTACAACTTTCCTTTATAGACTAGGCATAACTTAGATGTTTATATTGAAGTTCAAACCCCAAAAATTGGAGTTAAGAGTTGTAGAGAGCAATAATGAATATCAGAATAAAATTTGATCATAAAATGTAACTTTTTGATTGAAATGAAAAGAAAGACAAAAATGAATGCACCCAACCATAAGAATGATAAATCCAAAAGATTTTATCATTCCATGCATTAAAGAGGCATGGAGATGCATCGAAATCATGTAGACAAGGCCCAAAAAGTCACCCAACATTAAAGAACCAGCGTCAGAGACATGTGTTGGACACAAAAGATCAAATCATGCTGCTATCAAAGAAAACATGGTTAGGGATAACACACACATCATCTCACCTGTGTACGCATGTAGAGTTGACCTACATGGAAAAGATTAGATTGGCCCCAAAAGTGGTAGATTATTGATGTAGATATTTCCATTAAAAATAGATAGCCTAGATGTCACAAAAATCTCCCAATGAATGATTAAGATACAATTGTTGATGAAGAAACCTTTTAATCTAATGGTCAATGCATTTTCAAATGCATGGTAGAAGAAACAACAAACACTTTTTCTATTTCATAGGTTGTCAAAATAATCTCTGCAAAATAGTGCAATGGGATAAAATGAAATGCCAATTGATGTGTTAAGCCACCAAAGAATCCAACCCATTGAATATCTCTTAGATCAGTTATTAGTGATGGGTTGAATGGGGGAAAAAATAGCCAACATTCTTGGTGATTCAATCGGGTTCTTACCTACTAAGTATACATAAGTGACCTTAAGAAATCCATTGGGCATAGGGTCACCAGCAGAGAATGACACACTATCCCACCTGCAACTTTACAAAATCTGAAACCACCAAAAAACAAAAAGCTTTAAAAAGCTCTAGATAGCTCCAGAAAGCTTCTAGAGAGGAGAACAACTATGCACATGCACTTCTTGAAAATATAAAAACACTTACTCTACTATGTACAAGCATTTATAATATAAAAAATCAAACAAAGCCATTGAATGGCTTGTTGAAGTAGCTACGCTTCCTTAAAATTTAATTTTCTCTTTCATGCACATGGGTAGCTACATGGATCAACAAGTATGACAAGCATGCTGCTATATGGAATACCTTCTTCCCAATGTTGAAAACAATGAAGCTTTCCAACACTAGGAAACTGTCACTTTGAGAAAAACTTATTTTCTCCTTCATTTGGAAATCATCCTCATGCTCAAAATCAAGCATGACCATGGGAAACATGCTGATTTGTTGTAGAGTTAGATGCTTGATGGGGTATCCTCTTGATGGCTCTAGGTCTAAGCAATCAGCCTTGACCATGCTGATGTGCTCTACAATGATGGTATCCTACTGGTTTGGAAGTGGCTCCTCCTTTTCTTGTGAAGATATTATCTCCACCACATCTTCATGCTATTCGTGAACCACTTCCTTGGGAGCTACTACTATGGTGTGAATCTAGATTTTTTGTTGCTGCAACTCATGATCTTGTGATGAAGGTGTAGATTTCTTTTTGCCCAAAAATTGTCTTCATCAAAACCCCCTTTCTCTATTGCAGTAAAATACATAGGTTGAGGGGCAACCACATGCATACCAACATGTTCTTACTCAAGGATAGAGATATCCTCGAGGTTATTTTTTTGATCCTCTATTCCATGGAGGACTATTTTTCTACAATAATTGACTTTCTTCTTCCTCATGCTATAGTAAAACCTCATTTTCTTGTGAAGGCTCAAAAGCCATGATTTGTTCCTCAAGAGAAGGAACAACCTTGGTGTTTTTTTCTTCCTCAACAAAAGAGGGAAGCTCTTCAAATAAGAGGATTGTGCCCTCTTCCCTTTTCTCAAAAGCTACCTCTTTTTCCTACTTGATAGGCTGCAAGTCGAACCTTTGTTGGCTTTGTTGCACTCTTCCAAAATGACATATTTGGACTAGCATGAGTCCATATGACTGGTCCACCCTTAAAGAGTGAAATGGTAATAGGTATGGAAGGCTCATAGGGCATGTTTTTGGTGTAGGGAGTGGAAAAGTTACAACAATAGGATCTTTTAATGGAGGGGGCTTCTTAAAGCTTGGAATAACATATTTTGGAGAAGGGGTTGCCTTTGTTTCTTTGGTCTAAAAATGAACTGAATTAGGCCTCATTTCATCTTCTTTTGCTATAGCAACTTGAATAGAAAGTTTCTCTTTAAGATGTCTCTATTTATCCTCTCTTCTTCTTGCCATTGGAGATAGGCCTGATATTCTTTCTTGTCCTGCTATCTCTCTATCTCTTGCCACCTCTTAATCTCATCAAGATCCCTATAGCTGGCAAAAAATTGCTCATTTTATTCATGGAACCACATGTCCACTTTCCTACCTCGTTCATGCAATATCATGTCTATACTCTCATTTTATTCATGAAATTTCCTATCAATATATTTTTGGAACTCCAACATCATATTTTGAATCCTTTTATATGGGGATATTGGGACTGGTGGAGTAGAGGTAGGAGGAGAGTACAATTTTTAAGCATATTGGCTATAACTAGCTTGAGGATGAGATTGAAATTGATAATATGAGGGCCGAGGAAAATATTTTTTTATGATATGGGGGAATAGTAGTTATTTCTATGACATGAGTCCATGGTTAGAGCTTCATAAAAGCTACAAATTCATTGAAAATCTTGAAAATAAAAAAAGCTCAAGAATGATCTTTACATACTAGCACTAGGTCTATTTTAAACTAGTAGATATGCACTAGAGTTGTCATGGTGTTTGATTAAATGCATCCAAAGGCTGATGGCACCAAGAATAACACCCAACTTCTTACTAAATAAATATTGGATTGGCTACCAATGGACTTATATAGTTGAATCTACGTCCCACTGGGCATGCCAAAAATTGTCTTGCTTGATGTATGAATCTCAAGCGACCTCATGTAATATGGAAACAACCTCCAAGTGTGACACTTGCACTCTGAGGTTGAATCTCTAGAGAAGGCCGACTTCCTTAGAATTATGATGCATCTAAACTAAAGCTTCGGTAGAAATGGGAGAAGGATGGATAAAATTAAAATTCTGAAAGGGAAAGGGGTGATGAACAAAATTGAAATGCAGTTATTACGTCTACCTATAGATGCACAAAACATAATGAAACACTTAAATACACAATTCTTGGCTCAAATCTACTCTTTTAGAATTCACATGAAGGTAAAATTAATGAAATGCTATAAGGAAACAAGTTCACAAGGAAACATTCCAAAATAGGCTACACATGATATGAAAATGTGAAAGAACAAAAAAGAAATAACCCATACAAGGAACGCGATTGCACAATGTATTAGACTAGAAAGATAAGGTAAGCTAATATTTTCATTCATGCAAGGGAAAATGGTTACAAATACAAAGCATAATACTAGTGCAATGAACTAGAGAAGAACACAAAAAAAGTGTTTACAACTTTCCTTTATAGATTAGGCATAACTTATATGTTTACATTGAAGTTCAAACCCCAATAACTAGGGTTAAGAGTTGCAGAGAGATATAATGAATATCATAATAAAATCTGATCATAAAGTGCAACTTGCTATTTGAAATGAGAGGAAAGCTAAAAATGAATACACCTAGCCATAAGAATGATAAATCCAAAATATTTAATCATGTAATGCATTAAAGAGGCATGGAGATGCATTGACATTGTACAAACAAGGCCTAAAAAGTCACCTAATATTAAAGAAATGGCCTTGGAGACATGTGTTGGATGCAAAAGATCAAATCATGCAACTATCAAAGAAAATGTAGGTAGGAACAACCCACACATTATCCTACCTACATACACTTGTAGAGTTGACCTATGTGGAAAAGATTAGATTTTCCCAAAAAGTGGTAGACCATTGATGTAGATCTTTCCATTTAAAATGGATGACCTAGATGCTACAAAAATATGCCAATGAATGATTAAGACCCAAGTATTGATGAAGAAACCTTTTGATATGATGCTTGACACATTTTCAAATGCATGGTGGAAGAAACAACAAAATTTTTTTCTATTTCATAGGCTTCCAAAATGACCTCTATGAAATAGCACAATGGGATAATACAAAATGACAATCGACATGTTAACCCTGTTGGAAATTTATATGATAGGCTAAGTTACTGAGAGGGGAGGGGTGAATTAGTAACTAATAAAACTTAATCCTTATTTACCAATTAATCCTTCATGTGTGTTCTGATCTAATTGTATGCATTAGTAACTGAAAACACCAAAACATTCATAACACTTTGATACACAATTTGGTGACCCAAAAACCTTCCAAATAGAAAGTAAAAGGGGGGGGGGATGATACCCACAAGCTTTAATACTATAGTATAAAGTTGGTCTGTTAATGTTTACAATGATCACTTCTAATGATTTGCCCTATTAGGAGCAATAAGGACTACTAGGTCCACCTTGCAAAAGGATTTAGAAACATACAATAAAGTATGCACTTGGTAAAGGGATTTACAAAAGACTGTTAAGTCTACCTTGTGAAAGGATTTTATTGATCCACCTATTAGGATGAAACAATGGCTGATCTCTGATCTGCAACTTGGTTTGCTGAATGAGATTCCTTTGAGTGTAATGATCACCTTGCTATGATAGATAAATATTTTCTACTCCTTATACTATTGTAGCCTTGTATTTCACACTTCTGCTCTTCTCTACTTGATATCTTACTTGATATCTTTATTTTGGATGCAATACAATACATTACATATGTTTCTATAATGCATCCATGTTTGGGAGAATCAAGCCCTGAATGTCTACCAGTGTAGCTCTTATTCTAGCTTCTTCTCTTAGCAATTTTTTCTACATATCAATTAAGGATTTGATCTTTGAGTAGTGGGAAAAGATGTAACTTGGGTCAAGTTGCAATTGTTGTGCACTTTCCTACAAATCTTCATCAATCTTTTGTAGTTTATCTCTTATTTCCTTGGTGAAAATTGATGTATCAAAGAGTTTACCAAATAATGAAGACACACTGTTGCAAGAGGTCTCCAGTGAGCTTAGAATAGTTGATAGATCTACTTGATGAATAAAAATATTTTGAGCAATAAGTTCAAAAACTTAATTCTCAAATTTCTTCTCCATTCTCTACAACAAGTTTTCCTATCCATTCAAATCTTCATTGAATTTTTGGACTGCCTCTGCTAATTGAATCAAAATTGGTTGAGAAGTGTCAACATTTGTGTTTAGTGCCTCTGCTATGATATTCTTTTCATCTTCAATTATTTGAATTTTTTTATTTCTTTCTTCTCTAAGCTTCTGTTGCTTAGCTTTCTTCTGAAGAAGTTCTCTAAATATATGCATTTGATCAAGGTTAAGATTGGAGATGTGCCAATTTGGAATAACAATCTCCTCATCAAGATCAATTTCTTCTTCTTTCTCTTTTCCTTTATTCAAAAAATTTGTACTCAATTGAGGCTTGGTCTCAACTGTCCTTGTACTTATTATTTGCATGCTAGGAATGGAAACAATGGTAGAGATAGTAGATACTACACTTATTATTGAAATACCAATTGTTGAAATACTTGGTGTAACCAAAACTAATGTAGAGGGAAGTGCTCACTACTTAGTAGATGAAGTAATTGTTACTTCTGTCAATGAAGTATTGAGCTAAATAGGTGGAAACATTGATCAAGTGTTTTTACTTATAGTGTTTTAGAAAATAAATCCTGTAGTGGCTTTCTTTGGGCTTGATGTTTTCAATGTTTCACTCAAAGAATGAGGAAGTGAGGCTATGAACGTTGCTACAATTTTTTGGGGTCGATCTCCTCTATGATCTGAACATCAAGTAAATCTTCCTTGGTAGTTTTCTATCCCTATTCCTCTTCCTCATCATCTACATTGTCATAATTAATTTCCTCATCTTTTTCATGTTCATCACCATCTTCATCCTTGTCATTGACATGAACCAAAAAATCACTTTTCTTGTGAAGATTGAAAATGTTCTTACATATGTTGGTGGCATTCCTTACCACATGTTCAATGTCATTTATCAATATAAGACAAGTGTTGAATATCAAAGTAATATTTTCTTCATTCTTCTTTAATGATTCTTTTACTTCCTTATCATTCAATCCCGACATGAGTTGCCTCAAGGTCTACTCATATATGTCCTTAGTAGTTTTCATAGAATTCTCCCATCTCAGCTTGATCTTCTGCATTAGATCATCAGAATTTGCTGAATAAGCTAGTCTAGGGAATATTTCCACTTACCCATTTTAGACATTATCATGTCTTCTATTTTCTTTTGCTCCTTTGTAGTCCTAGTCTCATACTTTAGTGATCTAAAGTTTGTTATGCCTACTCCTGAGTCCATTTCCTTCAACCTTTCCTGAAAGGTAGGTGGAGGTCTTTTAAAGATCACATCTCCTCCTTCTTTATCAAGTTTCTTCCTAGATGCCCTACTCATGAGCACAATAGTAGATGGTTTGGAAAATTTGGTTATCATAACCTTTCCTTTTTTCTTTACTAGCTCTTCTTCCTCTGATTTCTCTTCACCTTCTGCTTCATCATCCTTAATGTCATCTTCTTTGCCTTCAATCAATAGAAGAGTGGAGCTGGTTTTTAATTTTGTAATTCTCTTCTTCCCTTTGTTGACTGCGCAAGGGAGTTTTATTTCAAGTTCTATTCTATCCTTTGCTTCATCATAGGTGCTAAAGTATGCAACTTTAGGGTCAATAGGCTCATTAATCAATGCTTCAATAATGTTCTTGGTTTCATCAATGTTAACCTCATAACCTAAAGGCTTAACCCATACAATTCTCGGTCTAACTGCCTAAATATATACTTTACCACTATAAACCATGAAACAAACATCATCTTTGTAATCATCAATGAGTTTCTTTGGTATCCTAAATTTGTTTTTCATCTTGTCCTAAAATGCATCAAAGTAATTATCCATAATATTCACATAGTTTTCTCCCATTTTAGCTATATATTCATTAATCTGATAAAGAAAAGGGACATCTTTCCTCCATACAACTATACCTTTAGATTGGAAGAACTTTTGCACATAGAAAAATAGATAAGTTAAGAGTGAACCAAACTTACAAGGATTATTCTTTGAATTTCTTATACTCTCTGTCTTCTTGTTGAACTAGTTCAACATCAACTCGGCAAGGTCAAGTGATATGTTATTTTTGACCACTTTGTATGTGAGATTGATTGCTTCGCATGATACACTATTGAGTCTACTCAAGATATATATTTTGTGCATGATGACATGTATCCCAAATTTTAGTTCCATATCTATAATACAACTGATCTTCATTCCCCTTCAATCCCACTTAGTAAGGGTTTTATTTTCAAGCTTGACCTAACTTGCGGTTTTGGTTGTTTTAGCTTTTGTCAACATAGGAAGACTAGTGATCCTATGGATCATCTTCTTGGTTATCAAAATAGGTTGTTCTAACCATAACTAACCATTATGTACATGAATGAGAATGAATCTTATCCATTTGATCTAAAAAGCCTATGGCATATGTGGAATGTGAGTTAGACACTTCACTTCAAGGTGTTGATGCTTAGGTTTTAACACACCATTCACACACAACTTCTCTAGGGTTTCATCCATTTCTAGTGTTCCACTATCTTGAATAGCACAATGGAAATCTAAACAAATATCATTAACCAATAGTACCTTTGGTGTTATTTACAATTGAGCTCTGATTGGATCTAGGGTTTTCACGATGGAAGGACTCAACTTAAAGTCTGGTGCCTTCCATTCCATGCCTCAAATTAACATATCAGATCCTTTCTTTGATTTTTTGTTGGTGGATGCCATTTTGCTCAGTAGGGTTTTGAGAGAACATGAAAATCCCCAATAGTGATTTTCTCAGATTTCTCTAACACTCAAAAATTGCTTTGCACAAATAGCTTTGAAAAATTTGTGGTGACAAATGACTGATTTTTTTCCCTTTTATCAAAATTTTTCTTTCGATTACCATAATGCCAGGTACAATTATTTTCTTAAATGATAGACTGGCCTCCACTTTTCTTGTATTGAATATTTGATAGAGTCATCCATGACTCAGTTTCCATACAAAACTTAGTTGCTCTTGACTTTGTTTGGTAGGGTCTTGCAACCTAACCTCTCTTGGTAAGGACTGTAACTTGACCTCACTCGATAATGACTAGCATCTTTGAATGCTCGATGATCCCTTTACATCTTGAATGCTGATATGGATCTTTCATTCTACTGACTGGAACTGATGTGAGATATATTCTTCAAAATCCTAGTTCCAGTTCTCCTTGAGAGATCAAGTGGAAATACTTGAGTCACCTAATTCGTGAGTGACATGTTTATTATTGCTCAGACTTGCATTCTCAAAATATTTTGGAATCCATTGTTGTCTCATCTACTTTATGATGTTATTAGTTTTTGGCTTCTTTTTATCTTTAATTCTTCCAGTATTCATATAGTTCTTGGAAATATGACCAAGTTTTGTACAGATAAAACATCTTCTAGTGGTATCTCTTGTCCTCATGTGATGTTTTACACAATTCATTCCAATGTGTCTAAATTCTCCATAGTAAATACATCTATACCAAGTGTTATAGTTCCAACCAAATATAGCTTTTACAATCTATTTTGTTGGTTTTTATATTTGAGTTTTTCATTCTAAGGATTTCTGCCCATGCTTCTTGTATTTGTGACATTTTCCTTCAAATTTAGGTTTCTCTTTGCATTCATTAGCTCTATGACCATGCTGATTGCAATTGTAGCATTTTCTATTGAATTTAGCTTTCCCATTGCTCCAACATTTGTTTGATGTATGTTCAATCTTACCACAATGATTGCAAGTAGGTCTTTGATTATTTTAAGCTCCTTGCTTGTATGATATACCTTCTTTTGTATATCCAATTCCTAATTTTCCTTTTTTTCTATAATGAATTTGCTCATTCAATTGATTCATGTCTTCTTGAGATTTCATCATCCTCTCATTTGTTTTCTTTTTAGTGTTTAGATCATTTTGCAAAATTTCATTTTTTGATCTTAGATTCATGATTTCTTCATTTGCATTGGTGAGCTGATTAATGAAGTATGCTTGCTAAAGGGATAGGTGCTGAATTTCATTTTTCTTTCCTTCTATTTCTTCTTTTATCTTGTTTTTCTCTTCCATGACTTCACATAATTTTACTGACTAAATTTCTTGCTCTCTTCTTAGTTTTCTTACTTCTTCTTCAAGTGAACCATTCTTTTCTAATAGTTCTTTGATTACTTTATTAGCTTCATCTGAATTGCTTGAATGGATGTCTTCAATTCTTTCTTCAATATAGAGTTGGTCATTCATCTATATTGCAAGATATTTTCTTCTTTTCAAATATTGAGAGAGTTTCTCCTTTACTTTCTTGAGTTGTCCAATAGCCAATTCCAAATCTAGCTTCTCATTGTCAATAGCCTTGTCAAGTCTAAATACCTCCATAGCCTCTAATCTTTGCTCAAGCTGTTAAACTTTTCTTTGAGAACCATAAAGCTCTATTACCAATTGTTGGAAATATATGACAAGTTACTGAGAGGAGAAGGGTGAATTAATAACTAATAAAAAATAATCCTTATTTACCAATTAGTCCTTCATGTGTGTTCTGATCTAATTATATGCATGAATAACTAAAAAAATCAAAACATTCATAACACTTTGACACACAATTTTGTGACCTAGAAACCTTCCAAATAGAAACTAAAATTGGGGTAGAGTTTGATACCCACAAGCTTTAGTACTGTAGTATAAAGTTGGCTTGTTAAGGATTACAATGATCACTTCTGATGATTTTCCCTATAGCAATAGGGACTGCTAGGTCCATCTTGCAAAAGGATTTACAAACATACTATAAAGTATGAACTTTGTAAAGAGATTTACAAAAGACTATTAAGTCTACCTTGTGAAAGGATTTAACTAATCCACCCATTAGGATGAAACAATGGCTGATCTTTGATCTAAAACTTGGTTTGCTGAATGAGATTCCTTTGAGTGTAATGATCACCTTGCTATGATAGATAAATCTTTGCTACTCCTTATACTATTGTAGCCTTGTATTTCACACTTCTACTTTTCTCTGCTTGATATCTTACTTCATATCTTTATTTTGGATATGATACAATACATTACATATATACTAATCCAATTCACAAATCAACAAAGTTGGCTGCAATACAAGTTTACACAAAATACACAAAATCAGCCCAAACTGCAAGAACTCAGGTTTTGAAGACTAACTTGATGAGGTTCTCATACTCAACATCCACAATCAATGACTTACATCATCATGCATTCAATAGACATAGAAGCTTAGTCCATATTGATCACTTCCAAGTAGTGTTAAAATCAATTTTCACTAGTGACTCAATGAATACTGTGAAACCTGGCATATAAACTAAATCACTTTATTCATAATACATAGCTTGGTAAATATCATCAGTACAAGCTTGGTATAAATTGAATCACTTGGTTAACACTAAGTGGCTCAGTCAACACTAGATTCACATTGCTGTAACTACAAACTTGGTAAGCACTGCACAACTCGATTTGCAGTGAGGAACTTGGTAAACCTTATGAAGCTCAGTTTACACTACTAATCACCATTATGGTAGAAACTACTCAACACAAAATAAATTTTGTCCCTTGGATTCGGTAGCAACTGTAGAACTCAATATAGAAAAAATGCTTGGTTAACTCTGTTAATTGTTCCATTTGCTTGGTAGATACTTACAATTTGAATAACTACGTGTCACTAATAAAAAACATGACTGTAATGTTAAGAAACCCACCAAAGAATTAAACCCAATGTATATCTCTTAGATTAGTTATCAGTGATAGACTGAATGGGGGAAAAAATAGCCAAAAAGAACCTAAAGGTAAAAAATATTTTAAGTCTCAGACTTGTGATGAATTTGGTCATTATTCTTCTAAATGTCTTAAGAGAGTAAATAAGTTAAAGCATAGAAATCCTTATAAATCAAGAGTACCAAAGGATTCTTTTATGTTGATGAGTATGGTGAACCTAATTCAAAATGGTAGGCTTCTTGACTGAAAGTGAGGATGAGCATTCTTGGTTCTCAAAATTGTTGGTTGAATTCCTACAAGTCCTGTTGAAAATTTGGTTAGTGCTCCCCTTGGGATTCATGTAACCACCTCATGTTTACTATAAGTTAACTAGTTGTATTGGGCATTGACTAATCAGTCTTTTGGTGCAATGACAATCCCACTCTAACAAGTGGTATCAAAGCTTGGTCACAGGTTTGAAGTGGTTGTATTAGGGATTGATAGATCCATCTTTTTGTACAATGACAACCACACTCTAACAAGTCTTGCCCACTTGATACTGGGAATCACAATACAATTTTGGTCAATGTCAAAAGCTAAAACCTAATTGCTCAATATCCACACTTTAGGCTCTATAGACCTAGGTAAGTGTTCCCACACTTTAGGCTCTATAGACCTAGGTAAGTGTACCTTTATCTCAATCATTGAAATGAGTTGATTCTTGCTAATGCAAAGTTTATGAGCAATATTCTTGAGTTGAAAAGAGTATTCTCAAGGAGAAATCAAATACTTGAATGCTTTGAGTGTGTATTAAGTTGATTAAATATAAAGTATAAGGAATTGAATATGTAACATGATGTATGCAGATGAATATGATATAGAATATTACCTTCCACAACACTGTACTTATATTTAGGAATAAAAAGCCAATACTTTTCTGTTGGGAGAATAGAGTCCATTTCAATATCAACTATGAATATCAAAATGCCTAGAGATGGGTACACTACCATCAATCACTAGATGAAGAAATTGGAATCTAGAAACCCTAGTTAATTGAATTTAACTTCAAATGGTGAAGATCAAGTAAACAAAACATACATAAGCATATGATTTTTGCCTATTCGAGGGTTTGCACCAATTTCAATATATCAACAACAATGTTAACCAAAGAGGAAAATTTACAACTACTAATATTGATGATCAATTCCCAGACTTTGTAATAGAAATAAAGTATCTTTACTAATTAAAAAATAAGGGTACAATGGGACTGTGACTGGTTGCAATATCTATCCTATATCGCATACAAATATTTTGTTTACTTTTTATCTGTATCCTCTTGTTATGTCTTGTTCTATCTCACTATATCTATCCTAAGGTCCTGGTACCCTTTCTTATAGAAAACAAAAATGTGCAAGAAGCCTCACACCTTTACAACAACTAACTAATAACTAATTACAACCACTTACCAAAATTTACAATAATAAAAACATAAAAATCTATGAGAATTATAGTTCTTGTATCATATCCAAAATTTAATTAAAATTTCAATTCCATTGAAGATCCTAAAACTCTATAAGATTTTGTTGAATCTAGACCTTATCCTCCTTAAGCTCCAACTCTTGGTAGTCATTGAAAAATCTTGCATAATTGGTCCATAGTTCCCAAGAAGTGTTAGATTGTGGTAACTGATCATAATAATATTGGACTTGTTGTTTGGTGGATGTAGCCCAGGGATTGGGTGAACCATGTTAAATCTTGGTGTCTTGTGTTCTCTTCTGTGTGATCTATTATTTTTTGACATTGTTTATATGTGCATGTAATTTTTATTTTTGTCTATGGTTAATTCTAACAAGTGCTATTAGAGCGAGGTTGTTTCTTTAGTTATCCTCTATAGGAAAGTCACACAGTTGAGTGGAAGTCTCATGGTTGAGTGGGAGCAATGATAGACAAGAGTAAACAGAGGGTTGACAAGTTTAATGGGCAAAAATTTTAGTTATGGAATATGCAAATGGATGTCTATCTTTATTAGAAGGATTTATTGAAGCCATTAGAAGGAAAAACTAAGAACTAGGAAACTATGAAAAATGAGGACTCGAAGATTTTAGACAGAAAGGCACTTGGAAGCATTTGATCATGCCTAGCACGATCAGCTACATTTAACATTACCTAAGTAAAAATGATAGAAGAGTTGATGTAAACCCTAGAGAAATTTTATGAAAAGCCCTCCACTTCAAATAAGGCATTTCTCATGAAGAATTTATTTAATATAAAAATGGTAGAAGGTGGATCTATTGAGGATAATTTAAATGAGTTTAATACTATTATTAGTTAGCTATCTTCTGTGGGTATTATTTTTTATGAAAAAATTAGGGCTCTCTTAATTTTTGTGTTCTTTTCCTAAAAGTTGGAATGAATTGGTAATGGATGTGAGTAATTTTATTTTTGGATCTAATACCCTTAAATATGATGATGTGATCGGTGTTATTTTGAGTGAAGAAACTCATATGAAAAACTCAAGCAGATCTACAGCAGGACTTGCTTTGAATGCACAAAATAGAGGCAGAACAACTAAAAGAGGAAATAATTCTAAAAATTTTGAGAAATGAAGAGGAAAGTCAAAGGGGAAGAGGTATCAATCAAGAGGACCAAATGACTACTGATACTGTAGGAAACTAAGACATAAGAAGAAAGATTGTTGGACCCAAAAGAAAAATGAAGGAGATAAACTAGAAGGGAAGAAGGAGGCAAATGTGGTTAGTAATGAATCCAAAGAGGATGTTTTTATTCTACCTTTAGAAAGTGTTGATGATTCATGGGTTTTAGATTCTAGAGCTTCATTTCATGCTACACCTCATAGAGGTTATTTCATTGATTATGTCCAAGGGGATTTTGGACTTGTTTATTTGGGGGGTAATGAACACTGTCAGATTGTTGGAAATGAAAATTTAAGATTAAGTTGCAGAATGAGAATCATTAGATACTACATGAGGTAAGACATATTCCAAGGCTGAGTAAAAAATTAATTTTAGTAGGGCACCTCGACGATGAGGGTTGTGTAGTTACTTTTAATGATAAAAATTGGAAGGTTTCAAAAGGTTCCCTTGTAGTAGAAAAAGGTGCAAAAGTAGGCACCTTATATCTTCGTACACATCATATTATTTTTTCTACTTTGATTGTTTCAGAGAAAAATGAATGTTCAGGAATAGTTGTTACAGTTTAAGCAAGGAGAACAAATTGCTGATGTAGATTCTGATATAGTGCTATGGCACAATAGACTTGGGCACATGAGTGAGAAAGGTTTGAAAGTACTTCATTCAAAGAAAGCTTTAATAGTTCTAAAATGTGTTAATATGGATTTTTGTGAAAGTTGTGTGTATGGAAAATAAAATAGAGTGAGTTTTGTGAAGACTAGGAAGGAAAATAAAAGTAAGAAATCAGAGCTTGTGCATAGAGATGTATGGGGATTAGCTTAGGTATCTTCCCTTAGTGGCTCTCATTATTAGGTTACCTTTATTGATGATGCAACTAGAAAAGTATGGGTTTATTTCCTTAGATAGAAATCTAATGTATTTCAAAGTTTTAAGAAATGGAAATGCTTGGTTTTAAATGAGACTGGTAAGAAATTAAAATTTCTTAGATTTGATAATGGTGGTGAGTATTTTAGTCATGAATTTGAAGATTATTTCTCCACTAATGGTATTCATAGACATAAAACTGTTCCAAGGACTCCACAGGAAAATTGAGTGGTTGAACACATGAACAAGACAATAATGGAGCATGTAAGGAGCATGAGGTTACATATTAGTTTCCCTTAAACATGTTGGCAAAGGCTATTAATACTACTATATATTTGATTAATAGAGGTCCCTATACTCCTTTAGGATGTGTTATTCTAGAGGAAACATGGACTAGTAAGAAGGTGAGTTATTCTTTTCTCAAAACCTTTGGTTGTGAAGAATTTGCTCATATAGATTCTAAAAATACAACCAAGCTAGAAGCTAAGTCAAAGAAATGTGTATTTGTTGGATATTGCATTGATGAATTTGGTTATAGGCTTTGGGATTTTGAAAATCATAAAATTGTAAGAAGTAGTGATGTCAAATTCAATGAGAAAGTGTTGTACAAAGATTTTTTGCAGCAACTTGAGAAGAAAGAAGATGATTATGTAGTGCCAAATGATACTCCAAAAGATGATATTCCAAAAATTTCTCATGATGTGCAACAACTGCAACAACAAATACCACACACATCGATGAATGTTAGATGGTCAACAAGGCTAAGTAGACATCCAAAAATAGTTTCTCCCTCTTTGTATTCTATTTTACTTACTAATGTTCATGAACCAGAATGTTATGATAAAGCTATGCAAGTGGATACTAAGATTTAGTGGAAGTCTACAATGGTAGACAAAATGGACTCCTTGCTAAAAAATAAGACTTGAGATTTATGCAAGTTAACTGTAGGTAAAAGAGCTTTACAAAATAAATGGGTTTACAAGTTGAAAGAAGAGGATGGAGGTAAGCAAAGATTTAAAGCAAAGTTAGTTGTAAAAGGATTTGTATAGAAAAAGGGTATTGATTTTGATGAGATATTATCTCCTATTGTTAAAATGAATTCTATTCGTACTATTTTAAGTATTGTGGCTACTGAAGATTTTAATTTGGAGCATCTTTATGTTAAAATAACTTTCTTTCATGGTGATTTGGATGAAGATATATATATGGCTCAACCATAAGGATTTGTAGTAAAAGGTTACGAGAACTTAGTGTGCAAATTGAAGAAATGTTTATATGGCTTGAAGAAAACACGTCAGCAATAGTATCCAAAATTTGATAGTTTTATGCATGATCATGAATATAGTAAGTTTCATTCAGATCATTATGTTTACTTTAAGAGGCTGGATGATGAAAAATACATTATTTTATGTTTATATGTTGATGATATTCTTGTATCTTGGTCTAACATGGATCAAAATAATGGGTTGAAACGCTAGTTAGCACATGCATTTTCTATGAAGGATTTGGGGGCAACAAAACAAATCCTTGGTATGAAGATTTGTAGAAATAGAAAGAATAATAAATTTACATTATCTTAGGCTAATTATATTGTGAAGGTGTTGCAACATTTCTCTATAGAGAATGCTAAAGTTGTTAGCACACCTTTACCTAGTCATTTGAAGTTGACTAAAGAGATGTGTCCAAAGACACAAGAAGAGGAGGACAAGATGTCCAAGGTACCTAATACTTTATCTATAGGAAGCTTGATGTATGATATGATATGTACTAGGATAGATATTTCACATGTAGTGGGAGTCATTAGTAGGTATATGAGTTATCCAAGAATTGAACATTGGAATGCAGTAAAATGGATTCTTAGATATTTGAGAGGAACATCCAGTAAGTGTTTACACTTTTGGGGCTCTACTACTAATTTGTAGGAAAATGTTGATTTAGATCTAGTAGGGGATATTGATACTAGGTGGAGTACTCCAGGTTATGTATTTACTATTGGTGGGATAATAGTGAGATGGGTTTCTAGGTTATAGAAAGTTAATACTTTATCCACTAGAGCTAGAGTATGTTGTTGATACAGAGGCAACCAAGGAGATGATATGGATTTAGTTATTCTTGGAAGAACTGGGACATCCTTAGAAGGATAATTATTTTTTTACAAATATTTAGAGTTCCATTCATCTTGCAAAGAATTCAGCTCTACATTCAAAGATAAAACACATATAGTTACATAACCATTTCATTCGGTCAGTTTTAGATGATGGACTATTAAAGATGGACAAGATACATACAGATGATAATCCAATAGATATGTTTACAAATATAGTGACAAGGGAGAAGCTAAACTCTTCTTCAGCTTTAGTTAGTCTTGTAGACTAAGCAAAATAAAAAAATAGTGGAGTTCAGGGTGGTTTGATTAAGTGGGAGCCTCACAGAGTAGCGACATAGCTATAGGACTAGTCTCCAAGTGGGAGATTATTATTTAGTGTGGAGCCTAATTAGTTCCCAAGTTAGAGATTGTTAGCTTGATCAATAGAACCAAAAACATCGAGAGTGCAAAATAATTACAAACACCTATAAAGGAATGTGTCATCAACACATCATGAGGCTAATATCATGGAAGAAACACTTACTTGATAAAGGAAGATGGAAAATATATCCAACATGAAATCCCCCAAGGCACTTTATGATGTAGTGCGAGTACAACAAAACACGAAGATATGTAAGATCCTAAAATGTAATAGATGGCACTTTATCTTAGCATGTTTGTAAAAAATGCTACAAAAGGATGTCAAAAAAGATAAAAAAGGGAAATAATGCTAATATAAGAGATAGTAAAACCCATGAAAAATCACCTTAAAAAAAAAATCAATCTTCGTGTTAGGATTAACCTTAGATAAAAAAAATAGTTACATGCAAATATAACAATATCAAAAAATAATAGATCACACATAAGAGAACATAAGACACTAGGATTTAATATGGTTCACGCAATCCCTGGGCTACACCCACCAACAACAAGTCCAATATTATTATTATCTAGTGATTTTAATCTACAATCCCTTATAGCTCAATACCACTGCAAGAAGCTACAATATCACCATTACATTATGAAATCCCTAACCCTAATCCTTTTTATACAAGATTTTTACGAGTTACAAAATTAGGGCTAGAATAAGTTGTCTAATAGAAAAATAGCAGCTGACACCTTTTACAATATAAGGTCATTTTTTTCTTTGGGGGCGCTGCCCCCCCAAACCCCCGTAGGGGCATTACCCCTTGACGCCACCCTTTACTGCGATAGGGAGCACACTTGGGGTGCTACCCCTTGACCTTGTCTTCGAGGTGCTACCCCCAAACTCCTATAGAAATAATATGGGGAGAAAAAGGTGCCAAATAAACCTCTAAGTCTTGTTAGGCTTCACATCACAACATTCTCTCACTTGGAGATAGATTAGACTCCACAATAATAACCTCCCACTTTGAGACTGATCATAGCACCACTAAACCTGTAGCTCCCCTTGGGATACCAAACCATCTTGGACTCTCTTTCTCTTTTATTCTATTTAGTCTAGAAGACTAGTCCAAGATAAAGATGAGTTTAGCTTCTCCCTTGTTACAACCTTGGTAAACATAACTACTGGATTATCATTTGTATGTATCTTCTCCATCTTTAACTATCCATCATCCAAAACCAATTGAATGAAATGGTACTACAACTATATATATTTTGTCTTTGAATGCAGAGTAAAATTCTTCGCAAGATGAATCAAACTTTGTCTATCTACAAACAAACAATTATCCCTCTAAGGGTTTCCTAATTCTTTTAAGAAGAAATGAAGCCATATTATCTCCTTGGATACCTCTATAGCAGCAACATACTCTATCTCTATAGTGGATAAAGCATTAACCTTCTGCAACCTAGAAACCCAGCTCACTGCTACTCCACCAACAATAAATACATAACCTATAGTACTCTACCTAGTATCAATATCCCTTGCCAAATTTGAGTCAACATAGCCTTGTAAATCAGTAGTAGAACATCAAAAATGTAAAAAATTACTAGATGTTCCTCTCATATGCCTGAGAATCCATTTAACTACATTCCAATGCCCAATTCCTAGATGACTCATATACCTACTAACGATTTCCACTGCATATGCAATATCTGGCCTTGTATATACCATAGCATACAACAAACTTCCTACAACTAAAGCATAAGGTCCTATCTCTAAAAATATTCATACCAAGGATTTGTTTTGCTGCCTCCAAATCCTTCATAGAAAATGAATGTGCTAGTTGTTCCTTTAACCCTTTAATGTGATCCATGTTAGACTTAGCTATAAGCATATCATCAACATATAAACATAAAATTATATAGCAGTTATCATCCAACCTCTTAAAGTAAACATAATGATCTGAATGACACCTACTATATCTATGCTTATGCATAAATCTATCAAATTTCAGATACCATGGCTGAGGTGCTTGCTTCAAGCCTTATAAACTTTTCTTCAATCTACATACTATGTCCTTCTTACCTTTGACCTTAAATCCCTGTGGCTGTGCCATATATATATCTTCATCCAAATCACCATGAAGAAAGACTATTTTAAAATCAAGTTTCTCCAAATGCAAATCTTTAGTATCCACAATACTTAAAATAGTGCGAATAGAAGTCATTTTAACAACATGATAAAGCATCTCATCAAAATGAATTCCCTTTTTCAGTGAAAATCATTTTACCACTAACTTGACCTTAAATTGTTTCTTACCTCTGCCCTCTTCTTTCAACTTGTAAACCCATTTATTCTATAAAGCCCTTTTACCTATAGGCAACATGCATAAATCCCATGTCTTATTTTTTAGCAAAGAGTCCATTTCTTCTTTCATTGCAGACTCCCACTGAATCTTTGTATCTACTTGTATAGCTTCATCATAACATTCAGGTTCACCAATATCAGTAAGTAAAATAGAATACAAGGAAGGAGAAAATATTTTTGGAGGTGTACTCAGCCTTGTTGACCTTCTAACATTCATTGGGGTGTGTGGTATTTGTTTTTGTGGTTGTTGCAGATCATGGGGAATTACTAGAACATCATCTTTTGGAGTATTATCCAACACTACATAATCATCTTCTTTCTTCTCATGTTTTTGTAACAAATCTTTGTACAACATTTTCTCATTAAATATGCCATCCTTGCTTCTTACAATTTTATGATTTTCAAAATCCCAAAGCCTATGACCAAATTTATCAATGCCATATCTAAAAAATACATATTTTTTTGACTTAGCTTCCAACTTGGTTCTATTTTCAGAATCTATAAGAGAAAATACTTCACAAACAAAAGTTTTGAGAAAAGAATAACTCACCTTCTTACCAGTCCATGCTTCCTTTAGAATACCACAACCCAAAAGAGTAGAATGACCTCTATTAATTAAATATATAGTGGTATTGATAGCCTCCATCCACATGATTAAGGGTAATCTTGCATGCAACCTCATGCTTCTTGCATACTCCATTATAGTCCCATTCATGCATTCAACCACTCCATTTTCCAGTGGAGTCCTTGGAACAAATTTCTATCTTTAAATATCGTTAGTGGAGCAATAATCTTCAAATTTATGACTACAATACTCACCACCATTATCAGATCTGAGACATTTTAATTTCTTTCTAGTCTCATTTTCAACCAAGCATTTCCATTTCTTAAAAGTTTGAAATACATTAGATTTCTATTTAAGTAAATAATTCCATACTTTTTAGTTGCATCATCAATAAATGTAACATAATAATGAGATCCACCAAGGGAAGATACTTGAGCTGGTCCCCATACATCTATATGCACAAGCTCTAATCTCTCACTTTTTTTTTCCTTCTCAGTCTTCACAAAACTCACTCTGTTTTGTTTTTCATACACACAACTTTCACAGAAATTCATATTAACACATTTTAGACCTGAAAAAACTTTCTTTGAATTAAGTACTTTCATACCTTTCTCACTCATGTGCCCAAGTCTGTGGTGCCACAATGCTATATCAAAATCTAAAACAATTGTTTGTTCTCCCTGCTCAACTACAACAACTATTCCTAAACATTCATTTTTCTCTGAAATAATTAAAGTAGAAGGAACAATATGACCTGTACAAAGATATAATGTGCCTACTTTCATGCCTTTTGCTACTACAAGGGAACCTTTTTAAAGCTTCCAAT
Organism: Cupressus sempervirens; assembly: GCA_028749045.1. Classification (NCBI taxonomy): domain Eukaryota; kingdom Viridiplantae; phylum Streptophyta; class Pinopsida; order Cupressales; family Cupressaceae; genus Cupressus; species Cupressus sempervirens. The sequence continues at coordinate 597,826,778 of CM053788.1, read as the reverse complement.
TTTTATCATTAAAAGTAACTACACAAACCTCACCATCGAGTTGCCCTGCTGAAATTAAATTCCTACTTAGCCTTGGAACATGTCTAACCTTATGTAGTAGTCAATGATTCTCATTTTGCAACTTAATCTTAACTTTTCCCTTTATAGCAATCTAGCAGGGTTCATTATCCTCCAAATAAACAAGCCCAAAATCTCCTTGGACATAATCATTAAAATAACCTCTATGAGGTGTAGCATGAAATGAAGCCCCAAAATCTTAAACCTATGAATCATCAACACTTTTTAAAGAAAGAAGCAAAGCATCCTCTTCGAATTTGTTACTTACCAAATTTTCCTCCTTATTCCCTTCTGGTTTATCTCCTTCATTGTTCTTTTGAGTCCAATAATATTTCTTCTTATGCCCTGGTTTCCAACAATACTTGCAACCTCTTGGTCCTCTAGATTGAGGCCTCTTTCCCTTTGACTTTCCTCCTAATTTCCCATGATTTCCATAATTGTTTCCTCTCTTAGTCATTTTGCTTCTGCTTTGTGCATTCAAAGTACTTCCTAATGTAGGTCAACCTAAGGTTTTCTTACAAGTTCCTCACTTACAATAATGCCAATCACATCATTAAATTTTAGGATATTAGATCTAGAAATTGAATTACTCACAACCATTACCAAGCCATTCTAGCTTTTAGGAAAAGAACACAAAATCAAGAGAGCCCTAATTTCTTCATCAAAATTAATACCCATAGAAGATAACCAACTAGTAGCAATATTAAACTCATTTAAATAATCTACAATAGATCCACCTTGTGTCATCTTCATATTAAATAAATGCTTCATGAGAAATACCTTGTTTGAAGTGGAGGGCTTTTCATACAATTTCATTAGGGTTTCCATCAACTCTTCCATCATCTTCGCTTTTATAATGTTAAATTTCATTGATGGTGCCAAGCATAATCGAATGCTTTCAAGTGCCTTTCTATCTAAAATCTCCCAGTCCTCATCTATCATAGTTCCCTATTTCTTTACTTTTCCTTCCAGTGGCTTCCATAAATCCTTTTGATAAAGATAGTCCTCCATTTGCATCTTCCATAAATGAGATTTATACCCATTAAACTTCTCAACCTTTAGCTTACCATTGTCTTCCATAGCTCCTTCTAAACTATGAGACTCCCACTTAATTATGAAACTCCTAGTCAACCATGAGACCTTCTTGCAAAGGATCACTAAAAAAAATTGATGACGATCTAGATAAAAAATAACTTTGATACCATGTGTTAGGATTAACCTCAAACAAAAATAATAGTTACATAAAAATACAACCAATGGGTGACCGCAATAAGTTGGGTCGCAATTCCGCAGAAGTTAGATCCGTGGAATTGTACTTCTCCATTTCTAAAATTATGCTTTGAGCACCTGACCCAAATTTTAAAAATTGGGTACCCGATATTAAAAAGGATCAGGTGCCCGAGCTGTTTAACTATCAAGCACCTTCCTTTTTAAGAATCGGGTACCCGATTGCTTAAAAATTGGGTACTTGATTTGTAAAACTTTTATAAAATGCTTTTTTGGAGTTTTAGAGGTCATTTTCATGACCTCAAAAATGGGAGCCCACTTAGAGACGCATACGGGAGCCTGTTTCTCAGCCCTACCGACTACCCCCTTGCTGCTAGTTTTTGATACACAGATATTTTAATATGTTTTATACTATTTTACTTTATTTTTTTCAATTTTTAATTTAATATGTATGTTAATTTATTATTTTTTCACTTTTCATATGTACGTAAAATTGTAAATTTACATTGTTAATGAACTTAAATGTTTAAATTTTTGTATTTGTTAATTAAAATATAGTTTTGTAAATGTTTATTTTAAAAATTATTATTTTAGATGTTTTGAAATGTATTTAATTTATGTATTTATTAAAATGTTGAATGATTAAATTAGATGTAAATTTATTGTTTAAATATGTAATTTTACAAATAAATATAACCTCGACCTAAAACCATATAACCTCGACCTAAAACCATATAACCTCGACCTTGTTTTAGCTATTTAACCTCGACCTAAAACCATATAACATCGACCTAAATTTATTGTTTAAACTATAATCTCGAACTAACCATATAAATAAAACCCTAAACATATTATAAAATACTTAATCACATAACAACCGGCCAAGGGATCCAAACAAAAAACTTATAGTATTTAAAATGATTTTACTTAAATTGTATTGTACTTTGTTTCATGGATCGAAAATGGATGATGTAAACTATTTTATAAATGTATATTCTTTCAGCCTTTCATACCTTGTGACATGTACAACAGATGATTGTGCATTCCGAATTAATTTGCCAAGTGGCATTCGAAACAAATGTATATAAATTATTTAAATGGATTGAACAGAAGTAGTTAATATGAACTTTCATGTGGACATGTTATTTATTTTACTTTTAATAGTTTATAATTATTTAAAAATGAAATGCAAATGTGCTCATTAAGGAATGCAATCTCTTATGTTTTTTATAAATGTAAATTATTGTGTGTATGTTATTGCTTGCTTGGTAAAACTTTTGATTAGTTCTTTGGATCCCTTGGCTGGGCATCATTTAGGATTAGTTCTATAATGTCAATTTGTATTGAATTTAACTCTAATCATAACCCTTACTATCATCTTAACCTAAGTAATCTTAATTTGCTAAGACCTACACCAGGTAATATATAAATAATTAAATAACTTTCCTATCTTACCTTGAGTACTAATTTTATAAATGTCAAACCTTAAGATTGAAAGGTAACCCTGGCCCTTAACTAATTAATATTATACTTATAAACCAAATTGAATTAAACCATGATCATAAACCTAATTATATATTCCAACTTAAGAGTAGAAACCTTGAATTTAACCTTAAAAATCCTTTCCCCAAACATTAACCAAATTGAACCATTACCAGGCTAGAAGATTGAACCAAGTTAAACGTTGACCTTAAGACTAAACCAAATCACCCTAAACTAGAACTCAATAATATATTGAACACTTTAAAACAAAATTCAAACCTAACTTTTTTGAATTAATGTTGGTTTTTAATCTAAAAGCTCTAACTATAATTCTATATCTAAAACCAAATTTAGCACTTTAAAATTTAATTCAATTTATTAACTCTTGTCCTAATTGAAACCTAAGAATGTAAACCTAATCAAACAGTAAAAACCAAATTGAACCCTAATCCTAAAACTAATTAAACATTAATATCAAGGTCTCAAAATGATACATCATAAAAAAATTAGAAGAGACTTGAACAAATCAGACATCTAATTAAGTAACCCTCCCTGACCATCAAGAGGTGGAGGTGTCCACATTAGTGCGAGTACGAGCCCAGAATAGACCCTTAGATGGGTAGCCTAAATGTTTATTACCTTTGCAGAATGGAAGGCCACATAACAAAATATTGCCTTATTCTATAAAAAGAAATACCCACCCCATAGTGATATATATAGTAAGATCTTTTTCCTAATTTTACTATCATTTTTTTTGGTTAGAAGACGATGATAGTTCAAAATGATTTAGAAGATAGGGATAAAATGAGAACCATCATTCCTAGAATGAAGATGCATTATTCCAAGTGATAAACCCATTTCTATCATAAATCAACTCCTCCATGTCCAAAAAATTAGTAATGAGAAATCCCTACATCAAGTAATCAATGGAGGGCTCATAAAATTGATCAAGTGATCAACAGAGGGCTCATAAAATCCCTAGGTCAAGTAATCAATTGATCCCCAAGGGGAGATAAGAATCTCATTAAAAATTAGAGACAGGACACTCCTAAATTCGTATCATACAAAATAATTATTGCCAAGGTCTTAGCCTCTAGACTAGAAGATATCCTACCGAAGATCATTAACCCTACACAAAAGTGTTTTGTTAAGGATATTTATGCATATTGGAGAACTTGATAACCTATTGGAAGACTTTGGATTGAGAAACATTTCTAGGATAGAGTGTAGGCATGCTCAAGTAATTGATTATGAAAATGTCTACAAAAGGGTAGAATGGAGTTTCACTATGATGATGTTGCAAGCCCTCCATGCAATATTAAATGTCAAATGGTGTCCTCTCTTATGATTGTTGTCAAGGTTTTAGTAAAGAAATCAATGGGGTTAGATCATAATTTTTAGGACTCTCTAGATCAATTATGAAAGGGTGTCCTCTTGCATCCTCTTTATTTTTTATTGTTGAACATTGGCTGATTACATTATCTCCTTAGAGATAACCAACTGTCTCTAAAAGTTAGAGGATCTACTCTCCAAATAATTAATAAGTATCTAATGTACATAGTTTTTTGATAGTATATTTGTATTCTTTTTAAGCTAGAAGAGTGCAACACGAGTCATTTAATGATCAAATTGGACCTCTTTTCTTTGTATCTAGTAGTAAGATTTATGTCTCTACATCTATCTTATTGGAGCTAAATATTGAGTCCCCTACCTTGTGTAGTAAATATGGTATTGGATGGAGATTTCATAATTAAGTGGTTAGGTACCTAGGGATTCCATCTGTAGTAAACCCTAACATATAAATGAAATGTGTCTTTATATCAACAAGAAAATCTTTGGAAAACTCAACAATTGGAACTCTAATTATCTCACTTTGGTTGGTAGAATTCAAGTATGTTAAAAGATTCTCTCCTTGAATATTGGGTGTAAGTTTGTCTTCTTCCTGCTCATTTTATTTAAATCAATTTGTTCTTCCATATAAATCTATTAGGACCATTTCGTGGATAGCCAAGGGCAATAAAATGGATAGCCAAAGCTTCATAAGGTAATGAATTATGGATTATGATTAGAATTAGGATTATTATACATGGTTAGGGATAGGGTTCACATATAAATTAGTTCATTACCTGACATGATCTACACTTATAGTTTGCAAGAAGGTTTTCAACTTGGTGCCATACTCTATTTTTGAGATCTTCTGAAATTGCTTTTGTAAGAGATGTTTATCTCAATACTTGTTTATGTACATAATATGATGGTGCTTCCCCATACATATATACTCAATATACTTTACACATTATATGCAACTTCTTATATTTTCACCTTTACATCTTTTCCCCCTTGCTAATGTAAATGCCAAAGGTGAATTTTACATGGTTATTCCAAAATGTGACAAGAAGTCAGAACATACCTTTAGAATTAGTGCCATTGTCTTGTCCTAGTTTTCTTGTAACATCTTGTTTGTGTGCAATGTAATCTAAACTTCTGCTGATAATTCTATCATCTGATCAAAAATGGAGAAATTGTTAGCATGTGCTCTATGACATGAGTGTTTTCGACACCTTTCTAGAGAATACTTTTTATTAGCCAACTACTTTTTGTAGAACTAAGCGGATAATAGTTAGGATTCAAACTAAAATCATAAATATTTTTTAATCAATTCATAATTCTATCTCTAAGCTTTCATTAGATAATTGTAACCTTAACTCTCGTCTTAGGACCATAATAAATATCCGATACAAGTAACTGTAATTGTAACTAAAACCATAATCCTAGGTAAGTTCCCTAACATTAAAGGATCACAATCATTATAATAATCTTAAGCTTAGCCATCATGAAAACTGTTAACATAACAAAATTGTAAACCATAACCTTGTCATAATCTTAACTTTGTTTCATCGTGAGACATGAACATGTATAATCCATAATGAGTTCATACTTAAAAATTTAGTATTTAATGTTTAATTTGACTTAAGTGTTTAAATTTATTTATAATTTAATTGATATAATTTTAATAAAGATATGCGCATTTATATAGATCTAGTTGATAAATTTTAGATTTAAATGTTATTAAATAGTAATTTTGTCACACATGTATTATGTTGTGATGTATTTTTGATGTGTTTTATGTTTTATGTTGTTTAAATATATATGAAGATTATATTTGATGGACCCACCGCCACCCCCTCCCCCTCCCATACCCCCACCTCCACCACCTCCATCTCCAACTCCACCTCCACCTCCACCTCCACCCCCACCCACACCTCCACCACCCACCGTGGATGAGCTCCGTGAGACCATGAGGCGTAACCTCAACGACCTCATGAGTGATATAGAGGCTATCCGACGTGAGAGGCACCCCCCCCTCACCTACTACGTCTTGTAGATAGCATGCAAGGTGTGGTTGAATCCATTCATCATTTTGAACATTATTTTGTAAACCCTAAGACGGGTGAACCAATTAGTGAGAAGAAGCCTCACATTTCCATTAGGTGGTGTACACATCCACGCATAGCAACACATTTTTGGGAGTGGTGGTGGATGGTATTTGACCATCCACCACATGCTAGTCATGAGGTGCCCATGTAATTCCTTAGGAATTTATGGGCTGAGTTTGAGTTGGGTTTGAAACCCAACTATTTTGATATGAAAGCATTTCAGGGGGTTGGTAGAGGGATGCCTCAGGATAGGCCTGGGTCAAAGCTGAATGACAAAATGAGAAACCGTAGGTGAGCTGAGCCCCTTGTACCTCTTCCTGCGCCTGTTGTGCCTGCTCCTCACCATCATCATGCAATTTCATTTGATTTTACCCATTTGAGTGCCCTTTCGGGCAATTTAGTACAACAGTGGATGCAGGCGGTACATGCTCCTCCACTTGGACATGTTTGTACTAGCTGTAGAGGCATATGCATAGGCCCCTAGAGTGATCCTGGTGTAGCACACGATGGCCATTATGCTAAGGGTGCAGATTTTGATGATGATGTATACGCTGCCTGTGGTGATGGTAGTGACGAGATAGATGTGTCATGATTTGTTGACCTCATGCAGCAGGGAGAGCTTGGAGAGAGTCAAGAGCAGCAAGTAAAATTTTAATTTTAATATAAATATAAAGTGCACATAATTATTTACTTTCTACATATATGTGTAATTATATTAACTATATTAATTTGTACTTTTCAAATAACAGAGGATGGATGACACTGTTCCTCCTAGGAGGCAGTACAGTCTTTTTCCAAGACCTACAGATGTTGGCGTCCCTTATACGGTATGCACTTTGAATTACACTATAAAAATGTACATTTAAATTTGAATTTAATAACATGTGCTCATATGTTCTTTTTATTTGATTTTGTAGGGATTGTCTGCATCTACACATACTGATGTTAGTACAAGTCCTACTCCAGTTACCACTGAGGCACAGCCTCAAATACATGTGGTATGAACTTTTGATTGAAGACAAATAATTTGTATTATTTTTATGTATGTACATTATTATTAACTTATAATCTAAATTTTTTTGACTCACATGTATATATATTTTATGTGTTTTGATTTTACGAACAGGAGCATGGATATCATACTCATCCATACAGGCCTCGGTATAGTTTATTTTCGACTCCATCTTATCATTATCGTGCGAGCATACCTGTAGACACATCTGTGACATTGGCTACCACTCAGGTCTGATATATACATTATATATACATGTTTAATTTATAGTGTATAAAAAATGTAGTGTACAAATTATGTACTTTGTAATTATATTCATGTATATTTAATTTTGACTAAACGTTTATGTATCCATAATTTTAGGAGTACATCACCACGAGTGTTGCTAAGAGCACAAGACTTAGCCAGATGGAGGTACCTACATCGTCATTTGAGGTCAGTATTGTGATTTATGTACATTATGTATAGTTCATTATGCTCTAAAATCAAATTAAAAAAATGTATGTATTGTAAATTACAGGACCTCACTACTGCTGCATTTGGTAGTTTTGATAGTGCGCCTCCTCCCATTACTGAGGGACACCCATCTCATGTGGTATAATTTATTTTATTATGTAGTGAATATTTAATTTATTTGCAAGCTAGATTTTGAGACCCATTTCAATTAAGGAAGTACATGATGAGACGTGCCTCCTGTTACACAGGGTGATACATCTACCTCACAGGGTGTTCGACATGACGAGACGACTCATATTACACATGATGATCCATCTGAGTCCTCTTCGTGTGGAACAAAGAGGAAATTTGATCAAATAGATTAGGTCTTGTTGGCACCTATAGGTTGTGTTTTTATGATGTATATATATTATTTATGATGTATGTACACTTTATGTTAGACCATGTATTTATGATATTGTGTTAGGATAGTTAAAACTATATGTTAGACCATGTATTTTTTCACTTCATAGATCATGTTATGATGTATGTTAGACCATGTACTATTTTTTTATGATTTCTTATCATGCTTGTGTATGTAGTACATATATTACTATGTTTCACCATGTTTTAAGTATATTCAAACCATTTTCTTTATTCTGACATATTTTATTCATGAACATATGACACATTTTGTAAGTATATATGCAAGATGAACAATAATTTTAACTATCTATAGAGCATTATTGGATAAATATCACATCAAATTTATGCATTGAGATAATTCATACAAATAAAATTGACCTACTCGATTAAAAAATGTATTGATAACGTACCTAACAATGTATCATAAGTGATCTTAATGTGTTGTTTGGTAATGTAAGACTCATTATCACCTAATAATACCTATTATATGGTAGTAAACATATGAATACCTATCATAACGTATAACAAACATAATGACTTATTAGGACTCCCATGTCCCCTTAAGACACACATGTATGGATAACGTACCTAACAATGTACATCATGTAAGTGATCTTAATGCGTTGTTTCGTAATGAAAGATATAATCAATACAATGAATACAATGAGTAATGATCTTTAAATTATCATGTGCAAGTCACTTGTTTTTAATATTACAATCAATAGTAATTTGAAACTTCAAACAAACATTAATTTAAACATGCTTGAATGTAAAAGTAATAGAACAAAATAGGAGGTCATTACTTAAATTGACAGTTAATTTATAATAATTTATCAAGTGCACATACCTTTAACTTTCAAATAGAAGTAAACTCTCATTTTTGAATTAGTTTGTACAACATATTTCACAATATATGTAAGACAATGTCAATGATATATTTATAGTTCACTGAACTCATTTGAAACATAAAATTGGTTGAACGCATCTCTTCAAATGAGGTCCTGTAAAATAAAAATGTAAAACAAAAACACACATGTTAATAAACACATAAATTAATATTCAAGGTATCTGAACTATGTAAATATATATGTGTAATTTGTATGTACTTACTATGTGAAATTGCACAAGATGTTGATGTTCGATCCACTTTAACACTTAAATTTTCATAAATTGTAATTGAGACCTGAATAAGACATATATAAGTTCTCTAAATTGGTATTGACAACACAAACATACATGTAATTAAATTATATAAGTACATATATATAAAAATAATACATTAATGAAAAAACTTACATGTGTGTGATTTAAATGTAGTCATCCCACTGTACCATTTGCATCCTCTCTCTTTTGCAATGCATCTATGATTGTCTCGTGCTCGTCCATTGAAATTTTCCATAATACCTTATTGGTGGGTCTCCCTTTGTACCTTTCTAATTTGATATTTGTTGCCACAACCAAATGAGAATAGTGTAAATTCTTCTTTTTGGTTTGGTAGTCTTCAAATGCTGGCAAACCATTTCTTCTTGTTAGGTATCTACATAGCCAAGTGCCAGCTACAACAACAGACCTGATTGGATAATCAAAACCATCATCGTCCACTTGATGACATGTCATTTTTTTCTTAGGTTCCACACATCTAGCTAGCCAATACTCAGTCTGTTCATCATTATCACTAGGTGCAATAACAACATAAACATGTCCTACAAGATAAGATAAAGTATAGAAACACTTTAATCACTCGTGTAAATATGCAAATTATATAAATTGAAGCATGAGATCACAAAAAAATCTAATTAAATTGTGCATACCAGGTTCTATGAGGTCTGAAATATGATCATAGTCTTCTGATGCAAAAGTAACATTCTGGCCTTCATTTACTATATCATCTTCAAAATGCGTGTTAGTAGGTGCTAATGATCTTTGTTGCCAATCTTCAACCCATTATGTATTCTCACATTCTTCCCATTCACCTGCAAGACAAAATTGACAAAAACAAGCAAGCTCCCTAATCCATATAGTCCAAGTGTTAGAATCTGAACTCTTAAATGAATGCCATTTAGCTGAACCACTAATTGTATCACAATCATATCTTGAAGGGATATTATTTTCTTCAACTAGGTAGAAGAAATGTTTGATTGTAGAGTTTTGACTTGATCCCGTGTATAAATATTTGTTACACCATTCGCCAATCTCATGTGCATTTTTGAATTTAGCTCTTTCCTCAAATTTTAATTGCTCTTTACTAAGGGCTCTCTTCACACATGCACCAACACCATCATGTTCTCCTTTACCATGTCCAGCCTCAAAAAAACTCCACACATGTTGGATGCTAGTTTGTTTATGTGTCCTACTCAAACAATAGAACATTCTTGCATTCTTGAATTGTCCTGTACAATTATCTGACCATATCCAATGTTGTGTCATTTGAATTTGTCTCTCTTTTAAATTATCATAAAAGACCTTGAAGCAATATTGGACAAACTTAGATGAATGGATTTTATTATCACTTAAATAAAAATGGTACTCTCTCAATATTTTTTGATCCTCCTCTGTACTATCAGGTGCATGCCTATAAACTATATGAACATAAATTGTTACTTGCACTGAATTGTAATATTGTGTTTGTACCTCTTCTTGCGGTGCAAGCGTGTAGTTCACTGCAAAGTCAACAACTGAAAGTATAGTACCAATTGGAAATTTATTCTTACATATGCAAAATTGTCCATCAATCCATCTAGAATATTGAGAGTGTTTAACATATTTTGGTATGATCACACTCTTAAACTCATCCATAAATGCATGACAACTAACTTTATCTATAACTAGATCACACCTTCTTCCAAACTTCCCATCCTTCAATGGATATTCAATAGTTTTGAATCTTTTTACCTCAACTAATTGTTGTCCAAAAGTAGTCAAAGCATTTTCATGCAAACATTCATCTAGCAAAGAAAGATTGCCGCACATATCACATGTACTAGAAAGACATGCATTGAAAAGAAAGTATTGATCATTAGGTGGCTTACAAAACAAACTTGATATGAAATCTTTTATAGTTTGAGGTGGTATTTTTATACCACATTCTTGCAACATTTCTTTACTATGCATGGTACCATGTATAAATTGAAATACATCATAATGGTAACGAAATTGAATATGAGTTTTACAACAACATGTGATTCTTTCCTTGTTAATCCTTACATACCATGGTTTACACTTTTCAATAGATCTTTGACTAATGGTAATATTTAATACCTTACCATCTACAAATTTTTTAAACAATTCAGTTTGAGTCATGTCCAAAAGTTGTTTAGGATGTGGATCACGTATCTTTGACCCAATTCTCAATTTAAGAACATCTCTTGAATTAGGTGATACTCTTGTATTATCATGCCAAAAATTTTCAATCAAACTTTTGATTTCACTAGTAAGTTTCATATCACATCTCGGGAGTCTACCACTAGAAGTCCATAAAATATTTGCTGGATCACATTCAAAGTTGACCCTTCTCTTTACAACTCTTTCTAAAGTCTTACGATTCATATTAAGATATCCACTTATGTTGGTAATCAATCTTTTGTTAGATGTTGATTTGTTAACTAAAGCTGTTGTTATTGCTCGTTGTGCTGCATTCTTATCTTTAGACCAAATTTTCTTTCCGATAACACCAAAGGCACTAGCAACAGTGGATACAACTTGTTTTAAAGACTCATTTTTATTCTTTGGTTTTGCATACATTCCCAACCTTCTCATTACTTTTCACATTTTAGACATTTTAATTAGTTGCAACATTAGCTAACATTGAAACCCAAATTTCTTATTATAAAAAAAATGCTTATACAATCTATTAGCATGTGTCCTAATTTGTCTCCATGAAACCAATCCCTCAAGATTATCTAACACATCATTAGGAATATGAAAATTATGTTCAGACACTTTACTATCATCCTCACATGTTTGTTCAGTAGTTGGTGTTTCTATGTCTACATTCATGCAATTTTTATTTTCAGACACTTTACTATTTTCACTGTTATTTGGGATTTGAATATCATTTTCAAATTTTCTTGGCATTTCTTTAGGGCAGGCATTTCAATTGGAGTGTTTTGTGCATGATCGTTTGACAATTACTTCTCATTAAGAAAATTTAAATCGTTTAAATTGTAACCTGCTTCTAAAAAATCACCAATTTCATCACGAGAGAAAATTTGAGGGTTTGGAGACACACCTGTATTGAATGCATAATTAGAATGTGCACTTGAATTTTCTTGTATTGGGTTCTCTTCTTTGACTTCTTCATCCATCATGGTATCTTCAATGTCTTTCTCCTTTGAAACATTGTTCAAGTCTCTAATTCTCTGTCTTCTCTCTCGTTGACGTTGTGCTTCATTCTCTTTATTTGCTGCAATCTCCTCATCTGTCAGAACTCTTGCTTTCTTCTTTCTTCGTTGTTTTGATCCCATGTTTGCACCAGTTTTGAATTTGAATCAGTAGCCTGCAAATTGTATAAGAGGATAAGAAAATAGAATAAGTGTGACGAAATTCAATGTTGTAGGTCAAAATTGTTGTTCAATAATTTCAATCATTGAAATTGGGTCGGTGGGGCAGCTTTTGGGACCCAACGGGTACATCAAAAATGGGTTCCCGATTTCTTAAAAATTGGGCACTCGATTTTTTAAAACTCGGATAACCGTTTACAAATTGGGCACCCGATTTTTTAAAAATCGGGTAACCGTTTACAAATCGGGTACCCGATTTTTAAAAAATCGGGTGCTCGATTTTAAAAAAGTCGGTATAATGGTTTAAACAAATCGGGCACCCAATTTTTGAATTATGAATTGGGTGCTCGATTCGTGAGACATGAGCGGGAATTTGGCATGGCTCCCGACTTTTGCATGGGGTTTTGCCTTGGGAAAAGGCATGGCATAGGCTTGGTCCCACCAAGCTATGCCTTTGTACTCCTTTTTTTTTCTAAGGCATTTAATCGACAATTTTTAATATTGTCATAATATTTTTTATAGTCATTCCTATTGAATTTTTCGACGAGACAAAAACCCATTATAGGTCTTGCTGTTCTGATTTCAAAAATGTAAATTTTATAGTGTTATTAGTTTATTTTCTATTTTTCCATTATTTATTAATCAAAACTATCTCCTAAACGTTAAAAAGTGACATTCACTAAAACTTTAATAATTTTTTTATTTTATAATTTTTCTTAAATTAATTTATATGTCATCAATTTACATACAATTCTTTTGATGTTAAAAAAAAAATTTGAAAAAAGTGATATTTTGATCAAATTATGTGGTCCGTACATGAGAGGTTTTAAAATTTACCTTTATAGCCAATTAATAATTAATAATAAAAAAATTATTCAATAAAAAATTAAGAAAAAATATTGTCATCAATCTTAGGTATATTAGGTAACTCCCTTTAAAAGGATTTGCAAAAAATCATTTATTTGTGTCAAATTATGGTGTCCGTACACAAGCATGGTATGGTCCTGAAACATGCATTTTGAAAAAGTGGTTTTTAAAGATCTATACCAAAAAAATAATCTATCATATGGGTGCACAAATAAATTACATATTCAAAAACTAGATTCCGAACACTAGAAATTTTATTTTTGGAGTTTTTAAATATTCAATCTCTAAATACCTCAAATTTTGACATCAATTGACAAAAAAAATTCAAAAATAGGAAAAAAACTTCCACTTTTTGGCCAAAAGTGAGACCCAACTTCTTGCACTGACCCCAATATCAAAAAATAATAGATCACACAGAAGAGAACACAAGATACCAGGATTTAACGTGGTTCACCCAATCCTTGGGCTACATCCACCAACAACAAGTCTAATATTATTATTATCTACTGATTACAATTCATGATCCCCTACAACTCAATAACACCGCAAGAAGCTAGAATATCACCATTACATTATGAAATCCCTAATCATAAGTCTTTTTATACAAGCTTTTTACCCCTTACAAAATTATGGATAGACTAAGTCAAGTAATAGAAAAATAGTAGCCAACACCTTTAAAATATAAGGTCAATTTTGACTTTAGAGGCACTGCCTTTGAAAACCCCTATAGGGGCATTTCTGCTTGACCCCACCCTGTACTATGATAGGGAGCACACTTAGGGTGCTACCCTAGGATCTTGTAGGGGTGCTGTCCCTTGACCTCATCTTAGGGGCACTGCCCTCAAACCCCCATTGAAATAATATGGAGAGAAAACCACGCTAAATAAACCTCCAAGTCTGATTAGGCTCTACATCACAACACTTTGGACTTGAAACAAGCAAGATATCCACTAGAATGCAAAAAAGAAAAACACCAAATGGGATGTGCTTGGAGTAGAATCTGGAAAATAGAATGTCTCAAGATATGTCTCTTGGAGTGCAAAATAGAACCTTTGACTTTGACTATAAAAACTAGCAACCAACTGAATCAAAAGTCTAAATAAACCACACCATCATGATAGGCTCAGAACTATCTTTCCAATGATATCTTGTTTGTGAAAAATGAAGAACCGATGAGCAAGTTATAGCCAAAAAACCACATGTGGGTCAAAATAGAGTTAGAAAGGCAAAATTAAAATATTTACTGCCTCAAGATCTATGCTAAATTTTCTTGACAAGAGCGTGCACCAGTACTTAAATTATTTTTGGAAGTGTGTCAGTTTCGTATAGAATTTACTCAATTTTCATACCAAAAATCTTAATTTATGTGCCACAAATATCAATTTATGTGCCACAAAATCTTGATTGGCATGCCAAAAAACTCAAATTACGTGCCAAAAACTCAAAATTTGTACAAAAATACTTGATGTTCGTGCCCAAAAATCTCAAATTTTGTGCCAAATAAATTGATTTACACATTGAAAATATTAATTTATGTGCCAAAAATCTTTAAATCATCACCTTGAGAAATATGCCCTATTTGGGAGATATATTTTTGCCTTAGATTCTAATTATGTTAAAATTGGACAAATTTTATATCTAAATAGGGGGCTTTGGGTGCTCTGAGCTCAATGGTGATGTGCATTTGGACTTAAAGTGCATTGAAAATAAGTAAAACACCCAAATTCAATACAAAAATCCTTTGAAAAATGAAACCCTATGAAATAAAAAACATAGATCTGAATGCCAAGCCAAATCTCTCATAAAAAAAATAGGGGCATGAAGATCTCGAGCTCTGTTACCATGTTGAAGTTGATGAAAGTTAAACTCCACAGCTCCCAAGAATCACCTACATGTAAACACCTATCACCCAAAGAGAGAAGCAAAAGCTAAGGAGGTTGGAATTCCCAAATTCATAGATGAGACATTCTTGACGATCAAAAAAATAAATTTCTATTATCAAAAGTGAATTAATAAATTACAAAGAGCTTAATCCTTATAAAAGGAGATCAAAAGGCTAACATGTAACTAACCTAGGTTGCATGATAACACTTAATAAAATAATTAATTATTATATGCCCACAGTTTATCTTAAGTAAAATAGAGATAATAAGTGACTTAATAATTAAATCAATATGATTTAATTAATAAGAAAATATTTTTTTACTCTAACAAATATGACATGCATTTTTTCCTTTTTTATTGATTTTTGTAAGTATGATATGACAATGATCCCCTTTCTGTAACAAAGTAATACTACTTCATTGGTCAAGAAGTCACAAAATTAGGTTGAGATGAACTCACCAACTGTGAAAATGTGAAATAGCTCAATCTTGAGAATCTTTTTTTGAAGTACTATCAGTGGCTTTTTCTTAGGATACTTACTACTTCAGAAGATGACAAGAATTTAATTATTTCTGGGACAGAAGCAAGAATAAAAATTAAAAAATCCTATTCTCATAATCTAAAAGAAATTAAATGTTATATTAAAAGAAAATGAGTTTAAGGTATTGGCCATGAACATATAATTCCTCTATGTTCCCATTAGTATCTTGCAAGAAAAATGGGTGTTCCCCTATTTTCTCTGATATGATAAATGAACCTACCCACAAAGTATCAAATTTTCCATGTTTTCCTTTATCTTGATCTTTTACATTCCACTTTAACACCTAATCACCAATATTAAACATCCTTTCCATTGATTTTTCATCATGAAGATATTTGACCCTTTTTTCATTTTCAATGTTATGTCCTAACACTATTCCTTGGTTCTCGTCTAATTATGCCAATGCATTAATCCTTTCATCCATAAATTCAATATCTTCTAACTGCTCTTTATTCATGAATCTACAAACTGGTAATAAGTTATTTTTAGGTATTCTGGCTTCTTTATCATAAACACATTCAAATGGTTAGAAACTAGTTGCCTTCTTTCTTGTAGTCTTGTTAGTCCACAATGCATGACACAACTTTGAATCCTAGAACCTTTTATTATTGTTATCCAACATCCTTCTGATAATTTTAAGTATGCTCTTATTGCTATATTCAACTTGGCCATTTCCTCGAGGATGATAAGGGGAATAATAGGAGATCTTTATACCATATTTATTGAAGAATTTCAAAATTTCTTTTGATTTGAAGCACATGCCATTATCAATAATTATTTTTTGGTGAACTCCAAATTTGGTCATATGTTCATTAAAAAATCTATAACAACCTTGCTAGTGAAGTGTCTTGAATTCTACCCATTTAGTGAAATAATCCATAGCAACCAAGTTCCAACTATATCCACTGCTTCACTTATTACTGATCTCCTTGATATAATCAATTTCCCACATTTGGAATGGTTCTTTAACTTGCAAGGTTTTGAGAGGAAAAGCTCCATTACATTTTATTTTTCCTTATTTTTTTTGGCATGCCTCACTTTTTATAACATAAGCACAACAATTCTTGAAAAGATGTAGCCAATAATATCTTTCTTATAGAATCTTGTGAGAAGTTTTCTTGAGAGAAAAACATCCTCCACAAATCCCTTTATGCAACTCTTTTAAGATTGAAGTTACTTGGTAAATATCTAGGAAGAAGTGTAACATACTATCTCTATTTTTCCAATAAAGATCTCCTTGGATGAGAATATATTTTGTTGTTTGTAACTTTATAGTTCTTTTCTAACTCTCATTCCAATCCTCATGATAATTCATATGTCTTAAATAATATACACGATCAGTTTGCCTAGGACACTTTTCAATGCTTACAACATAGTACTTTTCTTCTACTTGATTTATCTATGTGTCTTCCAAGTTAGAATCAACCATGAGTTTGGCTAATCTTGACCTCTTACCAATTTGGTTATTTGAATGTTGATATTGAATTCTTGGATTTGATTAATACATTGACACCTTCATCCTGTAATCTCTATTTGTCTAAAAATGTCCTTGACTGCAACATTGGGGATATATGCTATTCTATTAACACTAAAAAAAAATGGTTTGAAAGCTTTAATTAATTTTACTAGAGCATAAGTTTTCTTTTCATTGATATCATAATTTAACTTTGAACTTTACAAACATTTTCTAAAATAGGCAATTAGCTGTTCATGTCCTTCTTCATTTTTCTAGAGCACAACTATAGTAATTGTATGATATGATGCAAAAGAGAAGATTTGAAAAGGTTTCTTGGAAGTTTTGCGCCTTAATAATTGGGGCTTCTTTTATTTATTTCTTTATATTTGCAAAAACTAGTAAAGCTCCATCATCCCAAACTAAGTTTTCTGATTTCTTGAACATTTTGGACATAGGTTTAATAATTTCTACAAAATTAGACAGAAATATCCTTACAAAATTAATCTTCCCAAAGAATGACTGAATCGCCTTAACAATTTTAGGAACCTTTATATTGTCAATAACTTCTACTCTATCAAGATCTATCCTCATGCCTTCTCTAGATACAATATGTCCCAATAATTTTCCCTCTTTGACTCCAAATTAACAAATTTTTGGGTTAAGAGATATCTCATATTCAAGGTCTCTCCTAAGATCTTCTCTAAATGATTACAATGATCTTCTTCCTTCTTTGAATAGGAAGTAAGGCCATCTTGATATACTAACAAGATGTAGTCAATAAGTCCTTCAAATGCAACATCTGTAGCTCTTTGAAAAATAGCTCCAACATTTGTTAATGCAAATAACATCCCGACATACATATATGTTCCCCACAGAGTGGTAAATGTTGTTTTGTATTATTTTATTTCCTTGATTTTCACTTGATTGTAACTAGAAAAATAATCCATCATGACAAAATTTTATTTCCTATAACCTTTTCTAATAAAACCTCCATATTTTGGAAAGCATAATTATCTTTCAATGATGATATATTCATGTTTCTAAACTCAACACATAATCTTATATCCCCATTTTTCTTTCTAATGATATCTCAATTTGAAACACATGTAGAATATCTAATAGGCTTGATTATACCAAAATCCCCATTTTAGATAATTCTTGTTTCATTTTAGGGGCCAACATTGGGTTTATAGGTCTTTGCTTCTTCCTAAAAGGCTTGGAATTTGGTTTCAAAAGTATTTCATGGTGAAATAAGTCTTCTCTATATGCTTTTAAATCATTATATGACTAGGAAAAAACATTTTTATACTTCCTTAATAGAGAAAATTAATTCCGACCTTACTTTATTTGATAGATTTTTTCTAATTAAAACCTCTCTAGGAGAATGCTCATTTCTGAGATTAATCTTCTCAATCTTCTCTTGCATAAAAATAGGGGTATGTGTATTGAGCATTTCATGTTCACTGAAGATTTGTTCCAAAGCCACTAATCCTTTTGCTATTTTTTAAGACTTGAGTTGCACACAATTTCTTCTCCTAGAATAGTGTCCTTATTATGATTTTCTATGAAACCATTCCAATCAATGCCAATGTCTTGATAATTTTCTTCACATGTTAAGAATTGTAGAAAATCTTTGTCACCTTAAAAAACTTGCCAGTTGTGCACATTATTAGGTATAGATGGCCTTTTCTTTATTTCAACTTAGATAACTTCTTCTGAAGGAATGCCAATTTATTTCATGGCTAAATTAGCCATCATATCAGCTAAAACATTATCAGTTCTATCAATCCAATTAATTGAAAATGCATAAAAATGATCAAGTAAGTCCCAAACATAATTTGTGTATATTTTTTTAACCTTGAGTTTTTTTGTTATGAATTTATCTCTAATATGATATATTATTAATTTAGAATCTCCAAATACTACAAGAAACTTTATCTTATAAAATATTTCCACATTTAGTCCTATGATTAGAGCTTCATATTCAATAACATTATTGGTGCTTTCACGGTTCAACAAAAGGCATACCTAAACACCTTACTTGATGGGTATGTAAAGATTACTCCTACACCAGTAACTTCTTTACTTTAGGCTCCATCAAAATATGTATGCCATATACCACTTTTCTCTTCCTCTGTAGGCTTCTCAGTAGCATATTTGATAATTTAAATGGATTTATTTATACTCACCTATAAATTTTTGATATTTGTTTCTTAGAAATTAAATCAAATGTTTGGATGAAATTTTTCAACAAGGTACTCAAATATTAGTTCCTTATCAATTCTGATATTTTGGCCATTTATTGGAATAGTTGCATAAGAAAAATCCAATTGTATCTTCCCTCCAACTAAATATGACCATTGTTTTGAAAGTAACATGCCATTATATGTATGAATCTCTAGCACAGTTACATCTATCTTATAGGATATGTCAAGATAGAGTAGGAATATGAAATCAACATGGTCTATTACACCAACCATAGGCACTAACCTATTGTCAATGTCATAACACTTTCCATAAGGAATATCTACTTTCAATCTGAATTCTTTCATAACATATGCAAGCATTATATGCAAGCATTATGTTCATAGCTACCCCTCAATCCACCATGCAATTCCTAACCAACTTGTTGTTAATAAATAAATATAAATATAAATGATCTACCTAAGGGGTAGTTTCATTTACATTAGTTTTGAGGTAAACAACTGGTGTTTCCTTAACATTCTAATCTTTATCATATCCCTCTTTGTTAGTTGTAGATAAAATATTTAAAACCTCTCTTCCATATTCATGAATTTTAACAATTTCTAAAAATGGAATTGAAACTTTTAATTGTGATAATGTATTACAAATGAATGAGTTGCTACTTTTCAATTTCCTACCTATTGGTTTTTTTTTCTTAAGTATAAGTTACTTGTGAGTTAATGTATTGTTGATCATTGGGTGCTACCTTCTCTTTATCCTTCTTATGTAGAGTGGGCATTTATATAGTCTTTCTCATTTCTAGATTTATGGTTCTATTTCTCAATTTGTAACTGCTCCTTTCTTGTTCAAATATTGCAATGGTAAGATCTCTTCTTTCTTCACTACTTGATGATCTCACTATAGGATTTTCATCATTATAAAAAAAGCTTTCTAAGAGCAATATTGTCTTATTCTCATCACATGGATATAGGGACTATATTCTTCACTAGAAGAGTCATTCTCTCTCCAAAAGGGTTTGAATGATAATGTATTCACCATTTGTTACTCATATCCTAGATGAGTTTCTTCTTTCAACTAAAATTTTCTTTGGCATATGAGGTAGCCTGTATGCTTCACACTAGGGACTATTATCAACATAATGGTTACTTTTCTTCAGAGGTCCACGAGTTTCATTGTTCCTTATTGGCTTGCCATCTTTCTAGGATGTGTTATAAGGAATGTCCAGTAATCTATATCTATCTGTCTTGTAGTAGGGTTTATCATTCCAATTAGGCCCCATTCCTTCATTCTTATTATATTTGATATGAATATCTTTAATGAAAACCATAAGTTTGTCAATTTTGTCTTCATCTTTACTTTGCTTAAGGGCTTTAGGATTAGATAATCTTGGGTCTTTGCTCTCTCTTTCCAAGTTTACCTACAACATTTCTGTCCTTCTCAATCGTCATAGAAACTTTAAAGGCCTCTTGTAATGAGCTTGGACTATAGCATCTTATCAAAATCCTCATGAAATCTAACTTGTTATATATTTCTATTAACATTGGGGCCCTTGTCCCTTGATTTTTGTGGTGAAATTTTTGTCTTCTTTGATTGTTTCCCATATTACTTTTATTATTATTACTAGTATTTCTCCAATTTCCTTTAGTCTTGTCTTTCTAGTTTCTATTTTGATTAGGTCTATTAATTTGATTATTTATCTCATGACCCTTTTCTTCACTTTTATTATACAAATGATTTTTATATATAGTATTAAATGAAGAATTTCTATTTTCATGAGGAGTGTATTTAGATGACTCACCTTTTTCTTTTCTCGTCTTTTCTCTTGTCTTTTTGGAGTAGTGACTTCATCCTTTTTGAGGTCTTCTCTTTCCAAAAAAATTCTTGGAACCTTTCTTAGGGATTTTAGTGCTTTTCTTGGTCATAATCATTTTTGAAGAGATTTAGTGAGTTTTTTTTTTTGTAAATTATCATTAATCTCATCATCTTCACCATCTCCTTCCTAATCAGTTTCATTGTCCACTTGACAAGCTTTAGGATTTCCATGATTAAGGAACAAACCCATATTATAAAATGGATTCCCCCAACACCCCCCCCCCCTCGGTTTATAAAACTCTCTTTCCCTATCTACAAAATTCTTGTGCCCAATGAATTATATATCAATGATTTTCCCCCCCTTTTTGTT
This sequence comes from Cupressus sempervirens, assembly GCA_028749045.1. Lineage (NCBI taxonomy): Eukaryota > Viridiplantae > Streptophyta > Pinopsida > Cupressales > Cupressaceae > Cupressus > Cupressus sempervirens. The sequence goes on along the minus strand of CM053788.1, from coordinate 597,805,068 downwards.
ACTCTTCTTAGGAGTGTATTCAAGATATTCTTTTCTAGAATGTATTAACCTTCTTCCCCACATAAGTTTTAGGGATAAATGTCTATCATTTTTCTTTTTATCAACTACAAGTAGTTCATCATTCATAAATACATATATTCATAAATTGTGAGTAGAGTCACCACCTCTTTTCAGAGGAATCTTCATTGGATCTTTTGGTTTCTTTCCCTCCAATAGAGTGCAAAACTTCTTTCTTTGGTTTGCAAAACTAAAATTCGTGGGTAACTTCACAATTTGAATTATAAGAAAATATCCCTAGTAGAGTCACCAATTTGTTGGTTCTTAAATTTTTTTGGTTGAATTCCTATGAGTCTTTCCCACTCAATACTAGGAATCACAACATAATCTTGGTCAATGTCAGAAACTAAAACCTAATTGTTCAATATTCAAACTTTAGGCTTTGTGGACCTAGGTAGGTTTACCTTGATCTCAACCCCTGAAATGAGTTGATGCTTGCTGATGCAAACTTTATGAATGATAATATTGAGTTGTCAAGAATCTTCTCAAAGAGAAATCAAATACTTGAATACTTTGAGTATGTATGGAGTTTGTTAAATATAAAGTATAAGGAATGAAATATGTAATATAATGTATACAGATGAATATGATATATAATATCACCTTCCACAAAATTAGACTTATCTTTAGGAATAAAACACCATTCCTTTTTTGTTGGGAGAATAGAGTCAATTTAAATATCACCTGTGAATATCAAACTACCTAGAGATAGACACACTATCATCAATCATTAGATAGATAGCTTAGAGTCTAGATACCATAGTTAATTGAATTTGACCAATTAAACATAACATACATAAGCATATGAGTTTTTCCTATTCAAGGGTTTGCACCAATTTGAATCTATCAACAACAATCTTAATCCAAGAGGATGATTCATAGCTACTAATATTGATGATCAATTCCCAAAATTTGAAACATAAGTAAAATATTTTTATTAATTAAAAAAGAAGGGTATAATTGTGCTATGACTAGTTGCAATATCTATCCTATACTGCATACATATTTTTTTAATACTTCTTATTTGTATCATTTTTCTATGTCTTGCACAAGGACCAAAGGTAATGTAATTTAGTTGAATCCTACTAAGATGACATGCTTAGTTGCTAAGGTGGATGATAGTAGGTTATTGCATAAGAGATTTTATCATATATTTGTAGTTAGAGATTTTCCTAATATTGTGAAACCTACTAACATGGCATGTAAATAACATGTCATTGAAAAAAAAAAAAAAAGTCCATTTCCAAGAAAGCAATTTACCACTTCAGCAAAATTGGAGATTGTGCACATAGATTTGAGTGGTCCTACAAATATTAGAGCATTATATGGTGAAAGGTATTTTATAATTATTGTTGATGACTTGAACTTCACTAGAATGATGTAGGTTGCATTTCTTAGAGAAAAATCTGTAGCTTTTGATAAATTCAAGATATTTAAGAGTAGAGTTGAGAATGAATCTGGTTTAAAGATTAAATGCTTGAGATATGATAGAGGATGAAAATTTACTTCAAATTAGTTCAACAATTTTTGTGAAGATAATGATATAAAGAGAAAAATTTTAGCCCCTAAGACACCTGAGAATAATGGGATAGTAGAAAGAAGAAACAAATTAGTGATAGAGACAACAAGAGAAATGATGCTTGAAAATAATGTATCAAAATTATTTTGGAGAAAAGTAGTAAATATAGTAGTATAAACTATGAACAAACTACAGATCAGACAAGGCACTGGAAAGAACCTTTATGAAATTTGGTTTGGACATGCACCTTTTGTGAAGTATTTTAGAATCTTTGGAAGTAAATGCTACATTAATGAAGATGAAAATTTTGGAAAGTTTGGTTCAAGAAGTAATGAAGGTATGTTTCTTGGTTATTCATTTATAAGAAAAGCACATAGATGTTTTAATCAATATCTAAGACTATTGCTGAAAGTGCTAATGTGAGAGTTAATTAAAAGTCTAGAATTTAGGAAAGAATACTTAATTATAATTTTGATGAAGAGAATAATCTAAGAAATAACCAGGAGAATATAGAGAAGGAATGATTTAATGAGGCTGATACTGACTTGCAAACTAAAATTCAAAGAGAAGAATAGTGAGAAAAATCTAGATCTGAACCTAGATCGAAAATCAAAATTGATGCAGTGACACCTAATAGAAATTTGACAAAGAATCACCCCATTGAATAAATCATTTGAATTAAGCATAAAGGAGTCATGAAAAGAACCAAGGTACATGAACTATGTTGAATTTATCAAGTTAAAACTAAGAATGTTAATGAATCTTGTAAAGATGATTATTGCATAAAATACATGAAAGAAGAACTAGAGAAGATTAAAAAGAACAAACCATAGGAATTGGTCCTTAGACCTAAGGATAATAATTTTTTTGGAAATATATGGGTATTTAAAAATAAGATGAATGAATAAGGTGAGGTTGTAAGAAACAAAGAAGGATTGGTATGTAAAGATTATTTGAAGTAAGAAGGAATTGATTTTGAAGAAAAAATTGCACCTATTGCTAGATAAGAAGAAATCAAAATATTTTTGGCATATGCAACTAACAAGAATTTCATAGTTTATCAGGTGGATATTATTGGTTCTCAAAATTGTTGGTTGAAAACCTACAAGCCTTGCCTACTTGATGCTGAGAAATTGACACAAATTTGGTCAATGGAGAAGGCTGAAAAATACCTACTCAACCTTCACCCTTCAGGCTCTGCAATACCTAGGTGGTTGTGTTGGCTCTTGATTTAATAGTGAATTCAACTACTATGACGCCAAGATAGGATTTAGTCTAAGGTCATCTATCCTATGATGGACACAATTTATAAAGGACCTGGGCTAACTATAAACTTGAACTCCTCCTTCTACTTTAGGCTCTACAAAATCTAGGTGGGTAGACCTATGGATTCATTCATATGGTACCAGTTCAAACCATACATTTGAATCTATACAAAGAAGATTAAATCCTTATTTCTCCTATACTTGTGCAATAACAAAGATATGGAATAGAAAGTTACAAAGCCTATGAAATCTACAAGTTGAGTAAGGGTATCCTTTTATCTCCTAAACAAAAAGAAAAAATGGATGATTGATATTTGATTTTGAATCAAGACAACCCACATATGCAAAAACAAACTAAATTGATCCTATAGTTGATCAGTGCCCTATCCATTGGGTATTCTATAAATCACAACATACATCTAGGATATCAATGATCTATCACATACATCAAGATATCAGATCTATCCTATCACTTTGTGAATCAGACATCAACATTCAAACTAAACCTCATACTTATCAAACATCCTTCTAATGAAACTCAAAACCTTGTCAAAATGTATCAAGCATTTACATGATTCTTTGAATCAAATAAAAATTACATCAAGACATACAGCCCCAGATGAGATGTAACTAGATCTATTTTATTTACCCATAAATCATAAAAGATTGTAAACATCAGAGAAAGGAGACAAGAATAAGAATCAAACTAAGTAATTTGCTACTCTTTTTATTCATTCCTTTGAAAAAAGTACATTCAAAATGCATGAAAGAATCATAAAAAATATAATAAACCTGAATTGTACACTATATCTCCATTATTTTTTTTCATACAAGAGAGAAATTCTTAACAAATTGTAGAAACCTGGTTCAAAACTTGCTCAAAACTTTGTTAACCAACCCTGTACAATGAGAGAAGAAAGAAAGATATAGAAGAGGAAGGAATCCCAGATCTGATTTGGTGATGTCATTTTTCCACTTGAAATTCTTCCATCTATTGAAGCCAAACCTCTCTCTTCTCTCCTCAACTGAAAAATAGATCAAATCCCATCATTTCCATAATGAACTTTGAAAATATCTCCAAGAATGATGAGAAAAACCCCTTATTGATAAAATAATTATTTTTTGAAAACCATTTCCAAAAACCCTACCAAATGGATTTGGAGGCAAAATAATAATACTAAAATGAACCTTTCCAAGTTTGAGGCATACCCATCTAACCATTTAGGCACAAACTGAAATTGAACTACTCATGCCAGAATATAGTTGAAATAGAGTACCTTGGGAAAAACCCATTATAGCTGGTTCCCACTAATACTCATGCAAGGACTGATGAAAAATCTTGAAAATAGACATTGAGAGCTTTTTGAAAATATATAATCATCCTATATTTGCCTTGAAGACATGCCTAGGGTGTCCAAAAGAAGTTGCAGACTGAAAACTAGTTGACAAGCCTTCAATTCTTGCAAATATTTTCATTTTAAGCTAAAGTTTGAACTATAAGATAAAATCCAACTTTATTTAAAATTCCTACAAGTTCATTTTTGAAAATGAATAAAATATTACTTTCTGAAACTTTAAATTTTTTCCTAGTTTTCCATTTTGGGTCAAACTTGATTTGACCACCTAGTTGACACATGGTACTACCCGATTGGCTACTCCAATCATCATCACTACCACATCAACATCTATTTGGCACCTTCACCACCTTGGCACCACATGTCACCATCTGATTTGTTAGAAACACCACCTCACCTATTCATGAGCCCTGGTGCCACATGTCATGATTTCTGGCTTTAAAACATCAAATCCTAATTGCATGTAAACTGCAGTGACCATGAAACTAATTGCTAGTGGTTAGTTGTGACATCGAAGCTGTTAGCCTCTAACTATGATGCTAACTACTAACTACATGAGAATGCTAACTTTAACTATTTTGTGATGTCGAGACCATCAACCGTTAACTACCACTTTAACTATCAGCCACACATTAACAGTAGCTTTAACCACTTCATGCCTTTGGAACCAAAAAATGATAACTACCAATTAGATGTACGATTGCATGACCATTGGGCCCACCTTAGGATGCATGTGACACATTGTACTCTCATTTATTTTCCTTCCTTGAACTATGTGCCATGTGGATGCTCTAATTGGCCCATCTAGCTATCCACATCATCAAATTTGCCTATGTTTTCATTTAAAATTTACCTTAGCATGCCAAGATGGGGCCCACATTCATACAAGTCTCCACATTGCTTCCTTTTTGTCTCAAATGCATAAGCTTAAACACTAAAAATATTAACGTTTGGACATAAAAATAGTGTAAAGTTCTACCATGCACCCTATGTGGGATTAAAAACTACGCCATCCTAAATGCAAAAGAGATAGTAACCTCTTCTTCAATTTGATTGATTTTTTTTTGTTTGTGGCTTCACTTTACATGACCACTCCATCTCATAAATCAAGCTCCTATGAATTCATGCAAAATTAGATAGGTCTAAGATGCCTTGTAGATGAGATTTTAATTGATCCACTTATTTTCCCTCTCCATCGGATGCATTAGAATAGGAAATGGGTGGTTCCACTAGTCTGACAATAATTTCATTTGGCAAACATTCACCCCAATGTTTCCCCTGAGCTTCATAGAAGTTGATGAAAAGCTACATAGGAAAGCATTTGGAAAGTCCCCCATTTCTCTGTGTGAGCATGTGAGACAAGAATCTATCTCAAATCTAGTGATGGAACTCATTCTTGTTTCACTATTGACACATTCTCGATACATGTTTGATTTAGCTTTCTCCCTATTCAAAAAACATGATGTTTCCTTCATTGATTTCCATTTGCATGTTATGCTTCTTATCACACACCTACTTTTGAAAATATTTTCTCCTACACATTAGAAAGACATCTACTAGGCCATTCCAACTATGATACAATGATTGAGTAGAAATTTCAATAAGGCATTTCCCAAACACTTTTTATACTGTACCAACATGTTGTCCAAATTCAAATCACAATTAATGTGTTGTTCTATTTTTTATGATCCCACCCAATTGTTTATGACTTTGAATTGTGATATGCACACACTGAACCCATCTATTTCTTCTACCATGACAAATAATTTCCATCCACTTTTGATTTCTTATTCATAAATAACTCAAAAACAACATGGGAAACTAAACAACAGGGGTGATTGTAGTACATCTATAGGGATTCTCTTGAGCTAACCCCAATCCAACATCATATCAACAACCCATTATTATATGGCACCAATTTTTGTTAGGGAAAGGATATGTTTGAATGAAACAAGCTCATTTCATCATATGTTTTTCTCAACTTTTAGAATGGTACTCAAAATCCATGCTTCAATTTTTAGTCCCAATTGGTTGTAACTTATATATCAACTCATATAGAGGGGAACAATCACCAATGAAAACTTAAAACTGATACTCTTCAATAGGAAAGTTTTTACTCAAGGAGAAATTAGAAAGTAAATAAATGAGAATGAATGCAATTATATAGAATCAATTCATGCAATACTTATGGATAGAATTTTACTAGTCTGCAACCATGCATATCAACTTTAAATGAACATATAGAGATTAGTCCCTTAATCCATTGAGAAATTGTGTCAATCTTCCATGTATCCTTATCATCAAAAAGCCTCAAGAGTCAACCATTTGATAGATAAGATATAAATACAATACCAAGTCTAAATTTTTTTAGCTCTAATTGAAAGAGACCAATTAGACAAATACCATAACTTACGATGAAAATATCTGATAAATCAAGTTCATGTATTATTCTCATCCATTAGAACAATAGCATAATCCAAAGGGACAATAGAGAGTATGAGGGATTAAACCATATGCCATTGAAAAGAGAATGCATCATCATATTAAATTTATTCAAAATGAAATACAATAGAGAAGCTTCATTGCATATCAAGCAAGTAATTTCACAAAACAAGAATTAATTCATAATGTATCTTTCATAAAAGAGTACTTCAAAAATCACTGCTTATCTATTTTTAGAAAATGAAACTTCTTATATAGGGATTTTGGTACCTTTTCTTTGAAATGAAAAGGTGCAAAAATATTCAAACCCATTTGTTAATAAAACACTATTATTTAATGCATAAACAAGAAAATAATAATAATCATCTCCTACTTTATTAGTGACCACAACTTCTTCAGTGCTTTTCTTAGGAACTTTGAGATAGTGATTGATCCATTTCATAATCTAAGCATGAGGTGGCCATACAAACTTTGAAATTGTTGAAGAAAAATCTTTCAGGTCCACCCACCTTTTCCCTTGTTCAATCTTCACTTCTGCTATGAATTTTCTAAACATTGCCTATATTGTGATTATTTTATTTAATAATATATGGAATACATTAATATGAAAATCCTGTTCCTCTTTGAATCTGGCTATTTCTCCTTGAGTTAACCTTATAAAATCTAACCTTCATTCTTCTAATTGTTTAACTTTTCCATGCTCATTCCTAATATAAGGTAAGAAGGAATGATCAACATAGGCAAGTTGATTTCAACCTTTCTTCCAATTTTGGATGTTTCTGTCATATGTAGCTTAGATTCTTTGAAACAATATCAATAAGATCAATAGTGACCTTTATTTGTATAGGGGCATCAATATCTCTCTTTGTGATTTCAAAGAGTTTTCTTAATTCATACTTGGAGGCTCCCCATTTTCTCTCTATCTCAAAAAGCTTATCTTTTCCTTTCTCAAAGAATTTCAACATATTTCCAATGTTACTTAATCCTTTGTATACTTCATCACACTTAACTAAAATGAAATTCATCCTATAAAAAATAATCTCATCTATAATTTTTAAGGTACATTCCTTATGATCAACACTCACAACCTCCTCAATTCTCTTATTTTTAGTATCTACATCTACATGCTTATGAACTAGAATAGCTTGAGACTTGTCAGGTTTTGAGCTATGTAAGTCACTCTCTAATATTTTTGCTTTCACATTCATATTTTTTTTAATAATTGAATTCATTTCCATTTCTCTTCTTTGATCTAGGCCTGATTAAACATTGACTCATGTGTCAACTTGGCTGCAACAAGCATGGGGTTAGTATTGTCCATTGTCTATATCAGAGCCATCCCTTCTTCCCCTTTTGATATATCAATCACCTTTGGCTTATTTCATTTGAATGATACCTTGGTAGTGAGGGTTTCTGTCTTAGGGTCATACCCTAATCCTCCCATTTTTTCTAAAGATTCAAACTCTAATATAAATGTGGAATCCTCTTGCTTCCTTACTTGATCAAATAAGAACTAATTCCTTCAATGTCAAACTAGGAAGAATAAATATATCACTATTCTTTAAAAAAAAAAGATAATACTAAGAGAGGGGACAAGGGAGTGAATCAACATTCTACAAACTCTTTCTCACAACTAAATATTGTTAATTGCTTTATAGAATGCATATGAAAGTAAACCAACAATGATGAATAGTAAATAAATCCATACACAAAGAGAGCTCATAAAAATATATTTTTTAAACTAGGGAAACCCTATCCAAGGTAAAACCCTAGAGGATATGATATCCACAAAATGATCCGCTAAACAAAAGAATCCTGTTGAGGATATTGACCTTGTTAGGAGTTTGTGAATTACATAGTATCGTGGTCCTTGTTAGAGGACTAGGCCCTATTAAAAGCCTCAACCTTGTTGAGAGTTTCTTCAAACCTATTAGGAGTTGGTAATATAAATATGAATGAGTGCAAGAAGAGCCCACTTCCAAAATATGCAATTATACAATGTAGTGCCTTTATACAGAAGAGATAGATATAAAAACCTCTTTACTACTATCTGCTTTACTTTGCAATCTTATGATCATACATCAGATTTTGCATCATATATTTTGCAAAATACTTCACATATCATCTTTCACACATTTCACATGCTTCACATATTTTGATCTTTCCTTTATACCTTTACATTTTACAAAACTTGCCCTGTTAGCCTTCAAGCATTCACACACTTGGAATGATAAAAATTAATTCCTTTCTAACATAGGGCTAACATCTAGGATGCCATATCTAATTAGTTAAGTAATTATTTCATTACCAAAATAATTTCTTAACCTCTAATTTACCTTTTGTTTCTATGCTTGGTTCTATTCTATTTATTGCCTTTACTAATAAATCTAATATATCTAATGCCATACTGTCCGTAGTGTACTATGCACTTAGACATGTCATAAAGAAACTCTATACTACTTGTCCTTAGCTATAGACATGGAAAATATCTTTGTAGATTGCACACTACCAAAACTATTCCTCTGTTACTAGTTAAACTGTCTAACACTTAGACAATTTTCTATATTTGACTGTGAGATCTTTATCTATACATTATGCCTTTTTATCGTGAGATATATGTTTCCATAAATAAAAAATCCAACTTCTCTTACTTATCCATATTTCCAAAAATCTCCCCCTTTGAAATTTATGAAAACATATGGGGAAATTGGCTAAGTCCCAAAATGTTGTTCAAAGACTTTCTTGAAAATTGGCCTTCAAAACTTTACAATATTTCAAAATAAAAAATTTGTGGATCATTAACAATCTTTACTTAGAGCTCCTTATACTATATAATACTAATCCCCCTTAGTATATTACTATTACTCCCCCTTAAATTATATTCTATACAATTTTCCACTATTCTTCACCCCCTTTAACATCAATGACAAAGGTGTCAAAATTTTGGTTCACTATTTCTTCTCTAGGTTATTAAATGAGAGATACAGTCTGAAAAAATTATTGTTAGACTCTTCAAGTTCTTCTCCCATGTGTCTTTCACTCCCTCTGATATGTTGAGGAGAGTGCATAACCAATAAGATGCAATTTCAATTGCTTGCAAGTCTGAGTTTATGGACATACCAAAGGATGTCTTTGTTGCTAGAAATACCTCTACTTGCTTCTTAATTGTGCTTACTTTCATTGATAGAAATTATCTCAAAAGTGAGAACCTTTTAGTAATCATTTCTTTTTTGACCTCTAACAGACTTATTTCACCATAGGTCTTGTTGACTTATCTTTTAGTCTTTTCAATTTTAACACATGGTTGGCTGAGTTGATTTGCCAATTCCTTGACTTCATCATGCTTTTTTTAGCTCCTCATTAATTTACTTGGGGAAATTGGATGACATGAAACATTTGGAATATAATTCATTGCCTTCAAGCTCACATCTTCTCATCACCTTGATGTAGACATCAAGAGCTCCCAAGCCATTCCTAATGTTTTGACATATAATGTCAAACATGTGAACATCATGTTCTGCTTGCACCTGAGCTACTACTACCTCTAACAAGTTTATTAATTCAAAATCAAATGCTTGAATTAGTACCCTATCTCTATCCTCTGAATTAGGATATGATGATTTCACTATCAATGTGCTTTGTAAATTTTTAGTTACACCCATGAGAGTTTTCTGTAAACTCTTACTTGTTTGTTCTTACTGATTATCTTGTTGAGAGATGATATCACCTCTATCTAAGAATCATCATCTAAACCTATTAGTGCTACAAGAGTGAGAGATGTGCAAGGTGCACTTTGCTTCTTATCCTCCTCTACTTCTTCTTCCCCTTCCTTTTCCTCATCCTCTTACTTTGTCTATTCTTCTACTTGTTTCAAATTTCTCTCTTCTTCTTCCTTATTCTTTTCTTCTTCTTCCTCCTCCTCCTTTTCATCTTCCTTATTTTTGATTTCTTCTTCCTCCACCCTATTCTTCTCTTCTTCCTCTTCTTTCCTCCTCTTTTCTTCTTTTAATTTCTTCTTTCTCTGTTCTTACTTCTTCTTCTTCTCCTCTTCTTCTCTTCTTTTCTCTAATTCTTCTTCTGAGATGGATTCACTTGATATATTTCCAATAATGTTTGGATCAAGATACTTAAAAGGATCTTCTACAATATTAATAGTAACCTTGGTGGCACCAATCTGCATGGTGTTAGTTCCAATTGAGATATGGGGTGCTATTGTTTCTTCTTTTAGATGTCCCATCATATGCACAATTTCCTTCTTAGTTTATACATTGACTTCCTAATAATTGTCTCCCACTATCAATATGGCTCTATTGTTGTTCCTTAGATATGGTTCTAGAATATTTAATAAGCTACCCATGTGTGCATCATTTTTAATTTGCCATACTTTGTTGAGTTGATTTTGTTTGATATTTTTATCTTCTTCAACAACTTTTTTTATTTAATTTGTCAACCTCTGATAGAGGTATTTAGGAATATCATCCTTTATATCCTCAAATTTCTTATTGGAAAAAATGATATGTCTTATGACAACATTTTCTAATTTAAGCTTATCAATACCAATATAAAAATGATAAATCTTGTTTAATTGCAAAAAATTCCCATCATTTATGATTGTACTATTTACCTTTTCTATTTTGGGTTTCCATTCCTTCCTTCATGTTTATGCACTGTCTAGTTTCTTCTTAGTAGTCTTTTGAGGCTCTATCTGACCACAAATCTTCTTTCTTGGTAGGCTTGGCCTGATTTCCTTTTGTCTCTTACTTAGTCATGTATCCATAGTCTTCATCCTCTTTTTCATTAGTGAATTAGGTGACTCTTTCTTTACCTCAGCAAGTCTGACTAACATTCTCTTCACTTCAACAAGTTTTTCCACTCTCTCCTCTGAATCCTTTGTAAGTGGAATAACATGTGTGATAGGTTCCTAATGTTAATCTTAGATTTATTTTGACATATGAGTGCCTATACACTATAGTCATTTACAAGTTAGAACTCAATTCATGTTGAACAAGTAAGGCATGTCAAGCATAACATGTCAAATAGTGCATGTTGAGTGAGATACTTAGTGTGTGCTGAGTAAATAGTTAGTGCCAAGTCACTCAAGTGTCAAGTAGATAGATGATTTTGAGTGATTTAGATGCCGAGTAACCAATGGATACTGAGTTGTTTGTAGTTGATGCTGAGCATTAGGGACTTTAAGTGACGAGTAATACAATTTTGACATAGTTGTTTATAATGACATAAACTACTATGTAAACCATTTTGGAGCTGACTTGAAGATCTCTTTGTGATCCTAGATGATAAGAACAAATCTTAATTGAGAATCCCTATGTAGTGCATGCAACCAATTGGTTAAAGGGAAGGATTAAGTGAAAATATGGATGAATCATTTTCATTAATTCATACCTAACCCTAAGTCACATAGATATTCTTAAGGAGGAAAAACCCTAAATTTTTAAGAAATGTAGAAGGAGAGAAGAGAGAAGTTTCTTTGCATAATAGAGCATTCATGGTGAATAAGGTGTTGAGAATTGAGATACATTATAGAATTAGTTAGAAGAGAACAAAGGAAAGAGGTTAGAGGATGGAAGAGATATATTTGATCAAAGGAGGATCAATAATACATGCAAAGAGGTTATCTATTATCTAGCAGTAGAGTGCTAACCATAGGATCATTGCTGAGACATTCAAACAAGTGAATCAATTAAATCTCTTAACAAAGTAGTCTTAATAGGCTATTGTAAATCCTTTAACAAGGTTCTTACTTCATTGTAGGTTAAAGTCCTCTTACCAGGCATACTTCTAATAGGGTGTTGATATACTTTAACAGGGTAAGATCTAACAATCTTGTAAGCCTTTAACAGGGAAAACCTTATATAGGGTGGATCGTGTTTCATGATCAAACATTGTAGCCTTCATTGGATACACTTTACAACTATAGTAGTGAATATTTGTGGGTATCATCCCCACCCTAGATTTACCTTCTCATTGGAGGGTTTCTGTATAACCAAATATCTTATGTCGTACATGTGTTGAATGGTATTTGCTTTGATATTATGGATGAATGTGTTTAGCTAGCTATTTTAGTTTATATGCACAATTATGAGATGGATGTGTGGTGAATGAATTTATGGTTAAATTTTTGAAGGATTGATTCACCCCCCCTCTTAGAGTTTACTTTCCATTTTATATTTCCAATAATTGGTATCAGAGAATAGTTATTTGGAAAGGAAATCTTTGTAGCTTTGAGGAAAGTTCTTGGAGATGGAAGTCTACAAGTTGGGAAAGACTATTGAGAACCAAAAGATTGAAATACAATTTTCCCTACATCAAGTGAATGAAATAAGAGATGAGTTGAAGCGATCATTGAAAATAAGGAAATAGATAGCTATTGAAGAGAATGACACACATTACCAAGAGATTGACAAAATTAAATTATTTGTAGATGGAAATTCATGTAAATTTGATGTAGCAGCTACATAAATGATGGAAAATAATTTATCCCTAATTGAAGAGGTTAGGAATCTTAAAATAGAATAAGAAGTCCAATCAGTATTGCTATGTGAGGTAATCAAGTAGAAAAAGAAAATTAAAGAGGACAAAGTCATGATTGAGGATGACAAAAGGATACTAATTAACAGACTAGAAGAGAAGACATTAGAGGTGAAGAGGATTTCTCACATGCAACTAAAAACATTGAATCATGTCATGATTTCTAATCACGAATTGAATGGAAAATATATTGAAATCACAACTCTAAAATTGCAGAATGAACAACTAAGAAATCATCTGAAAAGAAAAAAATAATTTACTGAAAGTTTTAATAGACCTAGTGAATCCATCAAGTATTTTGAGAAATTGATGAGATCTCCTAGATCCAACAATGATACTAATAGATTGGGTTACACTAGTACTGAAGAAGGAGAATCATCTAAAAGTGGTGAACAAAGGAGCAACGATGGTAAGAATTATGAACCTACTTGTCATAATTGTGGTAAGATAGGTCATACAACAAATGTTTGCAGGAGTAAGACTGCAAATCATAATCTTGAGAAAAATTTCATGGGTCACTACCAAAAGTGCAACAAGCAAGGACATCAAGCACATGAATGTAGAACCAAGAACATAAGCACACAAATATTTGAAGGATACTGCTATAACTATTAAAAGTATGGACATAGAGTGTATGAGTGTAGATCCAAGCCCAGGTGGTCATCAAACAAGTGGACAAAGGTAAAGCACAATGAAAACTCTTATAATTGGGATTATAGTACTAGGTATACTTGTCACTATTGTCAAGAATATAGAGATGTTCTTGATAAATACATAAGAACACATTTTAGAAGTGATTATAGTAGATGGTGAAATTAGACTACATGTTTTAGTTTCTTAAAGACTGGTCACATAAGTAGACATTGTCCAACAAAGTTAAAGGCACTAAGCAGTGAGTTCAATAAAGGAAAAGGAAAAGAAGATGTTGAAGAAGTCAAAGTGTAGATGAACAAAATATGAAGAAAAAGGAAGATTGTAGTACATCAAGTTCATATGGGATCACTTCACCCAATGGGTCAGGTGATCACACTAAACCCAATTAAGTAATCAAAAGGTATGTGTGGGACTGATATTTAAATGATATATCATGCATTAGTTCAAAGGATTTAGTTATGAAAATATTATAATATGCATGAAGAAAGATGTAAAGTATTGATTAGAACTTGGTAGAAATCTTTAAGTTTTGTTAGTTTTCATGTTGCTATTATACATGAAAAGTTTCACCTAAGCTGCCGAGTGAAACCTATTTGACGCTAAGCTATCGTAAGTGATAGTATTGGCTAAGCTCATAGTGGTTGTAAGTATGAGGAAAATTATATGGAAGCCAAGTGAGTTAGAATTTCTATTATAGCTAAGCTTACAACTATGTAAGAACTAAGCATTAATTTCAAATTTTTGATGGCTATATGGTCAACTTTTTGATTCATTTGACATCATTCAAACTTGGAGAGATAACAAAGAGATTAAGACAAATTGGAGATATCATTCCAAGTATTTGTAGATTGAATTCAACCACTCTTTGAAACCATTCATTATGTTTGTGAAGGTATTTATCGTGTGTCGAGCTACACTGTTTGAATTTGTGCAAACCCTAGGTATCAAATATGGCATCTAGCTCTTCTGTTTCTAAGGTTAAAAGAGGAAAATGAAGTTTTGAATGTTTAGTTAATCAGTAATGCGGTCAAACAACTAAACTTTAAAGAAATTGTTAACATTTCATACAAACAAGACCCTTTTGGCTCATTATCCATGATAACACCACAAGTTTTAATGATTCAAGATGTAAGATGTTGTTACACACGTAAGGTGGGTAGCATAGGTGACATGGAGATAAGAGATACTTGTGGAAAATTGTGTGAGAATGGTGTATTAAAAGAAGAATTCAAGGTTGTAGGGAGAAAAGGGTTAACTCAAGCCCTAGACTTTCTAAACATGTTAAAAATAGAATGGATTAAGATTATTCTTAGTACAACTCATGATAATTTTGTATGGTTGGAGGATGACCCTGTATAAATCACCAAGAGGATTGTGTAGAGGGTAATAGGGTATCCAACCCTAGATAGATCTAAGACCATTAGAAGTGATGCAAAAGAGGTTATTGAGAAAAATATAGGGGTAATATGGAATAAGAGAGGAATGAAAATTGACACCATTACATATCCCCTAATTGCTTTTGCAATAAGGATAATTGCACACAAATTCTTTCAATATAGCAGATTGAATAATGTACCTTACATTTCTATTGACGTAGCCTACAAGATAGTTAAGAAGGATAATTGTTATGACCTTACCAAGTTATAGTTACATTAGTTATTAGAAAACTTGGGAGCCATAAGGAAAACTAAGAGTATAGTTACATTAGTTATTAGAAAACTTGGGAACCATAAGGAAAACTAAGAGTGCACAGTGCAAGTTTGGTTTAATACTTTTATGCATATTCTTCTATGTGTAGAACACATTCCCTTATTTTGGTAAAGTTACATGGAAGACAACTAGATCTATTTCAGTACAGATAGGAGAATAAATTGAGAAACTTCAAAAAAACTTTGAGTATATAATGATTAGCTACTTTGAAGACTTTAAGAAGTCAATGAAACAAAGACATAAGATTCTAGTGTCACTAGTTGAGAAGCACTTCAATGATGTTTACTTTCTAGTTGATACTGATTTCACATATGTATAGGTTATATTTCAAAGGGCAAGATTGTTAAAGCCTTTAGGTTATGAGATAAATGTGGATGAGGCATCTACAACAATTACCATTTTATTGGCTGAAGAAGTAGATAGAGAAGCTACAACTTTTGTAATTATGATGTAGCCAAGTCAAAGATAACCATGGATTTGAAGACAACCTCTATAATAAGGAAAAAGAACAAGATTGTAAAGAAGCTCAAAGAAAAAATTGGCAGAGGGATAGAAGAAGAAGAAGAAGAAGAAAATGACAATGATGATGAAGAAGGTGAAGACACACCTACCCAAGTGCCACTAGCCATTAATCAAGGTCAAGGAGAAGACTAAGGTGGAGAGAAAACCAAGCTTGATGAAGGTGCTAAGGGAGATGAAGACAATGAAGCACCTACAAGCAAAGAAAAGAAGAGAAGAAAAGCTAAAGCACTACTAGTTAGCAAACCAAAGAATATTGTAAAACCTACACAGCCTAAGCCTATAGTTCCTACCACCAGGGCCAACACAAGGGCTACGACTAAGAAGGCTCAAGAAGTGTAAAAGCCAAAAGGGAAGAGAACCAGGACTACACATGAAGATGAGTCTGAGAAGAGACAACAAAGAAAGTACATTGCTCCAACTGAGTCAGATAAAGAGAGGATAAAATTTGATGACAAAAACTAATTTAAAGTGGTAAGTCATAGTTCTTCTCCTGATTTGGACAACCTATGTGAAAATATAAAGAATAATGTTGACTTATCTACATTCACACATTTTGAGTTTGAAATTCTTAGAAAGATTGAGATGAACCAAGTGGAAGAGTCAATGTATGCCATGATGGAAATATTTAAGAAGACTCCAATTGAGATTGAAAACTCTATACCTAAAATTTTATATGAAAGATTTGAGCCAAAATGGTAGTATAGTCTCACTATAGAAAGGAAAATTAGAGAGACTTCACTTGCCCAAGTGATGCTAGAATTGGATAAGGCCACAATATCAAAGGCCATTAAAAAACATAAAGGGAGGTTTTCTCCTAAATATAGAGCATTCAATATTTTACAAAAGAACATTAAGAGTGTTTTTTAGAAGTCCACTCAGATATGGAAGTTAATTAATAGACTGACAACACCCAAGGCAATTGAGTAGACACCTGTTGAGGTAGGTGAAGAAAAAGGTGAAGAAGAAGTAACATAGGTTACTAAAGATGAAATTGAGAAAGATACACATGTGGAGGGCACTAAGATAAATTAGGTTACACAAACAACAACTAAAGATGAGCTATAAAAAGAACAAATTATACTAGATATACAAATTCTGAGAGCTAGTCCACAACATGTGACAAATGCCAACATAGATATAGTAAAGATCAAGGATGTTTTGACACTATAGCTTAGAGCATCAATCCACTAATAGAGGAGGACATGAAGAAGATATTATTAAACATCACCACCAAGGCACAATTATGTAGTCATCCTATATTGGTGAGTATATATGAACTTGAGAAGGAAGAAAAGACATTTGTAGAGGAAGGAAAACAAGCCATAACTGAAACTCCTCAATTTACTATGGTAAAACCTATGATGCCCATTTTAGTGTACCAAAGGAAATATAAAACAATGGAAAATATCAGCACAATGGTGCAAAATGTGTTAGTACAAAAAGTTTCTATAGAAGCACAAGAAGAGACATAAGATCAAATAGGCCAGAAAGATACTTTTGTACCTACAACACAAACTCAAGGTGCAATTGAGATTGAAAAACAAGAAAAGAATAGGACTAAAGAGTTAGTATTGACTACCAAGCCTAAGGAGCAATTAACAATACAAAAACTAGTTACTTTTCCAAAAATTGCTACTCCTCCAAGTCAAGCTCTTCATAGGCTAAGTGTAGAAGCTACACCAATGCAGTCATTAAGGCCTTGTCCTTGCACATCCAAGGAAGATGGAGTTGCATCATATGGTGATGTCAACTTGGATGAGGTGATTGTGTTTCCAAAATTTGATCTTGCAATAATCACTATTGAATAGATGAGCATACTTGAGGATTCTCTTGTGAGGAAAAAGCAAAAGAAGTGGTCAGAAGGGAGCATAGGTAGAAGCAAGAATTGCAAGATATCAAGGAAATACTCCCTGATGCATTCAACCTACTTGCACTTGTAGAAGACAAGAATATCATGGAGTGATTGGAAAATATAGTAGAGTAGGTAAATGATACAGACCTGGATTAAAATATTAAACTACTTGAATGGTCTAAGAGGAAATTTCAAAACCAAGTCAATGAAAAGATATTAAGTGCCATTGCACTTAATCAGGTTGAGTTAGCAACCAAGATTGATAGTGTAAAGAAAGTTTTGGAGAATATTTTCTCACTTTACACCAAGTTGTATGATACAACTCTATTCAACAAGAAGTGTAGTTCCATATTGAAAATTTGGAGGGAGATATGAAGATGAAAAGTACTACTCTACCCAATTCTCCAGCTTAGAGTCAAAAGCAGTTCAGGAATTTGATGAATTTTGAAGGTTAGTTGCAGCCCTGCATGCTCAAGCTGAAAATATTTGGGCTACATTGATAATAATTGAGTCCATGCTGACCCCACACATGTACATATTACATAAGGAAATAGCCTTTTTGAAACAATGGTGAAGAAAGATCCCCATCTTTCTACACATAAAGGCTTAGTTCACCTTGCTGTTGAGTTAGCCATCCAAATAAAATCATTGGAGGTAGCTTGTGATAACTAGGATGTAGCTTTGAAGATCATAATTGAGGTCCATAAACCTTTCTTGGAAAAACACACTATATGTTTATAACCATTTGACATCAGTGTCAAAAAGGGGGAGTAATAAGTTTTTGGGAGTAATATATTTTTGAGAGAGACAATGACTCTAAGGAAAGAGTGAATATAACTTTGGGGGAGACCAAACAAAGGGGGAGTCAAAGACAAAAGAAAAGTATAGTACAATTCAACATATGCATATTTACTTAGGGGGAGTATAGGTTCAAATTTAGGATAGCACAATCACCTCAAGGGGAGTTATAAAATTTTGAGGTATGATTGTTAAGTCAAGTTTTGCAAAATTTTGAAAATTTGAAAATTTGTACATATGTCGAATAGAGATAGTGAATATCTAAGTTATGCTCATAAGATAAGATCATTAATGCATGAACAAGTGTTTTTTCCACTCATGTCAAAGGGAGAGATTGTTAATCTTAGATTGGTTTGACATATGAGTGTCCATATACTCAAGTCATTTACAAGTTAGAACTCAGTTCATGACAAAAAAGTAATGCATGCCGAGCATAACATGTCAGATAGTGCATGCCGAGTGAGATACTTGGTATGTTTTGAGTAATCATTTAGTGCTGAGTTACTCAAGTGCCAAGTAGATAAATGATGCTTAGTGATTTAGATGCCAAGTAACCAAAGGATGCCAAATCATTTAGATACTGAGTTACAACAATGAAGTTGTAGTTGATGCTGAGCATCAGGGACTTCAAGTGCTGAGTAATGCAGTTTTGACATAGTTGTTTATAATGGCACAAACTACTATGTAAACCATTTTTGAGCTAACTTGAGGATTTATTTACAATCCTAGATGATTAGAATGAATCTTAATTGAGAATCTAACATAGGCAAGGGGACGAATAACTAGGGCCAAAGGCTCACCCAACTATCCAAACCACCCTGCAAGAGTTAACACAATGAAAACAAACACAAAGAACAACAACCAAAGGAGGAAGAAGAGTGAATTACTTTTATTGATGCATCAAAATATCTTCATACATGCCCAACTATAAGGCCTTTTGGGTTGTGGCCAATTACAAATACATTCACATTCAAAGACCCAATTGCAAATTCGCACTTTCAGTTCTGCTCTCTCCTCTACTCTCTCTCCAACTTCTTCTCTTTAAAACTTCTCCCAAAAAAACTTACTTAACTCTAAGCCTAAAAAATTTATTTATACTAGCCAAAATGGCTTACAAAATATTCTAGAACATTACATAACAGAAAGGCCAACACTAGATCCTATCATTAAATTCATGATTAAAATTAAATACAAAAGTTGGCTCCCACTAAGAACCAAAAATAGACAACTCAGCACCCACTAGATAACTTGGCACCCACTAGGAAATTGGCACTTGGCATCAACTAGAAATTGGCAATTGGCATCACTCAACATCCACTAGAAACTGGCACTTGGCAACACTTGACATCAACTAGAAACTGGCACTCGACATCAACTAAAAAACTAGCAGTCAGTATCAACTAAAAACTGGCACTTGGCATCACTTAGCATCCATTGGGAATTGGCATTTGGCATCAACTGGGTAACTCTACACAAACTGGGTAACTTGGCACATGAAGGAATGCTACAATAACTCGACACATGACGAGTGCTACAGTGACTCAGCACCAACTAAGTAACTTGACACCAATTGTAGAATGAACAAAAATGAGTAGGATAAAAAGGCAACCCAGGATGCTCCTACATTAGACAACCAGGGTTGAAAGAAATGATTCTCCTAAATCATTGAGATGTCCCAACCTGAGCTGAATCCAACTCAAATTGAGAAATCCATTAAGCATCTTCAATAGGTCTGTTCTTCTACTTCACCAAATATTCATAGTAATCTTTTCCTCTTGTACTCTTGCCAACTCTTTGATCCAATATCTGTTCAACTTCCTCAATTTGTTTCTTAGGATAATCATCTGGTATAACAACTTCATCCTCTAACTCATGATACTTATAAAAATCAGCAATATTAAATATAAGAGATATATCTATGTCATCAAGTAACTCAATTTCATAAGCATTACAACTATCAAACTTCTTTAAGATCTTATGAGGTCCATATTTCTTCATCTTTAGCTTGCTATATGGTCCAACTGGGAATCTTCCTTTCTTCAGATGAACCATCACCTCATCACCAACTTGAAAATCATGGTGTCTTCTAGACTGATCAGCATTCTCCTTATACTTCTGATTGCTTTGTTGCAACCTCAACTTCACTTCCTTATGCAAGGACTCCATAGAATCAAAAAATTCTTCTCTTGCAACACTTTTCTTTTCTTCACCAAAAACATCTCTCAAATCTGATATACCTCTAAGATGCATTCTAGTAACAATCTCAAAAGGTGTCTTCCCTATACTCCTATTCACATAATTGTTATATGCAAATTCAGCTTGTGCTAATACCATCTCCCAATTATTTGGCTTATTTCCAACTAAACATCTCAAAAAATTACCCAAGCTTCTATTCACAACCTCTATCTATCCATCTATTTGTGGATGGAATATAGAACTAAACTTCAATTTAGTACCCATCTTCTTCCACAAAGTCTTTCAAAAATAACCAACAAACTTACTATCTCTATCTAAAATAATGCTTCTTGGTAATCCATGCAATCTCACAATCTCTTTAAATAAAAGTTTAGCAACATTCTCATCATTTGATGTCTTCTTACATGGTATAAAATGAGCCATCTTAGAAAATCTATCCACTATAACAAATATAGAATCATACCCCTTCACTATTTTAGGCAATCCAAGAACAAAATCCATACTAATGCCAGTCCAAGGTTTCTTAGGAACAATAATAGGTGTATACAAACCAGTATTTTGACTCACTCCCTTTGCAACTTAAAAAACTCCACAACTCTTTACAAATTTATGAACATCCTTATACATTTGTGGCCAATAATATTTTTCTTTCAACAAACTCAATGTCTTATCAATTCCAAAATGTGTAGCTAATCCACCACTATGCTTTTCCTTAATCAAATTCAACCTCATAGGACTTCTAGGAATACACAACTGAATACCTTTGAACAACATAACTTCTTGAATGAAATACTCATCATACTTACTTATGTGATCTGTTAGATTTGGTGCTCTGCACTCTCTCCATGCCTCAGAAAAATCAGGATCAACATCATATAACTCTTTCATCTCATCAAAACCAAGAACTTCAACCTTCATTTCAATCAACAAAGAACACCTTCTACTCAATGCATCAACAACTTTGTTAGTAACACCACTCTTATAATTGATCACCAATGTAAAACTCTGCAAATACTCAACCCACTTCATATGTCTTTGATTCAATTTATGTTGACTTCCCAAGTATTGTAAAGCTTTATGATCAATATACAACACAAAATCCTTAGGCATCAAATAATGTCTCCACTTCTTCAATTCTTGAAGAATAGCATAAAACTCTTGATCATATACATAATATTTCCTTTTAGCATCATTCAACTTTGCACTAAAGACAACAATAGACTTACCTTCTTGACTTAATACAGCTCTTATTGCATTACCACTTGCATCACATTCAAATTGAAATACTTTGTTGAAATTAGGTAAAGCCAATATAGGTAATTCAGCAACCTTTTATTTCAAAGTCTCAAAACTCTTATCAGCTCCATGTGTCCACTTGAATTCCTTTTTATCTCCCCTCATTGTTTCAGTCATAGCATTACAAACAACACTAAAATTCTTTATAAACTTTCTATAAAAACTAGCCAAACCATGAAATAATATTACCTTGCCTGCATTCTCAGGTGTAGACCATTCCAAAATTGCTTTAACCTTCTTAGGATCCATCTTCAAACCATTAGCTGAAATCAAAAATCCCAAATACATAATCTCCTCTTGCATAAAATAACACTTTTTTAGATTAATCAACAACTTTTCCTCTTTCAACCTCTACAATACTTGTCTAATATGCTTAAGATGTTCTTCCTTAGTCTTGATAAATATCAAAATATCATCCAAATAAACAATCACAAATTTACCCAAGAATCTTTTTAGAACTTCATTCATCAATCTCATGAAAGTACTAGGTGCATTAGTCAAACCAAAAGGCATAACCAGCCATTCATACAAACCATCTTTTGTCTTGAAAGCAGTATTCCATTCATTACCTTCTCTAATTTTGATTTGATGATAGCCAAAATCTTCAAATCAATCTTGGTAAAATACTTTGCTCCACTCAAACAATCCATTATGTCATCCATCATTGGCATAGGAAACCTATATTTCAGTGTTATCTTGTTAATGACTTTGGAATCAGTACACATTCTCCATTCTCCATTCTTTTTAGGTGCTAATATAGTAGGTACAACACATGGACTAAAGTTTTCTCTAATCAAACCTTTTTGCAACAACTCATGCACTTGTCTGTTAAGTTCTTCATTTTTTGCAAGTGTTAATCTATATGGTGCTTTGTTTTGAAAACTAGCTCTAGGAATCAGATCCATACAATGACTTATACTTCTTATTAGAGGTAAACCATCAGGAATATCTTCAACAATAATGCCTTTATACTCATTCAAAAACTCTATAATTTCTCCTGGCACTCGGTCAATACTACCATCTGTCATTTCGTCACCATTGACTAGCACTCGGTTAACACTATTTTCTTGCTCTCGATCTCCATTGACAAAACTTAGTTTTCTTGGAATTATAACAAAACAGACTTGATTCTTTTTCATTTCCTTTTCAAATTGTTTCCCATTAACCATGCAATTTTTTATAGTAATACAATTAACCTCATGTGGACTTTCGATCAAAGGTAACAATGTTTGTTTCTTCCCATTTACCCAAAGAGTATATTGATTCAATCTTCCATCATGTACAACATATCTATCATATTGCTAAAATCTACCCAAAAAAGTATGACAACAATCCATGGCCATAATATCACACAAAACTTCATCAAAGTAATGTCCAATTTTGAACTTCACAAGGCATTGCTCACTTACCAATATCTTATGATCATCTTTGATCCATGAAACATGATAAGGTTTGGGATGTTTCAGCTTCTGCAACTGCAACTTTGTAACTAGCTCTTTTGATGCCAAATTTGTAGAACTTCCACTATCAATGATCATTTTATAGCATTTTTCAGCCATCTTACATCTTGTCTTGAAAAGACTTCTCCTTAAAACAAGTTCCTCATCACCTCCCTTATTACATAAGTTTCTTCTCACCATCAATTTTTCTCTAGCCTCAGGTCCACTTGGTGAACCTCATCATCTTCTTGAATCACAACATTTCTATTATTTTTCCCACCTTCAAAAGATATACATTCAAAGGATCTATGGCCTTCTTTGCCACCTCTAGAATAAGAATTACCTCTTCCTCGATAAAAAATTAGTGCCTCCTCGGTAAGAATTACCACTTTTCCATTCAATCTTGACTTTGTCATCATTCTTCCATTCAGATTTACCTTTATCTTGCATAGAACTGTCAGACCTGCCACTTTTTCCATAAGAACTACCTTTGCCTCTATGGAATCTACCACCTCTACCTCTCTGTCTTTGTTCATGCTTCTTTGTCAAGATCTCCTCAGCTTTCAAGGCATATTGATATGCTTCTTCTACACTTTCCAGCTTCACAAAACTTATTTAATCTTGTATTCCAGATCTCAATCCATTAATGTACCTTGCAATTTTCTCAACATCATCATCCATATGTCCAGATCTGATGTCCATTCTATATAAATCCTCGGTATACTCTTTCACAATCATGTCTTTTTGCTTCAAATTTTGCATCTTTCTCAACAAGATAACTTGGTAATCACCAGGAAGGAATTTTTTCTTTACCTTGTTCACCATCTTTGGCCAAGTTTTAATCTTCTCCTTTCCTCTCCTTTGTCTATTAGTTTGCAAGTGCTCCCACCATAGTGATGCATGACCTTTCAACATAGTGACTGCAATCTTCACCTTTCTATTAGCAGGAGTGTTTTCATACTCAAATAACTTCTCCATATTAGAGATCCAATCTAACACAACATTGGTATCCAATTTTCCATCATAAGGAACAACTTCTACAACAGGCTTTGAATTTTCTCTAGCCAATACTCTCAAAAATCTTGCTTCATCTTGGCCTTCTTCAAGTTCTTGATTAGGGTTTGGTGCTACTACTTCATCATCACTTACATTATCAAGATGTGCTCCTCTCCTCTAGGCTATCTCCATAGCATCTAATCTAGTTGCAATTTATCTCAACTGATCCAATATAGCTTTATCAACATTATTTCCTCTACCACGAACTATTTTTACAAATTAGGTTCCTATAAGATCATAACCTTCTACAAGTTATAGGTCAAATCTGTAGATCTGCCACCCTACAACCAAATCCAAATCAGGGTTCCACACAATCTAATCTCCAAAAGGATGAACCTTAGGCTCTGATACCAACTAAAGTAGGCAAGGGGATTAATAACTAGGGCCAAAGGCTCACCCAACTATCTAGCCACCCTGCAAGAGTTAACACAACAAAAATGAACACAAAGAACAACAACCAAAGGAGGAAGAAGAGTGAATTACTTTTATTGATTCATAAAAATATCTTCATACATGCCCAACTGTAATGACTTTTTGGGTTGTGGCCAATTACAAATACATTCACATTCAAAGATCCAACTGCAAATTCGCACTTTCAGTTCTGCTCTCTCCTCTACTCTCTCTCTCCAACTTCTTCTCTTCAAAACTTCTCCAAAAAAACTTACTTAAATCTAAGCCTAAAAACTCTATTTATACTAGTCAAAATAGCTTACAAAATATTTTAGAACATTACATAATAGAAAGACCAATTCTAGATCCTATCATTAAATTCATGATCAAAATTAAATACACAAGTCAGCTCCCACTAAGAACCAAAAATAGACAACTCAACACCCACTGGATAAGTCAACACCCACTAGGAAATTGGCACTCGACATCAATTGGAAACTAGCACTTAGTATCACTTGGCATCCACTTGAAACTGGTACTCGGCAACACTCGGCACCCATTGGGAACTGGTACTCAACATCAATTAGAAACTAGCAACTCGACATCACTCGACATCAACTGGGTAACTCGGCACATGAAGGAATGCTACAATAACTTGGCACATGAAGAGGGCTACAATGTCTTGGCACCAACTAAGTAACTTAGCACCAACTGTAGAATGAACAAAAATGAGCAGGATAACAAGGCAACCCAGGATGCTCCTGCATCAGAATCCCTATGCAATAAATATAGTCAATCAATTAAAGGGAAGGGTTAAATGACAATATGGATGAATCATTGTTATTTATTTATACCTAACCCTAAGTCACCTAGGTATTCTTAAGGAGGAAAAACCATAAACCTTTTAAAAAATGTAGAAGGAGAACGAGAGAAGTTTGCTTGTGAAAATAGAGCATTCATGATGAGCAAGGTGTTGAGAATTGAGATACATTGCAGAATTAGTTAAAAGAGAACAAAGAAAAGAGGTTAGAGGAAAAATGAGATAAATTTGATCAAAGGAGGATCAAGAATACATGAAAAGAGGTGATCTTTTACCTAGAAGTAGAGTGCTAACCACAGGATCATTACTGCAACATTATAATAGGTGAATCAATTAAATCTCTTAATAGAGTAGTCTTAACAATCTATTTTAAATCCTTTAACAACGTTCTTACTTCATTGTAAGTTAAATTCCTTTTACCACACATACTTCTAATAGGGTTTTGAAATACTTTATAGGGTAAGATCTAATAATCTTGTAAGCGTTTAACAAGGTAGACCTTTAACAGGGTAGATCACATTTCATGATCAAACATTGTAACCTTCATTGGATACACTTTACAAATATAGTAGTGAATATTTGTGGGTGTCATCCCCACCCCAATTTTTCCTTCTCATTGGAGTGTTTTTGGGTAACCAAATATCTTGTGCCATACATGTGTTGAATGTTATTTTCTTTCATATTATGGATGAATGTGTTTAGTTAGCTATTTTAGTTTATATGCACAATTATGAGATGGATGTGTGGTGAATGAATTTATGGATAAAGTTTTGAAGGATTGATTCACCCCTACTCTCAGAGTTTAATTTCCCTATTGTATTTCCAAAACCTAATGATGTGAAACTATTGAATAGGTAGCAATAGGTACTATAGTAGAAGGTGCAACCACTATCACTCTATCAGCTGGTCTAGCTAATGACAAGGGTGGAATGTACACCATCCCTTGTTGAATGGTTTTCTTCAACCTAGTGATGGTCTACCTCAATGTGCTCACTTCCTCAGCTATAATTCTAACTTGCTCCAATGACTTCATCTTGACTATTTATACCTTCTTCTTTGTAGATTTCTCCAATTGTATTTGATTAGCTAATTGTGTCTAACTTAAAGAAAATGTCTTGCTTATAGTTGTCTAACATAGAGGGTGGAATTTTAAATCTTTCCCTCATATTTGTCTAATAAGTTTTCATTATCAAATTTGCACTGTCATTCACATTCTCAATAAGGTGTCAGTTAAACACTTATGAAATCTTTTCCATTATGCATCTATCACCACTTACAAAAATGGATGTCTAAATGAATGGAAATATTTTTATCAAATGGAAGAACATGTGTGACCAAAGATTGGAATCTTTATTATTCTTTACTTTCTTTATCTTCTCCATGTTTTCTATTAGCTATGCTCTTAGAATTTCACACAAGTTGACCTTCTATTTGTCAAAAAATATTTTATAGGTTGCTTGTATAAATCTAGTTATCTTGTCATCCTCTCTAGGACTATAACACATTCTTGCAACAATGATTCTACTCAAGAATTTGACACCATGTTGCTTAATTTTTCTTATGACAATTTCTCTACCATTATAAACTGACTTGGTATTATCCATCATTAACTTCTTGACATTCTTCTCATTGACTGGTATACTTCCTTCATTACACAGTCCAATAACCTCATGAATTAGGTTAGAAAAAATTTCTACCATATTATCTCCTAACCAAAACTTTCCATCATGAATTCTACTTAAGATTATCTTTGTCCATTCCTCATTATCAAACTCACAGTACAAGAGAAACTTGACTAGGTCATTAACCTTTAAATACTCAAATCCTTGTTTGTAGCTAATTTCCTAATTATAGATATTATCAAACTCCTTGGATATATGATCTTCACCTGAATTATCAAACTTCTGAAATAGCTACTAACATCTTCTAAATGTATGATATTTTCTAGCATTCTTGACAACACAAAATTAGGGTCATCACTAACATTCTTGATAGGGTTAGCATTTTATTTGGGTCTTGCTTCATCTTCCATATTGTGAATTAAATATTTAGCCATATTTTCAACTAAGTTCTTGACACAAATCTTAGATTTAAAAGAAAAATACCTCGACAGAATGCATAACTAGGGATTTCTATTCTTTGCACTTGAAAATTTTGCAAATATCCTTGAGTTCACTATCAATTTGTTTTGATTACTCCTTAACTCTTCACATGATTGAATAATAACCACAATCATTCTTGCAAGACATATCTTTCCATAATGATCTTTGCATTAATTGTGCAACTACTCAATCCATAAAAACTACTCTCTGTTAACTAGTAAACTTGTTTTCATTCATATGACCTCATTCGATCTCCAAATTAATTGTAGTCTTAACTGGAGATTTTGTATGATATGTTGTTCCTTCTTACAATTGTGTAACCTCTAATTTGTTCTCTACCTTCTATTAGAACTTTTTGATACTTTATCATCAATATAAAGGTGCTTAATTCAAATAAGATGAATTACACACATTGACTAATTTTAATCTTTCATCAGGTGCATCAAATTACTATTCTTCTAATACAACATGTGAACTTGATGGATCATTTGCCTTCACTAATGCTTCAGAGAAAAGAGTAGGAAATGTGGCACTAGAAAATTGTATAGGAATATTAGCCTTATAGAAAATAGGATTTCCATTATGAGTGATAGAGCTAATACTGGTATTGATAGGGATCCAACAATCATTTAGAAAATATTGAGATTTAGAAATATTGTAGTCAACACCAAAATCAAGTAGAGTGCAAAGTTGATATGGCTTAATAACTAGAAGTTTAATGGTAAGAAAAAATGCTGGGCATGGATTAGAGAATCCTTTTAAATAGGCAAAGACTTGACTATTGCTATATTTTGGTGTTTCAGGTTGAGTAGTGACTAGTTGATAGTGTTCTTCATGGTACTGAATATTGGTAGGCTCTTACTATTCGACCTTTTCTTTTTCAAGCTTAAGCTATTTAATTTCCAATAGGAAATTATCTAAAGAGCTAAATGAGATTGAGCTAGGTTGAAGTTTGTTTAGTTCCTTTTGAACACTATTAATTTCTTTTAGTACATCATTTTTGATATTATACATAAATGCAAGTCTATTTGATAACCATTCATGATGACAATTTTTTTCAAAAGCCTATTGAGCAATAGGATTATGAACATACCCATGTTTAGAAGGTCAAATTACTTCATGAGCATCTTCTAT
Source organism: Cupressus sempervirens (assembly GCA_028749045.1). Classification (NCBI taxonomy): domain Eukaryota; kingdom Viridiplantae; phylum Streptophyta; class Pinopsida; order Cupressales; family Cupressaceae; genus Cupressus; species Cupressus sempervirens. The sequence continues at coordinate 597,775,912 of CM053788.1, read as the reverse complement.
ATCTTGGTTATGATCAAGATAAGCTTCTACTTGTAATTTTGGATATTCTTCTAGGAGCTTAAGTATGTCTCTATCCAACTTAAAGAGTTCTTCTACAAATTTTTGATGTTGATGAGGTGTTAAAAATTGAGTCTTTCTTGCTTCTAACTAAGATTCTTTTATTGAGATTTGTTGAAGTTACATTTCTGGAGTGATGCTAAGCCAATGATATTTTTTTGAGAAAGATATTTTCCTCTACCATATGAATAATCATATCGAGATCCATGATCTTGAGAATACATAAAACACATGTACGATACCTCAAAATCTAAGGAGTGATCTGACAAGGAATGGAATTCATCTATGTTGGAATCATATTATTGCACATAGTGTCTTATCTAATAATTTGGTTCATCTTCAAACTCACTTTCTTCTATACAAACTGTAGACACCTAAATTTGATTACATCGCTTTGGTAATCCCATTTAGTTATCTCTAAAGGAATGATTAATTAAATTCCTATTTAATTAATCCTTTGCCATCCCTAGCTGATTAATTTAATTAATCATCTATAGTCCTAATTGATAAATCAAATAACCTATTATTTATCAATTAAATCCTATTCTTCTATCTAATTCCAAAATCCTCATTTATTAAATAAATCTATTTGATAAATAAAGCCCTCAAATCTAATAACCCCTAACCTATTCCTAAACCCTTCATTTAGCCTAATCCACCCCATCCACCCATACTAACCAAGCTTAGCTACTAACTCACCCACCCTCATGAATGCCATCCACTTGAAAATCTCTAACATCCCTAATCTAATCCTAAATCCAAGCCTAATCCACCCCCTAATGTTGTCACATTCCCTAAACAAGCTTAAGACTTTCCTAAGCCAAGCAAAGTCAACAATCTCAACTCCCTCCAAAATATCCCAACCACCCAACAATGAATGCTCTTACAAAAGCCATAAAGACTCTTACAAGCTCTTACAAGCCATAATTAAGGGTCTTTATGAAGATATTATCCCTTGAGCCTCCTTTGTTGACTCATCCTTCCCCTTTCCTCTATCCACTCACCCTATGACATGTGTCACTCCCTGATTGGTGCTAAACAAGCACAATCCATGTGCTCCCCTTTGAGTGCATCCTAGCCCTCCTTAAGCTTTCATCTATCCTTGCATCTTAACCCTCCACCCCTCAAGCCCTTAGCCTATAAATTGAATCCCATCCCAATCCATTTCAACACAACTTTTGAGCTAAAGTTATAATGCTAGTTTGAGAAACAAAGCCTGTAAACCATACCCTTATAATGCCAAATTGAGAGCTCTCAAGCTACCAATTTTCCATTCCATCACCATTGAAGCTATTTTGAGAACCTTTAGCATACATCCCAAATCCTAGCAAATAGACTCATCCCCAAATCAAGTGACCATCCTCATTGAGAGAGCCATTCTATGGCTCATATTCTCATTTGAGGGTTTCACTTTGTCTCTCATATATGTTATGGTTTTTATGCTAGTTAATGCTTTTGTTTTTGGATAGATTAGTATTACTTGCTAACATATTTCTCATATACACAAACATATTTAGAGTCAAAGGGATCCTGGATCTCTGTTAGAGGTAGAAACTCAAGATTGGCTTCTTTAAGGGCACAAAATTGTTTAGAGTTCTTAGGCTTAGTGTCCTTTTATTTACATTTATTTTCATAGTGTGGTCCCTTGCAAATATAATAGGTAGGAGTGAAACCCTTATTTCTAACTCCCTTTTTGTTTTGTAAGAAAGTTATTGTATACCTTTTCTTGAAGCATTTGGGACTCCTCTCTTCATAAGATCTTTTGGATTTTTGCCTTTTATAAGGCTTGACCTTATTTTACTTATGGTAAAAACCATAATTGTTTTGAGTTCAATGACATTACCAGATTTAAGATATGGAAAAATCTCCTTTTTCTATCTCCTATTTTTCATTTCACTACAAAGATCACTATTAATTTCCCTAATGAATTAAACAAGCTCAAGAAAGGTGACATCATTGATTGTCATGTTTGGAGTATTGAGAATACTATTTAGAATCTTTTCTCTATAGTAGGATTGTAATTGAATAGGAAAACCTTCTAGAAAATTATTACATATACATACATTATTTTTGGTTCATCCTAAGATATAGAACTTAGTGTACTGATAAGTACAATATGCATCAAAATGTTTCGTGTCACAGATGTGATTTTCTTTGAACCATTTATAAGCATATTGTCTCTCATTGTCATTTTTTCCAACAAACATTCTATACAAGGCTTCATAAACAAGATTAACTCTAGTCCTAATGAGATCTTCTTTATATTCTGTAGTGAGTGAATCCCATGTAGATCTCACTATGTTGGTTAAGGCATTTAAAGATTTTCTAATAGCTTGTTCTTGGGTGATGCCATCAAATATATATATGGCATTATCAATCTATGTTCGCATTTCATTTAGAGATGCTTTATTCTTGATTGGATCATACTCATCAAAATTGATGAGTGGAGGAGAATTCTTAGAGAAATTATGGATTTGATCATAAGGCCCTCCAGGGTCTTCTTTGACCATATTTACATTATTCCATGTTGTAGTGGTAGCATCAAATTCTTGGTTTTGAGGCTTTGGTATATGAAAGGTGAGTGCTTTTCCTTTGAATTGATTTTGAATTCTAGCAAGGTCTTGACTAGAGTCTGGGAGAGACCATTTTTGAGTAATTTATTCAACTCCTTTCTTGCCTCTACTATATTTTGGAAATCATTAGCAATATACTTAACCAATCCTAGAAACCTTTGTAATATTTTTTAATCTTTCACTTCTACTTTCTTAATGGCCTAGACTAGATGAGCTTGTGGATATAGCATGCCATTAGGTTCAATTTTGGTTCTGATAAATATAAGACTTTTGGTACACAAACTGAGTTTGGAAAGATTGAGACAAAGACCATGGGTTTGACATAAAGAGAAAAACTTCCTTAGGTGTTCAAGGTGAGATTTATGGTCCTGGCTAAAGATCAAGATATCATCAATGTATGGCTGAATAAATTTTCCATAGGGAGAAAATATCCCATCCATAATACCTTAAAATATTGATGGTGTAGTTTTGATACCAAAGGTCAATACTGTCTATTCAAACAGGCCCTATGGTACTGAAAAGGCTATTTTGTATCAATCCTTTTCTTGAACATGGATTTTCAAAAATCCTTTAGTCAAATCAAATTTAGTAAACACATTGCATCCTTGGATTCTTTGCTAGATGTAATCTTTATTTGGTAGGAGATGCTGATTACTTTCTACACATGCATTTAGGAGTTTATAATTTACAACAAGTATTTTTTTATGGAATTTATTCTCCAATTTCATCTTTTTTTAGGACATTAAGGAGTTCTGAGATTTATTTTTCACACATAGCTTCTTCAATTCTAGATAGCATAAGGTAATTAGCTTTTCTTTTTGGGAGAATCTCTTTGTTACCTGAATCATGTTTGAGTCTAAAAGAGCACTCAAGGTTGTGAGTATATTTATCTAGATCTTTGGTTAAAACTACATTTGAAAATGTGGCTTTAATTTGAAATGGTTTGCAATTGTTGAGATTGACGAGTTTGATCGGTCCACCATGCTTTGACTGAAGTGTAGAATTTATCATAATTGGTACGCAAAGCAATAATGTTAGAAATAATAGTAGAGCTAAGGTGGATGATGAAGTGAGTCTCAAGGGACTAAAGGGAAGTGATTATGGTATTAAAATTAGCATTATAAATGGCTTTAGTCTTTTGATGCTGAATTTTAGCTTGGAGTAAACACCGATGCGTATCTTGTTGGAAAAGAAGAGCTTTGCGAAGACATAAATTAGCATAGTTAAGCATCTTGGTTTGGTTAGTAGCATTAGGTTGACCATGACCAATAACATGTTGAGGCCAAAAGGGATTATTAAACTTATCATCTAAAGCTTCTAGGATGAAATCATCAAATGGTGGAATCTAGGATTCTATAAACTTATCGTTAGTGAACATGGTCTGTTGATCACAGAGTAGCATATGAAAATGAAAAGTAGTTTTAGTGTATTAAAAATTGTTACATTGGAGATTTCCATCATCTAACTTAGTAAATTGAGGGTGTTCACACATTGATAGTTTGTGTTAGAGGATTAGACTGATACAGGAAACTCCTCAAAGGACTATTGATAGACTGTGCAATATAGAGGTCCATTGGGATTTGGAATACTATTTCCATGTTTAAACTAAGGGGCGACAAGGAGCTTTTGGTTTAATTTCAAAGTAGATATTTGAAGTATATAATTATTAAAAGAGGACTATGTGCTAGAATAAGGGCTCAATAAACTAGAATGATTGGAGGGCTTACTTTCATCAAAAGATATACGGGCTTTACTCCCATTTTGCCGAATACTAGCTATTGTAGTCATATTTCTAGGTTTGTCCATTTTCTTAAGTGCTCTTACATAAATTATCCATTCCTTTGGAACTTTGATGTTAGATAGATTAGTCATCTTTGTTACTGTTAACTGAGAACCTTTAGTTTTGGTCTGCCAAAGAAGAGAGTATCTTGCTTTGGACTTGTCTAACTATGGATCTTTGACAATGAGTATAGTGGCATTGAAGAGATGACCATATAAAGTGAAGAATTATGCATGTGTTCTTAAACCAAGTTTCATGTCTAAATACTAGATTCCAAATTGGAACATGAGAACTTTATCTAAATGGTCATCTAACAGACTCAAAAAAAAATTAGGGACAAAATCAAAGGTTGTGGCTCCTATTGCCATTGGGCAAAAATGCCTCCTATTAACATATTATTATATCATTTATGTTGAGCATCAAGTAAGGTCATAAAAATAGTTGTAATGATACTTTTATGATACAAGGGTTCACAACCAGTGACTATACTTCCAATATGAAAATACTTGAAACCAATTTTGTTTTTGTCTTACTTCACAAGACTGTGAATTTCTTTACTAGACAAGATATTAATAAAACTATGAGGCTGATCATTTTTCACAGCTACTTGCATCTTAATTAACTTACAAACTAACTTTGATTAATAGGACAATAATCCCAAATTTCCATAGATTTCATTCCATTTCTTTTCTGATAACTTAAATCTTTCAGAAGTTAAATCAAACTAAGTACGATGATCTTGAAAAACATCTTCTTCTGTGTTAACATCATTAAGAGTTTGAAAGATTGATCCAAGAATTACGAGTTCATGATTTCCATTGCTAATGCTTACAGTTGATTGAGAATCTTCCATCTTGTTTGATTCCATGAAGATTGGTAATAGCACTACCTTCCCTACCTCTAACATGCCTTCCACATGAATTTGACAATGAGGACTTACTTCATGCAACACTAAGGAGGAATAACTAAGAAACCAATTGAACCTTAGACAAGAGACATAATGGATATTGAAGAAAACTTTTATTAAATCTAGTACCAATTTTTATAGGGCTTTGATACCAATTTTTACAACTTGTTACAATGAATGCAAGACATCATTCATTTCATAAATCATGTGCTTAACATACAAGCTTACATACCAATTATAAGGGTCTAATGTTTGATCCTCATTAATGAGGTGAGCATACTATCTACCTTATGTCTAATATCTACAAATAAACCTACAACTAAAATACTTGTAGACTTTTGGAAATAGACTAGAGCCTAAACTCCCTAGACTTGGTTTGAGTATGAGCACTTGTTTCCCTTTTATAGATGAAGCATTTCTCTAGGAAAACCAAATTATTTAGTTACATTTGAAATCCATCCATATGAGATAGACACCTATCTATCTTCTCAAAACCTTATCAAGAGAGCATCTCACATAGTAACCACATGATAGAAAGTGGTGTGAATAGTAATGCAAGAGGGACACAAAAATTATTACAAATCATCTTTTTGACATGAGAAAGGTAACTGATAGTTACTTTTGAGGGGTCACTAAACCTCCTTTAAACTATGGTATGGTCAATATCAAAATTTTTCTAACCAAGTGTTAGATAACTTGGATAAATGACAAGATCACTTATTAGGTTAATAAACCTTATGCTTCGGTGAATGAGCTTCCCAATAAAATCCTTCTTCATTGGAGGATGATAATGGAGACTTGAAACACAATGTTTTCTCTAGTTGTTCTTCCACTAATTCTTCTTTCCATAAAATGCTTTGATCAAGATGAATGTATGGATATCTTGTACTAGTGTGAGGATAAAAAACTAAGGCATTGGTTTGATATAGAGTGAAGATCCATATAGGATTTTGAGTATTTGGATGAACAAAATGATGCAGGTTATGTAACTCCTATAATAACCCCAACTAGTTATAACTTTGTGAAACACCAAATCCTTCTCAAATTCAATTGTTTGACATATTGTCAAACACTTTGCAAGCAAGATCTGATACCACTGTAATATGCCTTGTCAATTTGAACCTCAACTTATTGTTTTGTAGGTCAAGGAAAATTGTTAAACACTTCCAATATGATCTCTATGCTTTTTGTTTCTAAGTTTTAGACTAATTATGCTTTCTTTAAATGATATCAAAGGGAATATAAAAGCATGTAATTGATTATTACTATATCTAAGAAAAGAACTAAATGCATATGCAATTCTCTTTTGGCTTTTCAAATGTATATAGATGAATTATAAATGAAAAATGTGCACTTACAACCAATTAGTATTTTGTCAAACACTTGGCTGGCATACTATTGTGTCAATCATGGAAGATATAAATATGTAGATTACATCAAATATATAGACTTGCTACTTATCACTCCTTTAGTGAGATATTTTCTAATTCAATGCTTAACATAATATTCCAAGGATCTTGGCTTTGCAACCCCAAAAAAACTAAGTAGAAATGACATTATAAATCTGATATAAAATGTGCATCTATAGGTACTTATGACAGCCACCTTCACAATGCCAAATGACCAATTTAAATGATGCAAATTTATTGCAGAAACTGATATACAAATCACCCAATGAAGGAGATAAAATTTCAATCATAATCAAGCCAAGTACTATAGCACAAGTGCTATTCACGACACTATTCACATCACTATTCATGACACTATAGTAGCCAACAATAAATTTATTCTACAATTAAGCACAAATAGAACTCTAGAATGAAGCTCTCCTAAATGTCAAATTTAGTGGATATTTTTCCACCTCAAATGGTTGCAACACTGAAGAATTGCCACTCTCCAATAGCTAACCGAAGTCATAAACCCTTAGTTTCTTCTCTCAAGTTTATATCAAATAGAATTGACAATAATTAGATGCCTAACAATGAAGCTCTTTCCTCTATTTATTCTTTTCCTTCACCCTTCTAGAAGGAAATAAAATATTATTTAATTTCACTCTCTAGAAGCTTCCCCCTTTCTAATATAATAATTAGTTGTGCTTCTAGAAAATTAAATTAATTAAATATAAAGTCACCTTTAGATTTATTGATTTATTGACTTTAATTTAATTTATTTCTCCACTTATCCTTCAGAGAATGAAAATCTAAGAACTCCAATGAGGGTCTAAAAGTTGGTGGACATTACAGTGTACCCTCCCTAAAATTGCTTGTCCTTAAGCAATCCAACAACAAAATGAACTCCAACCTCCACCTTGATTCTAAATGAAGTAGTATGTGACACCTCTATAAACATTGAATGAACTACATACCATTAACATCATTAGGACTAACAACATAACTTGTTATGTAGCATTCAAAACCTGTGCTAATGATGTAGGCATTAGAATATTACCAGAAGAAAAACCCATAAGAAATATCTTCATCTTGGTCCCCACCCATATAATATATACTAAACTAGAATCCTAATCAATGATCCCTTGAAGAGATGTAGCTACAAGACAACCATATGCACTCATGCCAACTATATCAACAATAGGTGTAGCCACATCAAAATATGTGGAAATAGGAACATTACCAACTACCACAACACAAAATTAAATCTTTACAGATGATGAAAGTTGAGCCCAACTCCACTTAGGCAAGTAATCAACATCAACCTCAAATAGTAGATTATGATAAGACAATGTTGCATCTATGCCAAACATAGCATTGTCCATGGAGTGAACATCAACACTTTGTTGATTGATAGTATAACATGACTCTGTCACTATATCACTCACCTCATCAATAATAACATGTGTACTATCATTAGAGCACACATCTATAACCACATGCATACTACTAAACTCCTCATTGGATGGCTCAACTGACACTAAAGTGACTACTAACATGATAGTATCCTCACATGCTCCTACTCACACTATCACTGCATCGACATCAAATACATGATCCATGAAACTCATGCCAATAACTACATCATCTAACTTAACCTAACTTGAATTATCATCACATTTTTCTCTTCACAAAAATAATATCATGCTCTATTGAAATATTAGATTCAAAATCAGTTGGGTTATTCATTTGTGATTTTGATTCATTTCATTCTCTAGCACATCCAACTATTTTATAATGCCTTGTATCTTAGAATCTCCATCCCTTGGTAGAGAATTCTACCCTCTATGGGTATAATGAATATGAAACCTTCTGTCACCATTCATAATGCTGAAAACCAAGTCCTCTACCTGTGGCTCAAAAGAAAAGTGACGAGCACTCCTCATAGTGTAATACTGATAAAAAATCTCAATCTCATCATCATCAAACTAGGAAGTAGAAGATGGCTCCACACTCTAACTCTGAACTATTGGTTGGGTAGGATCTTAGGAATCCCTCTTAGAAAACCCAACCATAAATCCCTATTTGAAAGCATTGTAGTGAAGGTCTCTACAATCTTCCTCACCAATCATCATATAACATGAGATCCTTGAATGAGAGTACCCTTAGATATACTATATGAAACCTCCTATAAATCTGAGCTCTCAAGAAAATACTCCATAAATGACTCAGTATAGTAGAAATTATATGTAGAAGCATTAATTTTCTCTCCCACAATCCACAATGGATCCCTTTGAAAATTTGAAAATGCCAACTATCTAATGCTACTAGTTGTATGAAAAGAAGAAATAGATTCACTTCCAATAGAAGGAAGCAAATCACCATGAGAGCTTGTCTCCACTGATGCCCTCACCTCCTTTGCACATACTACACTCATATCTTGGACAAATGTGTTCACCACATCATCAAATACCTCATCCTCATCTGTAGAAGAAAACTCACCACCAACCACAATATGTAACTGAATAGGGTCTAGGGCTAGTGTCAACTATGACCATTGTAACTCCATGGTAACCTTATCCAACTATGACTATGACTCCTAACGAACCAGCTAAGTATATTGAAGAGAGTCGATACTCACCTCAAGCTCCTGAGTGAGCTTAGCCACCTCCTCCTCTTTCCCTAACATCATCTCATAGTAGGTGCTACCCCACTCTAGAAGTTAATCCCTGCCAATAACTAACTAAGAGTAACTATGCTTAAAGATCCTAACAACCTCTCAAAGTGCATGAACCTTTGCTAGAGAAATATTACTATCACAATGCTCATCAAATATAGGAGCACCCCAACTAAATGTTGCTAACATATGAGGGATAACATCATAATGCTCAAGAGCTAAAGAAATATTACTATCACTAACCTTTAGCTGACAAGTCACTTGATGTCTATATAATCCCTAACTCCTATGCAAGATCTTTGTCTCACTAATTATACTAACATCATAAATCTCCACCAAAAGATCACTCATATGTGTGCTATCTTCCTTGCATAATTTGACATCCAACATACAACTACTATGTAACTCAACCAACTCCTCATTTGAAGAAATGAATGCCCTTACTATATTAATCTCCTTGCATGTCTAAGCTTCCACCTCAATAGTAAGATCATGTAAGCATTGATCATAGGACCCATCCAAAAACTCCTTAGAGTCATCACCTCATATCTGATAAAGGGTGTCATACCTAGTACATCTCATAGCATCATCAAATGGATCATTAGATTTTTCCATACTATCTTCATCGATATCTCTTAACAAAGCCTCAACTTGCAGACTCTTGAATCTACATACATGACTCAACACTAGGCTATGAATTAGTAATACTAGAGCATAAATCCACATCTACTGAATCCATTGAAACACCCACATCACCAACATTATAGCTAGGTGACTCTATATGTGTCTCAGTCCCTCCTAAGGAAGAAACTACCTCCTGTACTATAGCAACACAATGAGATCTCACATACAAGTATCCAATAATAATTATATCCTGAAGAAAGCTGAAAGTATCAGTGGTAACAACTACATCAACTATCTCTCCACTAACTATAGCAACAACTCTAGGAGCCTCAACCTACTAAAACTTGGTGTTGCTATCCTTTTCTACCATTGACACAACCATATGTCCCTATGAAATAAGCCCATCATCAACATAAAAAATAGGACTAATAGGTGCTATACTAAATATAGGTACATTTACGTCAGGAACACCTATCAGGGAAAACTCAAGCTTCCTTCCTTGCAACCTCAATGTTGGCCTTCTAAAGGTGGAAACCATTTACCTTGTTGCCCTTTCAATTGTCTCTAGATTTGACAAGCTCTCTACTAATCTCTATTGATGAATCTTAAGTTTCTCCATACTCTCCTGCAAAGCCTTCATCTTCACACTAACTTCCTCATTACTCCACCGACTTCTAGAAGTGTTATTCCTCTTATGTTTATCCATGGCTAGAAAATACTGGAGTTCTGGTCACTCCAAATGTAACAACAAATATGACAATAATTAATATTTTCCTACCCAATAGGATGGAAGAAAAATACTTTAATACCACTGTAATAACCCCAACTAGTTATAACTTCAAAAAATACCAAATTCTTTACTAATTTAGTTATTTAACATTTCATCAAACATTTTGCACGCAAGCTCTGATACCATTGTAATAATGCCGACTAGTTATAACTTTGTGAAACGCCAAATCCTTCTCAAATTCAATTGTTTGAAATTTTTTCAAACACTTTGTAAGAAAGATTTGATACCACTTCTTGGGTGGTCTTTTTACATGAGGTTAATGGTAGGAATCCATTGTGCAATTCCTCTCTTGAAAAGCTAATCTTTTGGGATCAACTCTAAGGTTCAATATTTGTCTTGCAAGATACCATAATCCACTCAGTTGAAGATAAATGTGATTGTTCACGAGGAGGACTTTGCTAGTTCTATTATGATCTTGGAATGAAGTAAGTTCATTTGCTGTGTCAAAATCACACAAAAAAGAACAATATTTTTGTATTTTCTAGTTTTTTCAATGAATGCAATTCTAATAGTGCAACTAAAATGAGTTCCTATTCTAACAAGGGATTAGCAAAGAAAATTAAAAAATTGAAAGAAAATAACATGAAATTGAAATAACTTGAAATTGAAATCCTAAATAGAAATAAGCTATAGAAAACAACATGCTACGAGTTAAACTTTCAAAGAAATTGGTAGGAAACTAATGAAAACAAGAGCAACGCTTCCTAGAATCCACTGATGCAATTGTCAGTGAGAAAATTTAATAATTGTATGATATTTCACCTTTCATCAAATCACAATGCCATAGAAAGTGTGCTCATGTGAGACAAAAGGCTATGCAGGTACAATTTTTGATCTCTCCTTAAGCTAGATATGTCAGCAGAATTCATAAATATGTAGCAAACACTAGCACTAAAAGATCACACAACTAGAAACAATGCAATAAACCTTTGGCTGAATCACAATATCATGAATAAAATTCACAAAACAATGACACATTTAGGCAAGAATCACTACACTCCAAATGTGAGCACCAAAAGAATAATTTTATTGCATAATAATGATGGCTCTTGTTACATTTTACAATGGGGTATTTAAGAAATTGTCTCCTCAATTTGTGTTGATAGTGAGAGATATATTTATGCAATAAAATGCTTTTAAAACATTAAAACAAACTAAATATATACAAACTAATAATTAATCTAATGCTTAGAGGGACTCCATCCATATTTTATTCATTAATTGGATGCATGAGCCCTTTACATTTCAAAAATAGAGAAAGCATGAAGGATAAAGTAGGAGGAAGCCATCATTCAAAGTGGAAATGCATGGAGGCATCAAAAATAGAAGCTAGTCCTTCACTAGGTGGGTGTCAAAGTTAAATTGCCATCATAATGCATTCCTGATGCATGGAATGTGCTATTTTTGGAACTAGCAGTTAACTGTCAGTGCACCTCTGAATTGTAGAGCTATGGACTTGTGTACCTACAGAGCTACATGAAAATGTGGAGTTGTGGACCTATGGAGTTGGGGACCTTGATTGGGTCAAAAATTCAAAATTTTAATGAGTGTCAAAATTGAAATTCTAGTATCTGGGTTTTGTTCCTCTTCATCCCAAAGCTATGTTTGGATGTTTGCCCTTGAATTTCTCTATCATCCCAATAATTTTAGCTACATCAAGAAGATCTAAAGCCTCATATTTATCCTTCACCTTCTATCTGTAGTTGTCCACCTCAATTTTAGTCTCTACAAAGTCTCCGAGTTTGGTGTCCAACTCTAACAGTGCTTCGTTTGTCCTAAAGGCTTGTTTGATATCTTCATCACTAGATGCTTCCTCTAATGTCTTCTTGAAATTCTCCACTACTACCTCAACTAGCAATAGCTTCTCTCATTCTTCATCTTCAAAAATGTTGAAGCATGCATCACTGCACAACTTTTCTACTTCCAAAATTTACTCTCAGGCTTGGTCCTTGAGCTGATGGATCTCTTTGTGTAATGTTTCCATTACTTTATTTCCATCCACTATCTTCTCTATCTAATCATCAATCATGTCTAGCTCTTCTCTGGTATATACATTGATCAAAGCGCAGTATGTTTTCCCTTTTATGGCTTGTAGAGTCCACAAATCCTTGCTCCATGCCCATACCTCATCCATGATACTAAAGTCCTACCTCAAAATTGCTACAATATTATTCAAATTCTCCTGAATAACATGTAGTAACTTCAAATTCCTTGTGATTGTAGTAACACTTCTATCCTCAACACTTTCTCGCCACTCTTGACAAGCTTTAAAAAATGGATTGAGCCATACACCTTCCCCTTCTCTAAGAATGGTATTAAGAGTCTGCTTAGGGTGATCAAGATCAAGAGGACCAAAAAATTTGGCTAGATATCACTTTAGGATCTCAACTTGCCTTCGAAGCATTTGGAGTTCAATTTCATCCCACTCCATATGCTTGAGAACCTCTTTGACTCCCATAGTCATCATCTATTGGGCTAAATCCCATGTAGGCCTCTCTAACATAACATCCTTTACTTCATAATCCTCAAGACTAACAGCTTCTACATCTATACCTTTAGGAGGGAGAGCCAATTGTGCAAATAAATCTTGGTTCCATAAGGTAGTGACAAACGTGAATGGCATTGCATCATGTAATGGAGACTTAGGTTTGTTCAAGATCCTTGCAATATCACAAATTTCATCCTTCAAAGTATGAAACTAAGGCTTAAAACTCCTCATTATCTCCTTTTGAAACCATCTCAAAATGTGTTTCTCTACAACCATGGCTCTTGATGATGAAGGGGTATGTTCAATTACCTCCTTCCCTTTATCACTCTTTCTTGGAGTCATCTTCTATTGTGAGGACTCTCCTTCTATAAATTTAGTCTCTGTAGATCCTGTAGCTTGCTCCTTAGCATCTTGGGAAGGTTGTTGTTCATATTCTACCATTTTTCCCTCCTTTAATGATTCATTAGTAGCCCTTGGTTCTATTTTCTCTTCTGGTGATGGTTCCTTTTGAACTTGTTCCTCTTCTGAACTCATAGGTGGGGGAATTACTGAACCCTTATCTACCACCATAATATGTGGTGGAGATGGAGGAGTAAGATCAAGACCCTATGTATCTAGTGGCATCTATGTCCAATCTTCCTATTGGAGTTCACCTGTAGGGATGTGTCTAATCTTATCTCAAACCAACTCTGTACCCACGGGCATGATATCAAAATCTATCATGGAGAAAACATCTTCACCTCCTTCCCTTTGCTCATTCACCTAGTGCTGTACTTCATCTTTCGAAGAAGAGATTTCTAATGGTTCAACTTGGGTGTATGGTGGGGTACTCATGGCACTTTTTCTTCTTTCTAACTCTACAACTTTTGCTAACTAAGTTCTTCTTTGTAGGGGTACCTGTTCCTCCTCCTCTTCTAATTTTGTTTCTTCCACATCTTCTTCTTCCTTTGGAATAGTTTTAGGAATAGATATATTAGGTACTAATATTCTACTGATCCTTTTCCTTTTCTTCATCTTAATCTTGATCCTCTTATGTTTCTTGGGGATGGAAGGAGAAGGATGCTTTTCTTGTATAGGAGGAATGGAGGCTTCTAGATTTTCTCCCTCTTTTGGTTGGCTTGGCACAATAGCTCTTTTCTTGCTGTTGGGGAGGCACATGTTCTATTTGAACCCTTTGAGGAGAGGTCCTCTTTCTTTTGTTCTTTCTCTTCCTTTCAAGAGGGTGATAATATCCCACTGGGCGATCAAGCTAGTAGACTGTCTTTGGCTTGATAGGGGACTGGAGCACAAAGATAGGAATTGTTACTTTCCTTCCTCTACCTCTTTCTAGGCAAGCATGTGCATGGAAGATTACTATGTCAAGAATTGGATCAAGTGAAAAGGTTTCTTGATCCAATCCTTTGTCATTCTAATGACATGTCTCACTCAATTATTGATGTCATCTCCTTCCTCTTTGTGAACCTCTACATTCAAAATGGGTCTTTCATCGACTTTATCTGCATTGAATAAGGGATCTAGTAATTCTTTAGAGTCTTGTAGCCTTATCTCATTAGGAATATTCAAATGGAGAGCCTTGTCTTCTAGATACAAAGTCATCCTACAATAGTCCCTAATGTAGACATCATAGTCATTTGTGTCATTCATCCAATGATCTTCAATGGCATCCTCATGATGGAAGTCCTTTCCTACTAGGATTTCCACTTTCCCAACATTGTCAAAGTATGGATGAGGAGAGTTGTATTCTTCAAGAGGATAGTTCTCCCATTACTAGTCAAAGGTCGTAATATCCTATTTCCACTTCACCTGATATGACCCAATAACCAATGATCATTCCTAGCAGGGTCTTTGTTACCTCTTTATCTTCTCATAGGCCAACTCAATTTTCTTAGAGATCTCCAATAGTACCAACTTGTTACTTGGGTATCTTGGAAGCTTCTTAGGATTGATGAATCCACCACCTACCTAAAGATACATGAATGTCTTGAACTGAATGAAGTAAGCTCTGAGAGCCATGATATGTGCTTTGGCTTCATTAGATAACCTCTTCCCATAGTCCCCTTCAATAAATCAAATGATTGCAAAGATGAATGCATCATCCAAAATCTTATATTTCTTGCTCTATGCTGAGAGCTTCTTCTTCACCAACTAAGGGTAGACTATGTATGGCCAAGCATTGGGGTCCTGCACACTACATTTCTTGTATAAGTTAGGATAGTTTTTTGCCTTCTCTACAAGTAGGTACACCATATAAGAAGTCATATAAAACTTCTTCTTGTCCTTCACCATCCTCAGTTGCTCACACAAGTTTTCACTTAGTGTGGGGGCCCAATCTAGTGGTATCCTTGCATGTCTGATGGTCTCAATGAAGTTGACCATGAATATAGTGAGATGACCCATTGTAGGTAAGCCCATGACTCTACTCAGTAGAATAATAGAGTATCTAATGTCTTCCTTCATGTATCCCCAAGTCATATCCACTTTTCTAGTTATCCTTCCCCAAGGAGGCTTCTCAATTAGGTACAAAGATTGTATAATGTCAATGGCCTCTTGCTGATGCTCCCTGTACTGTCTCTCAACCACTTCATAGGAAAGTTGGATGAATTGGTCTACTCTTGGTAGGTGGAAAAACCTCTCAATGTTGTTAGGTCACAAATCCAATACCACTTTCCCTATGATGCTTTTGACTACCCTCTCATTAGGAACGAAATGCTGTGATAGGGCCATGATTAGTTGAGCTGACTGTACTGATATAGGATGTGATGCTACTCTCACTAATCCAGAATGAATCAATGTAGATACCAAGGTTGACCTCTCCATTGGCTTATTGCAAATTCTTAGGAAATCTCCTAAATCCTTGTGCTCGAGGTCGGTATCTCTGATCTCAACATAGTCATCATGGAATCTTGATTCTGAAGGTACTCCTTGGAACTTGAAGACTACGAGTTTGGGTGTTGCTATAGACGTGGATGCCATTTGGTTACCTGCACATTGCGAGAAAAGTGTTTATCAATCATCAATAGCATAAAGCAAAAAAAAAAAGAAAACATGAGTAAAAAATAATGTCCCCTTTGGACATATATTTATTTTTATTTTATCTCCCTTTTTGTTTTATTTTTTTTAAAATTATATATATATATATTTTAATTTTTTTCTTTTTAAAAAATAATTATTTTTTCTTTTTTATTTATTTTATTTATATATATATTTTTAAAAATAAAATAAAATATGGATGGGGGTGAGAATATGTGTGGTAGGAGGGGCCTAGGCCGCACGTGCAGTGGTCTTTGGCTTGCATGCTTAGGGTTTTGGGGAAAACACGTGACTATTGTCACGCAACACTTATGCATGTAGTGCTCACTGCACGAGCAACGTGAAGTTGTTATTACGTACGTAGTGCAAAGTTACTCAAAGTGTAGTGCTCGCCATGTGGTGGCACTAGGTTTTCAAATGCGTGCGATGCTAAGTGTAAACCATACCTTGTTTGATATCCACCAAATGCAAAACAAAAATTTCCAATGTGTTGGGAGGATGGGTGGGGGGTCTTATAACCCTCGCCGCGTGACGTGCCTTGGTGCATGCACGCATGGTTTGATCTTCTCTCTTTTTAAATTTTTTTTTTTTTTTTGCATTTCAATTTTTAATAATTTTTTGTGATTTTCTCGATTTTGCCAATTTTTTGCATTTTTTCTAATGTTATAATTTTTATAATTTTTTTTTCCAAATTTTCTATGTTTTGTGTTTTTTGAATTTTCTATTTTTTTTTTTTGATTTTTGACTCTAACATTCTAACTCTAACAAAACTTTCTTCTCCTAACTCTTGAACTATGAGTCTAGGAGTCAAAAAAAGTAGGGGATTTCCATTCCTAGTGAGGAATGGGGTGTGTGTTGTGAACACCACAACACTACTGTAATATCCCTTGTTAATTTGAACCTCAACTTGTTGGTTTGTAGGTCAAAGAAAATATTCAAAAATTTCCAATACGATCTCTATGCTTGCTGTTTCTGAGTTTCAGACTGATTATGCTTGCTTGAAATAATATCAAAGGGAATCTAAAAGCTTGTAATTGATTAGTACTATATCTAAGAAAAGAACTAAATGTATATGCAATTCTCTTTTGTCTTTCCAAATTCATATTTATGAATTCTAAATGAAAAATGTGCACTTACAACCAATTGGTATTTTGTCAAACATTTGGCATGTATACTATTATGTCAATCATGGAAGATATAAATATGCTCATTACATCAAATATATAGACCTCCAACTTATCACTCCTTTAGTGAGATATTTTCTAATTTAATGCTTAACATAATATTCCAAGGCTCTTGGCTTTGCAACCCAAAAAAAGAGTAGAAATGACATTATAAATCTGATATAAAATGTACATCTACAACTACTTATGACAGCCACCTTGACAATGCAAAATGACCAATTTAAATGATGCAAATTGATTGTAGAACTTGGTATACAAATCTCCCAATGAGGGAGATGAAATTGCAATCATAATCAAGTGAAGTACTATAATGTGGGTACTATTTACAACATTGTTCATGTCATTACTCATGAAATTGTCCATCATTTAACAATAAATGTATTCTCCAATTTAAGCACAAATAGAACTCAAGAATGAAGCTCCCCTAAATGCCAAATTTAATGGATATTTTACCAACTCAAATTGTTGCAACACTAAAAAATTGACATCTCCAACAGCTAACTAAAATTAGAAACCCATAGTTTCTTCTCTTAGGTTTATATCAAATGCAATTGACAATAATCAGATGCCTAACACTGAAGCTCTTGCCTCTATTTATTCTTTTCCTTCACCCTTCTAGAAGGAAATAAAATATTATTTAATTACACTCTCTAGAAGCTTCCCACTTTCCAATACAATAATTAGCTATGCTTCTAGAAAATTAAATTAATTAAATATAAAGTCACCTTTAGATTTATTTATTGATTGACTTTAATTTAATTTATTTCTCCACTTAGCCTTCAAAGAACAAAAAGATAAGAACTCCATTGAGGGTCTAAAAGATGGGGGACATTACAACTCCATGGTCACTTCCTATTCTTGGGTTGGTCCATAATGGTCAAAGAAGAATTTATTGATAGGATTGGACAAGTATGAGTGAAAGGTAACCTTATGTAGATACCCATAATTGCTAGTAGTGGGTATGAGTGTATGTGAACAAGGATATAATTTTTTGAAATAATCCTCAATTGGATTGACATGAATCAACCAATGATTCTATTGAGAGATATGAGTACTACTAAGGATGTGAATTGGCCATTTGAACATTGTTGCACTGGTAACTATGTGTTAAAAATATTGTCCGATTTCATCATCAACTTTTTGGCATGATTCTTTCTGAATAACAACATTTTTTAGCAGCTTTTGAAAGGTAGCAAAATTTCAATCCCTTTATTCTTGATAAATTTCTTGGGTGAGTTCAAACAAGTTTTCATTCCTATGAATATTATTAGCAAAATTGTATTCTTCCTTCTTTTCCCATATCATTCTTACAATGTTAGGTGGTGGTTGAAGATTATTGAATTCCTCAACAAAAATCCTTCTTTGTTCATCAAAAAATCCTCATCAACCCATGTATTTTTAGAGAGGCCATTGAAGAACCAATTGAGCTGATGGATGATATCTTCTTGGGATTGATCTCGTTCATAAACAAAATCAAGTTGTAAAACAACTTATCTATCATTTTCTCCTTGGACAATTTCCTGTAATCCTCAAACATGATGCATTGTTTGTTGTCGATGTTGTTCTACAAGATCTCCATGAACTTCTTCTTGAAGAATCACTTGTCTCTAATGAACATATTCATGCATAGAATTAGGTTGATTGTAGCAAGTAAGGTGGAGATACTATAGAATATTTAGTTGACTATATTCTTCATTGTTACAGAGATGAGGTTGTAGGAGCTCTGGACTAGAGATTGTATTCACCATTTCACTTAGACTATTCACATTGTGAGAGGATTCCTGACATCCTTCATGGCTAAGAAAATTTGCAAGGACATTCTTAGCACCTTCTATATGTTCTGTGTCAAACTCAAAAGTGTCAAGGAACGGTGCCCACCTTAGAAGGCATGCTCGAATAACCTTATTTTTTGATTCCTTCTTAAAGAAACTGAGATTCAACATGTTCTTTGAGTGCTTATTTTTAACCAATATTGCTACTATAATTACTTTTATTATTTTTATTATTGTTCCTTATGAAGTTTGGGTTCTTGTTGATGCTCCTCATATCTATTATACAAAATCTTTCAAATAACCAAAGTTATTGCATGACTAACATACAAGTGTTCCTGTTCTTTGATTAGGTCCATTTTGATTGACCAGTGCTATGCAATTCCTTGTAATGTATCCAAAGTTATTACACTTGTAACACATAATATTTCTCCTTGTTCAATTATCTCTTTCTCCTTCATTAGATCTTCTTGAGGATCTCCTTCGTTCATTTCCTATAAAGTTAGTATCCCTAAACATTCTACTATTTCCACTATTACTATCAAACTTAGGTTTCCTACAATCTTCTACTTTATGTCCAAAACCATGACAATTATAACAATAGAAATTAGTAATAGGTTTGAAAGACTTACATGTACAATCTCTTTTCATATGAACACCTTGTTACATATAAATTATAACAATAGAAATTAGTAATAGGTTTTTTAGTTTCATAACATTTCTTAGGTTGACTTACTTGCTCAACTTCTTTAGAAACTTTTCTAAATTTACTCAATTCAATTTCATTCTAATCATTCTTCTTATGTTTAGGGGTTTAAACAACTGGATCTAATCTAGCTTCATATTTCTTTTCTATTTTTTCTCCAATGAGATATCCAAGACCTATCTTATCATAAGAAGATCTTTGATAGAATAGTTGTTCATTAGTTTTTGGACTACTAGAATATAGCTTCTCTAACTATGTCTTAGCCTGGGTCAATTCTAATTTCAAAATGATATTTTACTTCTTGAGTTCTACATGCTCTATTTTGATAGAATCTAGTTTAGATGTCACTTTTGTAAGATGGGATCTTAGATATGCATTTTTAGATTTTAGATCTATTTTAGTTTTGCTATCATCCTTCTACAATCTTGACTTTAGTTTAACAATCTACAACTCATGTTTCAAAATATCATTTTCTTTCTTTAGGGTTGCTACCTCATCACTATCCTTTGTCTACTCTCTAGGTTCTTTTCTAGATTTGAAATGATCAATATTATTTTTTAGTTTCCCAATGTAATCCTTTTCATCTTCATACCTTTCTTTTATGTTTTCTCTTTCTTCAATAAGAAGATCAATCTTCTCAAGGGCTTCTTCAAGATTCCTCTTTAACTATTAAATATTCATAGAGATCTTACTCAAGCTATTAAGCCTCTTCTTAATAACTATACTCTGATACCAATTGTTAGAAATAGATAATACGGGGGGGGGGGGGGGGGGTGAATCAATATTCTACAAACCTTTTCCTACAACTAAATATTGTTAATTACTTTATAACATGCATATGCAAGTAAACTAGCAATGCTGAATAGTAAATACATCCATACACAAAGAGAACACATAAAACCATATTCTATTACTTAGGGAATTCCTAGCCAAGGGAAAACTCTAGTGGGGATGGTACCCACAAAATGATCTACTAAACAAAAGAATATTTTTAAGGATATTGACCTTGATAGAAGTCTATGAATTACATATAGTGTCTTGGTCCTTGTTAGAGGACTAGGCATTGTTAAAACCTCAAACCCTATTAGGAGTTTCTTCAACCCTATTAGGAGTTGGTAATTAAAATACAAATGTATGCTAGAAGAGCCCACTAGCCAAATATGAAATTGTATAATGTAGAGCCTTTATACAAAATAGATAGATATAAAAAACCTATTTACTGCTATCTACTATACTTCACAATCTTCTAATCATACATCATATTTTGTATCATATATTTCACATAATAATTCATATATCATCTTTCACACATTTTAGAAATTCACATATTTTGATCTTTCCTTTATACATTTACATTTTACAAAAATTTCCCTGTCGGCCTTCAAGCATTCACATGCTTGGTATAATAAAAAATTAATTCCTTTCTAACATAGGGTTAACATCTAGGATGTCATCACTAATTAGTTAAGTAATTTTTTTGTAACTAATATAATTCCTTAACCTTTAATTCACCTTTTGATTCTATGCTCTATTTTGATCTATTTATATCCTTTACTGATAAAACTAATATATTTGATGCCCTACTATCCATACCATAGTGCACACTTAGCCACATCATTAGGACACTATTGGAAACTTACAATTAAAATAATTATTATTTTATCATTGATGTCAAATCTATGAGTGGGACATATTTCTATATGATCTAAATGTCATATCTATTTGATTGATGAAGAGGATTTGAGATATTTATCATAACAAAAGAACCAAGAGAAAAGATTGAGTCATGGAAAGGAAGCTAAAATGGAAATTTTATTAGTTAGAATTTAACATGAAAAAGTGATTGTTTATATCAAGAATACAAAGCTAAGCTGAGAAATACAGTAAAATTTTGAGGAATGCCAAGTGATTCTAGTGTCAATTGAGCCATGATAAGTGTCGAGAAAATCTAGCATTTACCAAGCATCAATATCAACCAAAAAAGTTAATTGATGCCAAGCCAAGAAATTCTACAATGATCAAGTGATTAGGATTGACTGAGTGTACTTAGTGATTTATGAGTGACAATATTTTGAATGTATTTGAGGAATCATGATTTCCAGCTGACTTAGTTGGTTTCTTGTGATATGTAAACTATGTTAAAGATAAGATTGATCAGTTGGATCTTTAAATTCAAGGAGAGGATTAGGTAAAAAGTTAATAAATGGATTCCAAAGAATCTTTTAGAGGATGATCAAGAAGGTGGATATATATAATGAATTAGATGAACTGGATCTTCAACTCTAAAGACTATGGTGATTATGGAAAATGAAAAAGTAAGAATTACCTATTTAAGGAGATATAGAGCCAAACTTTGTAAGTATGCACATAGAGAAAGGTGGAAGATATATGCTCAACGGTGATGAGTGTGAGGATGAACTAAAAGGAATTTCTTGTGCATATATTGTTGATGTTGATAAGTGAATATGAGCATAAGGCCTAAGTTTTGATGTGAAGAGGGATGGCTACTTGAAGAGTTGTCAAGCGAGTTAAGAGATAGAGTTGACAAGAAAGCTTATCAATGAATCATCACATGAATTGAACCTACAAAAGTGAGTTGTAATCATACAGATCAAAACCCTACTATTTTCTTTCTAATCATTGCAAATAGTTTGTATTGAAGTCCTTTAATCAAATGTTGGCTTAACAGTCATTTGAAGGACTTAATAGTCAACGTAAATCCTTTAGTAAGGTGACATTCTAAATGGAATGATCAAAGTCCTTTGACAAGGCCACTCCTAACAAGATGATTAAATCCTCTGACTAGGTCACATTTAACATTGTGTATTGTAACCTTTAACAGGGTTGGATCCTAATAGAGCTCACTTTAAAAGAGCGAAGAAGAGGTAACATGTTGCTAGTTTTCCCAAATTTGGTTCCCATGTAAAATCATAGTGTCAAACTTGTATTGAATGATTTATATGTTTTAAATTTGATGAAGTTTACATTCAATAGAGTATGTTGTGTTTAGGACATTAATTTTGTTTATTAGTACAATAGAGACCAAGAAACAATATGATAAGTAGAACAATGAATGTTTTGATGTTTAATTATTCAAATGGTACTTATGGATCTTGAGTAATTGATTCATCCCTCTCTCATTCATTCTAACAATTTCCAAAAATTAGTATCAAAGCATAGTGCTTATAGAGAAAAGTTTGAAGGTAATTGAAGCTAAAGAAAATGACTCACAAAAGAAAGGTACCAAAGCTAAACAAGCAGAACTTTCCTGCATGGAAGACTATGATGAGATTGTACATCTAGTATCATTGATGCTACTATCAAATTTATGGACAATAAGTATGTGAAAGTAACTACTCCTTTGACAACTAAACAACTAAAGAAAACTCAAGAACACAATCAAGAAATATTGGAGATAGCCCCAGCCCTAAGTTATGCCGAGTTTAATGATATAAAAGAATGTGATAGTGCAATGAAAATGTGGGACAAATTGAAGATCACATATCGAGGTGATGATAATGTTTTGATAGCCAAATCAGAGAGCCTAAGAGGTAAATTTGATGACATGAGAATGATAGAAGGTGAGAACATAGTACGGTACTACACAAGAGTCAAAGAAGTTGTTAATGCTATTTGTGGTGAAAATGGAGAAATTAAAGATGAAACAGTTATAAGTAAGGTACTGAGGACTCCACTATGAGATGCACACCAGGTAACACTTTGACCTTGGAAGGTGTAATTGGTAGACATACTAATTTTGAGATGTCTAACCTTGATAACCATATGCCTGCTACTATTGAATTTGCTTTTAAGTCACAACTAGTTCTTAGAAAAAAGAAAGGAAAACATGTGAAGAGTGAAAATGATAGTTCTAATGATGATCATGATGAACTTGAAGCCCTTATTGAAATTTTTTTTAAAGATGCAGAGGTAAATATAAAGTTAAACTACCTAACAAATGGTCATATTGCTACGAGGTGTCCTGACAGAGAATATAAGGATGAAATAAATGAAAACATGTACAAAGAAAGAAGAGATGACAGAGGCTACAAGAGAAACAAGGATGACAAAAGTAAGAAATCTTGTTATATTTATGAAGAAGAAATTGATAATGAATTTGAAAGTAATGACGATGAAGTTGCCTATGTTGCTATTAAAGAAGATTCTGATGAAGATGAGAAAATTGCATAAATCTCATATCTAAACCAAAGTCACAAATGGATAATTGATAGTGGTTTCTCTAATCATATTACTGGTGATAAAGATAAATTTGAGGACATTGGTCCATACATAGGTGGATGTCTAAAATTTGGTAATGATATTCCATGTGTTATAAATGGTAAAGGGAGTATTCAACTGACTAATAAGATTAAATATGACAACATTTGTTTACTAGGTTGAAGGAATTAACTATAATATGTTGAGTGTTTCATATCAGAATAGATTAGGTTACATAATTGAGTTCCATCTTAGAAAATGCCAACATATATGATGGTGATGGTAAGCTAATTAGAAATGGTGATAAGATAAGAGGTAACTTGTTCTATCTAGATTTATCTAATGAGATATTTTTGTTTCCACAAAAAGAAGATGTCTGGTTATGGTACAAGAGGTTATGTTATGTGAATTTTGAAATTTGGATATACATTAGTAAAATGAAGAAAGTAAGAGGTTTTCCTAAACTGAAGACAACTGACAATGCTATGTGTAAACAATGTCAATTGGGAAAAATGACCAAGTCTAGTTTTAAGAAAAAAATACACTTCTAGTGATATTTTGGAATTGGTTCAAACTGACCTATGTGGACCTATTGATGTTCAAAGCTATTGTGTAGATAATTATTTCATTCTATTTATTGATAGCTATTCTAGGATGATGATTATGATGTTTCTTAAATCTAAATCTAATACTTTTCAGTTATTTAAGTGGTATTTATCCAGAGTTGAAAAAGAATTAGGGAAGAGTCTAAAGTGTTTGAGATCTAATATAGGTGGTAAATTCATTTCCAATGAGTTTAATACATTCTACAATGATAGAGGAATCAAAAGAAAGATGTTAGCACTAAGGACCCCTCCTCAGAATGGGATAACTAAAAATAGAATCTAATCAATAATGAACTATACAAGAACATTGATGATTGAGAAGAATGTATCAAAGAAGTATTAGAGAGAATTCGCTAGTATTTCTATCTATACCCTAAACATAATACAAATCAAGAAAGGTACAAATGCTACACCTTTTGAACTATGGTATGGATATGCTCCTAATGTGAAAAATTTCAAAATCTTTGGAAGTAAGTGCTATATATTCAAAGATAATAGGAATGGAAAAATTGACGCAAAGAGTGATGAAGGCATATTCTACTGGAAAATATAATCAGTTAGATGTCTTGATGGTTGTCATTTATGGAAACCTTTAATCAACATTTCATTTATACATTTAGAGAAAAAAAAATTGTCTAAGTATTAGAAAATTTAGAGGAGTATAGTAAACAAATCTTAATAGTACGAATGATGCATAGAGAATTACCTTATGCACAATTGAGGAAAGGTTTGTAACATTATCATGATGACACATACCAGTGCACATGTGTGTATAATTAGTACGATGCAAGTTAGAGTAAGTTTAACTATGCTAGTATTTAATAGTGTAGAACAAAGCATAGTAGAAAATAGAAATGTATGACTTTAGAAATTGTTTTGGTTTCAAAATAATTACTATGTCATGTTAAGACAACTATGTGGATATTATTTTATATTATGTCAAGCATGTGAAGACATGGAAGCCGAATAAGCAACAGTTTGTGAATGCGCAAGGTATAAGTAAAGATCTTATGTTGCACAAATAGTAGAAAGTGTATTGCATAGTGAATATGTGTAATGCACAAATATTATGGAGTTGCATGATTAGATGTGACATGAAAATATTATGAGAACCTTCTATGATCCTTATGTGATGGGAAATCTGAGGTAAGATTAGAGCAAGTGCAAGTTACAACAACAAGCAAGTATTGTATGTATATCTATTTTGTGAAGGATCTGAATTGTATAATTACATGCTAGGGCAGTGGACACTTCTTCAATACATTGTAATTGATTTACCAACTCCTAATAGGGTTGAGGCTTCTAACAAGGCCTATTCTTCTAACAAGGACTTGAGACACTAGATGTACTTCATAGACTCCTGACATGGTCAATATTCTTAATTGGATCCTATTATTTAGTGAATCATCTAGTGGGCATCATCCCCATTGGGGTTTTCCCTTGGCTAGGGTTTCCCTAGTTAAAATTAATTGTGTTATGAGTTCTCTATGTGCATGGTTATATTTACTATTCAACATTGTTGGTTTACTTTCATATGCAAGTTATAAAGTAATTAACACTATTTAGTTGTGGGCAAAAGTTTGTGGAATACTAATTCAACCCCCCTCTTAGTATTATTTGTTTCTAACAATTGGTATCAAAGAATAGTGAATATGGAATAGTTGAAGAATAATCTTGATGAAGCTCTTGAATAGATTGATCTTCTTCCTGAAGAGAGAGACAACTTGAAAGATAGATACAAGGATGCAAAAATTTTCGTTGGCAAAGTGAAAGATGATATTGATGATTTGAAATTTGGCAAGGAACTTTATCTATAGATTACTGTTAATGATGATAAAAAAAAATCAAGAAAGAGAATGAGATCTTAAAACACGAGTTAAAAATTGTTGAACTGAAGTTGAGTCTTAATACTAGTGGCAATAAGAGTGAACCTGATCTAAAATATAAGAATACAAACCTTAGATCCCACTTAAGTTTCATGAAATTTGAATTAGATTCTATTAAGATAGAGAATGTAGAGTTGGAAAAATAAAATATCATTGTGAAAGGAGAGTTGACACAAGCTAAACAATAGTTATAGAAACTTTAGACAAGTTTTGAGAAAATTGATCAGCAAATATTTCATCAAAGACCCTTTTATGACAAGATAGGTCTCAAATATCCTTGAAGAGAAGTCAAAAAAGAAAGATGAGATTAGGAGAGAACCAAATTCTATAAAAGAAATCCCTAAATAAAATTTCAAGTGGTTTGATGAAGTTGAGAAGACTGAATTAATAAAGAAATTTGATGAACTTAGAATAAGAAAGCAAGTCAAAGAACCTAAGCAAGATGATTCATCCAAAGAGGCAAGACATGGATTCAGAGGTAGATGCTACATATGCAATGAAGTTGGACATATGTAGAGAGATTGTATAGGTAAGTCTTTTAAACCTATTACTAATTTCTATTGTTATAATTGTCATGTTTATGGACATAAGGTAGTAGAATGTAAGAAACCTAATTTTGTTGAAGATAATAAGAATATTAGAATGTTTAGGAATACTAACCCTATATGTAATGGAAGAAGTAGATCAAAAAGTAGATCTAATGATGGATAGAAACCTAATGGTGAATGGAAGCATTTTGTTTGTTACAAATGTAACAATCCTTGACATATTGCAAGGAATTATGGAGCACTTGAAAGTTAGAATGGGAACAATTAGAGGAGAAGTACATCTATATGTCAATTATGGAATAACTTTGAACACATAGCAAGATTCTGTAGAATGGATCGAGGGAACTTTAATATGAACCCTAATCATAGAAGGAACAAAAACATGAATGATTAAAGAAATGAAAATGGAGGAAACAATAGTTAGAAAGAAATAGTCAAGGAACATGTTGGAAAATTCAAAGAAGAATTTGTGAAGGCTTGTAATCCAGAGAGTTCACATGCAATATTGAAAGAACAATTATTTGATGCACCTAATGGAATGTTGAAGTCACAAATAGTTTGTGGATCAACCTATCTAAATTAAGCTATTACAGAAATAACATATCATTAGTGGTCAAAGATGATGTTAGAGAGTGAGTTAGAGATTGCATAGTTAATAGTAGGTAGAAGACATAGAGAGAAAGATATGGTTTAGTGTGTAAGTCTTGATGTGTTCACAGTAAGTGGGAATTGTAAGATCAAGGTTATTGGTAAGAAGAGACATTTTTGGTAGATACACATTTATTAAGTAGTGTGTTTTGAAGTGATTTAAGGATCGTGAACAAGATTTGATGTACCCTTTGTGCATGAAAAGTATCTTGAGTGAATTATACAGTGATTTGACATCAATTGAAGTGCAAAGAAAATTTTTGAAGAGGAAGAGGCAGAAGGGACACATCAAGCACTATCTCCACCTCACATTGTTATGGGTACTAAATCCATGCAAGTCGATAATAACTATGGATACAAAGGAAAATCCATTATTAGCACATGGGGAAAATATTGTTGGAAATATCATTGTCTATACTAGTTCTAATGATGAAGAGGAAGATAAAAAGAAGAAGGAAGAAAAACAAAAGAAGAGAAAGGAACATGAAGAAAAGAAAAGAAACGAAGAATAGGAAAATAAGAGGAAAGAAGAATAGGAGAAGAAGAAAAAAGAAGAAGAAAAGAAGAAGATAGAAGAAGAAGAGAAGAACAAGAAAGAGGCCTAGGAAAAGAAGAGTGCAGAGGAGCAAATGAAAAAGAGTATTGTATCTTTAGAAGTATTAGTAGTTGGAACAATAGTACCTATTCCATTTGATGATGAAGACCAGAAAGAGCTATTGGGTACTTTGAGTAAATTGCATGAGAAAAACAAATCTGTAAAGTCTTCAGAGAAAACCCTTGTTGAAATCTTGGAGTGTATGCAGAAGATAGTTTCCATAACTCTAGCTAATCCAAACTTGCTAGCCAAGTCATAAGAGTTGGTGAAGACCTTTGATGGGGAATTGAAAACCTTAACTAAAGTAGTAGCAGTGCAAGCACAAAATAATCATGATGCAATCCCATTCAATACAGTATTCACTAGTGTGTGCAATGATTTGAATGCACTTGATGGAAACATCAAGGAATATAGATAGTGTATTGCTGAAGGTAAGAAGTTGTATGGATAGTGTACAATGTCTTACACTTATCTAATTTTGATGCAAATATCAAAGGCCATATGAGTGAGTTTCAGTCACTCACTACAAAATTACAACTAGAGATCATAATTGAAGATTTTGAGAATAGGATTGAGAAGATCCACAATGCTATCAGAAGCATTGAATTCAACAACAAGAAGGTAATAAGAAGATTCTATGTTCTCAAAGAATATTAGACACCCAAGGTCATAATTTTGCAGAGGAAATTGGAGGAATATCTTTCAACAAAGAATTCCAATGACAATTTTGCCTATACTGACTTGTGCATAGTTGAAGTTGCTTCCTATGCACTTTGTGCACTCATTAGTATGTAAGATACAATCAAAAGAAACTAGAAGAAGGAATTTGATAGACTGAAGATTGATTTTGTAGATTACATATCCAGAATGATGAGCTGATCAACAATAAGCATCAAGTTTTTGTGATATAGTTTTTGACACCTTTGGCATTGATGTCAAAGGGGGAGTATTGTGTTATTATGTAGAGGAAAATTGTATAGATGTTAATTTATATGTAAGGGGGAGCTTATGTATGTCAAAATTTAAAGGAGTGATAAGGAATGTAATGATCCATCAAAACATGAATAAAATTGTTATGTTTTGGAGGCAATTTGTGTGTAGTTATTTTATTACTTTCTATTTTGTATGACTTCATTTTGGAACTTAGCCAATTTTCCAATGTTGACATCAATTCCCAAGAGGGATAATGTTATAAATATGGTCAGATAGATGTCTTGATGGTTCTCATTTATGGAAACATATACTCAACATTTCATTTATGCATTCAAAGATAGAAAATCGTCTAAGTATTAGAGAATTTGTAGGAGTATAGTGAACAGATCTTAATAGTAAGGACAATGTGAATAGAATAATCTTATGCATAGTTGAGGAAAGGTTTGTAACATTTTCATGATGATGTATACTAGTGCACATGTGTGTATGGTTAGTACAATGCAAATTATAGTAAGTTTAATTGTTTTGATAATTAACAGTGTAGAACAGAGCATAGCAGACAATAAAGCTGTACAACTTTAGGAATTATTTTGGTTTCAAAGTAATTACTAAGTCATGTTAAGATGACTATTTTATAAATCATGTAAAGACATGAAAGCTGATTGAGAAACAATTTGTGAATGCACAAGGTATAAGTAAAGATCTTATGTTGTATAGATAGTGGAAAGTGTGTTGTGCAGTGAATGCAGGTAGTGCACAGATATTGTGGAAGTTACATATTAGATGTGACACGAGAACTATTGTGAGAACCATCTGTGAGCCTTATGTGATGCCAAATCTGATGTAAGATCACAAAAAGTGCGAGTTATAGTAGCAAGAAAGTATTGTATGTATATCTATTCTATGAAGGAACTGAATTGTATAATAGCATGTTAGGGTAGTGGACTTTTCTTGCATACATTTTAATTGATCTACCAAATCCTAATAGGGCTAAGACTTCTAAGAAGGTCTAGTCCTCTAACAAGGACTTGAGACACTATATGTACTTCATTGAATCCTAACATGGTTAATATTCTTAACTGGATCCTATTGTTTAGTGAATCATCTAGTGGGTATCATCCCCACCATAGTTTTCCCTTGGCAAGGTTTCCCTAGTTAACAAATAATGGTGCTATGAGTTCTCTATGTGTATGGTTATATTTATTTTTCAAAATTTTTGGTTTACTTTTCATATGCAAGTTATAAAGTAATTAACAAGGTTTAGTTGTGGGAAAAAGTTTATAGAATACTGATTCAACCCCCCTCTCAGTATTATCTATGTCTAACATATTCCTAGGATATTCTACCAAGAGTAAAGCTTACAAGTGTTTAAATTTTAACACTAACAAAGTTGTGGAAAGTAAAAATGTGAAAGTTGATGAATTTATAGAAAGAAGTGGTATTATATGCAATGAAGAACTTGAAGATTATAATGCATTCATCGATGAAGAGGATAATGCTCCCAACACTCTAAATGGACAAGAAAACCAAGGTTTAGTTTCCTAGTAGACAAGAAATGATGAAGTGCAATAATTTTTTTTTGAGCTCTAGATAGTGGGTGCCTATAAATAGATAGAAGATGCTAAGTCATAGATAGGTAATGCTAACCATCAAAGAGAGAATGCTAAGCATGCAAAAATTAGACTAGAACCTAAACAAGAAAGAGAAAATGAGATTGAAATTATTTTTCAAGATGAACCTATTGACATTAAGGTCAATTTTCCTACTAGTGACTCAATACTTAGTTAGTTGGTTACATTGCTATCAAGTTCTATAGTTTCTATCAAGCTTATCATTCATCTAGCAATATTAACCAAGTGTTTCAATTGCTACCAAGCTACAGAGTGTTTACCAAGTAGTTGAGATAGTTTATAGTATACCCCAAGAATAGAAATGTCTACCAGGCTATCTAGTAGAAGTGATGAAGATCTTAGTGTTAACTAAGCTATGTAGTTTTAACAAAGTAAATCCAGTGTTGATCAAGTCATGTTGTGTCAATTGGGTGATTCTACATCTACCAAATTTCTTAGTGTTCACCAAATCACATAATGCTAACTGGGTTTGAAATACTCAAATTGATTAGTATGGACTAGGATTCAACTTAACCTAAGTGATCAAGTTTTTTGAGCATTGACACTATTTGATGAGTGTCAGAACATCATCAAGTTTGTCTTTAGAGCTTGAGTTACAATAGTTGGGCCGACTTTGCAAATTACGATGAATCTGGTATTGTAGTTAACTCTAGTAAGTAGTTATTTGGATTGATATATATGTAACTTATTTTATCATAACTAAGTGTGAAAATAAGAAGTAATATGAAGTGTATGAGTGTGAATTGAAGAAGGCTACAAGTAGTATAAGGGACAATAGAGATTTATCTATCACAACAAGGTGATCATTGCAATTCAAGGAATTTCATTTAGCAAATTAGAGTTGCAAATTAAAGATCAACCACTGATTCATTCTAACAAGTGTATTAGTAAAATCCTTTAACTAGGTGGATTTAAGAGTCTTTTTCTAAATCTTCTAATTGAGTGCATACTTTACTCTATTTTTGTAAATCCTTTAACAAGGTGGATCTCATAGTACTTATTGCTTCTAACAGGGAAAATCATCAGAAGAAATCAATTGTAAACCTTAACATGTTTAATTTATATTTTATTACTAAAGCTTATGGGTATCATCCCCACCCTAGTTTTACTTTCTAATTGAAAGGTTTTTGGGTCACCATATCTTGTGTCAAAGTGTTACAAATATTTTATTGCTTTCATTCTTTCATGCATGCAATTAGATTAGAATAATATAAGAAGGATTATTTGGTGAAATAAATTAAAGTTTTATTGGTTCCTAATTCACCCATCCCCTCTCAGTAACCTAGACTACATTATATTTCCAATAATTAGTATCAAAGCAACTAGTTCTCAAAGAAGAATTTTAACAACTTCAGAAAAGATTAGAGGAAATGGAGGTATCTATGCTAGATAAGGCTATTGTGAATGAAAAGATGGGTCTTGAATTAGCTATTGGACAACTCAAGATAGCAAAGGAGAAACTCTCTTATTCATTGCAAAAAAGGAAAGATCTTGCACTACAAATAGATGACAATCTCTACATTGAAGAAAGAATTGAAGACTTATGTGCAGAAAGAAATTTAGACGAAGCTAATACAACAATCAAAGACCTACTTGAGAAGAAATCCAATCTTCAAGAAGAAGTCAAAAAGATAAGAAGAGAGCAAGAAATCAAATTAGTCAGATTATGTGAACTCATGAAAGAAAAAGAAAAAGACAAGGAATTGATAGAAGAACAAGAAAATGAAATTCAACAACTATCCAATCAGCAAGTAGACTTTATTAATCAACTCAATGATGCAAATAAAGAGCTTACCAATCTAAGAATGGAGAATGAAAGACTACAGAATGATGTAAGTATTTAAAAGTAAACCAATGAGTAAATGATGAAATCTCAAGAAAGCATGAATAAATTGAATGAGAAAACTCAATATAGACACAAAGGAAAAGTTGGATTAGGATATATAGAAGAAGATGAATCATCTTAGCAAGGAGCTCAAAAGAACAAAAGACTTACTTGCAATCACTGTGGTAAGATAGGTCATACATTAAATAAGTGTTGGAGAAATGGTAAAGAAAAATTTAGTGGAAAATGTTACAATTGCAATAAGCATGGTCATAGAGCAAGTCAATGCATAGAGAAACCTAAGTTTGAAGGAAAGTGTAACAATTGCAACAAATAAGGATACAAATCTTCAGAGTGCAAGGCCAAGAAGTGGAACTCAACAGAGAAAATTGTGAAAGAAATATTCAGATGGGATTACAACACATGGTGTAGATGCCACTACTATGGCGAGTTTGAGAACATTGAAGAAAATTATGTAAAACATCACATGAGGAAAAGAGACACTACAAAAAGATGTTTTGTTTGTACAAAACTTGGACATCTTGGCAATAACTATATGAGCATAGGTAGAATAGAAAATAAAAAGAAAGCCAAAGATGAAAACATCATAAAACAAATGAGGAAGTAATGGGTACACAAATCTCTAGAGAATACAAGCTAAAGTATTGAAGTTGTTGATACCCAAGTCAATGAGTTGTGTGGCCCGACCATTTCAACTTAGTTACCTATGGAGATCACTTTAACTATGATTTAGAAGAAATCATCTAACATTAGTTCTATCTAGAAAGTAGAAGGATCCATATCAATACTCAAGATGCATGAGGATCACCAAGTGATGATGGAAATTCAAGACCTTATCGAGCAAGGCTAGGTTGCAAGACCTTACCAAGCAAGGTCAAGTTGCATATATTTTTCAAGATTTAGATGTCAAGTTGGTAGTTCCTATTGAGTTAGGAGACCTTATCAAGTTGAAGGTGTCTTCCAAGCATTAAAGACCAAACTGAGTGGAGGACAACCTATCACTAAGTAGATATGTGTATGAAGCATTAATGGTGATTGTAGAGACTAAAATTTGTTAAAAGAAGGAAATTAATTGTATTGTTTCACCTCAAATTTTTAGAGCATAGAAAAAGGAGTGAATTCAGAGCCTTTGAGTGATTAAGTAGTCACTATTGAAGAGTATTTCCATGTTTGAAACCCTACCAAGTGATGGCATCTTTAAGAAACAAGGTTATGAAAGGTTTTGAAATGTTGGTTCATGGATTTGATTGCAAGGCTCCCACATTCAACTTGAGTTTGGAAATTGTAGAGGCACTTGATCCTGCTGGAGCACAATCATAGATTCCACCTAAGGTACTTCTTATCCATGAAATATGTTCATTTTATCACTATTATTTTCAGCAGCTTGGAACCTTAGAGATGAATGAAGCATACAATAAACTATGTGTGGATGATAGTCTAAAACTTGAGTACAAACATTTGGAGACAAAGGGTTTGACATGTATTTTTCATATGTTGAGGGATTTTCAAGTGAAGTGGATCAGAATCATCTTGAGCCATGTTCATAACATGTAATTATGCCTAGATTTCCCTATTTTGATAACCAAGAAGATGATACACAAGATTACATGATTTCCCATGTTGAACAAAGCTAAGACCACTAAAACCCTAAGTTGGGTTCAACTCACAAAGCAGACTCATTCTTAATTGGATGGAAGAGGCATGAAGCGAAGTGGTGTGATAGACATGGAATTTAAGTTTGGCATTCATGTGATAGCTCAAAAAATCTAAATTTGAGCTGGTTAAATGTGTCATGTGAAGTAGTTGACCTAGCATACAAGGTGGTGAAGAACAAATTATCTTTCGACCCTGCCAAGTTACTATTGAATCAATTTAGGAAGAATATGGACAGCATCTAAGTATCAAAGAAAAAATTGTGTAAGTTTGGTTTTCTCTTGACATGTTTATTTTTATATGATTAAAAGTTTTTCCCTTCTAAAGGAACTATAGTATGGAAGAAAGATACTCCAGTATTGTACCAAATTAATGAATTCATAATAGAGATGGGAGAAAAATTTGATAGTATCTTGGAAAACTATTTTAAAACTTTTAAGGAGAAAATTTAGAGAAAATTTAGGATACCTAGGAAACTTATAGAAGATTATGAGTAGGACATATGTTTCATGGTTCACTGTGACAAAGTTTACATTTATGAAATTAGACCTAGAGTGGCATGGGTTTAAGTCTCTGGAATATGAGGTTAAAATTGATGACACTAAAGATATTATTGAAGCTCTAATAAATGACTCTATGGATCCTAAAGCTACATATATTGGCACTAATGAAGAGGCAAAGGCCAGAATTGAGCTTGAGATCAAGTTATCTCAAGTAGTGAACAAAGGAAGGAAGAGGATAGAAAAAATAATCAATAATTATAATTCATCAAGTTCTCCTCTCATGATTACTAAGGGTAAATGAGATGATATGTAAGATGAAGATGAAGAGGTGAAGTAGAGAAAGCATAACTTGAGGAAGAGGAGCCTCTGAAGAAGGAAGGAAAGGCTATTATAACCAAACCTACCAAGTCTTCCCCTATTGTGTTTACAAGATCTTCCAAATCAAAGAGGAATGAAATGTCCCTTTACTGATTTTAAATGATATTTCATTCCTGTAATCAGATTTTCAAAATCAAAGAACTAATATCACAAAGATCCACCAAATTTCTCAAGAAACCCCAAATCGGGTATGCTAGAAATAGTGCCAAAAGCTTCACAACTTCACCTATTATTAATAAATCTGAAAGTGGAAATTTTTACAGGAATTTCAGCAGAATAACGGCCTACAATATGAAATTTCTAGATTTTTATAGCCTTTACACAAAAGCTCACAAATGTAGGACAAAAACTATGCTCATCGGGCTCCCGAAATAAACACAAAAATGCCTAGAAACACCACAAAAACACTAATAATCTATCTCAAAAGTTTAATCATGTCCCAATACATATATTCAGCTCTATTTTAACATCTTAAAGTCTGAAATACAGTAGAAACACAAAATTATATGAAAAACTCAACTGAAAACACCAAACTCATACCAAAAAACACATCCAAAAACCCACAAATCTGCACTGTTCAGCACAAAGGCAAACTCTGTATGAGCATGCACATAGAATGGATTCAAACTCCCATCCTTAGCCTTATTGGAAACCTACAAAATTCTGTTCTTGGGTCTCCTTGGAAACCTACAAACTCCCATTCTTGGGTCTCCTCCTCCACAGGTTTGGCAACCTCTGAAGAATAAAATAGAAATGAGCAAAAATCAAGTTCTGGAATGAGCCCAAAATGCCTCCAAACCCCTTAAAAGAGGGCATAAACCTAACTCATGTCCAAGAGGGGTTAATGAAACATATTTTAATAATAATTTTCATTTATTAGTCCATTCGCTTCCAAAGAATATCCCCCTTTGCTGAAACTTCACCTTTTTGTGCCTGCCTGCCTTAGCAAAGATTATTATCTTTAATTATTTGAAAAGGGGACATGACAAGTCCTCCCCTCCCAAACATTTCTTGTCCTCTAGAAATGGGTAAACAATAAACCAATCAATCCACCTGGATCCAAAATGTAGTCATGAACTATACTACTGCCAATTAACACAGACTCCTGCAATATCCTCTGCAATATGACCAAGAGGAATCCATAATCAAACTGACAATTATAGCTCAACCAAACTCCAAAATCACCACTGCCATAGTCAAAAACCCATGAGACACAAACTCTTAGAACATCAAAACCTAAGTAAAGTGGATAAATCAAACTACCAACATAGTAAATACCATCAATGCATCCCACTAGCCTATACGAAATGTACAATCCAACTCTGCAATAATGGTGAATGCTCTCGAATGAAACTGTACCAAGTATGGAGAATCCACACACTGTACAACTCCTGTAGTCAACACAACTTTGCAAATCACCAGCCACTATCTCATAACCATAACTCCTATGCATTGCTGATGGTGAAAAGACATTACAAGATAAAGAGTAAGAAATGGACCCCAAACCAAATTTTCCATGAACAAGTGATATAGCCCATTGTGACTGACTACCAGCTAAGCTAGGAGATGTCATAGCCAAAGGAGTAGAATTAGTAACAACAACTGCTGAAGCATCACTACCAAACTCCTTCTCTAAGTCATGTATTATTAAGCTGTCAACTGCAGAACCTATCACCATGTCATGCCCATCACAACTCTCATCTAGACGCATCAAACTGTCCCATAACTGATGACAAGCACTAGGAACCAAAGTACATCTTTGTATCATCATCTCATCAACATCTTCATCAAAGGTAAATTGATGAGCGTACCTCATAGTGTAATGCCGATATAATGCGCCAATCTCAGTCAGTGGCTCATACTGTAATCCAGATGAAACTAACTGCAATTGATCATTAACCATGTTGGAACTAACTACTACCTCCGAAGATATCACCAAGGGAGTAGTATTACTAGTAGGAACCATGCCAACTACTGACTCACCAACATCACACATGATCTTTGATACATCTCTAGTCTTCGTGCCATCAGTACTAGAGGCCACCACCATGTCAGGCATACAACAATCTGCTACAACACCCAACTCAACTAATTTTGACTCTAGTGGGAATGAACCTGATATGCCAATGTTAGTATCAAGGATGGATGCATCCCCACCTCCACTGTCTCTGAAAATCTCGGCCATGGACATCCTTGGATCACCAAACACCACAGCTTGTGACTGTATAGAATCAAGCAAAGACTGTAGTCGCTCTAACTCCATGGTCACCTTGGCTAAATGAAACTGTGACTCCTTGAAAGCCAACTGTGTACTCTCAAGAATCTTAGAAGTCACCTCAAGCTACTCAGTAAGCTTACTCACCTCATCTTCTTTGGCCAACAATGCATCATATGCTGTACTGCCCCACTCCATAAGATAATCTTTGTCGGATACCAATTGCATATAATTCTATCTCAAAATCTGAATAGCCTCCCATAAAGAGTGGATCTCTATCAAGGAAAGATAACTGCCCTCCTGCTCATCACTAGTAGGAGAACCCCATCCATAAATGGATAACTACCACCTAACCTTGTTGTAACTCAAAAAGGGTCCACTCCCACCATGCTAAGGAGATAGTCTCAAGTCCTTAATAGGATAACAATATTAAAAGTCAAATCCAACATTTAGGTCAAGGCAATCCTAGAAGTAATCTAACTCAAGGTACCAAGACACAAGTGACATCTAAACCCAAAGGAAATAATAAGACATAGGAAATCTACTATGTAAGTGGACACGTGTCATCACATGAGCCAACTCTAAGGTTACCCAAGTAGCATGACTAGACTCCAGCCTCCTAGTGACTCTATGCAGTACTAGTATCATTTCATATTGACAAGGCATACTGATGAAGCAAGGTCACAACCAAACATCCTCTCTAGTCCCATCCTAGCCTATACTAGGAATAGAGGCATGGAAAAGGAAAAAAAATCACTCTTATTAATTCATTTTACTCTCATTTAATGTAGTGTTATCGCTTATTAAAATAACCTACAATGGGTAACTCGATAGCCTCTTTAGGGTCTCAACCTCCATTTCAAGCCATTCCCAACATGACATACAAATAACCTACCCTAAGCTTAGTAAAAGGAAAAGGTCTCATATGACCATAAAATACACATTAGTCTTTAAACAAGTAACTGGAAAGCATTGAAATATCACTGGTTCAAAAATCACAGGTTTCACCAATACAATCATCCTAATAGGACTGATCCAAAATCAAGTACACATGAACCAAACCATGACATCAACTAAAAACAATAACTCATAATCATCTTAGCCCTGTACAAGCAATTGGGAAGCAATCCAAAGATAACTGATTGAAGACTCAAAGGTTATATTAGGAAACTTGCACCATTCAACTTAGTTTCACACAAGAACAATAGAAAGCAATAATCGCCAATAGATCAAACTCATCATAGAAAGATGCGACACATCGCCATGGTTGGGTATAAAAATCATATACAAAACATCATCATGACATCATAGAAAAACACCCCAAGCATCTAGTAAACATCCTAATTTGGTCAAAGAACTAAGTCATCCCCAAACCCAACACAAAAGAAAACATACAACTGAGAGTGTAGTTTTATAGTTTTGTTTGGTTTTGAAAACTCATAGGTTTAATTTTCACTATAGGTTTTCAATTTTTCATTCTTATTTATAAGTATTATAGTTGATAGGTTTTCGATTATACAGAAGAAATAAAATTTTCCATAATATAACATCACTTATAAACAAACATAACTATTTAATAAAAAAACTATTTTTATTAAAGAAATCAATTCACTGCAATCTACAATTATCAACTTACTTCATAGATATATTTTAATAATAAATAAATTAAAATACTACAATTAAGTATTACTAAAAATTAAATCAATCATCATTAAATTATTAAAGATAATAATTACTTATTTTATTAATAACAAAATTGATATTAAATTATTAATAAAATAAATATTAAACTAATAATAAACTAATAATTAATGATCTAATAACAAAATAATAATTAATGATAATATTAATAATGTTTAATATTTAATAATAAAAGATTAATTAACATTTAGTAATCTATTAAAATAATAATTAACATTTAATAATATAAATTAAAATACTTAATAAAATTTAAATAACATTAAAAAAGAAAAATATAAAAAAATGACCCTTGCAATTTACATTGCACGTCTCTTTAATGGGAGATCCATTTGTGGTTTGGCTACCTTGGCAGCCATTGCTATGGCAACCACTGTCTTGGCAGCTGTTGCTATGGCAACCACTGCCTTGGTAGCTGTTGCCTAGTGGCCGAGGATAAGAAAGAAGAGGAGGAGATGGCATTGGGGTTTCGCTTCCCCAAAAAGACAATACATATATTTATTAAAATAAATAAGATAGGAGTACCCCCATTGGAACAAAATCACATTGCAAAATTTAATTCCCCTATTTATATTGTTTTATAATAAAAATAAACAAAACAATGCCTCAAAATAAACTTTAGCCATTTTCAATTGTAAATATATATACATATATACATAGATACAGACATATATACATACACACACACACGCACACACACATATGTACATATAGATTAAAATATAATTCTATTAAATTAACAAAATGACGGTTTCTAATACTCAATCCTCATATACAAATAATCTTGAAATGAAGAACAATAAACTTTACCACAAAGGTTTCAACTTGAAATTAAAAATCAAAACAGAGATTTATCCAGACACAAAGAAGACATGAATTTGAAGAACAAAAAACCACTTTACAAATAAACCCACAAGATCCTACCTCGATCTAATGCTAAGACAACAAACACACAAAGCATGCAAACAATCCCCTTTTTCTAAAACTCTTCTTTGAAATTGCTCCTCTAAAACCTGGTTATTGCAAAATGAGCTCTAGATCTCCGATAAAGAGTTCTCCCCTAAATTCATGGCTTTTGATTGTGCAATCATGTGAGAAGACTTGTTAATCTTTATCTTTTACGATATTATTATATTTTAATATTCAAGCACAATGTTTTTGCCATTTAATTAAAATATCTCTATTAATTAGTTTTCCTTTCTCTCTTTAATTAATTATTGATATGTTTTTGATAAAAATATTTATTAATTTAAGTAATAAAAATATTTAGCAATTATTTAAAAATGAACTCCTAAATATATTATTATTAAAATAAATAAATATTATTATGACCAAAGTTAGACTTTAACTATATCTTCAAATTTAATTCTTTTATTTAATTAATTTCTCAATTAATTAAATATAATTAAATATGAAATTTTTCTTATTAAATTTATATTAAATTGAATTATTAAATTATCTTTTAATTTGATTTAATTATAATAGAAAATCACAATAGACCCACAAAACCAAATATGAAAACCCAACTACAAGACAAAAAACATAATCAAACTCCAGGGTCATAGTCTCAAATTTATGTCACTTAAAGAATTTAGATAGTTAACCAACTCAGATACTTGTCCTACCTTATAGGAAAATTGGCTTAGTTTAGGATTTGGACTCAAGAATTATCTCCCCAATTATACCATTGAGATACTGCGATAAGGTATGCTCATCCTAGTAATTTAGGGAAGTCGATACTTGGTACCTATAATCTATATAAAATCCATGCATGTACATACTCATATATTCTAAACTAAACAAGAAATGGTGGGGAGTGGTACATCATGTAGATCCTAACTAGCAGATGGCTATGACTCCCTCCCTCTACCACATTAGGAATGTCAATCATAAAGTAAAACATACATGTACACCATACACATGTAAGTATGGGGTAAGTATCCATAAAACTGCATCTAAAGCACTCATTTGACTAACATCATGAAATAACTGAAATCACTGTATGAAAATACATATATCATCATATAAATAATCTTGAACATATGAAATAACTAAGTTTGAAGTGATGTATAATCATATTTAGTAACCAAGTACCAATAATCATAAAACACAATCATAAAATTGGCCTAATAGAATCCAACAATAAAAAAAAAAAGGTAAGTAGGGGTAGGCATTACATAGTAGACTTGTTATTGCATTAGCAATTGGGATAGTTGCTAGATCTTCAAAAAATCCTAAAGAAAATCACATGATGGCAGTGAAAAGGATATTGAGATATCTGAAAGGTATAGAAGACTATATATTGTATTACAAGAGAAGTGATAGATTTGAATTGAAGGTATTCACCAACTCTAATTTGGAAGGAAATATTGATGATAGAAAAAGTAGTAGTGAAGGTCAATTATTTCTAAGAAAGAGATTGGTTTCATGGACAAGCAAGAAACAAAATTGTAGTTCCCAATCAACAACTGAAGCCAAGTATGTGGTAGTTGCAGTGAACTACTCAAACATTATGTGGATCAAGCAGGCACTAAAAGGAATGAAAGAAGAGATTAGAGATCTAGTGGTTATCTATTGTGATAAAACAAGTGTTATTAACATTTCAAAGAATCTATACAATGCCATTGTGGAAACACAAGGAAGGAAGAAAACACAGAGCGAAGGATGTTAAGCGCCCTTGCAGAATTTGAATTAGCTAGTTCGTGGGCAGGCAAGAAACTGGTTGGGGGGAATCCGGCTGGCGGTATTGAACTAGGAGGAATGACAGAGGATGTTGAGAAGTTTACGAGGTTAGAATCTTTGGTTGAGGTGGACAATGGAAAGTCTTCAAGTGAATCTAAACTTTTGTGTGGGGTTCGTGACCCACCTTTGGGATCTCATTCTGCTTCTCATGTGTCGGGATAGGATCTCGAGAAAAAAAAAGAAAATGTTGTCTCTTTCAAGGATAAGTCTTTTGGAGGATAGAAGCAATGTGTTTTGGAAGGAAAATCCTAGTCATCCCTATTTGGCAAGAAACCAACTAGAAAGTCTCTCTTTTTGCCAGTGACTGCAAAGACTTGTTGGGAGAAAGGTGAGTTTTAGGTCTTTATCCCAGACCCTTTAGTTGATTTCTCCTTGTCTTCCATGGATTTCACTCTAGTGGGAAAATTCTTAGGCACTAGACCTGATATTGATACTATTAGAAAGATGCTGAAAAGATTATGGGTTATTAGAGGAGAGATTGATATTGCCCACATGTGGAATGGGTTCTTTTCATTTATCTTCAACTATAAGGAAGATATGGATAGAGTTCTCTATGGAGGACCATGGTGTTTTGGTAAAAGTTCTCTCACCATTAA
The DNA here is from genome assembly GCA_028749045.1 of Cupressus sempervirens. Lineage (NCBI taxonomy): Eukaryota > Viridiplantae > Streptophyta > Pinopsida > Cupressales > Cupressaceae > Cupressus > Cupressus sempervirens. The sequence goes on along the minus strand of CM053788.1, from coordinate 597,733,244 downwards.
AAAATGGGAACCCAATATGGACCTCTCTGACTCTTTCTTCTTAACCACTCCCATTTGGGCTAGACTCCCTGGGCTCCCTCTTGAATTCTGGCATGAAGATATCTTTAAGGGTATTGCTAGTTCTTTTGGTGAACTAGTGGCTATGGATAATGCTACAGCTACTAGATCCAAACTTCATTGTGCCAGACTATACGTTAAGGTGGCAGACTTGAATCACCTCCCAACTTAGGTGGATCTAATCTCAAAGCTGGGTAAAAGATCTCAAGAAATCCTGTTTGAAGATTTGCCTAATTCCTGCTATGCCTATAAGAAGTAGGGTCACTTGGTCAAGAACTATCCCTTTAAAAGTAAAAAATAGGCTAGTAGCAGGTCGAAAAGGAAAAATAATAAGATTTAGCACAAGAAAGTGTGGAAATGAAAAATAGGCCAAAGCCAAGAACAAAAAAGTAATGGAAAGCTTCAAACACAACAAGTTGAGGTAGAGAAAGAGCCTGCTCCTAAGGAAAATAACTCTGAGAAAGAAGGTCCCAGCTTACAATATGAAACCATTATACCTGAAAAAGAATTGGAAAATTAGGCAAATATCTCAAAAAAAATTGTTATTTACTAGAGGTTAGATGAAAAATGGGGAGATATTGATAACAAAATTGTGCTCGAGGATGGTGAAATCTTGGCTGATATTGGAAATTTACCAAAGGAAGGAGTTTCTCCTTCTTCTCAATCTAGGGAGAGTTAGATACAAACCCAGATGGAATTGACCCTTCTATGGTGGAACCTCCTCCATTGGAAGATGAGAAAGAAAATGACTCAATTCATAAACCTATCCAAAGGAAAAGGGTTGAAAAAAAGAACAATACCAAGGAGGTAGAGACTAGAAGCAGCAAAATAGATCAACATAGCAAGGCAAAACCTCTTGTGTCTAATTTGAAAAAAAAAGAAAAAAAAAAAAGATCAACACACTAAGGTAAAATCGGATGTTGGATCCCTAGGTAATCCTGGAAGAAGATCTATGAAGAAAACTAGGGAGTTAGAAAGTATGCAGAATATTGTTGATGGGAGGCAAGCAACCATTCTGGATTTTTCTCCTAAAAATTGGATATGAAGATCATAACCTGGAACATTAGGGGGTTGAACAGTACTCATAAATTGGACATTGTTAGGAATTTTTTTAGAGAACAAAAGCCTGATTTTCTCCTACTTCGAGAGACTAAGATGATTAAAGAGAAAGCAGAATAGATCAATGCTTTTAAAAACTATTCTTTAAAAGCTAGTAGTTCTGAAGGAGCTTTAGGAGGAACTTTGATGTTATGGAAGAAGAACTATTTCTCTGGAACTATTTTGTTTGCTAGTAAAAACCTTATGATAGCCAAAATTTCTAGTTCAAACCAGAAGGAAGAGTGGTATCTTGTGAATATTTATGCTCCTAATTCAAAGCCTTCAAGGAAAAAGGTTTGGGATTTAATTTCTAACTTTAAAAAGAATAACTATTCTGCCCGATGGATCATCATGGGAGATTTTAATGTCCCTCTATATGACCATGAGAAAAAGGGAGGAAATGCTACTCAGTTGGAAGGAAGATTGGATCTAAGGGATTTCATCAATAATGAAGGCCTTGTGGACTTAGACCTCCATGGAATCTAGTACACGTGGAGCAACAAAAGAATTGGCAATGAATGTATTCAGGCTAGGCTTGACCGTGCTCTTATAACTCTTGATTGGACTAAAGACTTCATCTGTAAGTTGGAGGCTTGTCAAAAAATTGGTTTGGATCATTTCCCTCTTTTATTCTCTGCTGATAAGATTAATCTTAAGAAGAATTTTCCTTTTAGATTTGAGAAGATGTGGTTGCAGCACCCTCAGTTTGAAAATAAACTGAAAGATTGGTGGAATATTGAGATTGAAGGTATTGCCCTCTTTAGAATTGCTTCCAAGCTAAAAAATGTTAAAAGGGAAGTCAAAAAATGGAACAAGAACAACTTTGGGAACATTTTTGAGAACAAATCTATGGTTAAGGAGGATATTCTTAATATTCAGGAAAAAATATAGAAGGGAGGTTATACCTCTACTTTCCTCCTTGAAGAGAATGAACAGCTTGTCCAATACCATGACATTATTACTAAAGAAGAAATCTTTTGGAGATAGAGATCCCAATTGCTATGGTTGAGAGAAGGGGATAATAATACTAAGTTTTTTCATCTTTCCACTCTAAAGCATAGGGCCAAAACTTGCATCTCACATCTTAATAGGGGTGATGTGAAAATTGTTGATGATAAGGCTATCATGAATGTGATGGTGACTTTTTTTTCTTCCCTTATGACGGTTGATTCTAACATTAATGTGGAAAGTTAGGCTAAAGTCCTCAAAGTGATTCCACCATTGATTAAAGTGGGTCAGAATAAAATGTTATGTTCAATCCCTAAGGATGATGAAATTTTCAAGGTTGTTAGTTTGTTGGGAGGAGATAAAGCCCTTGGCCCTGATGGGTTCCCCATTTTCTTCTTCCGGAAGCTTTGGAAAGTGGTTGGTATAGATGTTTGTGATGCGGTTAAGGAATTCTTTGGGGCTAAACAGTTGCTCAAAGAACTCAATTCCACTTTTCTATGCCTTATTCCTAAGAAAGTTGGGGCTGATTCTCCAGATCAGTTTTGCCCGATCAGCCTTTGTAACTCTTTCTATAAAATTATTTCCAAAGTTCTAACTTCTAGACTTGTTAAGGTGATCCTATTGATTATTGCTGATCAACAGAATGGTTTTGTCCCTGGTAGACAAATCCTTAATTCTATCATCTCTGCTCATGAGAATATTCATTCCTTGTCTTGTTCTAACAATTAGGGTTTCCTTATTAAAGTGGACATTGCCAATGCTTATGATAGAGTGGATTGGTTTTTCCTTTGTAATATTTTTCTTGCTTTTGGCTTTGATCATAAGGTTGTGGGTTTGATTTGCCAATTGGTTTCTATTGTCTCTATAATGGTCTTGGTTAATGGTAGTTCCTCTCCCTTCTTTTTTCCTTCTCATGGGCTCAGAAAAGGAGATCCTTTATTCCCCATCCTTTTTGTTATTATGGCTGATTTTTTGGGGAGATTTATTAGGGACTTGGTCCAAAAAGGTTTTCTCAAGGGCTTACAACCTTCTTCTCAACTGTTAACTTGCTCCCATGGTCAATTTGTTGATGATACTATCTTCATGGGAAAGGTTGAAGTGAAGGAAGCTAGAATTTTAAATAGGCTATTAACTTATATTCTGCTGCTTCTAGTCAAGGGGTTAACTAGAGCAAAAGTGTTGTGTTCTTCTTGAACACCCCTATCTACAGACAAATCAAAATTGCTAAAATCTTGGGTTGTTCTATAGGTTCTCTCCCTTCCTCTTACTTGGGGTTCCCCCTTGGTCTAAAGGTCCCTGATGCTTTCTGGGAAGATCTTATTAACAAATTTAGCAAAAAGTTGGCGGGATGAAAAGGCAATATTTTAAGCCAAGCTAGTAAATTAACTCTTCTCAAAGCCTATCTCCAGAGCATTCCTACTTATGCTTTAAGCATTTCTAGAATTCCTTCTAAATTTGCTGAGTTAATTGATAAAATTCAAAGAAATTTCTTATGGTCTGGCTCAGAGGATAAAAGGAGAATGCCTTTAATTTCTTGGGACCAAGTTTGTAAACCTCATAGTGAAGGGGGATTAGGAATTAGGAAAACCAGTAGTTTGAATAAAGCCCTTCTTGCCAAACAAGGGTAGAGAGTGTATCATGACAATAGAGAGTGGAGTTTCATATGGAAACATAAGTATCTCTCCAATGCCTACTCCCTTCCTAATTTCCTTGATTCTCCTAATTTTATTCATTCTTCCTCCATACGGGTAGCTGTTCAGGGGACCAAGAATACTTTAACAAAAGGTTGTTCTTGGAAAGTTGGCAATGGATTTAAAGTGAATTTTTGGGAAGATATCTGGCTTTTGGATCACCCTTTGACTGAAAATTTTAATGACAAGACTTTTATTGATTGTTGCAAGTAGAGATTTGGCCTTCTTGTTTGTCATTACTGGCAGAATGACTCATGGATGAATTTAACTAATGTAAGCCAAGTGTTCAAGAATATCCAATTATCCCTTAATGCTGTCTCTCTTTACCCCTTTCCAGAGGATGAGATTATCTGGTCTGTTGAATCTAGTGGGAATTTCAAAGTCTCCTCTATCTTTGCTCCTAAGAATAAGAACAATCAACCTCTTTGGACTCTAGCTTGGATTAAGGGTCTCATTCCCAAAATTAACATTTTCTATTAGACTCTTCTCCAAAACAAAATTCTAACTTTGGATAATTTGCAAAAAAGAGGTATAAATTTGGTTAATAGGTGTTCTTTATGAAGAAAGGGTTATGAATATAGAGATCATATGTTTTTTAGTTGTTGTTTTTCTCAGGAAGTCTGGACTAAAATTTTGAACTTTTGGGGCATATGACATGGGTTCATCAAAACAATGTGGAGCTTGCTTTCAAGAGTTGCAGATGCCCCTCAAAGGATCTTGATGCTCAATTTCTTTGGAAACTAACACTTCACCATCTTTGGTGGGGTTTATGGAAAGAAAGAAATAACAAGATATTTAGAAAACTAATATCTTCCAGGTTAGGTGCTAGGTCAAAATATTATCAGAGCATGCAAGAAGAATTTTTTGTCCTAGAGGGAGCCTGCTTAGACCTTCCAACTTGATCACCCTTTAAGATCTTAAGATCCTAAGTTGAAAATTGATAATCTTAGATTGATTATAAAATGGCTTATTCATCCTAATGGATGGATGAAAGGAAATTTTGATGGAGCAACCAAGGGCAACCTGGGAAGAGTAGGATGTGGAGGTGTTCTTAGAGATCATATGGGAAATGTTATTGATGTTGTTACAATCCCTATTGGTCACTAGAATAGTCATATTGCTGAAGCTATTGCTGCCCTTTATACTACCATTTTTGCTGTTGAGTTGGGGTACTCCAAATTATGGTTGGAAGGTGACTCTCTAAATATTATAAATATCCTTAATAAAAAAATGCTATCTCTTGGTCTATAGAGGCAACGGTTATGAAAATCAAAACTCTTTTTCAAAATTTTGAAAAGGTGGTCATCTCCCATACTTATAGAGAAGCCAATGAGGTTGCTGATTGGATAGGTAATCATGCTGTTCAAATGAGGCAAAAGATGAGGTGGCTCAATGACTTTCACAAACAAGTGGATCTTAAAGCAATCATTAATTATGATGTTATTCTTTCCAGAGTGGGAAAGATTTTGTTGGATTAGAAATTTAATGATTTGTGAGAGTGGCCTTATGATTGTTAGTTTTTCATTCCCTAGGAGGTACATTCATGTGAAGGCTATTTTCTCTCTGTACGTATCCTCAAAAAGGCATTATCGATAGTGTGTCACAAAAAATTGGTCTCACTTCTTTCTCTCTACATTTGATATATGGGTGTCTCAGGTTTTTTGTCTACTCTGCAAAATGGGAGGTGAACCGAGGAAGCAGGAACCCAAAAAATGTGATGCATTTGAAAGATTCTCCAGAAAGGGAAGGTGGTCAGCTACCTAGAGCAGTTGCATAGATTCAAACCACATGTCACCACTGCTTTCCGTAAAAATTGGGCAGATGACAAAGTTACCCTACATAGAGTGTTTGTTAAGTTGACTGAGGAATTCATTGCCAAAGTCACTGGTCTTCCCATGAAAGGTATCAAGTTTTCGAAGCAGACCAGTATTTCCAACGCGACCTAAAAAAAATTCTCGAAGATGGAAGAAGAAGAACTACAATTGGAAAAGAGCGACAACTTCTTTGATGTGCAACAGATAAAAAGTATTTGGCATGATGTGCTTGGTTGTATTTGCGAATATTTCATCCTTGATGGTAGAAGCAAAAGGGTGCACAAATTCCATTTTTTTTTCCTTAATCATTTCAAGTACAAGGACAAAATCTCCTTCCCTTTCTATTTGCAGTTTTCTTTGCTCCAAAGTTTGAATGGCCATAAAAAGAAATAGTCTCAACCCATATTACATGAAGGTCTAATTTTACTCATTAATTGAGGGTTTTTTTAAAAATAAGTCCATTGCTTCCTCCCCGTCCACTGCCAAGAATAAGAGTCCTAATCTCGTTACTAGAAAAATGGATGAGAGTGTTAAAAAGACAACCAAGGTTAAACTAAAACCCTCTAGTTCTCAAAGACATATTGACGAAGAGGACACTAAGGTGGAGAGCATTGATGGCTTTGATAAGGAGGCCCCTAAGGAAGAGGAGGGGATAGATGTTGGGGAATTTAGCTCTAACTTGGATGGTTACCCAGACTCGAAAGACAATAATGAGGAGGGGAGAGAGGAAGAGACTAAAGAGGTGAATTTGGAATAGAGAAAGTTTGAAAATGAGGACACTCATCTCGAGTTTGGGGGAGGTGACAAAGAGAAAAAAAATAATGATTTAGCCATTTTGAGTGAGGAGAAAAACATGGGGAAAGCTTCCACTCCTTTGAAGAAGACTAAGGGATGTGATAAGGTGGGATAGAGCCACCATACTCAAGAGGAGCTTGGTGAGATGGAACCATTGGACGGGGGGATCCATATTGATAAAGATGGCCCTATTCCACACACCATTGTTGATGATGCAGGTGACTCCCTAGAGAGGGAAACTAGTCTTCCCTTCCTCCACTATGCTAAACAAAAAGCTGACTCTTTCCTTTAGGTCGACTCTTGGTTATATAATGAAATAATGGGGCTGAAGAAGAAATGGATACATTGCAACATAACTAGGAGGCTGACTAGGCTATTATTCAACACATGGAGGTGCAAATGGGAGATATTCCAAAAAAACTAAAGGACTACGAGCAGAATCTTAGACTGCTCATCAGGGAAAGTGGAACAAAAATGGAGCAACTTACCTCAAGCATTTGTGCAGCTGCAACAACTCTGGGTAAAAGAGTTAATGAAGGAACTATTTCTTCGAAGGGCCCAAGCAAGAGGATAAGACAGAGTTCGAGGAAAAAAGATTTGATTGATGCTACTTCTTCGGTTGCTAACTCTATCTAGGATACGACTAAGATTGGTAAGGAGGCTGTAAAGATGATTACAAAATTGCAATAGTTTCTTGGGTCTTCTTTTCTGGTCGGGTTCTTGTGCAGGTCCTATTTGCTGGCTAGTTCTTTTGGTTCTTGTGTTTGGTCCTGGTTTTTGGTTTTTAGTTTTTTATATATACTATCGGTTCTAGGTCCTTGTAAAACCTGGGTTTATTATGTGGACTTTAATAGTGGTTTCAGGTCCCTGTAAAACCTAATTTTGATGCTACTTTTTAGCAGGTTTATGGAATCTTTCTTTTTGGTTAGTGTGTTTTTTCCTTTTTTGAGGATGTAAAAGGGTGTCAGGGTCCCTTCAAAACCTATTTTTACCATAATCTAAAACATTTCAAAGAATCTAGTAATGCAAACAAAAACAAAGCAGATTGCTATCAAGTATCACTACTTGAGAGAACTAGTTCAAGACAAAGGTGTGAAGTTAGAATATGTAAACACCAAAGAACAAATTACTGACATATTCACTAAAATTTTACCTAAATATTCTAATGAATATCCTAGAGGTAAATTGGGGGTGATTCCCCTAACTAAAGCTACTTAAGGAGAAGAGGTGCACTACATCAAATGTGCTAGCTAGAATATTTTACACATTGATGCATAAATCTATACTTTGGGAGATGCCTAAGGTAGATAGCCAAGATTAGTATAAAAAATTAGTCATAGAAAGATGATAGAGAATTCAGTTAGACATGCAAATATCTATATAATTCAGATGTATTAAGTGCTTAAAGTCATGAATGCTAAGTGTCTCTGGCATTATTGTCAAAGAGGAAAAATATATAAGACTACAAAGGAGGAGAGATACATATACTAATGAAGGAGAAATGAACTAAGAAAAAAAGAGGGAGATATGATAGAGAAAGTTTATGAACTTGTAGAGATGAGTACTAGAATGAAACTAAGGATATTGATCATTCATGATAGTGAAACATTTTAGATTGCATGTTAACAGAGATGGATATTTTTGTAAAGATATAAATCTTAAGATACATTGAGGTGTTTCCATCAATTCAAAAGATGATATTTTTGGAAATTTACAATTGAAACAATTATTATTTTGACATTAATGTCAAATCTACTAGCAAGGCTTTTAAAAATAAATCTAAATGTCAAATCTATTTTATTGATGAAGAAGATTTGAGAGATTTCTCATAACAAAAGATCCTAGAGGAAAGGTTGAGTTATGGAAAGGAAGCTACAATGGAGATTTCATTAGTTAGACTTTGACAGGACAAAGTGATTGTTTATATCAAGAATGTAAACCTAAGCCAAGAAATAGATTTAAAGATTAAGGAATGTTGAGTGATGCTAGTTTCAACCAAGCCACTGTTAGTGCCAAGAAAATATAGTGTTGATTGAGCATTAGTGTCAACCATGTAAGGTAGTTGATGCTAAGCCAAGAAGTTCTACAAAAAACGAGTAATTAGTAATGCCAAGTGTTAGAATTTAGTGATTGCTGAGTGACAATATTTTGAATGTATTTAAGGAATCATGATTTTTAGATGACTCAGTTGATTTCTTGGGATATGTAAACCATGTTGAACATAATATTGATGAGTTGGATGACTAAATTCAAGGAAAGGATTAGATAAAGACCTAATAATCATATTCTAGAGAATTTTCTAGAGGATGATCAAGAAGGTGGATAGATATAATGAATTTAATGAACCAGATCTTAAACCCTAAAGATCTATGATGATTATGGAAAATGACAAAGAAACAATTATGTATTTAAGGAGGTATAAAGCCAAACTTTGTAAGTATGTACATAGAGAAAGGTGGAAGAGAGACACATAAGGGTGAACACAAGTGTGAGTGTGAGGATCAAGAAAAAGGATTTTCTTGTGCATATTTTTCCAATGTTGATAAGTGAATCAAAGTAGAAGGCTTAAGTTTTGATGTGAAGGGTGATGACTACTTGAAGAGTTGTCAAGTGATTAAGAGACATAGTTGACAAGGAAACTTTTTAGTGAATCAACATATGAACCAAACACTGATATGAAGCTACAAAAGTGAGTTGTAATCATACAAATTGAAAGCCTACTATTTTATTTATAATCATTATAAATAAATTGTATTGAAATCATTTTAATTAAAGGTTGATCTAATAGTCATTTAAAGGACTTAACAATCTATGTAAATCCATTGGCAAGGTGATATTCTAAATGCAATGATTGAAGTCCTCTAACAAGGCCACTTTGAATAAGGTGATTAAATCCTCTAACTAGGTCACGTTTAACAGTGTGTATTGTAACCTTAAATATGGTTGACTCCTAATAGAGCTCACTTTGAAAGAGTAAAGAGGAGGTGACATGTTGCTGGCAGTGTTTCTCAAATTGGGTTTCCACGTAAAATTCTAGTGTCAAACTTATGTTGAATTTTTTATATGTTTTTACATTTGATGAAGTTTACATTTAGAAAATTAGAATGTTATGTTTAGGAAAGTAATTTTGTTTGTCTATACAATAGAGACCTACCAATAGAAGGATAAGAAGAAAATTGAATGTTTTTATGTTTAATTGTTTAATTATTACTTAGGGACCTTGAGTAACTGATTGAACCCTCCCTCAGTTATTCTAAAAATTTCTAATATACCCTCTATACTACCTTAACACAAGGAGGGGTATGAATAGCTAGGGCCAAAGGCAAACCTAATTATCAAAATACACTATTGATTAAATATAATAGAAGAAAATAAATTCAAAACAACATCAAGGAGAGAGAGAGTAATCACTTTTATATATACATCAAGTTATCAACATACACACCCATTTGTGAGTCCTTCTGGGTTATGACGAGATACAAAATACAACTTCAAAATCTATGATCCAGCATCAAATTCTCTTTGTAGAAACATATTCTCTGAACTCTCTAAGTATTTTTCTAACCTAAACCAATTACCTCTACTTATACTTTCCAAAATGGCTTACAAAATATTCTAGATCATTACATAATAGAAAGGCTGAGCTTAAAATGGTCTGCACTCATCCCAAGACAAGATCCTACCATAAAGTTCAAGATCTAAATTAAATACATAAATTAACTTGAACTAAGAACCAATTGTAGACAAACTCGGTCAAAGGAGGAATTGAGCATTGACAAATATAAGATTCAATTGGCACACGAAGCAACACTTGGTCAACACTGGAACTCAGTAAACACTAGAACTTAGTTAGCATTGGAACTTGATCAATATTGGAAGTCAGTTAATGCTACTGGTTAAAACTAAACATGGTTAACACTTCTTATTAACACTAACTCGATTAACACTACACTCAGTTAACACTATAAACTTAGTGATAACTGTTGGAAATAATCAAGACTAGCTAGGTTACTAAGAGCGGAGGGGTGAATCAGTAACCTAAAAACTTTTGACAAATCCAACATTTAATAACATAAACCAATTATCATTAATTAATCTACTACATGCATGAGAAATTGGAAGCACAAAACACTTTGAAAACAATATTTGGTGATCCAAAAACCTTCCAAATAGAAAGTAAAACTAGGGTGGGGATGATACCCACAAAAATTCAATACTGCAACATAAAGTTGGCCTATTAAGACTTATAATGATCACTTTTGATGATCTACCTTGTTAGGAGCAATTAGGACTACTAGGTCCACCTTGTTAGAGGTTTTACAAACATACAATGAAGTATGTACTTGGTAAAGAGATTTAAGAAAGGACTGTTACGTCTACCTTTTTAAAGGATTTGAAACTAATTCACCTATAAGGATGAAATAGTAGATCTAACTTACAACTAAATTGCTGATTAATATCTTTGAAGTACTGATCACCTCTATGTGATAGATGTAGATTTGCTGCTCCTGATTTGACCTTGCTATACACTATGCTCTGCTGCTAATTCACATTCAAATTCTCATGCATCAAAAAACATTACTTTTTTTTCATATTGGGTATGATATAATACATTACATATATACCAACCCAATTTCTGTAATTACAAGGTTGGCCAAAACACAAGATAACACCAATATTACTGACTTGGCCCAAATATAGAAACTAGGGTTCTGAAAGCTGACTTGGTGAATTTTTGATACTTGGCATCTACTACATTACTTGGCATCATCATGCACTTAGTACAAGTAGAGGCTTAGTCCACACTAATCACTCAATGTAGCTTTAAACTTGGTATACACGAGAGACTCGATAGATACTGTGAAACTTAGTAGAAATTGAAATCCATGTTTACTATGCTTGCACTCGGTAAACATTACTCATCCCATTACTTAGTTAACACTAACTTCACATCAAAAGAACTGATGACTTAGTAGACACTGTGAAGTTTGGTAACCACTGCACTACTTGGTCAAAATTGTTGGACTTCGCATTGCCTGAATTCACTTGGTAACCACTTGGAATGCTTAATGAACTATGAAACTTGGTAACCACTAAATTGCTCAGCAAACACTAGAGACTGAATGAAGAGCTTGGTAACCATACAAAATCTAAATAATTTTTGTCACTAATAAAAAACATGACTTAATGCCAACAATCTCCCCCTTTGGCATTAGTGACAAAAACACTTATCAGCCAAAACTTATGTACACTGACATGCTGATTTTGATTTTTTTATTTTTTTAAAATTTGTCTTTGTAACTCTGTTGTATATACATCTGCACATATCTCCCCCATATAATGTACATATCATATCAGGCACAGTATCATACTAAGTGTATATACAAATATCTCTCCTCTTTATATACATGTCTCTCTCCACAAATATCTCTTCTTCTTATATACATGTCTCTCTCCCTCTTTTTGACAATAATGCCAAAAATTTAAAATCTACTTATATAGAGACACCAAAATGTGAGAGAAACTCAAAATTTAGCTTAAGAATAAGAGTTAAGGTCTTGTCCTAGTTTTCTTGCAAAATTTTGCAAGTTTGAAGTGCAACTTGGACTTTTGCAGCAAGTTCAATCATATGATCTATGATTGAAAAATTGTTGTCATGGATCAATGTTTTTGAATAAGCAATGTGCTTTAGCATTATATCCATGATAGGAAGGATCATGTTCTAGATGTCTATGAGTGTAGATTGGATCCTTGCTTCCTCTCTCAATAACTCTACCTACATATCTGATAAGAATCTAACTCTCATGTGGTGTGCGATGCTTGAACTAGGGTCAAGCTGCAACTTATAATCCTTATCAATCTTACTCAATTTTCCCTTAATTTCCTTTGTATACTTGGTATCATCACATAACTTAGCAAAAATAGATGTTACATTTGTGTAGGAGGATTCAAGATTTGACAAAATTGAAGAAAGTTCTACCTAATTAATAGCTATCTACTGAGAAATGTGCTCACGCACTTTATTGTCAAACTTCTTCTTTGCTTTCTCCATTAGCTTATCTTGGCCACTAGAATCCTCATTGAATTTTCTAATTGCCTCTTCTAATTGCAACAAAATGTGTTGAGAAGAATCAACATCAACACCTATAGCCTGTGTCAAAATATTCTTAGCACTCTCTATAATTCTAAATTCCCTATCTCTTTCTTCTCTAAGCTGCTTCTACTTAGCCTTCTTCTCAAGTAGTTGGCTAACTAATCTCATCTGCTCTATAGTAGCATTATCAAAATCTAACTTGGGAATTTCAATCTCCTTGTCCAGATCTATATCTTCCTGAATTTATTTTCCACTAATTAGAAGTTTTAGTTGTGTCTTTGGTTCAACTTCTAACATTAATGATTTAGATTTGGAAATAGAAACAATAGTGGAAATAGTAGGGCTTACAGTACAAAATTGTATAGTTCCTACTAAAGAAGTGCTTATTGGAGTACTAAAATAATCCAAAATTGATGAACTTCTCAAAATTGAGGAATTAATAGGTGGAATACTGATAGAAGTATTTATAATAGGAGCACTTACTGGAGCATGCAAAACTGAAGAACTTACTAGAATATGTACACCTAAAGTAGTTGAAATTTAAGAATCCAAAACTATAGAACAAGAAACTGTACTTACTACTGATGAACCAAACTTGGGCACTGAAGAAGTAGAAGGCTGCACCTCGGTAGATGAAGTGGTAGATACTTCCATTAGTGATACATTGAGCTAAGAGGGAGCAAAGAGTGATTGGATAGGTGATGTATCTATTTTGGTCACAATCATACTTGTTGAAGCTGTCTCCGTGCTTGATGATACTACAATTTTTGGTGGTGAGTGAGGAAGGGATGCTATGACTTCCACAACTATCCTAACTGGATCACTTTCTTCCTCTTCTTCTTGTTTGTCTTCCTCCTCAGCTTCATCCTCTTTATCTTCTTCATCTTCCTTCATCAATTCCTAATAGTCTTTAGCATCAATAGTGACACAAGGAGTATTGTCTTCTTCATTGTCTTCATCCCTGTCACTATCATCATCATCATCCTCATTGATTTCTACTAGATTCTCACTTGGTTTGTGTAGACAATAGATATTCTTCCACATAGATGTAGCATCCTTGACTATATGCTCAATGTCTTTTACCAAAATTAAACAAGTATGAAACTTGATGGTCATCTTATCTTCATTTTTCTTCATGGCTTCTTTTACCTCAGCATTGGAAAGGCTCGTTAACAATTGTGTCAAAGATTGTTCATATATGTCCTTTGCTATTTTCATGGTTGATTGCCATTTTGTCTTTAATCTTACTAATAACTCATTAGAAATTTGAGGTTCAATTTGATCAGGGGAATATTTCCATTTTCCCATCTTTGTCAGCACCAACTCCTCAATTTGCATCTTTTTTACATTAGTTCTGGTTTCATATTTTAATGCTTTGAAGTTTGTAATACTAGCACCTTCTTCCAATTGCTTCAATCTTTCCTGGAAGGTGAGAGGGGGCTTGCTAAAAAAAACTTCACTGCCTCCTTTCTTCTTGGATCTTTTGGTGAATACAACTGTGGAGGGCTTGGGTGGCTTGGTGATAATCACCTTGCCTTTCTTTCTTACAGAATCTTCTTCCTTTTCTGATTCCTCTTCTTCATTCTCAGATTCCTCCTTATTTTTCACCTTTTTCCTCAATAAGCATAAGAGTGGTACTTGCTATTTTCAGTTTTGATATCCTCCTCTTACCTTTATTCACTGCCTATGGAAGCTTAATCTCAAGTTCTATTCTAGCTTTTTCTTCATCATAGGTTCCAAAGGGAGGTTTCTTTGGATCTATAGGATCATTTACTAGGGCTTCAATTATTTCTTTAGTTTCATCAATATTAACCTCATAAGGAAGAGGTTTCACCCATACTATTCTAGGCCTTACTACTTGGATGTATACTCTGTCACAGTCAACCATAAAATAAACATCATCCTTATAATCTTCAACCAATATCTATGGTATTTTGAACCTGTTATTCATCTTTTCCCTAAATGATTCAAAATAATTATCCATGATGCTATCAAAATTTTCACCCATTTCAGCAATAAACTCATTTATTTGATACAAAATTGTTGTGTCCTTTTTCCATACCATTGTGCCTTTGGAGGGGAAAAAATTTTGAACATAAAAGAAAAAACATGTCAACAAGAGAACCAAATTTTCATGGGTTATTCTTCAAGGTTCTAATGCTTTCCATGTTCTTATTTAGCTGGTTCAACATTAAGTCTTCTAGGTCATATTCCAAATTCTTCTTGACAACTTTGTAAGCTAGGTCCATAGCCTCACATGGCACACTATTGAGTCGACTAGAGCTGTAAATTTTATGAGCAATAATATGAATACCAAATTTGAATTCCACATTAGATACATTGTTAATTTTCAATCCTCTACCATCCCACTTGACTAGGGTTTTCTTCTAAATCTCATCTCTACCTAGGGTTTTTATAACTTTGACCTTGGTAAGCATAGGGAGACTCATAATGTGATAACTCATTTTCTTTATAATCAAGACTGGCTGCTCTAAACACAATTGACCATTATGAACTCGACTCAAGATATACCTAATTCATTTGATCTAAAAACTTCGTGGCAGGTTTTCTCCTCTAAGTGTTTATGCTTGGGCTTAAGAGTTCCATGTACATAGAGTTCACCTAGGGCACTATCCATTTCTAGGGTTCCTATTTTTTGTATAGCACATTTGAAATGAGTTTGAATATCATTGATAAGGAGTACCCTTGGTGGAATCTATGACTGAGCTCCATTCAGGTCGAGGGTTTCTATAATCATTGGCACCAATTTGAATTTTGGAGCTTTCCACTCAATACCTTGCACCAACATTTTAGATCATTTCTTTGCCTTGCTGCTACTACTATTGGATGCCTTATCACTTGGTGAACTAATGAAATTCTTTGAAAAAAATTCATTGCAAATTATGCTCAAGATCACTGGAATGCTCTACAAATTTCTCTACTTTGAATATGCTAAATTCACGGTTGAAATGAAATCAAATTCCTATCTTTTGATAAAAATTTCCCATTAATTCTTAGTACAATGAGAGCCAAAATGACAAAGTGTATGATAGACTATAATCCACTATCTATATAGAATGCTAAGTAGAGGCTTGTAACTTGGCAACCAAACAAAACTTTGTTACTCCCAATTTCACTTGATATAACCTTACTTCACTCGATGAATACTGATGCTAAACTCTTGTGATCCCTCTATATCTTGAATACTAATTTGGATCTTTTGCTTCCTTCCAATTGGAACTATTTAAGATGTGACCTTGAGAATACAGTTCCAATTCTTCCTTAAGAACTTAATTGGAAATGGTGGAACTTGGTAACCACTAAATTGCTCGAAAAACACTAGAGACTGAACAAAGAGCTCAGTAACCATACAAAATTTGAATAAGTGTTGTCACTAATAGCAAACATGACTTAATGCCAATAATAACTACCACAATGAACAAAATGAGTAGGATTACAAGGAAACCCAAGATGATCCTACATCAGAAAACTATGGTTGAAATAAATGATTCTCTTGGGTCATTGAGATGTCACAACCTGAGCTGAATCCAATTTAGATTGAGAAATCCATTTAACATCTTCAACTAGTTTGCTCTTCCAGTTCACCAAATATTTAAATTAATCTTTTCCTCTTGATCTTTTACCAACTTTCTAATCCAATATCTATTCAACCTCTTGAATCTATTTCTTGGGATAATCATCTGATACAACAACTTCATCATCTAACTCATGGTACTTATACAAATAAACAACATTGAATATATAAGATATATCCATGTCATAAGGAAACTCAACTTCATAAGAATTGTCACTATCAAACTTCAGTGAAACTCTAAAAGGTCCAAACTTTTTCATTTTTAGCTTACTGTATGTTCCAATAGGAAATCCTCCTTTCTTCAAATGAGCCATCACCTCATCATCAACTTCAAAAACATGATGTCTCCTAAATTTATCATTATTCTCCTTATACTTCTGATTACTCTATTCTAGCTTCAACTTCACTTCCTCATGCAAAAAATTCATAAAATCAACAAGTTATTCCCCTTCAACACTTCTCTTCTCTTCTCCAGGAACATCCCTCAAATTTGATACTCCTCTAGGCTACATTCTAGTAACTATCTCAAAAGGCATTATCCTCATACTTCTATTCACATAATTATTATATGGAAACTCAACTTGTGCCAATACCATATCCCAATTGCTCAATGCATCTCTTGCTAAAAATATCAACAAATTACCCAAGCTTATATTCACAACCTCTATCTATCCATCTATGGGTGGAATATATAACTAAATCTCCACTCAGTACCCATCTTCTTCCAAAAAGTGCTCCAAATATAACCAATAAAATTACTTTCTATGTTAGAAATAATATCTTTTGTTAGTCCATGATATCTAACAATCTCTTTGAAGAAAATCTCAGCAATATGCATAGCATGTGGTGTCTTCTTACATGGTATGAAATGTGCCATCTTAGAAAATCTATCCACAAAAACAAATGTAGAATCATACCCTCTTGATTACTTAGGTAATCAAAGAACAAAATCCATACTGATGTCACTCCAAGGTTTCTCAGGAACATTAATAGGTGTATACAATCTAGTATTTTGACTTACTCATTTTACAACTTGACAAATTCTACAACTCCTTACAAACTTTTGAACATCCTTCTACATCTATGGCCAATAATAATTATCCTTTATAAATCTTATCAATTCCAAAATGTCCAGCCAATCCATGAAAATTCTTTTACTTAATCAAATTAACTCTCTTTGAACTTCTTGGTATACATAATTTAATTCCTTTAAATAACATACCTTCTTGAATAAAATACTCATCATACTTGCTCATTTGTTTTGATAGAGTTGGTGCTCTGTACTCTCTCCATGCCTCATAAAAATTAGGGTTAGTATCATACATTCCTTCATTTTATCAAAACCAAGAACTTCAACCTAAATCTTGGTCAACAAAGAATGTCTTCTACTTAATACATCAACAACTCGGTTAGTAACTCCACTCTTATGCTTGATCACAAATGTGAAATTCTACAAGTACTTAACCCACTTCATATGTCTCTAATTCAACTTATGTTGATTTCCCAAATAATGTAAATGCTCATTTGGCTACAGGAATAGTAGTGTGGGAATAGGAATTGTTATTCTAGAATAGTGAATCTAGAATAGAAAATGGGGAAGCATATTTCTATTCTTGTTTTGTTCATTGAGGATTTGATGGGAAATTCACAAACCCAAAAAGTTATGTTTTCTAAAATAAATAAAATTGGAATAGGAATATGTATCCTAATTCCACTTATTTAGGTGGAATTGAAAATGTTCATTTTGGGCCAAAATTGGAATACATATTCCTATTCTTAATTCCAAATTAGTGCACCCAAATGGAAAATTTAAAATTTTAAGAATTTACATATGTTTATTCTACTCATATTCTAGTTGCCAAATGGTCCCTAAATCTTTATGATCAATATACATTACAAACTCCTTAGGGATCTAATAATGTCTCCACTTCTTCAAGGCTTGAACAATAGCATAAAAATCTTGATCATTCATAGAATACTTCCTTTTAGCATCATTCAAATTCTCACTAAAGAAAGAAATAAGTTAAACTTCTTGACTCAAAATAGCTCCTATTAAAATACCTTATTGAAATCTAGAAAATCCAATACAAGTAACTCAACAATCTTTTGTTTAAAAGTCTCAAAACTCTTATCAAGCCCATGTGTCTACTAAAAATCCTTTTTTATCTCCTCTCATTGTCTCAGTCATAGCATTACAAACATAACTAAAATTCTTTGCAAACTTTCTTTAGAAACTAGCCAAGCCATGAAATGATCTTACATCACCCACATATTGAGGTGTAGGCCATTCCAAAATTTCTTTAACCTTCTTAGGATTATTTTAAACCCATCAGCTAAAATCACAAATCCAAAATACACAAGCTCATTTAGCATAAAGGAGCACTTTTTCAAATTAATCATCATCTTCTCTTCTGTCAATCTCTACAATAGTTGTCTAACATACTCTAGGTGCTCTTCCTTAGTCTTACTAAATATCATAATATCATCCAAATAAATAATCAAAAACTTACCCAAAAATATCTGAAGAACTTCATTCATCAACCTCATGTAAGTACTAGGTGTATTAGTCAGACCAAAAGGCATAACCTACCATTCATACAAACCAAATTTTGTCTTAAAAAGTAGTTTTCCATTCACCACCATATTTGATTTTGATATGATGATAACCACTCTTCAAATGAATCTTGGTAAAATACTTTGCTACACTCAAACAACCCATTATATCATCTATCCTTGGCATAAGAAACATATAGTTCAGTGTGATTTTGTTAATAGCTTTAGAATTAGTACACATCCTCCATTCTCCATTCTTCTTAGGTGCTAATATAATAGGTACAACACATGGGCTCACAATTTCTCTAACAAAAATATTTGGCAAAAAATCTTTCACTTGTCTATTAAGGTCTTCATTTTTTTGTAGGTGTTAATCTATATGGTACTTTGTTCAAAAAACTAGCTCTAGGAACCAGATCCTTTCAATGGCTTATACTTCTTACTAGTGGTAAACCATTAGGTATATCCTCTGTTGCAATCTCCTTGTATTCATTAAGTAAAATTTCAATTTCTACTAGGACTTGGTTAATACTACTAGCTTCTACTATCACTCAGTTATTACTAACCTCTAACACTCGGTTACAACTATTTATCACTCAACTATCACTATTTTCTATCACTCAGTTACTACTAGCACAACTTGGTCTTCTAGGAATTATGAAAAAATAGATTTGATTCTTCTTCATTTCCTTTTCAAATTTCTTTCCATTAACCACACAAACATGACTAGTACTACAATTAAGCTCATCCAAACCTTCAAATAAAGGTAACAAAACTTTCTTTCTTCCATTTTCCCAAAGAGTATATTGATTCAATGTTCCATCACGTATATCATATCTATCATATTACCATCATCTACCTAATAAAATATGACAAAATTCCACATATATAACATCTCAAAAAAAATCTTCAAAGTAATCTCCAATCTTTCACTTCACAAAACATTGTTCACTTACTAAGATCCTATACTCATCACTAATCCATGAAACATGATAGGGTTTGGGATGCTTCCTCCTTTGTAACTAAAACTTTGTAACCAACTCCTCTGCTACCAAATTTGTTAAACTTCCACTATCAATGATCACTTTGCAACATTTTACAAGCATCTTACATCTAGTCTTGAAAAAACATCTCGTTAGGATAGGTTCCTCATAAATTCCCTTATTACAAAAAGTTCTTCTCACCATGAAATTTTCCCTAACCTTAGGTCCACTTGGTGAACCCTTAGGGTCTCCCCGAATCACATCATTTTTTTTACCTTGTTCATTCTCACTAAAGTATCTAAACTCAAAGGATCTATGCCCTTCTTTGCCACATCTGAAACAATTACCATGAAAAGCACCTCTAGAATAAGAATTGCCTCTTCCTCAGTAATAACTAGTACCTTTACAGTAAGAATTAACAACATTCCATTTGGTCTTGCCATTTTCATCATTTTTCAACTCATATTTTCCCTTATCTTGCACAAAATTGTTAGATCTAAGATTTTCTCCATAAGATCTACCTCTGCCTCTTTGGAATCTACCACCTCTAACTCATTGTCTTTGTTCATGATTCTTTGTCAAGATCTCCTCATCTTTAAAGGTATATTGATATTCTTCTTCCACACTCTCCAATTTTACAAAAAATTCCCATCTTGAATTCTAGATCTCAATCCATTTAGATACATTCCAAATTTCTCAACCTCATCATCCACATGTCCAGATCTGATGTGCAATATATAGAATTCCTCAGGATACTCTTTCACAATCATGTCCTTTTGTCTCAAAATTTTCATCTTTCTTGACAAACTAACTTGGTAATCAACATGAAGGAACACCTTATTCACTTTGTTCACCATTTTAATCCATGTCTTGATCTTCTCATTTCCTCTCCTTTTTTTGTTAGTTTATAAATGCTCCCACCACAATGAGGCATGACCTTTCAACCTAGTGACTGTAATTTTCACCTTCCTATTATATATATTGCCTTAAAACTCAAAGAAATTATCCATATAAAATATCCAATACAACATAACATTGGCATCCAATTTTTCATCATAAGGAACAACTTCTATAGAAGGATTTGAATATGCCCTAGAAAATACCCTCAACAATATTTCCTTATCTTGATTTTCTTTAGGTTTTGGTTTAGAGTTTGGTGCCATCACTTTATCATCACTCATATCATCAAGATGCACTCCTATCCTCTGGGCTATCCCCACAACATCTAATCTAGTTGCAATTTGTCTCAACATCTCCATAATAGGAGTGTTAGCATTTCATCTACCTTGAACCATCTTTACAAATAGGTTCTTGCAAGATCATAACTCTTTGAAAATTATAAGTCAAATCCATAGATCTGCCACCCTACAATCAAATTTAACTTAGGATTATACATGATCCAATCTCCTCAAGGATGAACCTCAAGCTCTAATACCACCTAATATAAGGAGAGGTATGAACAACTAGGGCCAAAGGCACACCTAACTATCCAAACACATTACCGAGTAAACACAATGAAAGAAAACACATAGGAAACAACACGAAGGAGAGAGAGAGAAAACACTTTTATTGATTCATCAATTTATGAACATACATATTGAGCTCTAAGGCCTTCTTGGTTATGTCTAGATATAAAATACAACTTCAAGATCTATGATCTAGCTTTAAATTCACTTTCCAAAACATCTTCTCTAAACTCTATGTATTTCTCTAACCTAAAACAATTACCTCTACTTATACTTGCCAAAAAAACTTATAGAAGATTCTAGATCATTACCAAATATAAAGGTTGACCTTAAAAAGGTCTACATTCATCCCAAGACAAGATCCTATCATTAAATTTATGATCAAAATTAAATACATAAGTCAGTTCAAACTAAGAACCAATCACAAAAAAACTTGGTCAAAGAAGGAACTAAGCATCAACAAATACTAGGTTCACTTGGTACATAAAAGAATGCTCAATCAACTCTAGAACTTGGTTAACACATGAATGTAGTTAATATTGGAACTTGGTTAACACTGGAACTTGGTTAATGCTAGAACTTGGTTAACATTATTGACTAACACTAACTCAATGAACAATACACTTGATTAACACTATAAACTTGGTTATAACTTCCAGAATGGAACAAATGAGAAGAATTACAAGGCAACCCAGGATGCTCCTACATCATACTTGTTCTTATCTACACACGTGCCAAATAACTCTATAGACTGCACATTATAAAAACTATTCTGTGCTTCTAGTTAAAATATCTAACACTGAATTTTTTTTTCTATATATGTCTGTGAGATCTTTATCTATATATTATGCCTTCTCATCCTGAGATATATGTTTCCATAATTTACAAATCCAACTTATCTTACTTAGCCACATTGACAACATCTTTACCATCTCTTTTGCTTCTTCTTTGGTACATGAAATCTTATCAAAATTTGACTCATTTATCATTTGTTGCACAACTGACACATGTTAAGATTTATCAACACCCTCAATCCTCTACTTCTTTCTCTCTTCAAAATCCTTCATTTTTTTTGATCCAAAAATATTTATATTCTTGTGTTTTGGTGAAATTATCTTGTTCAATAAATCTAAGGGATATGGCTTCCCTCTTGTTGGCACTCAAAATTGCGTTCTCATTTTGAGCATCTATTTCAAATTTGGAGTCAAATTAAGCCCCATAAATGAGATTGTATCCGGTTGTTAGTCTGAGGCCTAAGTGGTGTTTTATATTTCTAACACCCTTCATCTAGCTTATCCATATGTTTTATAATGATAAACTATCATTCCAAGTCATTTTGTGAAGCCTCATTTTGAGCATTTGTCAATTTTGCATTTTCATCTCAGTGTCAAATAGCGACAAGGGGGCTGTGTTTGACTTTGAATATCTTTAACCCAGAAATGTTTTATGATTTTCCACTTTGGGAGTATCTAGTGTCCATAGCTAAGAACCTATGTTTTATATTTTGAGTTGTTTTGAATCCGTTTGACTAGGTTTTGAATCCCTCAAAGTTGGTAGTTTACTGTTTTCATGCTGATGCACTTTGCACATAATTTTGGGAGGCCCTGTTTGACAAGTTGTAATTTTGACCTAGTTAAAAAAAATGCTAAAATTGCTTTGTTACATTATAGACATCAAAGACTTTTTATGTTTCAAGTTATGACGAATCCATTTGATTAGTTTTCAAATGCGATTCCAAATGGGATTTTTATCTTTTTACCAGTGTCAACATTTGTAGATTGATTTGTATCCTTGTTCCTGACATTATAACTTGAGATCTATGATAGGTGAGATTGAATGGATTGTACCACTATTTTTTACTCTAAAAATACTTTAAGTTTTCCAGTTTGCAAGTCTTGATGAATCCATTTGCACACTTTTTTAGGTCATTTCCATTTGCAAAAATTGCTTTTCTGTCATTGTTTCCAGTTTGTAAAATCCAAGTAGCTCACTTTGACCACTTACAAAATGCATCCTATTTTTCATCATGAGCCCAAATCATAGATCCATACCCTCCTCATGAAAAAGAATCAATGCCCCAGTTTTTGTTCTCCCACATGTTAGTTTGCCCAGTTTTCAAAGCCAAATCTGAACCCAGTTTATTGCTTTCTAACATGTTTTCTTGCAAGTAGTTCTGAGAAGGTAACCTTGATGGTCAATATATTTTGACCTTGGATTCATCATGAGATGAGATATAATAGGGTGAAAGTATGCAGAACAGAGATTTAGTTTGCCAATTTTCAGAGCCCGGTCATGTTTGGATAAGTTTTTAAGGCTAGTCAACAAACTTCTTGACATGAAATTCACAGTTTCTAGATCTATGGTAAAATGAGTTTTAATTGTTGTTTCAGTTATGGATTTTTTTTTAATTAGTTTGAGATGCAAAATGGATTAATTTGAGGTTTCAGTTGTTCAAAATTGAATTTTTTTTAGCTAGACCCACTTTGGGGTCTGACTAGTTGCTTTAGATTGATGAGTTGATTCGAGATCATAAGAGTGTTGTTATTTGATGAAAGGGGACTTATTCTCAATGTATGATCTGTTGAGATTTTAAAAATTGATGCTTTTGATTTTTAAAAGAAGGGATAATTTGTTTTCCCTCCTAATCCATTGGCTACTCCTTGTCCTTATTAAAGATCCAATGATTACATAATTTTATGTTATCCTCAAAGTTTTCCATTAAGACACCGGACGAGAGTGACTCATTTTAAAACAATAGCTTTGCAAGGAGCTTTGCTGGAGATAAAAGACTTGAGATGGAAGAAGCCCAAGCCTTTAAAAAAAAAGAAAAGAATACCCACACAGAAAGGGAAGAGGCAGAGTATCAGAAGAGTATTGAGTTTCTTTTCCTTGACTGTTACAATGATTGATTCCTATCTATTGATATTTGAGAAATATTCTTATCTAAAGGATAAGGTCTCTTTTTCATTCTTTAGTTTAAGGGTTTTCAAAATCTTCTGTGGAACTCTCTACTAGTGGTATTGTTGGTAGAATCCCATTGTATCTAGAGCATCTGAGAAGTTAAAAGTCATTTCTATTTTTTTTAAATCAAATTCATGAAGGCTAAGTTATGAGGTTTTGAAAATTAAATATATATATGTGTTGGTAAGTAGTTATAGGTAGTAGTGAGCATCCATGATTCTTAAGGATGATTATGAGTTTACATATGACTGTATGCTGAGAATCTCATGAACAAAAGAAAAATAAGAACAGATGCATTAACAAGAGACAAAGGCATAGCCTAAAAGGAACACAAACAACAACAACACCAAGAAGCTGACTTAGTAAAAAGAAAAGAGCTCCATGTATAAGGAGCCAAAAAAATAGAGGAAACAACTTGAGGCAAATGGGGATGGCTTCAATAGTTGAAGCTACTAGATACGAGGCTGTAACATCAGAGGGAGACATCCACACATGGAGGAGACACCATTGTTGAAAGAAGAATCCACGCTAAATGTAGAGATATTCAAAGAGTGGCAAGTTAAAGTCAAAGAGGGTAGAGTCATAGGTTAAAAGAAACTCCTAGTGCATAAAGTGAAGCCACAACATGAGGAAAAGAGGCCACCCACATGTTCAAAGGAGGAGACCCCAAGAGCATCCAAAGCAGTCCACGCAAGCTGGAGACAAGGGGAGGTCTATGTTGAAATTAGGAAGAACACGCAATGGAGAGCAAGGGCACCATACAATGAAGATACATCAAGAAAGTAGAAGCTAATGAATTCACATTTTAAAGGGTAGTATCAACATCAGGCCACCAATATAGAGCAACACACCAAAAAAGGAACAAGAAGCCATAGTCTTTGAGGGGAGCTAAATGAAGAATGGGAGCCGCTAGCTAGAGAATTGATATGCCAGTCAAAGACCATGAAAATACTTGAATGCTACTAGTGAAAATAAAGGTAGCAAAAGCAGTCAAGGCAGGGAAAACTAGGATAATGAAAAAGGCCAAGCACAGAGGAAAGCGCAAGAAAAATGATTGAGACTTTATATCCCACATCACCTATGTAAGGGGATATTTTAGTGTATAAATTAAAATATGATCAAAAGGTGAGTGTCTTAAAAGACATAGCTTTTGAAAAGCCATGGCCTTGTGTGGGGGGCCTGCGGGTCAAAGGTCAATTATATTTTGACTTGTGAAATTGCTAAAGGTTAAGCCTATGCACAAAAGTTAAAAATAAAGCATCTACGGTGTTATGCCCAACGTAAGATCAGGAGGTGGATGTTAGAAGCATTACAACCTAATGAAAATGAGGCCCTCGTGTGGACATAAATTTTTTTTGAAGCTCTCTGGTGATATGCAAATTGAAGACCCTGTAGGCCTGGGAAGCGAGTTTTGAACATCTACGATGATACGCGTGAGCGTAAGGATGTAAAGTAAGAGGTTGAGCATAAGAACGTAAGACAAATTTCAAAAGCCTTCGCTCTTACAAAAATGCATGAGCATAAAGGCATAAATGGAGATGAGGAAGGGTCTCGGGGCTATGAGATAAGGGAAATTGAATATATTGGGTTAAAATGATTTAAAGGATTAAATTGATTAATTAATTAATATTTCAAAAAAAAAAAAAAACCCAATAGAAAGTAGACAAGTAGCATCTTGAGATTGGAGGGATAAGGAGAGTTTGAAAACAAAATAAAAATTCAAAAAGAAACAATGCACAAAATGAAGGATTTAAATAAATTTGAAGTTTTATATAGTTTAGACTATATATTTGTTTTAAATTTTTCATTTTTAAAAGCTCTGATTTAGTCTAGGAGTCTATTTTTCAAACTAGTACCAGGGGGGCATTTTTTGTCTGAAATATGCCTTATCATATACCATTGGAACCAAGAGAAGCTTAATTTTTTATATTTGGGATCATTTTTTTCATAGCAATTCACTGGTTCAGTTTGTAAGCAATTTTGTAATTTTTAGGGCATTCTCAGTGGAATCAGCATAATTTAGCATGAAGCATCAGGATCAGATAAAAGGCATATACGAAGGCTTGGTGAAGTCTGAATGTGAAGAAAATAAATTCTAGAGGGTTTCCTTGGCTTTTAGAAGTCATTTTAAAACTAATTTTCATTTTTACCATGAGTAAAAATCAGGAATCAAATCAGTTATTTGTTCAATCATATGTTTTAGATATTTGGTGCTTTTGGAGCCAAAACTAATTGAAGATTTGATTCACTAGTTGAGGGGAAAGATTAAGAGAGATGTTTTAATCTATTGAGAAGGTTTTCCAAGTGGACAAATGTCATCTTTGATCAGATTTGGGAATTAACTCTTCTCCTATATCTTCTTTTCTTTTCCTCATTGTAAGGGTTCCAATTTTTGTCACTGAGAAACCAATTGGTTCTAGTTCTTTTGAGAAAATTTGCTCATTACTGTGATACCAGATTTTGGATCCAATTCTAGATGCATTGCCAATACTGAGACACCATTGCTTTTAGCATTTTCTCTCTTATGAACATCATTAAGAAGGTTAATACAGATAGTTTAGATCTCTTAGGTTGTTTCATGTTTTTCATTTCATGCATATGACTATATAATTTCAAGGAAATAATACAAAGAGTAGCAGATGGTTGAGTTTTAATTGAATCTTGTCTCCTTTATCAACTAATTTTTAATGTTTTACAATCTTTGACATAGGGCTTAGGTTGTAGTTGTAGTCCCTTAAGGTTGTATGTTATTTCATTTTTGCTTATAACCCAAGAGGTTATGTAAATGCTTCAAGGAATCAACAAGGTTGCAAGTTTACTGATGGGGATATCATGTAAGAATGGGATTTAAATTGAGCATTGATGTCTATTTACAAGTTAAATAGATAGATCAGATATCTGAAGATACACATATGTCTCAAATATTCATATGTATGTTTGTGATTCATGGATTTTCCCAATGGTTACAACACTAATTGGTTGCAGGATCATTCAGTCTTATTGCTACATATCTAAGGGTTTGCTGAATTCAACATTATTAATTAAATGTGTTTTACCCTTTCATATTGAAGGACCTAAATATAATACCCTCACTCAACTTTTGAGATTCATAGATCTGCATTTACCTATTGTAGTTTGATGTTATTTCATGAGTTATTAGGAGATATAAGGGGTTTTCATCTGCAATAATTAGGTTTAGATTTATGTTTTAAATGCACTGGTACCATTCATCAAAATCTCAATGTTAACCTGCCTAGGTCTTGTAGAGCTTGAAGTGAAGAAGGAGTTAAGCCTTATAGTTGGCCCAAGACTGCAGTCAGGTGCATTCATCATAGGATGTTGCTAGCCTTAGATGCATTCGTCTAGTTTCTTGGTCATTTTCAAAACTGTTAAATCAGGACCCAACACCTCTCATCATTTACTATCAGACTATCACTTGGCATAGTCTAAGAATAATAACCATATTATTCCTTAGAATATTGAGAAGGTGGCATAGACATCTCAATAGTCTCTTTCATTGATGGAAGGAGGGATTGAAAATTTAGGGTTAGAGGCACACCTAACTATCCAATCACTTTGCTAAGTAAACACAACAGAAGAAAACAACATAGAGAACAAAACCAAGGAGAGAAGTAACAACAAAACTTCTATTGATTCATCCAATTATCAACATACATACCCAAATGTAAGGCCTTCTAGGTTATAGCCAAATAAGAAATACAAATTCAAAACTACAATCCATCTTTAAACTCTCTCCTCTAGGATCATTTTCTATGAACTCTCTAAGTCTCTTTTAATCTAAACCTAAATACCCCATTTATACTTGCCAAATGACTTACAAAATATTCTAGATCATACATAATAGAAAGGATGAGCTTAAAATGGTTTGCACACATCCCAAGACAAGATCCCAACATTAAATTCATGATACAAATTAAATACATATGTATGATCAAACTAAGAACCAATCATCAACAAATTCAGTCAAAGAAGTAACCAAGCATCAACAAATATTAGGTTCACTTAGCACATGAAGAAACAATCGATCGACACTTGACTTCTCGGCCAAAACTGGACAACTCAACCAATACTAGATAGCTTAGAAAACACTAGAACTTGAAAATAACTAGAACTCAATAGTAACTTGAACTTGATAGTAACTAGCACTCAACAATAACTGGAACTTTTTAGTAACTAGAACTTGAAAGTGACTAGTAGAATGAACAAAATGAGAAGGATCACAAGGAAACCTAGGATGGTCCTGCATTAGACAACCAAGGTTAAAAGAAATTATTATCCTCAATCATTGAGATGTCATAACATAAACTAAATCCAACTCAAATTAATAAAACCATGTAGCATCTTCAACTAGTCTGTTCTTCCACTTCACTAAATACTCATAGTAATCTTTTCATCTTGTGCTTTTACCAACTCTCTGATCCAATATTCATTCAATCTCTTCACTCTTCTTCTTAGGATACTCATTTGCTATAAAAAATTCATTATTTGAATCATGATACTTATGAAAATTAACAACACTATAGGAGATATATCCATGTCATCAGGTAATTCAACTTCATAAGAATTTCCACTGTCTAACTTACTCAAGATCTTACAAGGTCCAAACTTCTTCATTTTCAGCTTACTTTATGTTCCAACAAGAAATCTTCCATTCTTTAAATGAACCATCACCTCATCACCAAATTCAAAAATATGATGTCTCCTAGACTTATCAACATTTTTCTTATACTTCTAATTAGTTTTTTAAAACTTCAACTTCACTTCCTCATGCAAAGACTTCATAAAACCAAAAAATTCTTCCCATTCAACACTTCTCTTTGTTGGAAATATTCAAGACTAGCTAGGTTACCAAGAGGGGAGGGGTGAATCAATAACCTCAAAACTTTTAACAATTCTAAAACTTAATAGCATAATCCAATTACCATAGTAGATCTAATCTATTATATGCATGAGAAACTAAAAGCATAAAACACTTTGAACACAATATTTGGTGACATAGAAACCTTCCAAATAGAAAGTAAAATTGGGGTGGAGATGATACCACAAAACTTCAACATTGTAGCATAAAGTTGGCCTGTTAAGGCTTACAATGATCACTTCTAATGATTTTCCCTATTAGGAGCAATTAGGACTGATAGGTCCACCTTGTTAGAGGTTTTACAAATATACAATGAAGTATGCACTTAGTAAGGAGATTTAAAGAAAAGACTGTTAAGTCTACCCTATTAAAGGATTTGAAACTGATTCACCTATTAGGATGAAATAGCAGATATATGACTTACAACTAGATTGCTGATTGAGATCCTTGAAGTACTGATCACCTCTATGTGATAGATGTAACTCTACTGCTCCTGATATGACCTTCTAATACACTTTACTTTGTTGTTGATTCACATTTTCATGCTTGCATTTCATTTGCATTCACTCATAACAATTACATTACACACTTGGACATGATATAATACATTCATATATATCAATCCAATTCACATAATTACAAGGTTGGACAATACAAAAGTTAACACTAGTATTACAAAGTTGGCCCAAATGTAGATACTTGTGTTCTAAAAAGAGACTTGGTGACTTTCTGATACATGGCATCCACTGTCATTACTTAGCATCACCATTCATTTGGTAGAAGTAGAGGCTCAATCCATACTAATCACTTCAAAATAGTTTCAAAATTAGTATACACTGGTGACTCAGTAGATATAGTGTCACTTGGTAGAAATTGAATTCCACATTTACCATGCTTGCACTCAGTAAACACTAATAATCTCATCACTTAGTTAACACTAGCTTTGCTTCTCAAGAACTGATGACTCGGTAGACACTATGAAGCTTGGTAACCACTGAACTACTTAGTAAAAACTACTGGTCTTCACACTACCTAAATCCACTTGGAAACCACTGGAATGCTCGATCTAAACTGTAAAGCTTGGTAACCACTAAATTACATGGAAAACACTGAAGACTATTCAAAGAGCTCGGTAAGCATAAAAAATCTGAATAAGTGTTGTCACTAATAAAAAACTTGACTTAATGTCAACAATCTCCCCCTTTGGAATTAGTGACAAAAACACTTATCAAACAAAACTTATATATAGTGTAGTGTGATACTGGCTCGATTCAAGAATACCAATTTTTTGATTTTTCAAAATTGTCTTTGTAACTCTGTTAAATATATATTTCCTTTTCATATATCTCCCCTATACAATATACATATCATACTGAGTGTATCTCCTAGTATGGAATCTTTCCCTCATGATATATACAAATATCTCTTCTCCTTGATTATATACATTTCTCTCTCCCCCTTTTTGACAATAATGCCAAATATTTATACACAATCTACTTATATAGAGACACCAAAATGTGAGAAAAATTTAGAATGTACCTTGAGAATAAGAGTTAAGGTCTTGTCCTAGTTATCTTGCAAAAATTTGCAGGTTTGAAGAGCAACTTGTACTTCTATAGAGAGCTTGATCATGTGATCTACAATTGAGAAATTATTGTCATGGATCAATGTTTTGGAATAAGCAATGTGCTTTTGCATTGTATCCATGATAGGAAGGATCATGTTTTGGATGTCAAAGAGTTTAGACTAGATCCTTGCTTCCTCTCTCAATAATTTTACTTGCTTATCTGATAAGAATCTGATCTTCATATGATGTGCAGAGCTTGAATTGGGTTCAAGATGCAACTACTTTGCACTAGCCATCAAATCTTCATCAATCTTATTCAATTTTCCTTTTATTTCCTTAGTATGATTGGTAACATCACATAACTTTGCAAAAAGAGATGTCACATTTGTGTAAGAAGTTTCAAGATTTTTCAAAATTGAAGAAAGCTCTACCTGTTGGATTGAAATTTTCTAAGCAATGTGATCAAGCACTTTGTTATCAAACTTCTTTTCTAATTTCTCCATTAACTTATCTTGGCCATTGGAATCTTCATTGAATTTGCTAACTGCCTTTCCTAATTGCAACAAAATGTGTTCAAAAGATCAAATTCAACACCTATAGCATCTATCAGAATATTCTTTGCATCCTCAATAATCCTATATTCTCTATCTGTCTCTTCTCTTAATTACTTATGCTTGGCTTTCTGTTGGAGGAGCTAACTAACTAATTTCATTTGATCTACAGTGGCATTTTCAAAATCCAATTTGGGAATTTAAATATCCTCATCCAGATCTATATCTATTTCCTTTCCACTAATCAAAAGTCTTGGTTGAGTTTGTGGCTCAACTGTCTTTGAAGATAATGCTTTAGGATTCAAAATAGAAACAATAGTGGAAACAGTAGGGCTAGCAATGAAAACTTGTAGAGTGCCTACTGGTGGAATGCTTACTGGAATACTCACAGAATCCAAAACTGATGTATTTACCAAGCTTCCCAAAATTGAGGTATTCACAAGTGAAGTACTAACATAAGTATTTACAATTGAAGTACTTACTGGAGCATGCACAACTGAAGTAGTCAAAACTGAAGAAACTAAACCTACTGCTAAAGAACTTAAAATTGTGGAACACTTTGTATCCATTGCTATGGCTGGATCAATAACTAAAGGATTCTATATCTCAGTGGATGAAGTGGTAGACACTTCTATCTATGATGTGCTGAGTTGAGAGGTAGTAGGCAGTGATTAGAGATTTGATGTATCAATGGTTGTCACAATCAGAGCTACTGGAGCTGTCTCTGAGCTTGATGATGCTGCAAGTTTTGCTGGAGAGTGAGGAAGTGAAGCTATGACAACTACAACTATCTTGAGTAGGTCAATCTCTTGTTCTTCTTGCTTGGCTTCCTCTTCATCTTCTTCCTCTTTTTCTTCTTCATCATCCTTCATTAACTCTTGATAATCTTTAGTATTAATTGTAACACATGGAGTGGAGTCTTCTTCATTTTCTTCATCACTGTCATTTTCATCATCCTTGACTTCTATTGGAGAGTCACTTGGTTTATTTAGGTGATAAACATTCTTCCACATATTTGTAGCATTCTTGACTACATGCTCTATGTCTTTTAACAAAATTAAACAAGTATGAAATCTTAGAGCCATCTTGCCTTCATTTTTCTTCATAGATTCTTTTACCTTAGCATTGGTAATGCTTGGTAACAATTGCCTCAGAGTTTGCTCATAGACGTCTTTTGCTATTTTTTTGGCTAATTCCCTTCTGGGCTTCAATATTTCTAATAGATCATTAGAAATATGAGATGCTATATGATCAGGGGAATACTTCCATTTTCCCATCTTTGTTAGCACCAATTCTTCAATTTGCATCTTGTCAGCCTCTATCCTGGTTTCATACATTAGTGATTTAAATTTAGTTATACCTGCACCTTCTTCCATTTGTTTCAATCTTTCCTGGAAGGTGAGAGGAGGCTTACTAAACACAACTTCCCTACCATCCTTTCCTTCTTTCTTCTTGGATCTCCTTGTAAATACTATTGTGGATGGCTTGGGTGGCTTGGTGATAATCAACTTACCTTTCTTCCTTATTGGCTCTTCTTCCTTTTATGATTCTTCATATTTAGATTCTTCCTCATCTTCTCCTTTTCCCTTGATAATCATAAGAGGGGTGCTTGCTGTTTTAAATTTTGCTATCCTCCTCTTTCCTTTGTTCACCACCTATGGAAGCTTGATCTCAAGTTCAATTCTTGCTTTGGCTTCATCATAGGTTCTAAAGAGAGGTGCCTTTGGATCTATAGGCTCATTTACCAAGGATTCAATAATTTTTTTTTCTTCATCAATGTTAACCTCATATGGAAGAGGTTTTACCCAAACAATTCTAGGCCTTATTGCTTGAATGTATACTATGTCACTATCAACCATAAAATAGACATCATCTTTATAATATTCAACCAACTTCTTTGGTATTTAAAACCTGTTATTCATCTTTTCTTTGAAAGTTTCAAAATAAATTTCCATGATACTATCAAATTTTTTGCCACTTTTAGCAATAAACTCTTTGATCTGATATAAGACTGGTGTGTCTTTTCTCCATACAACTACACCTTTAGAGGGGAAAAAATTTTGAACATAGAAGAACAAACATGTCAACAATGAACCAAATTTGCATGGGTTATTCTTTGATTCCCTTATGCTTTCCATATTTTTGTTTAGCTACTTCAACAACAAATCTGCTAGGTCATATGATGAATTCTTCTTTATGACCTTATATGCTAAGTCAACTGCTTCACATGAAACACTATTGAGTCGACTTGAGCTTTAAATCTTATGTGCTATCACATGAATGCCAAACTTTAATTCTATATCAGATACACTACTAATTTTCATTCCTCTTCCATCCTAGTTGGCTTGGGGTTTCTTCTATAATTCATCCTAACCTAGGGTTTTAGTGACTTTAGCTTTAGTGAGCATGGGGAGACTAGTAATGCAATGAATCATTTTCTTTTTAATTTAAACTGGTTGCTCTAACTATAATTGACCATTATGAACTCAACTTAGGATATACCTAATCCATTTGATTTGAAAGTTTTGAGGTAGGTGAGGAATATGGGTTAAACCTTTCTCTTCCAAATGTTTATGCTCAAGTTTAAGAATTCCATTCACATAGAGTTCACTTAGGGCATTATCCATTTCAAGGGTTCCTATATCCTAAACTGCACATGTAAAATGAGTTCTAATGTCATTGATAATAAGTACCTTAGGTGGTATTTGTGATTGAGCTCCATTAGGGTTGAGGGTATCAGCGATCACTGGCACCAGTTTGAAGTCAGGGGCTTTCCATTCAACACCTCACACCAACATTTCAAATCCTTTCTTTGCCCTGCTACTGCTACTAGATGCCATGATAACTTGATAATCTGAGAAAACTCTTCGAACAACTTTTGCTACAAATTCTACTCAGGGTCACCGAGATTCTTTGCAAATCACTCTACTTGCAATATACTAAATTCATGGTGAGAATGAAATCAATTTCTTTCCTTTTTGATAAAAACTTCCCATTAATGCTTGGTATGATGAGAGCCATAAATGACATTGTGCATGATAGCTTGTCATCAACTATCTATAAGGATGCCAAACATAACGATGTTACTTCCAACTTCACTTGGTAGAGTCCATGACCCAATCTTGCTCGATAGAGAAGTCAATAGTTATAACTATTACCAATCATACTGATGATTTTCCTGTATCTTGAATACCAATATGAATCTTTACTTCCTTTCAATTTTGAAACTACTTAAGATGTAGCCTTGAAAACATAGTTCTAGTTCTTCCTTAAGAACTTAATTGGAAATGGTGGAGTCAACCACTTGTTGAGTGACATGACTATCATCACTTGAACTAGCTTGCTTGGTAGATTTGGAATCCACTGCTATCTTATCTACTTCCTGATGCTATCAGCTTTTGTTTTCTTTTCATCTTCAACTCTACCTATATTCATGCAACTCTTAGCTATATGATCAAGTTTAGTACATGTGTAACATCTTATGGTGGTATCTTTTCTTCTCATATGATGTCTAACACAATTCATACCAATGTGTCCATATTCTCCACAATAATGACATCTACACCAAGTGTTGTAGTCCCAACCAAATATTGCCTTCACAAATTTTTCAGCTGGATTGAATGTCTTAGATTTGTATTTAGATGCCTTGTGACCTTGTTTCTTAAATTTGTGACACTTGCCCTCAAACTTTGGTTTCTCTTTGCATTCATTTGCTTTATGACCATGCTGATTGCAATTATAGCATTTTCCATTGAATTTTTCCTTTCCATTACTCCAACATTTATTTGATGTATGATCTATCTTACCATAGTAATTGCAAGTAGGTCTTTGATTCCTTTGAGCACCTTGTTTGGAGGATTCACTTTCTTCTATGTATCGAAGTCCTATCTTACCTTTTTGCCTATAAAGATTCTACTCATTTTTCTGATTCAATTGATCCATGTCTGCTTGGAATTTCATTATTCTTCCATTGAGCTAATTTTTAGAGTTTAGATCAACTTTCAACCTTTCATTGATTTGCTTTTCAGTGTTTAAGTAATTTCTCAGCCTTTCATTTTTAGATCTCAGACTCATGATTTCTTCATTTGCATTGGAGAGCTGATTAATAAGATTTTCTTACTGAAGGGATTGATTTTGAATTTCACTATTCCTTACCTCCAAGTCTTCTTTTGTCTTATTTCTCTATTATAAAATTTCACACAATCTTATTAACTAAATTTCTTGTTCTCTTTTCAATTTTCTTACTTCTTGCAGGGAGCCATTCTTTTCTAGAAGTTCTTTGATTGCAACTACTTTAGGGGAAAAAATCTTCAATCTTCTCTTCAATATACTAGTGATCATTCATCTGATTTGAAAGTTCCTTCCTTCTTTTTAAGGATTGAGAAAGAAGCTCTTTTTCTTTCTTGAGTTGAGCCATGGCCATCTCCACATCTAGCTTTTCATTGTCAATAGCTTTTTCAAGTCTAAATATTTCCATTTTTGTTGATCTTTGCTCAAGCCATCAAATTTTATCTTGAGAACCAAAATTCTCTGATACCAATTGTTGGAAATATTCAAGACTAGCTAGGTTACTGAGAGGGGAGGGGTGAATCAGTAACCTCAAAAATTTTAACAATTCAAAAACTTAATATCATAATCCAATTACCATTAATAGATCTAATCTATTGCATGCATGAGAAATTGAAAGCATAAAACACTTTTAACACAATATTTGGTGACCCAGAAACCTTCCAAATAGAAAGTAAAACTAGGGTGGGGATGATATCCACAAAACTTCAATACTATAGCATAAATTTGTCTTATTAAGGCTTACAATGATCACTTCTAATGATCTACCTTGTTAGGAGAAATTAGGACTACTAGGTCCACTTTGTTAGAGGTTTTACAAACATACAATGAAGTATGCACTCGGTAAAGAGATTTAAAGAAAATACTGTTAAGTCTACCCTATTAAAGGTTTTGAAGCTAACTCACTTGTTAGGATGAAAAAATAGATCTCTAACTTACAACTAGATTTTTGATTGAGATCCTTGAAGTATTTATCACCTCTATGTGATAGATGTAACTCTGCTGCTCCTAATATGGCCTTCCAATACACTTTACTCTATTGCTAATTCACATTCGCATGCTTGCATTTCATTCGCATTCACTCATAACAATAACATTACACACTTGGACATGATACAATACATTCATATATATCAATCCAATTCACATAATTAAAAGGTCGACCAATACAAAAGTTAACACAAAT
This sequence comes from Cupressus sempervirens, assembly GCA_028749045.1. Classification (NCBI taxonomy): domain Eukaryota; kingdom Viridiplantae; phylum Streptophyta; class Pinopsida; order Cupressales; family Cupressaceae; genus Cupressus; species Cupressus sempervirens. Next base: position 597,696,938 of record CM053788.1, on the reverse strand, counting down.
ATTACAAAGTCAGTCCAAATGTAGATGCTTAGGTTCTGAAAATAGACTTGGTGACTTTCTGATACATGGCATCCACTATCATTACTTGGCATCATCATGCATTCTTTAGAAGTAGAGGCTTAGTCCATACTAATCACTTCAACATAGTTTCAAACTCGGTATACATTGGTGACTCGATAGATATAGTGTCACTCGGTAGAAAATAAATTCCACATTTACCATGCCTACACTTGGTAAACACTATTCATCTCATCACTCGATTAACACTGGCTTCACTTCTCAAGAAATGATGACTTGATAGACACTGCAAAGCTTGGTAACCACTAAACTACTTGGTAAGAACTGTTAGTCTTCACATTGCCTGAATCCACTTGGTAACCACTGGAATGCTCAGTCTAAATTGTAAAGCTTGGTAACCATTGAATTACATGGCAAACACTGAACTTCTTGGTAAACACTGAAGACTACTCAAAGAGCTCGATATCCATATAGAATCTAAATAAATGTTGTAACTAATAAAAAACTTGACTTAATGTCAACACTCTTCTCTTCACCAAAAACATCCCTCAAACGTGATACTCCTATAAGCCACATTCTAGTAACAATCTCAAAAGGTACTTTTCCTATACTCCTATTCATTGAATTTTTATATGCAAAGTCAACTTGTGCCAATATCATATCCCAATTACTTGACTTATCTCCAACTAAACATATCAAAAAAATACCCAAGCTTCTAATCATAGCCTCTATTTGTCCTTATATCTATGGATGGAATATAGAAGTAAACTTATACTAAGTATCCATCTTCTTCCACAAAGTCCTCCAAAAATAATCGACAAACTTGCTGTCTCTATCAAAAATAATACTTTCTGGTAATCCATGCAATCTAACAATATCTTTGAAGAAAATATCAACAACATGCATAACATTTGATGTCTTCTTTCATGGTATGAAATGTTTCATTTTAGAAAATCTATCCACAACAAAAAATATAGAATTATACCCTCTTGTTGTCTTAGGTAACCTAAGAACAAAATCCATACTAATGTCACTTGAAGGTTTCTCAAGAATAGAAATAGGTGTATATAATCCAATGTTCTGACCTACTCATTTTGCAACTTGAAAAATTCCACAACTCCTTACAAATTTCTAAACATCCTTATACATCTATGGCCAATAATACTCATCCTTAAGAAAAGTCAATGTCTTATCAATTTCAAAATTTCTAGCCAAACCAACACATTACTTTTCCTTAATCAAATTAACTCTCATAGAACATCTTGGTGTACACAATTGAATTCATTTGAACAACATAGTTTCTTGAATGAAATACTCATAAAACTTACTCATTTGACTTGATATATTTGGTGCTCTACACTCTCTCCACACCTCAAAAAAATTAGGGTCAGTATCATACAAATCCTTCATTTCATTAAAACCAAGAACTTTAACCTTTATCTCTTTCAATAAAGAGTGTGTTCTATTTAATGCATCGACAACTCAGTTAGTAACTGCACTCTTATGATTTATGAAAAATGTGAAACTCTACAAGTGTTCAACCTACTTCATATGTCTTTGATTCAACTTGTCTCAACTTCCCAAATACTGTAAACCTTTATGATCAGTATACAATAGAAAATCCTTAAGAATCAAATAATGTCTCCACTTGTTCAAGACTTGAAGAATAGCATAAAACTCTTGAGCATACACATAATTCTCCATTTTAGCATCATTCAAATTCTCACTAAAGAAAGAAATAGGTTTACCTTCTTGAATCAACACAACTACCACGTGCATCACATTCAACTTGAAATACTTTATTGAAACTAGGAAAATTCAATACAGATAACTCTATAACCTTTTGTTTCAAAGTCTTCAAAGTCTTATTAACCTTATATGTCCACTTAAAATCCCTTTTATCTCCTCTCAATCTCTTAGTCATAGAATTACCAATATAATTAAAATTCTTTATAAAAATTATGTAGAAATTAGCCAAATCATGAAATGAACTTACCTCACCCATATTTTTCAGGTTTAGCCCATCATAAAATTTCTTTAAGCTTCCTACGATCCATTCTCAAACCATTAGCTGAAATTAAAAATTCAAATGAAACAATCTCTACTTGCATAAAGGACCACTTCTTCAAAGTAATCAACAACTTCTCTTTCAATCTCTACAATACTTGTCTAATATGCTCAATATGTTCTTCCTTAGTCTTACTAAATATTGAAATACATCCAAATAAACAATCACAAGCTTATCCAAAATATTTTGAGAACTCCATTCATCAACCTCATGAAAGTACTAGGTGTATTAGTCAAACCAAATGACATAACAAACCATTCATACAGACCAAATTTTGTCTCAAAAGTAGTCTTCTATTAATCACCTTCTGTAATTCTAATATAATGATAACCACTCTTCAAATAAATCTTGGTAAAATACTTTAGTACACTAAAACAATCCATTATGTCATCCACCCTCAAATTAGGAAACATATATTTCACTATGATATTATTAATGGGCCTTGAATTAGTAAACATCCTATACTATCCATTCTTCTTTGGTGCTATTACAATAGGTACAACACATGGGATAAAAATTTCTCTGATCAAACTTTTTTGCAATAAATCTTACATTTTTATGTTAAGTTCCTCATTTTCTATAGGTGTTAATTTATGTGGTTCTTTATTTAGGAAGCTAGCTCCAAGAATTAGATCCATACAATAACTTATACTTTGGTATACCATTAGGTGTATCTTAAAAAAAAATCTCTTTATACTCATTGAATAAGCTTTCAATTTCTTTTGGCACTTGACTCACAATTTCTTCTCTCACTCAACCTCTATCAACTTCTTGATTGTTACAATACTCTATCATTCAACCATTATCACCATAACTCAACCCTCTAGAAATTATAGAAAAATACACTTGGTTATTTTTTATTCCTTCTCAAAATTATTTCCACTAATCATTCAAATTCTAATAGTAGTACAATTGATCTTGTCAAGTGACTCAATTAAAGGCATCAATGCATCCATAGCTCCATTCGTCCAAATAGTATATTGATTCAATCTTCCATCTACACAACATATTAATCATATTACCAAGGTCTATCCAAAAAAATATAAAGACAATCTATAGGCATAATATTACACATAACTTCATCAAAATAGTATCCAATCTTAAATTTTACAACACATTAATAATTTACCAATATCTTATGGTCATCCCTAATCCATGAAACATGATAGGGTTTAAGATGCTTCAGCCTTTGCAACTACAAATTTGTAACAAACTCTTCTAATGCCATTTTTTTTGAACTTCTACCATCAATGACCAGTTTGCAACTTTTCCCAACTATCTTACATTTGGTCTTGAAAATACCTCTTCTATGAACATGTTTTTTATCCTCAATTTTATCACTACACAAAGCTCTTCTCACCATCAAATTCTCTCCAACCTAAGGATCACTTTGAGGGTGCATAGATTCCCCTTATATCACAATATTCCTACTACCACTTTCATTACCACTAGAGTATTTACATTCAAAGGATCTATGCCCTTCTTTACCAAACCTAAAATAATTACCACAAAATCCTCCTCTAGAATAAGAATTAACTCTTCCTTGGTAATAACTAGTACATGCTTGGTAAGAATTACCATCTTTCCATTCGGTCTTGCCTTTTTCATCACTTTTCCACTTAGATTTACCCTTATGTTGCACAAAATTATCAGATCTGCTATATAAGATCTACATCTCCCTCTTTGGAATCTACCACCTCTATCTCTTTGTCTTTGTTCATGATTCTTTGTAAAGATCTCCTCATCTTTCAAGACATATCAATGTGCTTCTTCCATGCTCTCCAATTCTACAAAACTTATCTCATATTGAATTCTAGATCTCAATTGATTTATATACCTTGCAAACTTCTCAACCTCATCATCCACATGTCTAGATCTAATGTCCAGTCTATAGAATTCCTTAGTATACTCTTTCATAGTCATTTCCTTTTCTCTCAGCTTTTACATCTTCCTCATCAAGTTAACTTGGTAATCAGTAGGAAGGAACTTCTTCACTTTGTTCACCATTTTCAACTAGGTCTCGATCTTCTCTTTTCCTCTTCTCTGTCTACCTATCTAAAAATTCTCCCACTAGAGTAAAGGCATGACCCTTCAAATTAGTGACTATAATTTTCACATTCCTATTATCAGGAGTGCCTTTAAACTCCAAAAAATTCTCAAAATTAGAGATCTAGTCCAACACAACATTGGTGTTTAATTTTCCATCGTAAGGAACAATTTTCACAATAGACTTTGAATATGCCCTAAAAAATACTCTCAACAATATTTCCTCATCATGATCTTCCACACATTCTAGGTTAGGGTTTGGTGCTATTGCTTCATCATCACTCACATCATCAAGATATGCTTCTCTCCTCTAGGCTATCTCCAAAACATCTAATTTGGCTGAAATTTGTCTCAACATACCCATAATAGTAACATCAATCCATCTTTACAAAAATGTTCCTACAAGATCATAACCCTCTTTAAGTTAGAGGTCAAATCCATAGATCTGCCACCCTACATCCAATAATAAACTTAGGGATGTATAGGATCCAATCTCCATAAGGATGAGCCTCAAGATTTGATACCACCTTACACAAGGATGCATTGAAAATCTAGGACTAGAGCAACACCTAACTATCCAATCACCTTGTTGAGTAAACACAGTGGAAGAAAAAACACACATAACAACACCAAGGAGAGAAGTAACATCAATACTTTTATTTATTCATCCAATTATAATCATACATGCCCACTTATAAGGCCTTCCAAGTTATGGCCAAATACAAAATACAATTTCAGAATCCACAATCCATCTTTAAACTAGATCCTCCAAGAAAATATGCTATGAACTAGCTAAGTTCTTGTTAATCTAAACCTAAAGACCCCTATTTATACATGCTAAAATTTCTTACAAAATATTCTATATTGTACATGATAGGAAGGATGACCTTAAAAAAATATGCACACAACTCAAGACAAGAACCTAACATTAAATTCATGATCTAAATTAAATACATAAGTCATCTCAAACTAAGAACCAATCACAGACAAACTCAGTCAAAGAAGGAACTAAGCATCAACAAATATTAGGTTCACTTGGCACATGAAGGAACACTTGACCAACACTAGAAAGCTCTATCAACACTAGACAACTCAGCCAACACTAGATAGCTCAACATCATTCATCTTCCTAAGAACATTGAAAACCATTGTTGAGCCCTCATCTTTTGAATCGTCATAAGATAATAGGGGAGTATTTGCTTTATCCTTCTATTGAGGAATTATAACTAATTGAGTAACATGTTAACTTTCTTGACTCACCCTCCTTTTATTTGTTTGAGGAGGTGAAGGGGATGCATGTTTGGACTCCTTGCATGCATATTTCTCAACATACTCTTTATAAAAAATTTCAAGATCATGGATGCATATTTTAAATCTCAAAAATTCAATGTCCTCTTTAGTATGAGAGTGAGGCAAGCCTTTGCTTAATCATCAATTTTCTATTTTTCTCAAAACATCCCATATTTTGATTCTTTGAGTTATCTCCTATGCATCATTTCAATTTCTTATAAAATCATCATCCATATTTAACTTAAGAGAAAATCAAGCCTTTATAGCCCTAAAATATCCTTCAGGATCATAATACTTGCTTTTATCGCTAGTCAACCATAATTTATTCATAAGGAGTTCTTATACTTCTTGAGTCTTATGAGCTCCAATCACATACCCATCAAAAATTAAAAATAAAGGCACCACATTTCCCTTCTTTCTTGTTTGAATGTATTCCTTCTTGATCCACAACAATTGTCATATGAACTCCAAGAAACCCAATATTTCTGAGAGAAACACAAGGATCCTATGAGGTGGCTGTCTACATCCATATGACCTTATCAAAGAATATTTTGGCTTAAGAATCAAGTCATCTAGGTTGTATTCATAAGCTAGAAACTCCTTAGGTCTCAACTTGTTCTTAATTGATTATAGTATCTTGGTGAGGGTTCCCCTAAGTTCTCTCATTATCCACTAAACACATACATCTATGCAAGTTATTAAGTTCCCATCCTTAGGATGTGTGTCCCACAGAGGACACCATAGTTGTATGGGTTGTCTACTACCTTCCTCATCAATTGTGGCCAACTTTATGGAATCTCTAGACTAGCTAAATTTTTGATGAAGAATAAAATAAAATAATAGGGAATAGTTCTTGAAAGACTTGGTGGCCTTCCACTTTATTAATTGATTATGAAGATTCCTCTAAATTTTACTAGAAAAATCAAACTCCAAATACATATGAGGGTTCTATATTTTCATGCAAATGTACATGTAATCTAGAGGGATTTTATATTTTTGACTCTCTCCAAATAATTGAATCAATTGAGTGAGGACCCATATGACCTATATACATAATCCTATTGTTATGCCCTCTATACACAAAATTTATAAGTTCTCTAAAATTTCTAAACTTCATAGTCTTCTAATACTCAGATTTGAAATGTTCCCTATCAATTGGTGTTAGGGCTTGGGTGCTCAGTCCAAAAGATTCCACAATGGAGGACTTTGTGATAACCAACAAAGGCATTCCATCCATTTTCTATAGAGTCCTAGTGGTTGGCTCATAGTGATTTTGTTAGTGTGAATACTGATGATATTCCTTATTGGAAATATAGATGGAGTAATTGAGAGGCAGGGGGGGGGGGGGGGTGGGTGAATCAGTTACCACAAAAATAAATCCATAGATCTCTTAGATGTCTTAAAAACTTAATTACTACTATTACTTAGTAGCCATGTAGAAAATTTTGTAACTCGGTAGATTAACTTATTACTGATCTTTAAGCATTCACAATGATTAACATGCATGCAAAAGAAAATAACATGAACACAAGAGACACCAAATTTAACATGGAAAGCCAATATGGGAAAAACCACCAAGTAACTAGCTACAAATTTTCACTCTTCTAAAGTGAGCCCTATTAGGAGCCAACCCTGTTAAAGGTTACAAAACATACTATTAGGTGTGACCCTATTAGAGGATTTAATCACCTTGCTAGGAGTGGCCTTGCTAGAGGACTTTAGAACAATTCATTATAACTATCTTGATGTAGGAGCATCTTGGATTTACTTGTTGATTACTTTGGAGTTCATGGGAGGAGGCTTAGTAGTTGTTTTGGAGGGTGTTTGGACTGGTGCTCAGCATACACTGGGAGCTCGGCATGATCCTGGGAGCTTGGCATGGTCTTGGGAGCTAGGCATGGTCTAGGGATCTCAGCATGGTCTATGGAGCTTGGCATGGTCTAGGGAGGTCGACATGGTCAATGTAGCTCCACATGGTCTTGGGAGCTCGGCATGGTCTTTGGTTTCTCGACATTGTCTAAGAATTTGGTGTCTATTTTAGGCTGTATAACTAATTTTTCACAATGAGTTAAAGGATGAAACATTCAAAGATTGAAGAGGGCCTAGACTTCTACCTATGGTTCAAAGCTAGAGTTCTAATTCATTCAAAACTAGGAGATATCACAATTTTAGTAGACATCAATTTTAGGAATTTAATTGTTGTAGGAGGCTGACTTTGGCATTTAATTTATGTATTTGCATTTAATTTGTGTTTTGGACTGACTTGTGGCTTAGATTGGTATAATTAGGGATTGTGGGGAAGTCTTTAGGGATTATTGATTCACCCAAAAGAGGAGTGGGTGTGGAAAATAACTGAAGAGCAAGTTTTCCTAAGTCTATGAACAGAGCGTTGAATGTGAGGTAGTTTATAGAAAGATTGTGATGGAGTTGTGAATGTGTGGATAGAGTGCCAAATGTGAGGTAGTTTACACTTGGATGAAGTTGGAGTAAAGCTAGTAGCTATGCCTTGGAAAATAAGGAGATAGCTTGGTGGGCCTATGAGCACAAGTTGAAATCTTCCTTGAAGGTTTCTACCAGAGTATCGATCTGGACTAGCTAGGGTTTGGGTTTGGATCTTGAGGGATCTTGTAGAATCATTACTCTCTTTGTATCTAGCCATAACTGGGAAGGCCTTATAGCCCAACACATTGCATATAATCAGTTATATTTTATAAATATATTATTATTATTTGGTATCAGATCTTGCATTGTTGCTTCTTTTTGTTGTGTTTTCGCTGCGTGGTTGAATTGCATTGCATCATGTCCACCTTATTAAATGATTTACAAAATGACGAATAGACCAACTCGGTTAAGAGATTTAGGAATTATTGCTACAATGCTGAGAAAGTAGCAATAAGTGACCTAAATGAGATGCAATTGAACTTTGCTGATACAAATCTCTTCTTTGCTTCACTAGATCCTCACTGATTGAATACACCTTTGCTACTCCTTAAGGATATCTGAGCCTTCATCAAAATTCTCTCACTCTACCTCTTTACAGAATCAACTCACTTGCATCCTTGCTCATTCATACATCCATCCATACATTCTTTAGAATTCACAACTTGACCTTTCATTTATACATTACAAATTGTCAAGTTAGCTCAATTACAAGTTACATTTACCAATAAACCATACATCAGTCGGCTACAAACATTACATTAAAAAAATAAAATTTATTTCACAAAATAATGAAATCCTTCATTAGCCAACCCTACTCAGTAAATACTGCTCCAGAAAATGATTTCTAGCGTTAACCAGGTGAAGCTTGGTAAACACTACAAAATCCTTTGAAGACTGAGTGAACTCAGTAAGAACTAGATTTCCTTTGCTAACCTTGTGAGCTTGATAGAAACTAACTTTCCTTTGCTAACCTTGGGAGCTCAGTTAACACTAACGTCTATCTTAGAATCCTTTGATGCCCCAGTAAGCTTGGTAGGAACTATCTTCATAGTGTAGAATTTAGGAACACTTGGTAGAGTTTGTTATTCTCTTTGCCAACCTTCTAAACTTGGTAGACTCTGTCTTTTTCTTTGCTGACCAACTGAGCTCGATAGACTTTGACTGATAACTAATATGACATTTGTGTAACATCAAAAACAACACACAATTAAATATTTGTATCCAACAATCTCCCTCTTTGGCATTGATGGCAACACAACATGTCATAGTATAATGAAATTTGAAAATAAGTCTTTTCTGATAGAATGTTTCTCCCTCTTACATTTTATTCCACAAACTTCTCAAATATAGTAATCTTCCTCTATGAAGGAATTACATAGCTTCTTTATAATCATCAAACTCTTCACAAACAAATTCAAATTTTAGAATGATATGACAGTATACTCTCCCTAACACAAACCAAATGAATAGTAGTGTACCTTATGTACTGATCCATATGCAATATTTCCATGATTATTCTGCATCAACTAAAAGATCTTCAACTTGATACCTATTGATGCATCACTAAAACTTCATTTTAGCGAGCTTTAGATATGGGAATGACCCCTAACTTACCTCTTTAATAAAAAAATGCATCCTTAGGTAAAGGCTTTGTGAATATGTCAAAAATTTGTTCCTTTCTATGGACATATTCCAATTTGATCTCCTTATCCTATACCAGTTCTCTGACAAAGTGAAACTTTATTGCAACGTGCTTGGTTTTTGAATCCATCACTAGATTTTTAGATATGTTAATTGCACTTGTATTGTCACAAAAGATAACAACAGGTTCTTTGATTTACTCCTTCATGGCTTACAATAATTGTTTGAACCAAACAATATTAGAATAGTTTATTGCTACTACAACATACTCTACTTCATCCATGGATCGGGATGTACAATTTTTCTTTTTACTAGTCCAAGAAACCAACCTCTTTCCAAGAAAGAAAGCTCCTCCACTTATACTCTTTCTATCATCAATATTTCCTGCCCAATCTGCATCAGTAAACACTTTCAAATCTAAATTACCTCCAAATTTGTACCATAATCCATAATCTTCAGTTCCCTTCAAATATCTCATGATCGTTTTGATTGCCATCATGCCATTTTCTCTTGGTTTTGCTGAAAATCTTGCTACAATACCAACTGCAAGAGAAATATTTGACCTTGTATGCACTAAATACTGCAACTTTCCAATCATAGACCTATACAATGTCTAATCTACCTCCTTTGATTCATCATCCTTGGTAAGTTTCAATCTAGTACACATAGGAGTCCCAACTGGTTTACAGTCTTCCATACCAATTTTTTTTAGTATCTCCTTGATATATTTAGATTGAGTGATATAGATGCCATTCTTACTCTACTAAATTTGAAGATCAACAAAGAATTTTATTTCATCAAACATTGACATCTCAAATTCCTTGTTCATTTGTTCTAAAAATTCTTTGCAAAGATCATCATTTCCTGTGAACAAAGTATCATCCACAAATATTTCTGCCAAAAAAATCTTATTATCTGTTCCTTCCTTGATATATAAGCTACTATTATCATTAGTTCTTTGAAAAAAAATCTAAATAAGATAGTTATACAATCTTTCATACCATGCCCTAGGGGTTTGTTTCAGACCATATAATGCTTTGTGTAATTTGTAGACCATGTCCTTCTTGTCTAGATCAAAAAAACCTTTAGGCTACTCAATGTAAACCTCTTCATCTAGTATACCATTGAGAAAGGCTGACTTGACATCCATCTAATAAACTTTAAATCCTTTGTATGTAGCATATGCAAGTAAGATCTTGACACCTTCCAATCTTGCAATAGGAGAAAATGTTTCTCCATAGTTTATTCCTTCTTCTTGAGAGTATCCATTGCATACTAGTCTAGCTTTATTCCTTAACACCTTACCATCTTCATTCAACTTATTTTTGAATACGCACTTAGTTCCAATCACATTTTTGTCTTTAGGCCTCGGTACAGGAGTCCATGTTTTGTTTTTCTCTATTTTCTCTATCTCTTCATTCATAGCCTCAATCCAATTTTTATTTTCTAATGCATTTTTGACATTTCTAGGTTCAAAATCAGCAAGAAAAAAAGTACCTTTCAACTTACTTCTTGTCATAGTTCCTTCAGATTTGTCTCCAATGATCTAATCTGGTGTATGAGGTCTCCTAACATACTTGGCTAATACAGGTTCCTTGTCTTTTGAATGCTTTGCATTTTCATCCTCTTGCACCTTAGCTTTAGGTTCTAGCTATTTTGTTTGCTACTCAGGTCCTTTAGACTCAGTAGTCATAAGCTCAATAGCATCAAAATGTGACTTAGTTTCCTTCAACTTAGTTTGAACTTCCTATAACTCAGTTACTAAAAACTTGAGAATAGAAGATTCCTAATTGACAGGTGTATCTGGCACCATATCAGGTTCAATGAAAACAAATCTCTTGTAATCTTCTGAATCCCTTTTACTTTCTTCTTCAGTTCTTTCTACAAACTCATCAACTTTCACATGTGCACTTTCTATGACTTTGTGAGTAGACAAGTTCAAACATCTATATGCTTTACTTTTGTAAGAATAAAAGAAAAATATTCCTTCATCACCCTTCACATCAAATTTACCTTTTTTAGATTCTTTCAAAATGTAACATTTTCTTCCAAATACTTTTAGATAAATTACATTAGGTTTATAGCCATACCATAACTAATAGGGGCTTTTGAATGAATCATTCATCAGCTATACTTGGTTCTAGGTATGAATTGTAGTGCTGATAGCTTCCTTCCAGTATTTGATAGCAATGCTATTTTCAATCATTAAGGTTCTTGCACAGTCCATGATAGATTTGTTCCTCCTTTTAGCTATTCCATTTTTCTCAAGATTTCCAGGGGCTGATAGCTATCTTTTGATCCCTCTTTCAATGCACAAATTATTGAACTCATGAGAGATGAATTCACCACCCTCTATATAACCTCAAACATTTTAGTCTTTTTCTTGTTTCCTTCTGAACTCTATCCAAATACCATTTGAACTTCTCAAATGTTTCTAATTTCTCTCTTAGGTACATGATAGTCATCATTCTTGAGTAATCATCAACAAAAAGAATGAAGAACTTTTCACTAGTATAGCTTTCAATTCCAATAGGTCCACACAAATCAGTATGCACAATTTCTAAAACTTCCTCAGATTGATAGTTTTTACTTTTAAAGCTAGTCTCTCCCATCTTACCAATTTGAAAATTCTTGCATAGACCAACCTAAGGTTTCTTTGTATTAGGAATGCCTCTTACTTTCTTGAATTTACTTATTTTCACCAAGTTATCAAAGTTCACATGACACAACCTCCTATGCCATAACCAACTTTCTTCAACTTGAGCAATAAAACATGAACATTCACCAAGTTCAAGATAGAGCAAGTTACCTTTTGTCTATGTGCCTGATCCAATCAGCTTTCCTTTGTCATCCAACAGTCTTGCCTTTCCATGCATGAATTCCACTTTGAATCCATCATTGATTAGCTGTGCCAAACTCAATAGATTGTGTTTTGGTCCTTCTAACCAATATGCATTATCACATACAAGCTCTTTGGTTAGTGAGAATCTTCCACTTCCTTTTATGCAACAAGGTTCATTATTACCAAACCACATACTACCACCATCATAGTCTTCAAAATGTTCAAACTTTGTTTTATCACTAGTCATATGATGAGAGAAACCACTATCTATGATCCATGTATCATTTTTTTTCACATGAGAAATAAGTGCCATTTTCTCATTATTGTTAGACTCATCCTTCACAACAATGTACACAATTTCATCTTCTTCATCACCATCAGAATCATTAGAATCCTTAGCCATAAAACATGTTTTCTTACCTTTGCCTTTGAATGATTTGAAATCTTTCTTGCCATTGCACTTGTGATCTTTCTTCTCATCCTTGTTCTACTTATTTGGGCACCTAGCAACAATATGTCCAATTTCCTCACATGAAAAATAGATTAGAAGAACCTTACCTTTGTATTTTCCTTTGCCTCTATAATATGTCCTTGCTAGTAGAGCTTCAACCACCTCAAGATCACTATCTAAACTCTATTTTGATTCTTCTTCACTTTTTGACTAAGAATCCTTTATCTTCTTGCCTTACTCCTTGAGTGAAAGATTGGCTTCAAATGCTGATTCAATGTTCTTAGTAGCTGGAACATAGTTATCATAGTTATCTAGCTCAAATGCAGTCAATCTTCCAACTTTGGCTTCTAAATTTATCTTATGATTTGCTTCACATCTTCTTTCTTGAATTGCAAAAACTCTAATAGAATAAATGGGAAGGAATGTTCTAAGAAATTTACTTATAATTGTTTCCTCCTTGACATCTCCTCCAGAAGCTTTGATTACACTAACACTTTCTTTGACTCTTTCAACATATTTTACAATGTTTTCATCCTCTTTCATCCTTATCTAACCGAATTGTCATCTTAAACTTTTTGCTTTTGTTCTTATTATATTATCATCACCTCCATAGATATCTTTCAATTTTTTTCACATTTCAAAGGTAGTTTTGCAGTGTTTGACATCATCAAATTCTGAATAGCTTAGGGTAGATGCAATGCCTATCATCATGGTGTTATGAGTCTCCTTCTCAACAATGTCATTAGTAGATAATATAATAGAAGGAATTACATATGCTTCATCAAGATATTTCAATCATGTGTCTCCAATGGAAGCTAGATGGAATCTCATGAGACCTTTCCATGCTAAAAAGTTATCCTTGTTAAGTCTTGGAATTTCCCTCTTGTAAGACATCCTAATTTTTAGATTAGATCCTTGCAATCCTTCTAACATGTACCAATAGTTTTGATACCAATTGTTGGAAATATAGATGGAGTAACTGAGGCGGGGGAGGGGGGGGGGGGGTCTTAATCAGTTACCACAAAAATAAATCCATAGATCCCTTAGATGTCTTAAAAACTTAATTACTGCTATTACTTGGTAGCCACATAAAAATATGTTGTAACTCGGTAGATTAACTTGTTACTGATCTTTAAGCATTCAAAATTATTAACATGCATGCAAAAGAAAATAACATGAACACAAGAGACACTAGATTTAATGTGGAAACCCAATATAGGAATAACCATCAAGTAACTAGCTACCAATTTTCACTCTTCTGAAGTGAGCCTTGCTAGGAGCCAACCTTATTAAAAGTTACAAAATACACTATTAGGTGTGATCCTATTAGAGGATTTAATCACCTTGCTAGGAGTGGCCTTACTAGAGGACTTTAGAACAATTCAGTAGAATTGTCCACCTTGTTAGAGGATTTACAAAATGGTTGTTAGACCAATTCTGTTAAGAGATTTAGGAATTACTACTACAATGGTGAGAAAGTAACAATAAATGACTTGAATGAGATGCAACTAAACTTTGCTAATACAAATCTCTACTTTGCTTCACTAGATCCTCACTGATCGAATACGCCTTTGCTGCTCCTTACATATATATGATCCTTCATCAAAATTCTCTCACTCTACCTCTTTACACAATCAACTCACTTGCATGGCCACTCATTCATACATCCATCCATACATTCTTTAGAATTCACAACTTGACCTTTTATTTATACATTACAAACTATCAAGTTGGCTCAGCTACAAGTTACATTTACCAATAAACCATACATTAGTCAAATACAAACATTACATTAAAAAAAAAAAATTTATTTCCCAAAATAATGAAATCCTTCATTGGCCAACCCTGCTCAATAAATACTACTCCAAAAAATGAGTTCTAGTGTTAACTAGGTGAAGCTCAATAAACACTACGAACTCTAGAAAATCCTTTGGAGATCGAGTGAACTCGGTAAGAACTAGCTTTCCTTCATTGACCTTATGAGCTTGGTAGAAACTAACTTTCCTTTGTTAACCATGAAAGCTCGGTTAACACTAACCTCTGTCTTAGAATCCTTTGATGCCCAAGTGAGCTTGGTAGAAATTGTAGATTCATAGTGTATAATTCAGGAATGCTTGGTAGACTCTGTAATTCTCTTTACTGACCTCTTGAACTTGGTAGACTCTGTCTTTTGCTTTGCTGACCAACCGAACTCGTTAGAATTTGACTGATAACTGATATGACATTTGTGTAACATCAAAGACAACACACAATTGAATAATTGTATCCAAAATTTCTTTGAGGGAGTATCCTAAGCATTGTTGAGCATGTGGAAGTATTGACATGTTGCATTCACGACTATGTTTCTCATTGATGTCAACATAATAGAAAGTCTCTGAAGATTGGTAAAGATGAGATACCTAGACTTGAGTAGAAGAAGTATAGGTCCATGATTGGAGGTTTGCAATATTTGAATCACACCAGACTGGATATATAAAATGTAGTTAATATTATAGCTATATTTCAAGATGATCCTAAGGAGTATTATTATGTAGTAGTAAAGAGGATATTTAGATATTTAGATATTTAGGTATTTCACAGAGTACAGTTGAGGTAGAGTATATAGTAGCAATAAATAGCTGTAATCAAGTGATGTAGATGAAGTAGATGCTGAAAGATATTAGGATGGAATTTTTAAAACCTATTATCATATACTGTGATAACACAAGTACAATAAGTATGTCTAAGAATCTTGTATTACATTTTAAAACTAAGCATATATCTATTAAGTATCATGTTTTGAGAGAAAAGGTAGCAGAAAAGACGATTAGATTGGACTATATGAGTACTAAAGATTAGAGTGCAAATATCTTTACAAAGCCTTTACCTAAAGATATTTTGAGTAATTGAGAAGTATGCTTGGGATTATGCCCCTACCTAATTTAGAGTAGATGATGTAGATATTACATTAGTCTAGTGGTACAAAGCACTCTTGTTTCACTAAACTTAATGCTAATACTTCCTATAGGGGGAGTATCCCATGATGAGCAAAGTCATTGATGACTTTTGGTATTTGGTATTGAATAGTGTCTTTAGACACTTGATCTGGTTAAAGAGTTGAAGCAGTAAATTGATATAATTAATCCTTTGTCATTGATGTCAATGGAGGAGAGAATGCATGAAAACAATCTCCTAAATATGTATGGGGGAGAGATAGTTATTATGGATATTTAGAAAGATTCATGTAAAAGAGAAGGAATATCTCTATGGGGGAGATATGCGGCATGCAAAGTTTCGATGAGTGAGGGAGAAAATAAGAATTTTCTTAGTAAATAACTCATTATTTCATATTTGAATGATAAAGAGGATTTGAAAAGATGATAATAAGTAGCAACAACAATAGAGTACTATTTGGTATTCTTGAAACCTAGACATTTTTCATCTATGTTTCCATCAATGCCAAAGGGGGAGATTGTTAACATGAATGTTGATGGTATTCCTTTGGGGGAGTATCCTAGCATTTCTAGATAGTCATGTACAATAAAACTAGATATGCTAACTATGGAAACCCTGTTAGCATAAATATTGATGGTATTCCTTTGGGGGAGTATCCTAAGGATTGAAGAGCATTAACATGTTGCATTCATGACTATGTTTTTCATTGATGTCAATAAAATAGTTAGTCTGTAAAGACTAGTAGAGTAGAAGATAGAGATCAACGTTGTATGGATAGAGGATTGATGGTTTGGTGATGCATGGGTAAGGACATGTTCCACATTTTGTCCTAATGATAAGGTTCAATGCACGTAAAGTAAGATGAAGAAGTACATAAGGTATGCCTAATTTATAGTGAGTAGTACATTGAAAAAGTAGTTGAGAAGCAATTTCTTATGATTATATTATTCCTCTATCAGAGATATAATTTGGAGATGTGTAGTTAGTTAGTGAAAGAAGATAGTCTAGTGGTGATGACATTAAGTGTACAAGCCCTAGTGTAACACATGTGAGAAGTTGTATATAATTTGAGCTGATACTGCTATTGTTATTACAAAATAATTAATTATCTTATAAATATTTGGGAAAGCCTCAAGGCCGACCTAAGGAAATACTTTGAAGATACAATATAAAGGAAATATTTTTTCTTATTTGTAAGTGTGTGTGATCAAGCATTGAATGTGAAGTATTTAAAGAAGTGTGAAAAGGAGTAGAGTGTTTGGTGACTGCAAGTACACAATCAAGGGATTATTGGATACAAATTTAGTGATCTAGTAACAAGATCAAAAGGATCATAGGTCTAGTTGATAGGATAGAGAAAGAGGAAGGAGAAGTACAATATAATTCAATTATTCAGTACATAGTAAAATAAAGATCATTCAGATAGTGGGTTCATTGGTCTTTCCCCTAAAGCTATTTGGATAGTGGGTCCACCTACCTTCTTCAACTCTTAATAGGGTTGACACAACTCCTAATAGGGTTGGAATCTCCTAACAGAGATTCAAAGTCTCCTTATAGGGACTAATATGTACTAAATGTTTTTATAAACTCCTAACATGGTCCATCCTCTAACAAGGAATATTTATATTAGTACATCATCTTGTGGATATCATCCCCACTAGGGTTTTCCCTTTGATCAATGGTTTCCCTAGTTAACATATCTAGTGTTATTGCATATGAGAATCTTGTTATGGTTTTTGATTGTCTTGTTCACATGGTTAAGTTTTATTAAGGTTGATAATTGTGACAATAGTTGTATAACTAATTCACCCCCCCTCTCAGTTAGATTTGTGGACTATATATTCTTATAGATTCACTACAACATCTATCATCTTAGTACCCACAAAATTTTTGGGACCATAGTCTATCCTAAATTGAGCCTCTAATGGTTATTTCTAGGCTCCTTCTTATCCTTATTTTCATAAAAATACTAGAAGTATTAAGGAATGATAGACCAGTGATAGAGCTTTATCTTTCAATCAGTCTCTAGATAATGATAGACCTGAATGTCTTTGAATGCTTTAATTCTATTATTAATTAAATAAAAATGTATAGATGTAAATTTTGATATCTTACTTGTGCTTGAATCTTCCAATGAACAATGCTAATCATTTTTATTGATGGGAAGTGAATATATATTATGTGCAAATCACTGGTAATAGCATGAGATGTTTGATGTGTTTCCAAGTGATCATAGTATTTAATATATATACAAAGTGGAACATTTATGTCTCATTTAGAGACATGACTCTATATGCCATTTGGGCCCTAGGGCTATGTCTCTATATGAGATGACTCTTAATAACATTATTTATCATCTACTAAGTCAAACCACACTTGGTGATTACATGCTATGATGAGTCAATCATAATTGGTGTCTAGTATTTCATGAATACCCAATCGAAGTTGGTGGATGAAATAATAGCAATATAACTCATGATAGTGAGGAGTAGTGAGTGACATGATAAGCCACATTCATAATGTTTACAAAATTTTTTCATAATATGATCACTACATAACAAGGATTTAGTTAGATTGAATCATCTTGAATAGTCAAGTATAATAGTCTCAATAATATATATATATATATATATATATATATATATATATATATATATATATATATAGAGTTTCCTCGAAGCAATAATTAGATATTAGATATTTGATAGATTTTACATTTTCAACAATACCTATTAGTGAGGGAGGATATGACTATCTCACAAAATGAAGATCTAGGTTTTATCAATATTAGATTAAATACTTATCAACACAAATATCCTACAAGCATATTAGTTATCTGATCTTTATAACATTCTAAGACAATAACTGGGTATAGTTTATTAAAAGTCCATCTTGATATTAACGTAATATAAAACCATGATCTCTAACTCATTTTGGGACTTAGGTAGTTTATCATGATTCTTTTCATTGTCATGAATTCTGGAACATTCCAAGATAACAAGTTCTCATAGTCTTATTATGAAAATGGATCAAGAGATTAGAGAACAACACACATAGTACCATGATTTATGGCTCATTCTAATACAATAATATAAGTCAATCATGATATTTGTGTTATCATATTATCTAATACATTCTGGGACAACAACTTAATGAAGTCTATGCCAACACATTAATCTATTTTTAAGGTCATCACCTTATAATAGAGACCTAACATCTCATAAAAATGAAAGATTATCATCTTTCGTAAATAGCCACATGTGCAAAATAGAAACTCTTTAAAAAATAATAAAACTTACACACACGCACACACACACACACACAAATATCAAAAAACTAAGAGATTATCTTAGGTGTTACAATTATAATTTTATCATGCCAAGTTTTCCTATAAAGTATTTCATTTTCAACTTTGTAAGAGGTTTGGTGAATATGTCTATAGACTGATCTTCAATGCTGATATATTCCAAATTGATCATACATCTATCTACCATATCTCTAATGTAGTGGACTAGTATATCTATATATTTTGATATGTTATGGAAGACTGCATTAACTAAGAGTTTGGTACAACTTTGATTATCATAATGTATAACGTTAGGTTTTAGTGGCTTCCCAAATATCCCAACCAGTAACTTCCTTAACTACACTACTCAAGTTTCCATGGATGCGACTATGTAATCTACTTCAGTGGAGCTTAGAGAAACAAAATATTACTTCTTTCTAAACCAAGATATTATTATAGAACCAAGAATAAATAACATCATGTAGTGCTCTTTTGACTAGTAGAACTTCCAGCCCAATTAGAATCTGAATATCCATGAAGTTTTACCTCAACTTTTTCATATTTCAAACCAAGTCCAATAGTGCCTCACAAGTACCTCAAAATGTGCTTTTCTACAATGAGGTAAGTCTTCTTAGGTTCACACGTAAACTAACTTATGACATTTGTGGCATAAAAAATATCAGGACAAGTATTTATGAAGTGCATTAATGAACAAATTATCTATCTATAATATGTAGGATTAATAGCCTTAGACTCATGTGCCGTAGTTTTAAGTTTATGAAGATTTGTCTCCATAGGTGTGGATAATAGTTTGTAGTCCATCACGCCAAATCTATTCAATGCATCAGTGGTATACTTCCCTTGGTTTAGGAAAATGCATTTTTCCATTTATCTTACTTCAAATCCCAAGAAGTAGTATAAAAAACCTAAATATTTCATTTCAAATTTAGATATGAGGTCTTTCTTACATTTAAAAATAAGATGGTTTTTGTCTATTATCAGAAGACCATCAACATAGAGAGCTAGTATTAAAATATCTCCCTCTAATTTCTTGAAGTATATTTTAGGATCTTATTCATTTCTTGGGTACCCTACTTTGATAAGGTAGCTATGTATTCTCTCATACCATTCTCTAGGAGCTTGTTTAAGACCATAGAGAGATTTCTTTGGTTTTTACACATGTGACTCTTTGTTATGGATAACAAACCCTTTAGGTTATTCCAAGTATACTTCTTTATTATTGACTCCATTCAAGAATGCCATCTTTAAATCTATCTAATGTACCTTCCAAGCTTTACATGTAGCTATTGCAAATATGGTTCTAATAGATGTGTAATGAGTTCACTAGTACATTTGGACCCAATTTTTGACCAAGGTTCATCACTATTTTTCTCATCAAAATTTTGACCAAATTGCAGGTTGGTTGAAATTTTGGTGAATACATTTGTCAAAATTTTGACCAACCTACAATTTGGTCAAAATTTCCACAAGAAAAATAGCAACAAACTATTGGGCATTCATTTTGCACGAGGTCAATGATAGGAATCCATAGTGTAATTCCTCTCTTGAAAAGAAAATCTTTTTAAGGATCCACTCCAAGGTTCAGTGTTTGTCTTACGACCTATCAAAATCTGCTCAGTAGAAGATAAATGTGAGTGTTCATGAGGAGGCCTTTGCTGGTTCTAAAACCCTTTTATCTTAGAATTGAAGTAAAATCTGTTTGCTGTCTCAAAATATCACACCAAAAGAACAATAAACAATGCATGCAACTCTAACAATCCAGCTACTATGAGGTACTATTCTAATAGGGGGTCTAGCAAAGCAAATAACAAAAATGAAAGAAAATAACATGAAATCAAATGACTTGAAATTGAAATTCCTAAATAGAGATAAGCTATGGAACGCAACACATTGTGAGTTAAACCTTCGAAGAGATCAGTAGGAAATCAATGAAAATAGGAGCAACACTTCCTGGAATCAACTGATGCAATTGTCAGTGAGAATATTTAACAAATTGAATGATGTTTCACTCTTCATCAAATTGTAAGGCCACAGAAAGTGCACTCATGTGAGACAAAAAGCTATGTAGACACAATCTGGTGATCTCTTCTCAATCTTGTTATATCAATGGAATTCATATATCTGTAGCAAACATCAAAACTAAAAGATCGAACAACCAAAAATAACGCAATAAACCTTTGGCTCAATCAAAATCTCATGAATAAAATCCACAAAAAAATGACACATCCATGCAAGAATAACTACGCTCTGAATGCTAGCACCAAAAGCATAGCTTTATTGCATAATAACGATGACCCTTTTTACAGTTTATAATGGGGTATTTATAAGAAATCATCTCCTCAATTTGTGTTGAGAGTGAGATATTTTGATGCAATAAAATGCTTTTAAAAAAATTTAAACAAACTAAATATATACAAACTGACACTCTAACTGGTGCTTAGAGGGACTCCATCCATATTTTATTCATAAATTGGATGCATGAGCCCTTTATATGTTGAAAACATAGAAAACATGAGAGAGAAAGTAGGAGGAAGCCATTAGTCAAAGTAGAAGTGCATGGAGACACCAAAAATAGAAGCTGGCCCTTCACTTGATGTGTGTCAGAGTTAACTTGCCATCAAAATGCACTCCCATTGCATGGAAAGTGCTATTTTTGGAACTGGCAATTAACTGTCAGTGCACCTCTGAATTGTAGAGCTACATGACAATGTAGAGCTCAAAAATGTAGAGCTATAGACCTGCATACTTGCAGACCTACAGAGCTGCAGACCTACGTACCTGTGGACCTTGGAAGCTCAACTTTTTGAAAAATTAAAGTTCTCAATTTTGAAAATGATTTTTGGGTTTTGCTCAAATGAGGTTTTAGATCACTTTTTGTATAGACTTCATGCCCCTTTTTGATGATTTACACCCTCTTTATAGCTAATTACTTTCATAAACTTGCACTCCCTCTGCTTCTTCAAACTAAAATCTCAAGGCACCTACATTGAATCTTGTCCCCAATAGCTGCATAAGATGAGGAACCTGATTTTCTTTATGTGTCCAACCTTTGTATCTTTGACCTTTGTCTTATCTCCACTTGTACAATCCTTCTCGATGAGAAACCAAGTGGTCCAGATTATCCAAGATCAAATGTTTGCAACTTTTTCATATTTTCTAGCAAATTTTTCTAGGCATTTATAAATGATCTTTTTGGAGGTCTTTTGCTCAAAATTTCAAGTTGGAACCTTCGTCGGTCCCTAAAACTAGATAGCCAAAGGCTCACTATTTTAGGGATTGAAATTAGATCTTCGGTTCTTCTTTCCAACAGTGTAAGTAGTTCTGAATTCTGAGGCCCGAGTCAAAAGTTATGACCTCAACAAGTTGAGGATGCCATTTTTACCTACAAAAGAAGCAAACATTAGTCCATAGAGTTAACAATGCATAGTAAAGACACACTAGCTATTCAAAAAAAACTGGAGGTGAATCCTAAAATTTGGCTAAGTCTGAAATCCTAAAGCCTTGAAATTTGGCTAAGTCTAGATTCCTGACACCCTCAAATTTGGCTAAGTCTGGATTTCTAAAGCCCTAAAATTTCCTAGAATCTTTACCTTATCTTGGGGAGGTCTAAAACCTATCTCAAAAGATTTGTCACATATATTAAAATATTTCTTAAGTATAAGTTGAAATATACATCAACTTATACTTAAATGATATATTTTAAACCCATCTTATGGATACTTAGACAAAACTAGAGGTGAAAGGGTGGCTTAGCAAGCGTACACGGTGCCTTGCGAGTGTGGCGGTGCGAATGTGCATGAGGTACCTTGATTGTGCACGTGTGCACATGCATGAACCATGATGGTGTGAACATGTGCCTGTAGTGGCATGAATGCACATGAATGCAGCGCAAATGCATGCGAGCTGCGCTAATGTGTGAGCCTCGGTGGTGCGAAAGCACGTGTGCAGTGCGAGCCATGCTGTGCCAGCATGTGCACAACATAAATGCACATGTGCAACATACAAGCACGTCGTCACATGAGCGCACAACTAGGTGAACGTGCTTGGTGGTGCAAATGTGTGCGGTTCTTTTTCAAGTTTGTTTTTTTGGATTTTTTGGATTTTTGGATTTTTTTTTTTTCGAATATTTGACTCTAAAATTCTAAGGTCTAATAAAACTCTTCTTCTCCTGACTCCCAAACTATGAGTCCAGGAGTCAAAAAAAGTAGGAGGTCCCCATTCCTAGTGAGGAATGAGACATGTGTTGTGGACACCACAACCAAAATTGGTCAAAAATTAGTTCCAAATTTACTAGTATCGAGAAACATGAGAAAATGTTTAATCATAATCAATCCCTTCCTTTTGTGAGAATCCTTTGACTAGAAATTGGCTTTGTATTTTTCAATACTATCATCACATTCTTATTTGATTTTGAATAACCATCTTTAGGAGACAAAATATGTGTCTTTGGGTCTTGTAACAATATCCCAAATATTGCCTTTTAATATAGATTAATATTCCTCAGTCATGTCATGTTTCTAGGATTGAGATTTTAGAGATTCTTCAACATCAAAAGGTCATGACTTAGTGGACTCATTTAGGTGAGTAACATAACATAAATGATTTCTTGTTCTCTTGGTTTCTTTAAGATCTTCATCAAGGGTCACATTGTTTTCTTCAAACATTTTTCTTTCCCATAAGGGCCTTTTATTATTGAGTTGATTTGGGTTATCCTTAGGATTAGGTGTAGTGGGTCCATTATCTTCTATACCACTCTGCCTCTTAATCATTCAAATTTCATCATTATAAAGAATGAAATCATCATTAAGTTATTCTATATCTTTATAAGGTTTGTATGCAGTATCTTCATCAAACTTGACATCTCTATGGATTTCAATTGTCCCTAATCCTAGCATATACTTAGTAGGCTTTGGAAGAATCACTATAGCAAACTAATATGCCTTTCCTTCTTGAGGGCTCTAGTTTAGTTCTTTTCTCCTTAGAAGTATGAATGTATACACAACAACTAAAGATTCTTAAATGACTTAGATCAGGTTTATTTCCTAAGAAGACCTCTTCAAGGGTTATGTTTTCTAGAATTGCATGATGGCAGCTAATTTGAACATATACAACAATATTAGATAGTTTAGTCCAACATGTTGTATACAGATTTTGATCGTGCATCATTGCCTTAATTTCTTCAATGATAGTTCTATTTTTTCTTTCTCCTACTCCATTCTATTGAGGATTATATGGTACAATATACTCCCTCTTAATCCAAGTAGATATACAAAATTCTTTAAAGTTATCAAAGATATATTCTCCTCTATTATCAGATCTTAAAACTTTGATCTTCTTTCCCATTTGGTTTACAACTAAAGCTTTGAATTCTTTAAATTTGGATAGAACCTCATTTGATTATTTCAATTTGAAGAAATATATCTAGGTTTTCCTGTAATATTCATCCACAAAGATGATGTAGTATGAATATCTTCCTAATGAAGGTACTAATATAGGTCCACATTTGATTATTTTCTCTTGCTCATGGAAATACATCCCTACATTAGTAGTTTGGGAAATTTGGTGGGAATGAAATAAGAGAATCTTCAATAAGATCTCTTCACCAATAAAATCTATTCTTGGTATTGAAAAGTGCATCTTGGAAATGGTGAATGCTAGTCATTATAGACTCAAATGAAATCCAATTTTGTCTAGTTGAGACAACACTATCATCAGGGAATGGAAATGGTATGCCCTTAATATTGATATATATAGGGTTATGAATAGTCAACTTGTGGCTATCTTAATCCTTAATTAAGTAATGTTATCATTATTATATTATTATTTAGGTAGCTAGGTCAGCTTAGATGTTATGTAGGGTTGTGTCTATTCAACCTAAGCATAATTAGGTATATATAGGAGGTTGTGAATCTTATTTCAAAGAATATTGTGAAGTGTGTTGCCATTGGAGATATTTGGAGGTTACCCCCTCAAAGTGGCCTATTAATCTTAGTTATTATCAAGTATTTATATAAAATTTCATATTATTTCTTCTGTTGTGCAAGTTATTTCATTACAAGTGGTATCAAAGCATGATCTTGGCACCATAGAGGCAAATTTTGGGAAGAGTTTAATTAACTTTCAGATTTTAGCAAAATTTTCAAAGATTTTTTTAAGGGTTTTTGAAGATTATATTAAAGAAGCTATAGTCCAAAATTAAGATGAACTGGAGCAACTTATTGCAAAATTACTATTTCTACACAATTTATTGAGATCTACATATCTCTCACATCCTACTGAATTGGAGTATAACTTGTATTGTGTTTTTGAATACATAGTAGAGAAGCCTAAATATAAAAGCTTGGAGAAATTGAAGCAAAAATGAGCAAGTTATTAAAAAATTAGGAAAATTTTCTTTCAAGGTAGAAAATTTGCCAATTTTCTAAATTTTTCCTGAGTAAGGGTATCTTGGCCCTAGTAAGTTATGGTAAAAAAATAAATTGAAAAATAAGAGAATTTACATTTTGTTTGTGTGACTTATTTCAAAAATATTGGTTTCCATCATGACGGGGCCTCCAACAAGAGGCAAAAAGAATGCTACCACAATAGGGAAGTCCTCTAATCAAGATTGGGAAACAAGAGAGGATAGTAATCCCAATGAGGAAATAAGTACAAGGAAGAGTTTAAGCGAGATATGAGTGACCTATGAGGAGATATATTAGATATATGAAGCATGTTAAGCACTTATATGAATGAAACAAGGAAGGAGTTGTCAAGCAATCAAGGTGAAACCTTCAAGTCAACTAATAATGACACAAATTTTAATACTCCTATGAGATCTAGCATTTTTTTTCCATAGGTGGAGGATATGTGCAAATTTAATGGTAAGGATCCTATAACATGAATAAATCAAATGGAGAAATTTTTTAGGTACATCAAAACCTATATGGATAAGAGGCCATGATGGTTTCCTTATATCTAGAACCAAATCAATTCATTTGGTATCATTGGCTTTGTACTCATAAGAGGAAAAAGGGTCTCACTGTGTCATGGTCAATTTTTATAGAAGAAATCCAAGCACAATATAGCAACAGTGTGACAAAAAACTTCTTTGGCCAACTTGCTAAGATTCAAAAAAAAAGATTAGTTAAGGATTATATTCAAAAATTCCAAAATCTATCCTTGAGATGGATATAATTATAGACAATTTCCATGATTTATTCTTGAGTGGTCTCAAAGATCACATTTAATGAGAGGTATGCATGTTTAGTCCTAGCTTAGTAAATGAGTCTTGACTCCACAAAAAATTGAGGAGAAAAGAGAAAAAGGATTGTGTTTCAATTGTGATAGCAAATACAGTTAAGGACATAAATGTAGTGAAAATAAATTATTCTATATTGAAGGTCCAAGTGAGGAAGAAGAGGATAAGCCCATAGTAGAGGAGGACAAGGAGTTAGGTGAGGAATCACATGATTTTCAACCAATCATTTCTTGTCATGCACTTTTACATTTTAGTGTACCACAAAATCTCATGGTAGTGGGTTTCTTAAAGAAGTAGAAAGTAAGAGTGTTGATTGAATCAGGTAGGTCTCATAATTTCATCAACAAAAGGTTCACAACTCTTCTAAATTTCTTTATATATCTAGCCCCAGAGTCTTAGGTTTTGATTGGAGATGGGGGAATAGTTAGTTTTTTAGGAAAGCGTCATAACATCAAATTATCCATGGGAAATTATCAAATTGATACCCAAATGTATGCACTATCTATGGGTTGAACATATTGTAGAAGTTGTGAAAACCAACTTCACAGATTGCCAAGATCACCTGCATGCAAGTAACCTGTTGAAGAGAAACTGAAAAAGAAGGAAAAAGTAGAGCTTGGAAGAACTTAACAAGATGAGAGAAAAGAACTATATTCCCAAATTGATTAAATGAATGCTTGAAAAAAGAATTACAAGAGTTCAACCTTAAAGGTGAACGAAAGCCCTAAAGCCTAAAAAAGCTAGGTTACACAATATAATTAATAAAATATTAATTATATGCACCTACAAGATAGCTTAAGAAAACTAGAGTAATAGGAAACTTAATTAATTAAATCAAAGTGATTTAATTAATAAGTGCGAACAAATTTAATTACTCTAACACTCCCCCTTAAGTGAAGCTCAAGAGGTAAGCTAACCTAGCACAACTATGAAAGTAGAAAAAATTGGGTCATGACAACAAGGCCTCATCAGGTAACCAAAACAAGGAAATCTTTGTAAACTGGAGACAAAGGAGAAAACTCGGTGGGAAAAACCCCTCTCCAAAAAGAGATAGCAAAGAATGTTTCAGAAGATAGGAACAAAGAGAAGATCATGAAGAAAACCATTGAAGCAGAAGAAGCCACAAACTCTGTCAGAAAGAAACTGTTGATCTGAAGATCCTCCATGAAAATAGAAGGCATGAACTGAGAGTGTCTATATGGTAGGTGATCCATCTCACCAAAATGCATAGATAGCCAACCACTGCAATCGCCTAGTATATGATCAAAATAATAAATACATAGCTCACTCCAATGAACCATCAAACCAAGGAAGCATTAGAATCAACAATATAACCCCCCCTTAATGCAGACAAGGTGAGGTGATAGGCAACTGAAAAGATGGGCCAAAAATCTCTTACAACATAGGAACCAAACACATCAAGAGTGAGGTACAAACACCTATAAAGGCATGTTTCACAGACACTGCATAAGGTAAAAGAGGAAGAGGGCACAAAATTGGCAAACAACTATCCCCCGCATGGCACTTTATAAAATAGTGTGAGTACAACAAACCACAATGATGAAAAGGATCCCAGAATGCAAGAGTGACACTTTATCTCTGTGCATTTGCATAAAGATGCTTACAAATGATATCAATAATGATCAAAATAGGAAAAAAGTTGATACAAAAGATAGTACAGCCCAAAAGAAGAGATCCCATGCTAAGAAAATGATCCCCGGACCTGAAATACTAAAGATATCCATCATAGAGCCAAAATGCCAAAACCATGATAGAAAGAGCATGGGGTAGAATTTGGAAGAAATTACATCATTTATGAAAAGTAGACCAAACGAGCTTTCCAAAAATATCACGTTTTTAAAAAATGGAGATGGGATGCACAAGAAATGCTTGCCGGAGTAAAAAATAAAACATCAGACTTCAACTACAAAAACAAGAAACTAAACTGCATCAAAACCAAAAAACTCCTACACTAATATCTCTATCTCAAAACTAGCTTTTTGGTGCTTCTTTCAGATCCAGATCAGAAAAAGACCTCCGTATGCCCAAGATATGGCCAAAAAATTGCGAGTAGGTCAAAAAAGGACTTGGAGTGCTAGTAGGGGTGCTGATGTAGGATGGAATCATGCTGATGTCATCAAAACCCAAGCTTAAATTTGATAGCCTAGGGGCCGTCATAGTAGAAAAGAAGGCCACATGTCATGCCACATGGATGACTAATGCCAAAGTACTGAATCAACTTGGTGACATGGTAGGGGCCACGTGGCAGATGCCAAAGTGGCACCCAAAAATCATACCAATTATCGCAAAAGCTCCACACTAGCTGAGGTTGTAGGTCGGGCCATGGAGTGGTGATGGTTCTTGGAGGCAGTGGCCGCAGTGGTGGCTGGAGTTGGTTGCACTGTGACTATGGTGGGCAGTGGGTGGTCGAAAGGAGGTGCAGCCAGTTGCGGCGGGGTGTAGGCTGCGCACAGGTTGGGCACAAGCGGTCCTCCGATGGCGTATGGGTGGCCGTTGGGCGGAGCAAAGCAAAACAATTTTAAATTTTTTTTTTTTGAAAAATCACAATAAATGTGTCTGTACGGCCTCTCGGGGGGCAAATTTTTTTTTTCTTGACGCTACTGAAGCCAAAAAAGACAAATTTTATATGGATCTTGACTATAAATGACCTTCTGGATCCAATGGCAGTGTCCGTTTGGGCCCAAAGTGCTCTGAAAAATGCTCTTCCTCTCGATTGAGGAAAGAAACCTCAAAAAAGCTAGGGTTTCTCATTCAGAATTGTGCCTTCAAAAATATTCAAACCAAGAAGCAGTAGGGAGGCTCTGATACCATGTAGAAGTTGTGAAAACCAACTTCACAGATTGCCAAGATCACTTGCATGCAAATAACCTGTTGAAGAGAAATCAAAAAAGAAGGAAAAAGAAGAGCTTGAAAGAACTCAACAAGATGAGAGAAAAAAATTGTATTCCCAGATTGATTGAATGAATGCTTGAAAAAAGAATTACAAGAGTTCAACCTTAAAGGTGAATGAAAACCCTAAAGCCTAAAAAAGCTAGGTTGGACAATATAATTAATAAAATATTAATTATATCCACCTACAAGATAGCTTAAAAAAACTAGAGTAATAGGAAACTTAATTAATTAAATCAAAGTGATTTAATTAATAAGTGCAAAAAAATAATTACTCTAACACATATATTATTTTGGGAGTACAATAGCTTACTACATTGGAAACAATTGAGATGAACTTCCATGAACTATTCATGCAATTTCAATCAAAAGGAAAGGTAGTGGAGCTAAAGGGATTGAAGGAAAAATCCCCATAGATGGTATGCTCACATCTAATGTAAAAGTTTCTTAAGAAAGGTACAGATGGATTTGTGGCCCAGCTATGTTCATTAGAAGTCTCTTAGTCTAATGCTCTTACTCATTTAGATTTACAAGCAATAATTGATCGTGTTCCAGGGAGCTAGCCAGTAAACATCAGGTCATATAGGTATCCATACATACAAAAAAGTGAGATATAAAAAAATGTTGAGGAAATGCCAGTGGTTAGAATTATCAGGCATAGCCAAAGTGCCTACTCCTCACTTGTTGTAATGGTGCATAAGAAGGATGAAACTTGGTGCATGTTTCTAGATTATATAGTTCTAAAAAAGTACACCATTAAAGATAAGTTTCCTATTCCAACCATGGATGATCTTCTAGATAAATTAAATGGAGCTATGCATTTTACCAAGTTAGATCTTAGATTAGGTTATCACCAAATTCAGATTAAGGAGGAAGGTATTTGTAACACAACATTTTGAACTCATGAGGCTAATTATGAATTTTTGGTGATGCCATTTGTCTTACCAATGCACCATCTACATTCCAAAGTTTGGTGAATTCCATTTTTAAGAATTTCTTAAGAAAGTTTGTGTTAGTGTTTTTTGATGATGTATTAATTTATGGAAAGACTTGGGAAGAACATTTGAAGCATGTAGATCAAGCATTACAATTACTCAAAGATCATCAACTCTATGCTAAGCTATCCAAGTGTGTTTTTGGTCTTAAGGAGGTGGAGCATTTGGGACACATAGTTTCACATGAAGGAGTAAATGTGGACCCTAACAAAATTAAGGCTATCATGGAATGGTCTATTCCAAAAACCATTAAGAAGCTAGGGTGTTTCTTGGGATTGACAGGGTACTATAGAAGATTTGTGAAGAATTATGGTCATATAGCAACACCCCTTACCACTCTATTGAAGAAGGATTCTTTTCATTGGAATGAATTTGCTCATGTAGCATTTGAGAAATTGAAGAAGGCTATGTGTAAAACTTTAGTTCTTGCCACTCCAGACTTTACAAAGGAATTCATAGTAGAATGTGATGCTTCTAGAAATGGGATAAGAGTATTTCTCATGCAAGAAGGTCGATCAATTTATTTTTGAAAGTCATCAATTAAAAGGTAAAAATTGACTCAAACCTATTTATGAGAAGGAAATGATAGAAATCCTTCATGCAGTTAAAAAATGAAGGCCTTATTTAATGGGTTGAAATTTTAAGGTTAAGACAGATCATGATAGCCTAAAATATTTTCTTGGAACAAAGACTATCTTCAGAAGAGCAACAAAAATGGGTCACTAAGATTTTGGGATATGACTTTGAAATTGTATACAAGAAAGAGAAGGAAAATATTATGGCCGATGCACTTTCTAGGAAGGATGAAAAAGATGAAGCCTTATTGTGTTCCCTTTCAATATTAGAAGAAAATTGGGTGGTAGAAGCCAAAGAAGAGTGGCAAAATGATGTTGCAACAAGTAATCTCATCCAAAAAATAAAAAGTGACCCTAGTAGTTTAGATACATTTTTTTTAAAGGGGGATTTTCTTTGGTATAAAGAGCACTTGTATCTCAACAAGAATTCTACTCTTAAACAAAAGGTTCTCAAAGAAATACACGAGTCCCCAATTGGTGGTCATTCAAGATTTTTGAAGACATAACATGTCAGGTCATGCAAGATTTTTTTTGGGAAGGGCTAAAAGGTGATGTTCTAAAATTTGTGGCTAAATGTTTGGTTTATCAAAGAAATAAGGGGGAAATAATTAAGACACTAGGTCTCTTGGAGCCTTTATCTATTCCTATCCAACATTGGAGAACCACTTGCTTCATCAACAATAAGTACTTTCAAGACTCAAGGAGAATTTAGCTATGGCATAGAATTGAAAGAAACAACAAGCAGACCAACATCATAGTGAAAGAAATTTTAAAGCTGGGGACTAGGTCCTCTTGAGATTGCATCCTTATAAAAAAATCTTAATGAAGGAACAAAAAAAAAAAAAAATTTGTCTCCAAGATGTTATGGACCATACCAAATCATGAAAAATATTGGTAGTGTTTCCTATAAGCTTGACTTGGCACCAACAACAAGGATACATCCAATTTTTCATGTTTCTTGTTTGAAGAAGGTAATTGCATAGAATATTCCTACTCAAATAGTAGTACTAGAGCTTGATGAAAAAGGAAGAATAATTTTGGAACTAGAGTGCATTCATCAAACACACACAAAGAAGCTTAGGAATAGAACCCTCACTCAATATCTCATCCAATGGAAGAACTTACTAGTTGAAGATGCCACATGGGAGGATGAGGAGTTCATTCAAAAGAATCCACACTTGGTTAGCATTGAGGACAATGCTTCTTTCAAGAGAGGAGGCATGCTACACCTTTGATATTGGTATATATAGGGTTATGAATAGTCAACTTGTGGCTATCTTAATCCCTAATTAAGTGATGTTATCATTATTATATTATTATTTAAGTAGCTAGGTTGGCCAAGGTGTTACATAGGGATGTGTCTATTCAACCTAAGCATAATTAGGTATATATAGGAGGTTGTGGGTTTTATTTCAAGGAATATTATGAAGTGTGTTCTCATTGGAGATATTTTGAGCTTTCCCCCTCGAAGTGTCCTATTACTCTCAGTTATTATCAAATATTTATATAATATTTCATATTATTTCTTTTATTATGCAAGTTATTTCATTATAGGAAAGGCATCCATGTTTCTTTTTGATGGATTCATCACAAAAAACCTACGTTCCCATCACTTAGGGATTCAGTTCAATGGTCCCCCCCAACATGTGGTTCAATTAAACTTAACTTTGATGGTTCTTCCCATGAAAATTTGGGAAAATCTGGGATTGGCATTTGTATTAGAGATCATCATGGAGAGGTTCTTTCCATCAAAGCATCCCCTATTCTTTCAGGAACCAACAACATGGCTGAGGCTTATGCCATATTTGAAGGATTATTTTTGGCAAAAAAGGGGGTTATCAATTAATTCAAATTGAAGGCAATTATATGGTGATCATAAACACATGTACTAAATGGGAATCTCACAATTGGAAACTCTCATATATCCTTCAAAAAAATTGGTTTCTTTTCAATTCATTTAAGGTTATTCATATTTCCCTTACCTTGAGAGAAGGGAATATGCTAGCAATTTTTTTGGCTAATGTAGGATGTGATGGTATCAATTTTGTGGATCTAAATATGGGGGAATTTATTAAGTCTAATAGGGAATTTAACAAGATAATGTTGAAGGACATTAAGAACACTACTTTATCTTCTAGGAATGCTAGATCTTCCTGTTGAATTAATTTCTATTATTAATATATTTATTGTAGCTAACCCACTCTGGCCTTAAATAAAACATAGGTCCACATAGATCAATATTAATGAGTTCAAGGATGTTCTTAGATTTATGGTAAGTGGTATGGAAAGGGGCTTTGGGGGTCTTTCCTAATGCAAACCTTTTAGATATTCCTTCATGTTTAGGTTTAAGGTTGGGTAAGCCTTTTACAAATTTCTCTATAGAGGGTAATGCTCTAAAAGTTAGATGCCCTAGTCTTCTATGCCAAATATCATCTATCTTCCCAATTTCATGAGTTAGGGCTACATTTTTGGAATTACAAAGTTTGTATAGGATTACTTCTCCAATTCCAATAGAAATAGCATTTTTAAAGTTTTAATTTTTTAACAAACACAAAACTTTATTTTCTTGAAAAGAAATTTGATAACTTGATCTACTAGACCAGATATAAAGATAAGGTTTTTTTTGATTCTAGAAAAAAATAAACATCTTTTAGGTACAAGTTAACTCTAGTACTTAGTGGTACTGAGTAGGTCCCAATTCCTTTCATAGGGTAGGTGGAGTTGATGCCTATTGTCACTTATTTAGTTGAGTATTCTTCAAGAGTCTCAAATTTATCTCTAAATTTGGTTATATGTCTAGATGATCAACTATCAATTATCTAGGTGTTTGTATCGATGTTTAACTCACTAGATAAGACAAGGTATAATAGTGAATATTTTTCATTATTGTCTTCAACTTACTTGAATTTAGCCATGATGACAAGATTTGAGTTCCTTTCTAGAAAATACATGTGAACATGTCCTAATTTGTCACATTTATAACATTGGATATATAATTCTTGATTTTGAATGTAATGCTATAATCTCTTCCTCCTTGTTAGATATGATACCTCTTGAGATTAGTTGAGCCTCTTCTTGAGTACATTCATTTTTGAGTTGATCAAATTTGGGTATAGAGGGACAATTGATGCATTGAATAAATGATTCCCTTGATATTGGTAGTCCTTTAAGGGCTATTAGAGATAATTTGACATCTTCAACATTGTTTCCAATGGTAGAGAGTTAATCTCTTAATCCAAATATTTTGGAGAAGTAGGATGTGATTGTATCTCCTTTGTCCATCGTGATGTTTAGGAGCTATTATTTAATGTAAGCAATCTGCTTGCATTATTTTTTTCAAATGTATCTTGAATGGTTTTGAACAATTCATACATAGTTGTTAGTTTTTCTATTGATGGAAGAATATGATATTTAACTCCATTAATGATTAATTTCTTAGCTTTATTATTCCATCTTTTCCATTTTATTATTTTTGATTCATCTTTAGGTATTTCCTTTTTCTCCTCTACAAATGACTCCAATTCAAGTTTTTGAAGTATTGATGTGATTAAAATTTTCCATGAAACAAAGTTAAAGGTGCCTGCTAGGATATCCTCAACTCTTATATTGTTTACCATGGTTGATATGATGAATAAAACTTCAGTGATATTGAATCCGTCACAACCAACTTAATGCTTGTTCTACTAGCCAAGCTCTGATACCATGTTAAGGAATGATATATTAGTGGTAGTGCTTTATCATTCAATCTATCTCCAGATAATAATAGGCCTAAATATATTTAAATACTTTAATTATATTATTAATTAACTATAGAGACATAGATGTAAATCTTGATATCTTACTTATACTTGAATCTTCTAATGAATTATTCTACTCCTTTTTATTGATGACAGTTGAATATATATTATATACAGATCACCGGTAATAACATGAGATGTTTGATGTGTTTCCAAGCGATCATATTATTTAACATATATACAAAATAGGAAATGTTGGAAACTTACAATTAGACCAATTATTGTTTTGTCACTAATTTCAAATCTATTGATGAGATATATTGCTACCTCATCTAAATGTCATATCTATTTGATTAATGAAGAGGATTTGAGAAGTTAATCATGACTATAACACCTAGAAGAAAGGTTGAAGTTATGAACATAAAGATATAGTGGACATTTGATTAGATATACTTTTATAAAGAAAAGTAAGTATTTGTGTCAAGAAAGCTAAGCTAAGTTGAGAAAAAGAGTAAAATACTAAGGAGTGTTGAGTAATGCTAGTGTTAACCAAGCTATATTTAGTGCCGATAAAATCTAATCTTGATCAAACATTAGCATTAACCAAGAAATTTAGTTGATTCCATATGAGAAAGCTTTACAATGACCCAGTATTTTAGTGTTGACCAAGTATCAAAATTTAGAGACTGCCGAGTAATAGTAAGAGAAAAAAATTCAAAGAAATTGTAAGATCAAGTTGACTTAGTTGATTTCTTGGGAAATGTAAAATGCATTGAAGATAAGATTGATGAGTTGAATCATTAAATTTAGGGAGGTAATTATGTAAAGACTTAATAGAAAAATTCTAGAGAAGCTTCTAGAGGATGATCAAGAAGATGAACAGATACATTTAATCAAATTAAATCTAATCATAAACCCTAAGATCTATGGTGGATGTAGAAAATGGTAAAGAATGGATTTACTATTTTAAAAGATACAAAATTGAACATTTTTTGTCATGTCTAGTCAAGCCCAGTTGATCCTAGCCAGTGTGTGTATGAGTGAGGTTGTATGTGAATAAAGACATCTAGAGAAAGGTTGATCAAAAACACACTAGTGTGTGAATGTGAAGCTAAAGGAGAAAGCTTGAAGATATGATGTTGCTATTAATAAGTGAATTAGAGAAGAAGTGATGAGAACAATAAACTAATTTCTTGAAAGGTGTCCAAGCAAATCAAGATAAGAGATGATAGTGAAAGGCTTAAGTGAACCAACATAAGGACTAAATAGAGATCTAAACTAGAAAAAGTGAGTTGTAATCACACAAATCAAACCTACTACTTTCTTTCTTATCATTTTAAACAATTTTTTTTGAAATCCTTTTGACAAAGATTGACCTAACAGTCATTTCAAGACTTAATAGTCTGTGTAAATTTTTTAATTGGGTGACATTCTAAATGGATTGATCAAAGTCCTCTTACAAGGTCACTCCTAATAAGGTGATTAAATCCTCTAACTAGGTCACATTTAATAGTGTGCTTTGTAATGTCTAATAAGGTTGGCTCCTAATAGAGCTCACTTTGAAAGAGTGAAAAAGAGTGACATATTGTTGGTGGTTTTTCCAAATTGGGTTTCCATGTAAAATCCTAGTGTCAAACTATGATGAATGTTTACATTTGATAATGTTTCCATTATGCATTGCAAGTGTTGTAAATATTATGATAGGCTAAGTTACTGAGAGGGGATGTGAACTAGTAACCAATAAAAATTTAATTCTTAAATACCAATTAATCCTTTATGTGAATTCTGATCAAACTGCATGCATGCGAAACTGAAAACATTAAAGCGTGTAAGGAAACTTGGAAATAAAGAATATAACCATTTTCACATAACCCATAATAAATCTAAAATAAACACAGAATTAAAATCTACATGCAAGAGAATAGACAACATACTCACAAAATTGTGACACAAGATATACCCTGGGAAACCCTCATTGAGGGAAAAACCCAGCCTCCAAAAGCATCCATCACCATGTATTATTCAGCAAAAATATCATTGCCATACAGCCATGGAAGCCTTCATGGCCATAGCCACAACCGAGCAAACTATGTGAACAAGCATGAATCCACACATCCCATGCCATGCTTTCAACCTTCACAAATGCTCCCTTGGCTAACCTGTCAAGCCTTGTCCTGCTCGACTCTTGCCTTTTGTCTTCTCCTTGTCACTCTCTCTCTCTCTACAACAACTACCCTTGTGGCTGCTTATATAGTAGCAAGTCCCACAAAACCACTAAGTGGTATTACATAAACCATGTGCTAAAACCATGTGCTACCTAACCCACTGACCCCACATTTAATATTGGGCATTTAATTCTTTTCCCCCAATATTAAATAATTACATGAAATATTATCACAATGTTACAATACAACTCATCAAGAATATTCCATGGGAATCTTTACATGTTGCACATCCATCTAGGCACAACATTACATAATAAAATAATAAAATAACAATATTATGCAATGTGTGCAACACCCATTATCTCCACAATCTCCCACTTGTTGTATACATTGCATAGGGTCAATCCGTAGCCGCATAAATGAACAAGGGAACAATCCCTCCTAGCACATCCACCATCATGGATCAAAATACACCAAGTGCTCCATCCTGGTACCCACAACAAAATCAAAGTATCCAACATCTCGAACATGAATGATCTCACCTCCTATTATGCCACTCCCACTGGACATACATAGAAGCCATCCAAAGAGAAAGCCACCCAACCTGTCACATTAGAAGATCATAAAATCCTGTACCAACTAAAATTCAAAGCACAAATAACCTGATCCAAAGGTAATCACATCTATCCGTAGTTGTTAAAATATCAATAGCTGAAATAGCACCTACAACAATGTGCCAAACCCATCCAACTATCCATACCTCAAAGGTATAACAAGTGAATCTCATATCACTGACATATCCAATCTATAAACTGCATGTCACAAGCCTCAAGAGCAATAACTGCCACATATATACCAAGAAGCTCCCATTGCAAAAGATAATGTCAAATCTATAACCAATCCACTCAACACATCTCAAAGAAGTGAATCCATGTAGTATCAAGAACATCCACAACATGTAAACTGATATCCTACAAGAACAACTCTCATAATAAGTCTCCGATGCTCTCCCAAGTTCACCACAACCAACAGAGGAAAGAGATAAAGGAATAACCATGTCATCTCTCATATGACATACATGAGCACAAACCAGTGATCAAAATCTCTAACCAATCTCAAATCCAATGTAGGAAAAACTAAACATCCAGGAAGATAACCAAGACTAGAGAAACCATGCAAATCATAACCTGTATCATGTCCTTCTACACACACCTCTAGATGTAAACTGTGCAAGTATGATCTCCTCCATAAAACCCCAACAAGAAGCCTCAACAACACCCAAACCATACCATATAACTAATCATGGATGTAAGCCTCTCACAAGAAGATCAAACTCAATAAACCCATTCCTAAACCAAGGAATAACCATTCCTAATCCAAGGAATATGCCCAATATAAAACCATCTCCCAAACTCAACCAACATAACAACATATGCACATGGAGATAACCAATGCTAAACCATCTCTCAAATGAAACCTCCAGAACTAACTCATGTACCATAGCTCAAGATCCATTTCCATGAAAGACAAGCATAAATATAATGCAATTGAGAGAAAACAATGGGCTATACCTCTCAAGTAGCAAACCGCCAAGTAGACCAAGAGTGGGGAATGAGAATGCTCATCAAGATACCCAAGTCTCCAACCAAGACTCATCTAAGAACAATCTCCTCTCAAGTCCATATCAGGTGACTGCCCCTCAGACTTCCTGCTGAAACCATCAACCGTCCCAACAAATACTTCTCTAATCCAAGAGAAATCAGCGTCACCACCATCTCTAAGTGTCCATGAGCACCTGTAACCAATCAATCCATGCCAACTCCAAATGAAACATAACAATATCATGAAGTATCCAGCTTATGATTAGTGTACTCAATACCAAGAAACTAAACCAAGATCAATGTCAAAGTTCCAACCATGGCTTCAGGAACATAAACATGACAACATGATCTTACCATCTCAGCTAAAGAGATAACATGCTCCATATGAACACACCATAACATGTCACAAATCTAAACATGTATCAAGAGTATACCATGACATAATAATGAAACCATCCTCATACCAAAGATAACATGCCGAATAAAAGCATAAACCACACCTTTGCCAAGAACCCTGTGAGTCCTCAAGATGCAACCATCTCCACACACCATGAAGAAAACCATCTCTACATACTAGGAAGAACCATCTCCATACACCATGAAGATAACCAAGAACTCCATGAGTCCTCAAGATCTAACCATCTTCAAACACCATGAAGATAACAAGTGCACCATGCAAATGTCAAAGACACTTCTGCAGCAACAGGATCTAAGACAAACCTCCAACATCTGCAAACACTCAATAAATATATCAATGCCAACAACTCCCACTCAACTGTGGTACCAAGTCACCTATGGCATCATAAAATCCATCCTCTCCAAACCAAGAAGATATAAACCAAACCAGGAACTAATCCTGCACTGTCACCCCATCACTGTCACAAGGTCCCACTAAATCGTGTATCCAAGCTATCCATGACATCATGATGAAAAACCATCCTCTAACCATGAGAATCAACCAAGGCATCAAACCATCAAAGAAGTCAAAGTGCACATCATGAGCTCCTCAAAAGAAAACCAAATAACCATGATCCTCAAACAAGAAGATATACCACCATAACTAAATCAGAAATCCAAGCTAATGAACATCAAGGATGTACCTGTATAACCAATCATGTCATGCCAAAATCCATGGCACCATGATCACATCCATGAACCGAGCATCTGGCTCTCAAAGTGTCCAACCTATCAGCATAGTCAACCATAATCCTCCACCATGACTGTCCCTGGTAACAACATCTCATCCCTTCTACATGAAGAATAAAATCAGAAAATCATGTGACTCAGGGCATAGACAACCCAAATCCAAGCCACCAATCTGAATATGCATCAATAATAAAAGATCAATGGGCAAAGACAACCCATAACCAAGCCATAAATGCAACCTGTAAGTATAGACCGCTTACAATACTGCACAACTTGTAGATCCAACAAGTCATCATACATATCCAAACCAAACACTGATAACCATATCATCATGACATCGATCTAAAATATGAATTGAGTATACAATGACATCAAAACTTAAATCTCCAATGCCATAAACTCACAATGTTACCATAGTCAAAATATATAGCATAAAATGTTTAGATAAATATATCACCAAATAAATTATACCAAACCTACACCAAATCTAAACCAATGTGTAGAGCTCTCCAAGAGCTTTCCGTTGACTACTCGAAGTCCAAAATTTGACTCCGTATGCCCAAGTTATGCCCTAATCTATGCTCAAAATAAATAACATCTGACTTTAGGGCTCTTAAAATCTAACAAAATTTCAAAATCATAGAACCAAACCTACACCATGTTGTAGTGCTCTAAATTAGCTTTCCAACGCCTATAAGAACTCTAAAATCCAATATTCTGAGAGAAAGTTATGACCGTTTTACTAAGACAATCTTTTTACCATTTTTAGTACGATTTTTTATTTTTAATATTTTTCAGTGACGAAAATTCTGACGGGATTAAATTTGACGGCCATCATGGGCTGAAACTAAAAAAATCTTTCATTTCCTCTTAACATGGCCAAACTAGGGCATATTATATATCAAATTTTATGGAAATGTCGACCCGGATCCAATGGTGAGGTCTGTTTTTACCAAGGAGGTCATTTCTGCAAGCTACCCCCCAAAACCCTCATTTTAAATGAAACATCCGAAAAACTCTTTTGTCCAACAATTTCACATGCCCAAATCTTTTAACATCCCATCATAACAACAAACCCAAAACCCTCAGATCTGCAATAAATCATTCATATATCTTGCCCTTTCTTTTATCCTCTCATGCATTCCCATGGATTCAATCTAGGGTTACAAACAATAAAACCATAGCTCTGATACCACTTGTAAGGAAACTTGTCAATAAAGAATATAACTTTTTCCACATAACCCATAATAAATCTAAAACAAACATGGAATTAAAATCCACATGCAAGAGAATAGACAACATACTTACAAAATTGTGACACAAGATATACCCTGGGAAACCGTCATTGAGGGAAAAACCCAGCCTCCAAAAGCATCCATCACCATGTATTATTCAGCAAAAATATCATTGCCATACAACCATGGAAGCCTTCATGGCCATAGCCACAACCGAGCAAACTATGTGAATAAGCATGAATCCACACATCCCATGCCATGCTTTCAACTTTCACAAATGCTCCCTTGGCTAACCTGTCAAGCCTTGTCCCGCTCGACTCTTGCCTTTTGTCTTCTCCTTGTCACTCTCTCTCTCTCTCTACAAAAACTACCTTTGTGGCTGCTTATATAGTAGCAAGTCCCACAAAACCACTAAGTGGTATTACATAAATCATGTGCTAAAACCATGTGCTACCTAACCCACTGACCCCACATTTAATATTGGGCATTTAATTCTTTTCCCCCAATATTAAATAATTACATGAAATATTATCACAATGTTACAATACAACTCATCAAGAATATTCCATGGGAATCTTTACATGTTGCACATCCATCTAGGCACAACATTACATAATAAAATAATAAAATAACAATATTATGCAATGTGTGCAACACCCATTATCTCAACAAAGCGTACACAACACTTTAACACACAAGATTTGGTGACCCAAAAACCTTCCAAATAGAAAGTAAAACTAGGGCAGGGTATAAAGTTGGCTTGTTAAGGCTTACAATGTTCAATTCTGATGATCTTCCCTATTAGTAGCAATATGCATTGCTAGGTCCACCTTGCAAAAGGATTTACAAACATACAATGAAGTATGCACTCAGTAAAGAGATTTACATAAAACTATTAGATCTACCTTGTTAAAGGTTTTGATTGATCCACCTATTAGGATGAAGTAGTAGCTGATCTTTGATCTACAACTAAGTTTTGTTAATGAGATTCCTTTGAGTGTACAAATCACCTTGATGTGATAGATAAATCTTTGATGCTCCTTAAACTACTATAGCCTTTGTAATTTTCTCTTCTGCTCTTCTCAGATGATTACATTACTTCACTTCAATTATTTGGATGTGATACAATACATTACATATATACCAATCTAATTACACAATTATAAAGTTGGCCACAATACAAGTTTACAAAAATTTT
Source organism: Cupressus sempervirens (assembly GCA_028749045.1). Classification (NCBI taxonomy): domain Eukaryota; kingdom Viridiplantae; phylum Streptophyta; class Pinopsida; order Cupressales; family Cupressaceae; genus Cupressus; species Cupressus sempervirens. The sequence goes on along the minus strand of CM053788.1, from coordinate 597,655,097 downwards.
ACAAAGTCAACCAAAGTGTAGAAAATTAGGTTCTAAAGACTAACTCGGTGAAGTTCTGATACTTGACATCCATTGTCAATGTTCGACATCATCACACACTTGGTAGACATAGAAGCTTGGTCCATAATGATCACTTCCAAGTAGTCTTGAACTCAATTTTCACTGGTGACTTAGACAATACTGTGAAACTTGGCATATAAACTAAATCACTTGATTCACTGTGCATAGCTTGGTCAATGCTATCACTAGGAGCTTGGTGTAAAATAAGTCACTTGATTAACACTGAGTAGCTCAGTTAAAACTAGACTCCCATCACATCACTTGAAAACTTGGTAAGCATTGCACAACTTGATTTGCACTGGTAAACTTGGCATACATTGAGATGCTTAGTTTATACTACTCATCATCACCGTAGTAGTAAGTGCTTAGTGCAAACTGAAATCTATCCAAAGGACTCGATGGCACTTGTAGAACTCGATAGCAACTGAAATTCTTGGTTAACACTATCAACTATACAATGTGCTTGATATATACTTACAATCTGAATAAGTGTATGACACTAATAACAAACATGACTGGAATGTCAATAGAAAGTTATGTTTATGATAGTTTTATAGTAGAGATCAAGAAACAATAGGGTAAGAAGAACAAATAAGTGTTTAATGTTTAATTGTTCAAGTGGTACATATAGACCTTGAGTAATTGATTTACCCCCCCTCAATTATTCTAAATAGTTCTAACTATTGGTATCAGAGCTTAGTGCTTACAAAAGAAGAGTTTGAATGTAATGCCCCGCCCAGAGATCCTTGGAAACAAGGATTCAAATCAAGCCAAGATATTTCTTTTACAAGTATGAATGCACATGACAACATCATATAGGGATCACAAAGATCACAATGGTAGACTTCACCACAATCTCGACAACCAACAGATCTATGGATGCCACTACCAACTAACACACATGAACAAAAGGCAACAACCACCACAAACAAGATGAGGGCTCAAGAAATGACCACTCAACAACAAAACACCAAGCCAGGGTAAAATGTAGAATCCTAAAATCTGGCTAAGCCTGAAATCCTGAAGCCCTGAAAATTGGCTAAGTTTGGATTTCTAAAGCCCTGAAATTTCCTAGAATCCATAACTTATCTCTGAGAGGTCTGAAATCTATCTCAAAAGATTCGTCGCATATATTAAAATATATCTTAAGTATAATATTTTAAACCCCAAGGGACTAAAATAGAAACACAAAAATTGGATTTCAAGAGAAACTAACAGAATCCAAAATGCAATAGCATAGGGTCAAAGAACACCCAAAAGGGTAGCCAAATCAACCCTCAAAAGGTTTGGAACATGACAAAAAGTCCCCACTGTTTGCCCACAGGTTTTTACAAAAAACTATGCAACAGTTCTTACTAAGGGAGGGTGACACTTCTCCTTGAGGCGTGTGACACTCTTCCAGTATTGTACAACATTTCTCAAGAAGGCATGTGACACTTTACAGTCTCGTGCGATATTTCTCAAGAAGGCATGCGACACTCTTCTAGTGTCGTACGATATTTCTCAAGAAGGCGTGTGATACTTTACAGTATCGTACAAAATAGTTTGCATGGGTGTGCGATACATTTTTAATATCACACCATGCTAAACAAATGTCACCCAAAGAACACAAAAACACTCCCAGAAGCACAAAAGACCAAAAAAGAGCAAAGAACCTCCACACCAGGGAGTACCAGATCGACGTAAATTGAGGAATGAACACTTGAGAGCAGAAACAAAAAGTAAAGAGGAACATCTATCCATCTAAACCATAACAGTAAGGAACATACTGAAGTAAACATCACAGTGCACAGAAATACATCTCAGAACTAAAAAACCAAATAAGTACACGGATCCTCCCAACTATCAATAGCATCATAAGACCATCGTGGGTCCTAGCCATCCCCCGTGCGTAACATCCCAAGCCACTAATGAGATCATCAATACTATCATAATAGGGATGTCACTACTAAAACATGCACAACATCAACATAAGGAAGTCTAACACGCTAGTGATAATGCATAAGATAATCCTACAGTAGATAACATCACCTATCACATGCTATACAAAAGTAAGCAATAGATATGCTACTAAAGAAAATCACATCATCTAATCATATGCTAAACATCATGATATGGGAATGCATCAAATAAACTAACATCATCTAAACATGATATCCAAGCATTCCAATGAAAGCATAAATCAGAAGGAAACATACTCTGAAACTCGAAGTACCAAGTGAAAACATCCAGCAATGGTCGCACTAGGACAAAGATCGTCTCTATACATCGATCCCTAGCATTGGTGAAGGTAGCTATACCTCCCAACCACATGGCACCCATAGTTCCACACTCACCATGCTGATGGAGATAAAGATCCAACCACAAACACACATAAAGCACAACATCCAAGGCTAACACTCACGCCAAATAGTATGATGGCTGCAACCAAGAACCTAAGACAATGCAAGGAGTATAGGTCCTAGTCAAACACTCGAAAGGCTACTAAGTAGGGGTTGACATCATGGAGAGTCACTTGGCATCCAAAATCCCAAGCTAGTATAGGCAGCTACTCTTCTCAATAGAAGACACACAACCTAGGGCAGCAACTCTTCATGACAGAAGGCACACAACCTAGGGCAACAACTCTTCTCGATGGAAGGTGCACAACCCACATGTTTTATTATCTTGAGTTTTATAACTAGTCACACATTTTGTTTGATTATTACTATTTAAAACTTCCTTTTCCAACCCTATGGGATTGAGGTCACCAGGTTGCAAGATAGAAGCCCCTCCATATGCCACCCTACCCTACCCATGCTCCTCCTATGACAAGTGCCCGTGGGCATGCATACTCCCATTTGAACCCCAATGATCAAAACTTCCAAAAAAGACATGGAAGGTCAAGACCCACAAGTCCTCTGACAAACATACGCGCACGTACTCATGTGTGGTGCACCACCATCACGAAGATCATAACACAAGGACAAGAATGAGAACATAATGTAAAGAGAACACCCAAATAAAAGCAACACGGGAAGGACCGATTCTACACATTCCCAAAGCTAATAAAATCATACATCATGAAATCACTCAACTGGCCTCAATCCGAGAGTATGGATTCTACATGAATCTCAATGATGTAACAAGACCAAACATCATGAACTCACTCAACTGGCCTCAATTTGAGAGTATGGATTTTACATGAATCCCAATGATGTAACAAGACCAAACATCATGAACTCACTCAATCGGTCTCAATCTGAGAGTATGGATTCTACATGAATCCTAGCGTTCACAAAACAAAAGCAAAGGTCCAAAAGAAACCATAACAGGTAACAAATCAATCAACTGAACACAAAGTCGAGAGTACAGGTGTGACATGCATCCCAATGCAACAAAAGGTGCAAAAGTGGTCTGACTGATATCCAAATGGATCATCCAAGTCCATGACCCACATTGTGCCAAGAAAACTCAAGAAAACATGGCAGCACACAAATGAGGTAAAAAATCCAAAAATTTGGAAAACTACAAAATTAAAACCCATTTGACCTTTGGACACAAAAATCCCATAAATCCAAAAGTAAATGGAATCAAACACTATATGCAAAAATGACCAGCATAACGGTGCAAAGTCCCAAACCCTCATCTTGAAAAATAGGGAAATGTTCGTACCTGCCCAACCGGGTAGAACTAACATACAAAAACAGAGGGGAACACTAGTTCTCAGCCTCCAAACAAATGACTACAAAAAATAGAAGCAAAAACAAAGCAGAAAGAATAAAACAGGAAAGCCCTATCTCACAACCAAAAGGGCAAAATGAGAATCTGAACCATAAAATAAATATCTCGCAAAAGTAGTTGAAAATCACAGAAATCCAAGGTTTCTCCGAGCTGGATCCAACGAGTCCAACCTCGCGATGGTCCCAGACCCATAGCTCCCACAATGAACAAAAAAATAAATCATCATGAAGAGGATTTTGAGTTTTACTCTCCAACTTTCTAATTCAAAAGCGAGAAGTGAGGAATTAAATTCCTCTTTGGATACTTATTCACTTTTCGAGTGAATAATCGATTAGGGCAAATAACCAGCCAACCTAGTTAAACTCCAAATCGACCCAAACAAAAATAGGCTATTCCTATAAATAGGAATTAATCTATGGAAAAGCTACTAGAAATTAAAATAAATCAATTCAAAAGCCCGAAAACCCAAATACACATAAATCTCCTTAATAACTTTTGCGACAATGCGAACCTCTAAAATGCACAGACACACTTACTAGTCTAATCACATGATGCAAATGAGTTCGGATTAAATAATCACTAAAAAGTTTAATTTAAACATTTAATAAAGGATACGTCAACCATATAAGGAAGACATTGGTAAAATATGAATGGCTGAATCACTAACTCCATGTGCCACTGCCAGGGATATAAATCCTGCACACTAAACAACATGATGAAGTGCAATTGCATATAATAACATAGCCGAAGAAATAAATGCATTAAATCACCTAATTTAACCATTTATTTAATTATATTAAAATAATCTATTTACATCACTCACATTCGCATAAAGCATAACAACGCAGGATTGAAGTAAATAACCATAGCATTAAATCCATCACCTAACATAAACATAGGTATGTCCAAATACCAGATAACCAGATAACATCATAAAACACATTGTCATCTCAAAATGGCATCATCATGCAATATGATTAACTGAACAACATAGTAGTCTAATATCTATGATACTGAAATCAATGTATAACACCTGACCCTCAGGTCCTCTCAAATGTAAACATAACATGAGTAACAAATATCTCTCTAATCAGAAATAAAACAAGGTAAATGTCTGTAGCACATAACCAAATAATCTCACATGAAAAATCCATATAATTACTTAAGCATTTAATAATGATTGTTTATGCTGCATTAAAAAGGCATTTAAAACACAAAAACAACCATAGTCATAAACATGACTAACCACTGCTATAGGAACCTACTCCAATGTAGCATGGTGATAGTACACAGTGCAATCTCTGTACACATCTTAGGGTAATCACCGAACAACCTCATGATACCACATTGATCCTGGTAACCACTGGCACAAACCTTAGTGAACCATAAATCACATCATAATCTCATAGATTAGTCAAAAGCATAATCAAAGAAACTGATACAGAAACATAAATCCAAACACCTCAATGGTGTAGACCACTCAGGGTCACAATCATGATCCCATCACAACAAAAGATCAACAAGGTTGCATCCATCAAGATGACTTACAGAAGTCAAAAGGGAGAGGCACTATATTGAAGGTACTTAAAGCTAAATATAATGATGAACAAGAGAGATGTACCTAGTCTAAACAAGAAGAACTTTCCTGCATGTTAGACCTTGATGAAGCTGCACATATCTAGTATTAGTGATGCTACTATGAAAATCCTAGACAATGAATATGTAGAAGTAAGAACTTCTCCTTTGACTCCTAAAGAACTAAGATATAAGTTAGATCATAAACAAGAAATCTTGGAGATTTCCATAGACTTCAACTATGCCAAGTTTGATGACCTAAAAGATTACAATATTGCAAATAAGATGTGGAATAGATTGAATACCATATGAGAAGTTGATGAAAATGTTTTAAGAGATAAATCAAAAATCCTGATAGGAAAATTTGATGACATGAGAATGATGGAGGGTAAGAACATATTACAATACTACACAATAGTTAAAGAGGTTTTTAATGCTATTTGAAGTGAAAATGGAGAAAACAAAGATGTAATAGTGATAAGTAAGCTATTGAGAACACTACTCCCTATGTATTATTAGAAAGGACAAGGTTGCTGATGCACCAAAAGATCGACCTGTCAATGCCTAATACAATCAATAGTCTTATAGAACCACAAAAGGCAGTTAAACTATGTCATGAACCCTACAAGGGATGCTAGCCCATTGTAAACAATCCCCCTCCCAATGCCACTCATCATGGTTTGTAGGATTTGAACCTATGACCAAGCTCTAATACCAATTATTAGAAAGGATATGGTTTCCATTACACCAAAATATCGACCTATTAATGTCTGATAAAACCAATAGTCTTATAGAACCATTGGAGGTAGTTAAGCGATGTTACAAACCCTATAAGGGATGTAGGTCCATTGCCAACATATTTTCCATTAGAGTCTTTGCAATCCAAGAATTGAGATGCACAATAGGTAAAAAATTGACCCTAGAAGGTATAATTGGTAGACTTATTGCTTTTGAGATCTCTAATTTTGATAACTACATACCTACTACCATTGAATCTGTTTGCAAGTTAAAACATGTTCTTACCAAGAGGAAAGGAAAAAATGTGATGAGTGAAAGTGATATTTATGATAATGAGATTGATGAAATTTAAGCCCTCATTTAAAAAAGGTTTGGAAGAGAAGGAGGTGAATACAAGGGTAAATTACATAGCATTTTTTCTTTCATGCAACAAAGTTGGTCATATTGCTACTAGATGCCTTGATAGAGCAGATAAGGATGAAAGGAAGGAAATAAAGTACACATGAAGAAGAGATGATAAAGACTACAAGAGAATCAAGGATGAAAAAGGTAAGAAATATTGTTATATTGCTGAAGAAAAGATTGATAATGAATCTAAGAGTAATGATGATGAAGTTGTCTATGTTTCTATGAAAGAAGATTTTGATGAAGATGAGAAAACTACATTAATTTCTTATGTGAACAAAATTGATGGATGGATAATTGATAGTGGATGTTCCAATCATATGATTGGTGATAAAGACAAATTTGAGAATATTGATCCATCCAATGGAGGATGTGTTAACTTTGGTAATGATATCCCATGTGTTATAAAAGGTAAAGATACTATTCAATTGACTAAAAAGATAACATGTGACAATATTTATTGGGTTGAAGGACTTTTTTGACAATTGGCTAATGGAGATATGTGATTATTGTCATTTATGTAAATACATGATGTTCATGCTTGCAGGAAAACTAAAAAAAAAAGATACTTAGCTTTTGGTAATCATAAATTTGTCTATGGAATTTGGTATACAATAATGTATTGTTTTGTTTATAACTTGTTGCTAATTTGGTATACAAAAATGTATTGTTTTGTTTATAACGCAGGTCCATTGCCAACATCTTTCACATTAGAGTCTTTGCAATCCAAGAATTGAGATGCACAATAGGTAACAACTTGACCCTAGAAGGTATAATTGGTAGACTTATTGCTTTTGAGATGTCTAATTTTGATAACTACATACCTGCTACCATTGAATCTATTTGCAAGTCACAACTTGTTCTTACCAAGAAGAAAGGAAAACATGTGATGAGTGAAAGTGATATTTATGATAATGAGATTGATAAAATTTAAGCCCTCATTTCAAAAAGGTTTGGAAGAGAAAGAGGTAAATATAAGGGTAAATTACATAGCATTTTTTTTTCATGCAAAAAAGTTGGTCATATTGCTGCTAGATGCCCTGATAGAGTAGATAAAGATGAAAGGAAGGAAAACAAGGACACATGAAGAAGAGATGATGAAAGGATTATTTTATTTACAAAAATAATTACTCATCAATTTGGGTCGACATCCTAGATGTTTAATCTAAGTTGGAAAAATATATTATGGTCTTATCTAACCTAGCAACAATTTGTATAAAGGTATGGTATTTATGCAAAGGACAACTTTTGACGAGAAGTGGTGATCATATGTACTAATTATGATTATATGAAAACTTTTGTAAGAGCAATATATGCAAAGTTTGTGAAAGATAAATAGTGATCTGAGATTGAGCTGAAGATTAGAGATCAATCAAGGTATAGTTACTGTACCTATATTCCAGAAGTCTGATTACTTTTTTGGTAATGAGCTCTTCTTGTAATTGGAAGTGCATGTTTGGGTAGCGAGCTCATCTTGCATGTATTGTACTACAACTCCTAACAGAGTTGGAATCTCCCAACAAGGATTCAAAGTCTCCCAATAGGGATTCCTTATACTAAATTTTCTCATTGACTCCTAATAGGGTATATCCTCTAGTAAGGAACTTATATATCAGTATACTATCTAGTGGGTATCATCCCCATTAGGGTTTTCCCTTGGCCAGGGTTTCCCTAGTTAACAAAATATGGTGTTATGCATTATCTTCGTGCATTTTTACTATTACTATTCAATATTACTTTTTAAGTTTATTATGTATGGTTTAAAGTAAGCAATAATATCCAGTTGGTGACTAAAGTTTGTAGATTACTGATTCACCTCCCACCCTCTTAGTAATCCCTATTTCTAACAATTGGTATTAGAATGTAATTACTTTGAAGAGGCTTAATATCTTGTAAGTTCCCTATGGATATGGAATAGTTGATGAAGAACCTTGAAGAAGCTCTTAAACAAATTGATCTCCTTATTGAAGAAAGAGATAAGCTAAAGGACATATATGAAGATTCCTAAGTGTACATTGGAAAATTAAAGGAAAATATTGAGCATCTCAAATCCAAGCTTGAATATACTAAATCTAGAACTAGTGATGATGATTATTCAAAGCTAAAGATAGAATACAAGATCTTAAAGCATGAATTGAAGATTACAAATCTAAAGTTGACTTTGAGAAATGATCCTAGCAAAGTTGAATCTAATTTGAAGACTGACAATATAGATCTTAGAGCAAGTTTGGCAAAGAAAACATCTAAATTTGAAACATTGAAAGAAGATCATGAAGAAATTCATAAGTACAATACTATTGTGATAGGTGAATTAACTCAGTTCAAGCAGTAGGTTGAGAAGCTCCATTCTAGTAGAGAAAAGCTTGATGATTCAATATCAATACATAAATATACTTATGATAAGACTAGTCTTGGTTATCTAATTAACATGTCTATGAAGAAACCTAAGATTAGATCAGATCTAAAAGAAAAAGGTAAATTTGATGATAAGATTGAGTCTAGTCAATCTTTTGATAAATCCAAAGAAGTTGGACAAGACAAGGAAGTTGAAATTTTGGATGAACCAAAGCAAGTGGAATCTCCTAAGGAAGCTATGTATTAATTTAGAGGTAAGTGTTTTTCATGTAATGAAATAGGTCATATGAAAAGAGATTGTACAAATAAGTCATTTAATCATGTTAAGGAATTTTATTGTCATAATTGTCATGGTATGGGGCATAAAGTATTTGATTATAGGAAACCTAAGTATGATAATGATAGAAGGAATAACACAATTTCTAGAAATACTAACCCTATAGATAAAAGAAGATCTAATGAAAGGGCATCAAGAGAAGGAAGACCTTATGAAGAAAAAAGACAAATCATGTGTTATAAGCGTAACAACTTAGGACACATTGCTCAAAATTTTCATGCATCTAATGATTAGCAGAATCCTAGAAGTAAAGCATTATTATGTCAGTTATGCAACAAAGTATTGTAGAATGGATAGGAACTTCAGAGCTAGAAGGAACAATGGAAGAAACTTTGGGAACAAAAGGAATGATGGAAAGAACATCAAAAATGATAGAAGGAACCATGAAAGGAACTCTGGAACTAACAAAGACAAAAAGGAAAAAATAAATGTAGTTAGTGAGCTTCGAAAAGAAATTAATGAGGTGTTTGTAAAAGGAGTAGATATCTCAAAAGAAAAGCTAGATGATGATGAGATAGTAAGATCAAAGTCAACTATCAATTTTGATTCAACTAAGTCAAATCAGCTTGTCTACAACACTAGAATTTGAGAACTTCATTCAAAGATTGAATTAGAGGTAGAGAAGTTGGGAAAAGGTGTATCTAGTTAAGTTTAGATGGTACCTAAGTTGAAGGTTGTTTCTATGTAACCTACTAAGGAAACCCTAATTCAGTGTTATCCATTATTGCAAACAATGTAGTATATTTGGAAGAAGTAGGAAGTTATCTTAAGAGTAAATTTGAATCTATTGGGAGTGAATACATGAACAAGGATGTGGAATTAGTTTTCAATCATGACATGACTGTGAAGCCTAGATTTAAACATTTGATGGAGCTAGACCTATTCAAATATAATTTCTACCATGAATTGGACACATATGAATGGACAAAAATCATATTAAATAGGATACATGATGGAAAACTATGGATACAAGATAGGTAGTGTACCTATAGGTGAGAAAATGGTCAAGAACAAAGTTGAGATTAATATTGAAGAAGTGTATAATGGAAAAGGCTATGGTGATCAACACCATTAAGTAAGATGATGCAATATTCCTAAGTAGAATCATTGCCTACTCTGTATGTGCAAGCTCAAAGATTGATGAATTATTAGTTAGATTCATCTATGCAGCATATAAGATATGTGTAGAGAAGGAACAAGAAAACCTTAGTGAAATTCTGAGAATGAAATTACTTGAGAATCTAGAAATGATCAAAAGGACTAATAATAGTGTGTTTAGATTTTAGTCACTAATCAATCACATATTGTTTCATGTATTTAAAAGATTTCCATATTTATTAGTCATAGATATAATGAGTAGTGTTAGATGTACAATGGAGAAGATCACAAAAGTATGTAAAGGACATCCTGTAGACAAGATATTGGATAGTGGGAACATGATAATGAAGACATTTCAAAATGAGATGAGACAAAGATTTAGAATTACACCTGTAATTGTAAACATGTTTAAAGAAGACATTTTTATTATGGTTGATATAGATTATACTTATATTCAAGTAGTAGAACCTTGGGAAACATTTCTTGATCCCTTGGGTTATGAATTGAATGATGATATAGAAGTTGGATATATTGATTTATTATTGAAATCAAAGAAGGATAAAGAAGAATACAGATTTGAAACCTATGATGAGATTTTCCAGTTAGCACATCAAGCATCCTTGGAGAAGGCATCTCACAAGAAGATAGATTCAATCATGTAGAAAGCTTTATTAGAGGCCAATATGACTGAGAGTGAGTCTAAGGAAATTAGGCAGACCACAAAACAAGGAATTCTAAATGTGCAACCTTTGTCAATATCTATTGTAGAGACATCTTTAGAATAGAGCATTCTGTATGCAATAGTGTCAGATGTGCAACCTAGTGAGCCAAAGAGGAAATCTAAGAGATTAGTGTAAGTAGTGACAATAAAGATAAAAAGGGTCAAGCAACAAGCTACTAGATTAGGCAAGAGGAAAAAGACATTGTTGACAATTATCAAATCTAGCAATGAAGAAGAAGGAGAACAAGAAGTCAAACAAGAAGAGAGATAGTAACAAAGTAGTCAGGAGGAAAAGCTTGGAAACCCTAGAAGTTGAAGATAGAAAACATTAACTTAGCTATTGCTAATGAAGGTAACTTTTTTCAGAAGAATAAATTTTATCACTTGTATCACAATTTTGAAAAATATTAGATTAATATCTCTACTATGAGATACATTACAAAAAATAATTTAAAATTAAAGGATACTGAGGGGATAGTAAACTAGAAAGTCTATGATTGACTTATTGAGAAGAAGGCACTAGTAAGAGAAGAAGATTTATAACTTCAAAAGTCTATGCTAAGAACTATTTGCAAGACTAATGATGACGAAGAGATTAAGAGATTATTGAATAATCTTAAACCTTACTTGAGAAACAAAGTAAGACCATTTTTATTTGTGGTGGGTGAGAAAGATAAACTAAGAAGTGAGACTACAAAAGCTATAAGTCATATGTTGATAGAGTCTAAGGTAGCATCTCCACTAGCACCCAAAACCTCAAAAGTTTTAGTGAGTGGTGACACTATGCAGATAGATCAAACCAATGTTACCATTAACATTAATGATACTAATCTATTTGAAGATTCCAAACTTAATGAACCTAATACTAAGGATATTGAAGACAAACTTAGACAAATTGAGGAGGAAAAGAGGTTACTTGAAGTAGAAAAGAAGAAAGTAGAAGAGGCCAAGTAGAAATTGCTTGAGGATGACAAGAAGAGAAAGGAAGAGGAGGAAAATAAAAGAATAGTAGATGAATAATTAAGAAAGAAAACATAGGAAGAGAAGAGAGAAAATGAAAGAAAGGAAAAATAAAAGAAGAAGAAGAAGAAGAAAGAAGAGTAAAAAAGGTAGCAAAGAAGTAAAGGGAGGATGACACTAAACCTTCTAGTTCATCTACTCCACTTTCACTTGCCAGCTTAGCAACTAATGATGATGATCAAATTGATTTGATCTCATCCTTATCAAAGCTTTTTTAGAGGAATAAAATAGTGAAGAACCTACAAAAAACCTTGATGGAGGTTACTAATAGACTACATGGTAGCCTAGCAGTGTAGCACACAAAAATAGATCCATAATAGAGGGCATACAAAGTGCTAAAGTCATTTGATAAAGAATTTACAAATTTGTTAAGTGTTGCAGAAGCAAAGGCATAGATTTCACATGATGCTAACTTATTTAGCACCATCTGTCAAAATATCAAGAATGATTTGATAAGTCTTGATACTTATATCAAGGAACTTCGAAAGTGTCAAAAAGATGGTAAGATATTGTATATTAAGTGTACTCCATTATATAAACTAACGACATTGATAGTTAGATAGAAGGAAAGATGAGTGAGCTAGAAGCTCTATCTAGCCAGATTCAACATCCATCTTGTAAAGTTGATGATTTTGAGGGACAAGTGGACAATATTCACAATGATATTAGGAAATTGGAACTTTGGAAGGAATAGATTTTGAAGAGGATATCAGGTTTTAGAGAGTCTATTGCTCTAAAAATATCTTTTGTTGAGAAATAGTTGAAGGAATATGTTAAGGGCAAGGACACCTATTCTAACTTTTTGTATTTAGATCTTAATGCAATTGAGATTGCATCATATGCTTTATGTGCAATTCTCACCTCTGTTGAATCCACCAAGGAGACATGGACTAAAGGTATAGATAGTCTTAAGGCAAAATTTGCTGATTGCATGAAGATTCTACCGCTTAAGGAAGAATTGCAACATTTTTGACAGTTTTTGGATAGATTTTGATATTTTGACCTTTGTCATTGATGTCAAATGGGGAGTACATATGAAAATTGTTAAGGGGAGGAGTACATTTAAGGGGAGAAATACAATAGGTAAAAAGGATTGTAAAGTATATTGTAAGGGGGAGCATATAAATATGGACAAATGTAATAGATGCAATGTTACTATATTTGTTTTTGTTGCTTCCCTTCAACAACTTGCAAAGAGAGGTATAAATCATGTTCAACTAACTCATCATAGTTTATAAGGGCAAAAGTAAAAAAACTATGTCACCTTTTAGACTAACTTATCATAATGACTGAATTTGAGTATTTCCATCTAAAAACCAATTTTTTTCAAACATATGATCTAAATAAGTTCATTCTAGCTAAGTTTGTGTCCAATTACTAAAGAAATAAAATTATTTTTAAAAACTGACATTTCAATAAGTCTTACTCCCTTTTTATTATATTTTTAAAATATCATATAAATACCATTTTATAGATCTCAAAGTCAAGAATATTCTAATATAGATTTTATAGTACTTAATTGGATATAGTATATTGCAATCATAAAATACTACAAGTAGGAATTTTAACACTTGAGAAGATGTTGATTTTGAAAAACAAAAAAATAGTAAATCATAAAAATAAAATAAAAATCATATGATGTTCTAGAGGAGAGAATGCTCTTCGAGAATGCATAATTTTTCTTTTGGTTAGACTAGGTTGGTAATGAAAAATGTGGTGGGAGATGAAAACTATTGATTTGAGGTGAATTGAAATTTTAATTGTTATGAAAGAGAAAGTTTAGGTCAAAAGCCAATTTTATTTTTGATTTATCTATCTATATATGTCATTTATAAAATAATCTAAGATCAAAAGGGGAAATGTTTATTTCCATATAGACCCCTAATTTTTAGCATTTTTCAGCAGCTAAAATATTAACCTTAAAAATTAGGAAACATATATCAATTATTATTGTAAATAATCATTGAAAATAATAATCCTAAACTTCATCTATATTTACACATTTCACTAGTTTACTTCATTCTCAAATTCTAAATAATAATACCATTTTTATGTCATTGAAGTTGAACAATTATAGTTTTGTTAGCCTTTTCCTATATAAAAGGGTGACACAAGTTTGCACTTTCATATGCCTAATGGCCTCTCTAGGTTCCTCATCATCCACATTTTTTAAAGGGGTCTAAATTTCTTTATCCTTGGTTACCATAGGAATATTAAAATCTCATCTTGAGTTTCTTGCATACCTTTTGTTAGTATTAATTGATAAAATTGAATATAAAGTATTGACTTCTCTAGGTTCCTCATCATCCACATTTTGGTGAAGGGTTTGAATTTATTTATCTTTAGTTAACACAAGAGTTCTCATCTTGTTCCAAGTTGCGTGCATATCTTTGGTTAGTATTAATCAATAAAATTGAATATAATTTTTTTTTTTTGGAGGAATATTAAGATTATTGTTAGTATTAATCGATAAAATTAAATATAAATTATCTATCTTAACATGTCATCCAAATTGACATGTTGATAAAAAAAATGTTAGTCTATTTGCAATATTTAATTTACTTCAACAAGGAAACTTCAGGAAATTTTTAATATAGAGACCAATTTTTATGATAGATTTTGGCATTGTGATCTAATTGACACTATCATAGTGAGCCTGTTTACAAAAAAATAGAAGTTGTAAAACACTATTTTGATGACATGTAGCTAAATTGTTAGAATTATCTTGATCCTTAGCATAGTTATCTTTTAGTATCATACTATGAGTTGGAGGATTGTGAATTATTCTTTGAGTATTACATTAATTTTCTCTAAGTTTATGAGTTTTAGATTAGGTGACCTAGTTATTTCTTAGGAGAAAGCCCTCACCATCTAATGCTTCCAAACACATCAATGTACCAAACATAATTGAAGGAGTGAATACAATGCAAATATGATAAGAATATTCATTGGAAAAATTGATACGTACTGGGTTGTAAGGCCTTCCTAGTTACGAGTTTTACAAAATGAAATCTTTAAAGAATTATCCTCATACATGTAAGATCCATGATCTTTAGATTCCAAACTCTTACTCTTTTATCTTCTATGATTTACCTAAAATGTAAAATTTGACAACTTATTCATACTAGAGAAAATGACTCAAAGATCATTCTGGATCTAGCGTAGGGGAAAATGAGCAAAATTTATGTTTGGAAGTGCCTCATTCTCTTGTATTGAATGGATTACTATTAATGTGTATTATAGATGAATTTATTCCACCTAGTTTACATTATAAATTCAAATAATGCCATTTTTCCTCTAAAATAATATTGATTATTATAATCCATGTGGGATGTATAATTTTTTTGATGAATAATCCCTTTCCTATTACTTAAATATTAAAGTTACAATTTCACAAAAAAAAGGGGTTGCATAAGTTCACACAACATGTGACCGGGTAATTTAGCTATTTGCCAAAAATATATATGGCCAAAGGCTAAATATGAAGAAAGACAATAGAAAACAAGAGGAAAGCCCTCAAGCTACAAGAGCAATGCCAATTGAGGAGGGATCTTTGTCATCAAAACCCCATAAATCAGCAGGGTTAGTAGATCGCTCAAGGGGAACCCATCCATTAGTAGTGGCTAAAACATCACCATCATTGTATGTTTCTCCCTCTAGCCTGGGAGGAGAGATAGATAGATCCATCCAATAGAAAGTCAATTTAGGGTCCCTATAGAAAGAGGGCCAACCCACATCAGGGGCCCTAGGAGGAGCCACTAGAAACAAGCCCAATCATGACCTCCTAGAGGCAAGGCCGAGTGGTGATGACCACCAAAGATACCACTTGGAGAGAAATGTAAAGGTCATGACCTAGGAGTATGTGAGCAATGAGCTAAGATGATACAGTCTCTCTGAAAACCATGAGGAGGAGTATGATCACCAGATATAGTGTATGGTAGTACCCTAGCAACCATGCAAAGGGAATCACCCCAATGAACTAAATTATCTTGCAGATGGAAAAACTCCAGTGCCACCTTGTTAGTTTGTACTTGAATATGCATCATGACATTATTAAAAATACATTCTTTAGCATATATAGCATCATTTATATCAAGAAAATTGTGAGAGAATAAAAATGCAATGTGCTCTTTCTAGATAGTAGATAAAATATCCATTTTGAAAGCATGCTAGATCTGGTAATACTTAAAAGAGAGTTTAGTTGAATCTCCCAACACAACCATATGCTAGGATAAGGCCTCTAGGAAAAATGATTTGAGAAAATCATGAATTTAGAGCTAGTAATTCTAGACCTATCTAAAGAACCACAAAGTATGTAGGAAGCTTTCTTGTTGACCATAAAAAGGACATTTAGGGTCCAAGACACCCAAATTCTAGAGTTGAGGGCCCAACATAAACTTTGGGAATAGAATATACTAGGAAAAGTGAGATATCTTTTGCTCCATGATAGCTTTCCAAACTATGGAAAATCTAAGACTCAAATTATTATGAGAAGACTGCAAGTAATAATGTTGGTTGAGGGTCTCAACCATAGGAAGGTGGGGAAATAGCCACTGGGTTTATAACTAGTCAAAGGAGGGACAAGATACTACTTCTAGTCCTTCCACCATGGGAAAGATGAGTTAATACCAAGCTTTTGCAACATATGGGAAGTCCCTATAGAAATAAGAAGATCAACTATCTATTGATCTAGATGGTTGAGATGGAACTATACCTATAGGTCCTCCCATGAGTGAAGACTTATAGTAACTTTAGAAAATAGATCTTTGGGTGTCTTGATTCCACTTTTAAATAAGCATAGATTGCTATCTCCTTGAATCTTGGCAAGGAGCAGACCTTGGATAGAAAATAAAGGTGATCACCACATGTTTTTATGGTTCATGGAAAGCCCATCTTTGAACCCATTTCTAGCCCACTAAAGCCCAAGCTTGATGGATTCCCAAGCTTTCCAAATTCT
The DNA here is from genome assembly GCA_028749045.1 of Cupressus sempervirens. Taxonomy (NCBI): domain Eukaryota; kingdom Viridiplantae; phylum Streptophyta; class Pinopsida; order Cupressales; family Cupressaceae; genus Cupressus; species Cupressus sempervirens. The sequence goes on along the minus strand of CM053788.1, from coordinate 597,638,108 downwards.
TTTAGCAACAAAAATGACTAGAATTTGCATTGGTTCAGTGGTCATAAGAAGGGTTTGAAATAAAATCCCATTCTAGAGTAGCTGGTTAATTAGAAATCCTAAAGAAATGTAATAATGCAAAAAAATTTTCTAGCCTCATCACTTGTGAGAGCCTAAATGACCCATTTTACACAAAGGGTAATACCTTTCTTTTGAGTAGAAAGCAGTCCAAGATAACCTAAGTCTTTGGGTGGAAAATAGAAGTCTTAGGCCACTCTATAAAATCCATGATGCAATGCATTAGAGACCCAAAGGAATTCCCTTAAGAGGTGCTCAAGCTTGAGACACTTTGGAGCAGATCTAAAATTTTTAGGCAAGGGAAAGGGGTTTGGTGATCCAATAATCCAACTTTTTTATCTATCTGAGCCAAGACTAAATTCTATTGCTCCACAGGGGAGGCTTGAAAAGAAAAGGGGATGCCTAAAAAGTAAAAAAAATTCTCCATGCCACACCCATTTCCACTCGTAGCATTAATGCCATTGAGGGCATGACTAGAAAGATTGTCTATAATAAAGGGTCTTATGCCATTGAATAGGAGACCTTGAAGTAAGATAGAAAGTATTCAAGCATTTCAAGGCATTGACAATATTATTTTCACCTTCAAGAAGGGTGAGAAAAGAATCATTTGCAAAATGGCCATTCACAAGCTGCATAGTGGAATTAGGGAGGAACATGCCATGCACAAGGCCCCAATAAATGACATTGGCTAAAAGATAGCCAAAATCTTCAACAACCAAAACATAAAGAGAAGGTGTTAAATGATAGCCTTACCAAATAGATCTATAAAGCTTGAAGGTTTCTAAGTGATGGACATTGATGGTAATACAAGTAGAAGCATCCCCAAAAATAATTTAAACTTACTATAGAAAAACTTGACCAAACGCTAGGGCTTTAAGCATGGCTAAAATGAAAGGCTATTCAATCTGGTCATGGGCTTTAGCAAAGTCAATATTAAGAAATAAGGCCTCCTATTTGGATTGTTGAGCCCATTGTGTACCTTCCTAGAAAATAATAATATTATCCAAAATATATCTAGACTTGATGAAGCTAGTTTCTTTAGGGTGAATAATTTATGGTAGTAGATGCCTAATTTTGAGGGAGAGGGCCTAGGAAATGATCTTATAGGAGACATTCAACAGAGTGATGGGCCTCTAGTTGAATATGTCTTTTAGAACTCTAGCTTTAGGTATAAACTTAATATTTCCCTTTTAAATTATGTTAGGTAAGGAATGAGTATTGTAGGCTTCATGATAAAATTTATGTAGACCGGGACCTATATCATCCCATAAGACCTTGCAAAATTTATAAGGGAAGCCATCACAACCAGGGGCTTTATCATCAGCCATGGAGAGGATAACCTCCTTTAGATTAGTAAGTGTGAGCTTCTTCTCACAAAATACATTTTTCTTAGGGGCTATCCTATTAAGAGTGGCAACAACATAGGCTTGCAAAGCTTGGTCATGTGCAATAGAAGGACCATATGTAGTGAAAATTTTTTCATAGTGGCATGCAAAATCCTATAGGATATCTCGCATATCAAAAAAACTTTTTGGTCCTCCTTAATAAACTTGATGCCCATGGTAGAGTGTTGAGCCTACAGAGTATTGAAAAATACCTTAGAATATTGATTGCCAATCTCAAACCAATGAAGGTGAGATTTGGTCTAAGCTCCCTAAGAAACATAATTGTCTACAACTTGCTTTTATTTTCAAATATTGACAAGGTGAACTTGCAAAATTGTGTCAAACATATTCATTAAAAGAGCTTTAGAGGTTGTATGAAGATCTTTTTTGCTGGCTTCATAAGATCTTCTATAGTACTTGGCCAACTATGAATTGTAAATGCAAAGAAATCTCACAATATAGCTGATGGAATCATTCCACCATTGACTCCACCTAGCAGAGGTGTGGGGCCTAGACTTAAGGGTCTAGACATGAAGAATGTGACCAATAGTGGGTGAATGTGACAAATAGAAACTATTGAGATAAAACTAAGCTTTACAAGTATGGGGATGAGATGTGTGTCAGATAATAAAAAAGAGAATGGAGAAATGATTTGACAATGTCACATCCAGCATAGGGGTGATGGGTAACTCACACTCATGTGAAAAAGGAAAAAAGACTCAGTAGTAAGCGTGGACCTATCCAGTCTCTTAAATACCCTACCAGTGTTAGAGTAAAGTGGTATTTTCCCAATTTCACTCTTTAATAAAGTTTACTTAGGTGAGTTTAGTTTATTTATTTAGGTAATACTAAGAGATATTATGAGACATATATTTAATTCCTAATAGTAATTAAACACATGTTTTCATTTCTCACATGCCACCTACCTTTGATAGGTGCCTAACTTTGGTAGGTGCCTAACTTTGACTCTGGCGTATATAAACAATATAGCTCACATGTAAAAATTACTTGCAACACATATTATAATTCTATTCTCATTAGTACAAATTGTATAATTGAGAGCATATTTGTCTTTATTTCAGTTCTTCCACATAGCAAGTGCTGTTGCCAGATTATAATCCTAAATCCTTTAGAATTGTTATACAAATTCTAACATGGTATTAGAGCCTCATATATGAAATCTATTTGTGCATATTTGAAGAAATTTGGAGTGTTTGATAGATTTGAAGGATTCAAAGGTTTTCTAGGTGGATATGTAGAGAAGATTTTGTTTGAAGCACCTTAGGCCCAAATAGACCTCATAATTGGATTCATGGCTCATCAAAACCTTTGGCACGCAAATTTAGGTGAAGATTTTTTTATAGAAAATTGTATTTCACCATTATTTTGTTGAATTTTTTTTATTGAAAAATATGCATGTGCAAGTTTATTTATTTATTTAAATATTAATAAATAAATAAATAAATAAATATATACACATATATATATATATATACATATATATACATATATATACATATATATATATATATATATATATGTATATATATATGTATATATATGTATATATATGTATATCCATTGTGACAATTGCTCCATCACCTGTGTAACCCTCTTCTACACCTATAATCTCCACAACCAAAACACTTGCCACTTTTTCATGCTCAACCTTAGTTGTAATTGCATCCCGTGCCAACTTTGCCTTAGAGCTATCACTTTGCAGCCTCTGTAACTTCCTCACATTGCTCCTGCAAATGACACCTCCCATGTTTTTGGCACCCATGGTCCTCTATCTTAGTTGCAGTCCTACCTTCCTCTACTTATGACCTCTCTCCACTCTAGCTAGTGATGACCTCCCAATAGTCCTCCACTCATGCCCTACCACCACTGATAGTTTTTTGGTCACTAGTGACAGACTATTTTCCTAGTGGGAAATTTGTTCTCCTAGTTGCTAGACTATATTTTCTAGGGAGAATCTTTTTTATAGTGACCCAATTTTTTCTGATGGAGTGGGAGTATTTGTTCTAGTGACTAGATTTGTTTTTGGAGTTTTTTTTTGTTTTTTAGCATTTGGTATTATTTTTTGGTGGGGGTGGCATTATTTTTTTGAGTTAATTCGTTGTGGTGGGGGGGTTGTCTTGTGTTCTTCTCTCTTATGCTTTTTCATTTCTGCATCATGGGCTCTCTTGAATTTCCATAGTTAACTCCACATAACTATTCTACAGGGAAATAAGATGTATGGAATAAGTTAATGATCAAAGGCTTAAATCATTATGTGGATGGTATAATTAATGAACCATTAGGTCTAAACATGGATATAAAGGAACTATATAATTGGAAAATAAAAAACTCTAGGGCTTTAGGGATGACAAGAACACATATTTCTCAAGATCTTCTATTTCACATTATACCCTTGGAAAATGCCAAGGAGGCTTGGGAAAAACTCAAAGATTTGTACGGTAAAGTGGATGAGGATATAGGATTCAAAATTCAAGTAAATGTTCTCAAATTAGATCCTAAGAACTTTGATACAATTCAATATTTCATTAACAAAGCTAATGTGTTAAGAGCACAACTTAAAGATTGTGGTATTCCCATAAAGAGTTCATATTTGATTCACCATATAATGGCCAACCTTTATTCAAAATATGCAACTTTTGTTTCAAGTTGCAATACTCACAAATTGACCATGGGTAGTGCTTTCACCACTCCTTCATTTGAGTCATTTGGAGAAATTTTGATCTTGGAACAAACAAAGTTAATAACTATGGGAATTCTCAAGTCTTCAAAGTCTAAGGCTTTGGTGGCTAATCAAGCTAATCACGATAATAAAGGAAATTAGAAACAAAATAATTGACAACAAAAGCCACAACATGGGAAAGAACACTTAACCTCCTCCACCAATAAATGGTGCAAATCCAAGAAGGACTCTCTCAAGTGTCCATATTGCAAGAGGGTTGGACATGAAGAACATCATTGCTACAAAAATGATATAGATCAACTAAAGAATCTTCTTCAAAAGAATAAAATAAATCTACCTTCATGAATGACCGCTTCATCCTCTTCTTCACATTTTGATCAAGGAAAGGATCACAAAAAGGATAAGGGAAAAGGTCAAGCCTTAATTGCTACTTCAAGTCTCAATTTAGGGAGATGGCTTCTAGATTCAAGAGCTTCTCATCATATGTCATATTCATATTCTTTATATTCTATATTTGAGACTTGTAATGCACCACCTATTTTCATGGGAAATCATACTTACATGAATGTGATTGGAAAAGAAACAATTGATAAGGGGAATGAAACCTTCAAATATGTGTTGTGTGTATCCCACCTTACTCACAAATGGGCCAATGAGAAGGACTATGGAATTCACTCCTAAATTAGTTCTTATTAGAGACTTATAGAGAAAAGAGATCATTTCTACATGAGTAGTTGGTCATGGATCTTGAATATATTACTTTGCAAACTTTTCTTTTGATGATGAGGGTGATTCTTCAGTGTATTATGATCACACTTCTAATGTTGAATTCACATACTGAGGAGAAATTTGGCTACCTGAACTTGGGTATTCTGACATGTGATCAAGTTCTTGAGCCATCCATCACTTCTCCTCCTATTGATGTTGTACCTATGGTCATTCCTAATGATGATGAGATTACTTTAATTAGATGTTCAACTAATTCAGTGCAACAAGATAATTTGTGTCTTCTATCTACATCTTCATAGGATTGCTACTTCATAGACAATTCAAGTTTTTTTGTGGAATCCTACGCTGTAGATTTTTGAAACGCTACTAATAATCTAAATCTTCTTATTGATGACGACGATCCTTCTTTAGTTATTAAGAGGGAACACTTTGACCCTCCCACTCATACTCCACATGATCAATCTTTCAAGGTTTAAGTGATTGTGGATCCTTATGTAAAGTAGCTACAAGAGGTCTCTATATATTCATAGGAGCCAATTGAGTCTTTAGTACCATTTCTACATTCATCCTCACTCGATCCTAAATTTTCATATTCAACAGTGTTGTTTAGTGCACCTATTTTGGAAGGGCAACCTTTAGTATCAACATTGGGACATTTTAGAAATTTTTATAGATTCCACATTTTTTGAGATTTATTCCTATAGATTCGGAAGATGATTCTCATACACCTTTAGTTTTGTTTCTCCCTATAGGTAGGAATGTGGTTTAGTTTTAATGGACCAGTTTCTACATCAAGCCTTGAGCATCAATCATTGGTATATATTCTCCATTGAGGGGGGGCTATTTGGTGTCTCTTCCATTTCTTCCTTCTTATGGGGTCTTGAGCCCCTCTCTGAGGGGGGGGGGTGTGTGGAGTATTATTGTACTTATGGTTTTGAGAGAGTCTCTAGAAACTTTATATTTTCTTTTTCAACTATCTCTTTTTGGAGTAGAGTTCTTACCATTGGGTTTTCTCTATTTCTCCACTTTATAGAGATTTGGTTGTGATTGGGTACCTGATCAGGCCTTTGTTGCTAGGACCCAAGTTTTTTTTGTAGTTTCCTTTCCTTCTCATGCTTTGTTTGTAGCTGCATTGTAAGCTCAAGTATGTCTCCCTAAGTTTCACTTAAAGGGGTGTTAGAGTAAATTGGTATTTTCCCAATTTCACTCTTTAATTGAGTTTACTTAGGTGAGTTTATTTATTTAGGAAATATTGAGGAATATTATGAGACATATATTTAATTCCTCAAAGGACTTAAACACATGTTTTCATTTCTTACATGCTAACTACCTTTGGTAGGTGCCTAGCTTTGATAGGTGCCTAACTTTGACTCTTATATAAACAAGCTAGCTCACATGTTAAAGTCACTTACAAAATGTATTTTAATTCTATTCTCATTAATATAAATTGCATATTTGAGAGCATATTTGTGTCATTGCTTCAATTCTTCTATGTAGTAGGTATTGCTGCCAAATTATAATCTTGACTCCTTCAAAATTGATAAGTAGGAGATAATTTCCATAGCAAGTCAAATTGTGATATTGATATTAGGATTAAACTATGTGATTTTGAGTCAAACTAAATAAGTTTGACTCAAAATCACACAGTTAAATCTTGAAATCAATATCACAGTCCTTTAGAATTGTTATACAAATTCTAACAGTCAGAACATTCTCAAAAGTTTGACCAAGTATGCCGAACCCCACAAGACCAATGATGGTTATCATTGGGATAAAAAGGCCCAACTTGTTACACATGTAGAACTAGACTTCTCTTTCACTAGATAACCATTGAAAATGAAACTGCCCTTCATTGTCAAAAACCAACTCAACCATATTGAATTCCCCATAAAAAACCTAAGAGGTAGATGAAAGATGATCTGCCAACTAGTGCCATAGGTATAATTTCTCAACCACATCATTAAGAGCATAAACATTAACAATACAAAAGGAATAATTCTAAAAAGATAATACGACCTAAATAATTCTTTGCATGGGGTTAGAATCATGTGAAATAACTGAAGAAAGTAAATAAGGTGAGAGAAGAGAAAATACAACACCTCAACCAATCTCATTCTAGGAATAAAACTTGGTACTATCTAGCCAAGTAACATGAAAGACTAAGTTGAGAAGAAACACAACAACTTTAACCTCTTGAAGGAAGAGAACATCAAGATTACCAAGCTAACGCTTGGTATCATGAACATAGTATTATCTAGGAAGGTCTATTAGTCCCCATACATTCCATGAGAGAAATTCATTATAACATAGCTTGCATGTTGTCCTTTTCCCTAAGAGAGGAGATGCTATTATGCAAAAATATAGTGGAATTTAATAGGGATCACAAAGGGAGGTGACCCACCATATCTTTCCCCCATTATCAAAAACCTTGTATTAGCATTCTAGGTTGCATGGATGACAAAGGGATTGTGATGAAATCATTAAAGCTTCTTACAACACTCAAACCCATGTAGCATGAGAGTTTAGGGTATAACATTCATCATCTCCTAAGCACTAGGGTTTTAAATGGGTGGAGGCAAGAGAAAAGGGACCAAAGAGGCTGGTAGCACTAGAATTGAGCTAAGTTAGCCATTATCCTAAGGAAAAGATCCTACCTTGGTCATAGTGGAGCCTTTTTCCATCTTTACAAGAGTAGTACATTCCTCCGTTTTGGTGGTCAAAGCCACTTTGGCTTCTAGCGCTAGCTAATGATTATATTCTAGCAAGGGACAATCCTTGATCTTATATTTAGTGGACTAACAGTTGTAGAAAGTGTTTTTGAGTTTTAGGTAAAAAGCCTTCTGGGTGAAGGTGGTAGCACCTATCTTGATATCCATAGATTATTTTAGGTCCCATGATAGGTTGAACTCAATGTAAACCCTACATTGAGGAAAATCATTGAAAACCTTGTTAGGCTCAATGCAGATGACCTCGCTAAAAGTTTTTGCAATGGATTGCAAGAATGACCACCATGGAATGGGATGCCTAAGAAACTTGACCCACATGAGAACCTTGAGTTTGTAGATATCAAAGATAGAAAAATAATGGGACCATTACTGAAAAAAGCGCATAGAGAACTTAATAGATCACGAGCCTCAAACAAACACATACTTAGCTTGGCTAGGGTTGCCAAAGTGAAAAAGAAAAAATCACTAGGTAAGGATTTGGAAACCCTCAAGGAAGATACCCTAAGGTGTCCAAACCTTAGAAACCCATTCCCATAGCACACTTTTAGAAGGAGTGCGACCCAAATTCCTTGACATTCAAAACAATATTAGAAGAGTAATTACCTTGTGAAACACTTTGGGGATGAACTTTCATGGGTATTTTTTTAGTAGAACCATTCTCACCAACAATAGTAGCTCCAACACCAGCAATAGTTCTTGGGTTGGAGAAGGTTGAGGATATTATAACCTAGAATAAATCCCATAGTAAATATGATATGATAGGTGGTGACAAGGAAAGGGCTCATAAATATGTCATACAAACCCTAACAAAGAAAATTTATTGGAAGTATAGAGTTTAAGTAAGATATCTTGTTTTCATTGAGCAAGATATTTCTATACAATTTTCCACATGTAGGATTTTCTTGGTCAAGAGTTTAACAATTTTCTAGGAGAGGAATATTGTAATAGTTTTGATGGTCTACTGGTTAAGCACAATCATTGTTGTCTCATCCACTTCCATGCATTGTTGTCTTCCACTAAGAATGAATAATGAATATGTGTAGAAATAATCTAATTAATATTGATGAAATTGTATTATAATTCATTTAAATAAGAGATTTCTCCCTTGCTTGAAGAGTGAATGTGGTCCAACAAAACTAGATGAGCCACTTTAAATTTTGTTTCTTCTCTTTGAACATTTTGTCTAGCATAGTTTTAGATTTTATTTTGTTTTTAACATTTTATTTTAACTCAACAATTTGTATCAGAGATGGCTAAGCTTAGTTTAATTTTCTAGAAATTGGTGAAGATTTACAAGCATCATAGATGAGGTGGATAAATGGAAAGTTGAAAAAAAAATTCAGGGAGAAAAATTGAGCTATGGAGAGTGCCAATAGAGTCTTTTCTTATCAAGTAGGATTTGCAACTTGTATTTCTTGGTAAAGAAAAAAGAAAATGGTCTATTTTGGATATAGACTAGAATAAAACAGATTTGAAAGCAAAGGCAAAGATTTTATTAGCTCTCTCAAGAAATATGTTATTTAATGTTTGAAGAGAGAAGACAATAAGAGAGTTGTTTGAGAAATTATCTTCATTATATGAGATGCCTTCAACATCAAGCAATTTTTTTTATAATAAATAAGTTATATAATCTAACAATGAAAGAAGGGGGAGTGATATCAATTCATCTAATTGAGTTCAATACATTATTTACTTAGCTAATTTTCATTGGTATACCATTAGATGATAAAATAAAGGCCATTTTATTGTTATGTTCACTTACAAATAGCTAGGAAGGTGTAGTAATGGTTGTGAGTACTTCAATAGCATGCAAGAGTAAGCTGAAATTTGATGAATTTGCAGCCACACAACTTAGTGAAGATAGACACTAAAATCACCAAGAACTTTCTTCCAGTGATTCTCTAACAGATATGGGTAGAAGTGATAGAGGTAGAAGTTAAAAAAGAAGTAGGCATAAAAATAATTAAAGAGGTACATCAAACCATCATTCAAAGTCTAGAGGAAGAAATGACACTTTTTGGTGTTGTGGTAAACTAGTGAACACTAAGAATCAATGTTGGAATCACAAGAAGGATCAAAATAAAATGATGAATGATGGTGTGCACCACAACTATTGACCTGATGGTCAAATCATTTGATAATTAGTGACTAAAAAGTTAATCAATTTGATTGGCTACATTGATACCAAGCTTCACATAGTCTACCAAGCTTTGTAGTGTAAAAAAAGGGATGTAGTGCTAACCAAGCTAATAGTGTCTATTTATCTAGTTGTGTTAACCAATTAGGAAGAAGATAGTGTTGACCAAGCTATACTATGAACCGATCCCTTCAGTGTCTACCGAGTTCTCCAATTTTTTTCAAGTCATAAAATGCTAATGGAGTTTGTGCCTACTCCCAAGTGGTAAATGTAGACCAAGCACTATTGTCAACTAAGTGCTAGTGCTTGTTGAGTTCATAGTGTTTTTGAGTGTTAGAATATCACCTAAGTGGTCTTCTATACCCAACTTATAACAATAAGCTGACTTAGGTAAGATTTTTTGAATTTCATGCTATATATAACTCCAAAAGTTAATTAATTAGATTGGTATATATGCAATACATATTATCATATCTAAATATGAATATGTAACAAGGAAGAAGTAGAATGAATGTGAATTAGAAGACAAAGGCTATAAGTAGTATAAAGGAAAGTAGAGTCTCATCTATCACTAGTAAGGTGATCATTTTACATCAAAAGAATCTCATACAATAAACCAAGCTATAGATTAGAGATAAACTATTGGTTTATCCTAATAGGTGCATCAGTCAAATCCTCTAGCAAGGTCAACTTAACAATCTTATACTAAATCTCCTAACCAAGTGCATACTTCATTGTATTGTATAAATCCTTTCACAAGGTGGACCTAACAATCCTTATTGCTCCTAACAAGGAAGATCACTAGAAGTGATCAATTGTAAGACTTAATAGGCCAAATTTATACTATAGTCATAAAGCTTGTGGGTATCATCCCCACTCCAATTTTACTTTCTATTTGGAAGGTTTTTGGGTTACCAAATATTGTGTCAAGTATTATGAATGTTTTATTTCTTTCAGTCTTTCATGCATGGAGTTAGATTAGAATAGCTTATGTAGGCTTAATTGGTGAATAGAAGTTAAAGTTTGATTAGTTCTTGATTCAAATCATTTGTCAATTAGTGACTAAAAAGTTAATCAATTTGATTGGCTACATTGATACCAAGCTTCACATAGTCTACCAAGCTTTGTAGTGTAAAAAAAGGGATGTAGTGCTAACCAAACTAATAGTGTCTATCTATCTAGTTGTTTTAACCAAGTAGGAAGAAGATAGTGTTGACCAAGCTTTACTATGAACCGATCCCTTCACTGTCTACCGAGTTCTCCAATTTTTTTCAAGTCATAAAATGCTAATGGAGTTTGTGACTACTCCCAAGTGGTAAATGTAGACCAAGCACTAGTGTCAACTAAGTGCTAGAGCTTGTTGAGTTCATAGTGTTTTTGAGTGTTAGAATATCACTTGAGTGGTCCTCTACACCCAAGTTACAACAATAAGCTGACTCAGGTAATATTTTTTGAATTTCATGCTATATCCAACTCCAAAAGTTAATTAATTAGATTGGTATATATGAAATACATCTTATCATATCTAAATATGAATATGTAACAAGGACAAAGTAGAATGAATGTGAATTAGAAGACAAAGGCTATAAGTAGTATAAAGGAAAGTAGAGTCTAATCTATCACTAGTAAGGTGATCATTTTACATCAAAAGAATCTCATACAACAAACCAAGCTATAGATCAGAGATAAACTATTGGTTTATCCTAATAGGTGCATCAGTCAAATCCTCTAACAAGGTCAACTTATCAATCTTATACTAAATCTCCTAACCAGGTGCATACTTCATTGTATTGTATAAATCCTTTCACAAGGTGGACCTAACAATCCTTATTGCTCCCAAAAAGGAAGATCACTAGAAGTGATCAATTGTAAGACTTAATAGGCCAACTTTATACTATAGTCATAAAGCTTGTGGGTATCATCCCCACTCCAATTTTACTTTCTATTTGGAAGGTTTTTGGGTTACCAAATATTGTGTCAAGTATTATGAATGTTTTATTTCTTTCAGTCTTTCATGCATGGAGTTAGATTAGAATAGCTTATGTAGGCTTAATTGGTGAATAGAAGTTAAAGTTTGATTAGTTCCTGATTAAAACCCACCCCCCACCCCTCTTTCACCTAGGCCCACATACATTTCCAATAATTGGTATTACAGATTTTGGTTCTTACATCAAAAGTTTAGCTACTTGAGAAAAGATCAAAGACAATGGAAGTGTACAGACTAGATAAAGCTATTGAGAATGAAAATTTCAATCTACAATTAGCCATGGATCAATTCAAGAAAATGAAGGATCAACTCTCTCAATCCTTGAAAAGAAGAAAAGACCTAGGAGCACAGATGAATGACAATCTCTACATTGAAGAAAGAATTGAAGACATTTTCCAAGACAAAAGTTCAGATGAAGCTGATGCAACAATCAAAGATCTACTTGAAAAGAATCTTACTTTTCATGAATAAGTTAGAAAGTTGAAAAGAGAACAAGAAATTCAATTAGTCAGATTGTGTGAAGACATGGAATAAAATGACAAAGCCAAAGAAGAGAAAATATTTCTAACTAAAAAGATAGAAGAAAAGGACAATGAAATTCATCACCTATCTCTTCAGCAAGTAGATTTGATCAATCAAATCAATTGTGCAAATCAAGAGCTTATGAACTTGAGGAAAAAGAATGAAATATTATAGAATGATCTCAACATAGAAAAGAAAAAACAATAAGAGGATAATAAAATCTCAAGAAAGCATAAATTGGTTGGACAAGAAAACTCAATTTAAAAAAAAAATGTAAATAAGAATTAGGCTATAAAGATGAAGGTGAATCATTTAATCAAGGAGCTCAAAAGAACAAAAGACCTACTCATAAATTTTAGGAAGAAAATTTGATGTAAACAAAGTGAGATGATAAATAGGAAATCAGGTCAAAAAACAATAAATGAAATGAGAATCAATATGGTTTTTAGGAATATTATACTATATTATATAATAAAAAAGAGGTTTGGAAAGAAAAATCAAAAAGTGTAAAAACTAGGGAATGGAAAAAAGTCAAGATATAGAAAAGTACGTCAAACAATCTAAACTAAAAAAAACCTTGTCTAGATTTGAAGAGAAATGAAATTGGAGGTGGAAACATAGTTTATTGAAGAAAGATTTATAATAACCTCAAAGGTCTAGAGGAAAATAGGAACTAGTGAAAATAATTATGTGGAAAGAGAGAAGATGTAGGAGTTGAAAATGAGGTATAAAAAATTATGGAAACTTTGAAATAGACAAGATAAAAATTGAAAAGGTAGGGAAAGAATAAATTTTATATTAATTAAAAAGTAGATAAAATACTTGTAGAATACGTATGAATAACTAACTAAGATGAGGATTTGACCTCATTCTATTGTTTTTTTTTGCACTTTGTTCTAGTTAATTGCAAGTCATGTTGGCCTTTATGAACATTTGTTTAAATACTATTAGTATGGTTGCTGGTAGTTGTAGTTCATTTGAAACTCTCTAGGTTTTTATTATTATTAAGATTATTGTTTGATTTGATTGTTGGTGGTTAGATAGCTAGGATGTGAACTCTTTTCATTGTAACTTGTTTCTAATGTTAAAAATGGGTGTTGGTTAGTGTTTTTTTGTTGGTCTTTGATGTTTTTTATTAACTATTAGTGAATCTATCACTTGCCTATTCTTCTTGGATAGTCATCTAGTTTTGATTTATTTTTAATATAAAAAACTAACTAAGATAGTTAAAAACAAGGAAAATGGTCATCTAGAAACAATTTTTTTTTTAACAAATTTTTTAGAGGGCCTCCAAAGTTGACTACACATGGTAGAACAATTTCTCAAATCATACATGATATTCATATGTAGAAGATCTTGATGTCATCACAAGGGAGATTAGAGATTGAGGTTTCTTAGAGGATCTTGGCAAGGCTGAATCCCTTGCTTCTAGAGCTCTAGAAGAATGGGAACTTTGAGAGGAAATTTTTTGGAAGCAAAAGGCTAGAGTTGATTGGCTCCAGGAAGGTGATCGTAACACTTCCTTTTTCTATAAAACAATGCAATCCCGCTGAAATCATAGCACTATCTCTTCTTTGGCTAATTCTCAAGGTATCCAACTGAATTCCTTGCCAGCTTTGTTCTAGGAGGCTATTTGGTACTTCTCTACCCTCTTCTCTGAGGACTCTCCTCCTGCTGATAATGAAGAAAATCTTATTTTTTCCTGTATTCCTTCCCTTATCACTTAGGAAATGAATGATTATCTCATGCATCCTATTTCTTTGGAAGAGCTGGAGGAGGTGGTCTTTGGCATGCCTAAGGGGAAGGCTCCTGGTCCTGATGGCTTTCTAGTTGAATTCTTTTAGGAATTTTGGGACATCATTGATCATGATTTGTTGGAGGTGGTTAAAGAATCCTATGCTAGCAAGCAGATGCTTCGAGCTTTGAACTCTACATTCTTGACTCTTATTCCTAAGAGAGAGGGTGCTAATCAATTGGAGTTTTTTAGACCAATTGCCTTATGTAATGTGGTTTAAAAAGTTATTACTAAGTTGATTGCTGAGAGATTGAAAAGGTGGCTTCCCATTATTATCTCAGAAGAACAAGGTGGTTTTGTTGTTGGAAGACAAATTTTGGATGGGGTGGTTATTGCTACTGAGGCTATTCACTCTATGGCTACTTCAAGGGAGAGAGCCATGTTTGTTAAGCTGGATATGGCTAAGGCCTACGATAGAGTTAAATGGAGCTTCCTAAGGAGTATTCTTCTTTATTTTGGCTTTAGCTCTGACTGGGTGAGTTGGACTATGAGTTGTGTTACTTCTTCCTCTTTTTCTGTTCTTATTAATGGTCAACCTTCTCAACTATTTGGTGCTTCTAGAGGCCTTCGCTAGGGTGACCCTCTCTCCCCATATCTATTCATCATCATGGCTGAAGGCTTGGGCAGATTCATTAAGCATCAGGTGTCCTAGAATTCTATTCAAGGATGGCGGTGGGGTAATGGCTTACCTTCTCTTTCCCATCTTCAATTTGTTGATGATTCTGCTCTTGTTGGTCTTGCTAGGATCAAGGAAGTTGAAGCCTTTCGACATGCTTTGGACGTTTATTTGGCAACTTCGGGCCAAATAGTTAATGTGCACAAATTTTCCATTTACTTTTTTAACACTCCTAATTCTATTCAACACAGGATTGTTGGTATCCTATGGTTTCAGATAGGATCACTTCCTTTGACTTATCTTGGCATCCCTATTACTATTTCTAGGTAGCCACGTCTCTTTTGGAAAAATTTGATTATCAAGCTTCAGGATAAGGTAAATCATTGGACTCATAGATGGCTTTGTACTGCTGCCCGGGTTACTCTTCTTCAAGCTATTATCTAAGCTCTTCCTACTTATCGAAGCATGGTTCATGCTGCACCTATTTACTTTCTCAAAGAGTTTGATGCTCTTTCTCAATAATTCCTTTGGAGTGGTAATTTGTGTAGTACTAAATGGAGCTTGGTTAATTGGGAAACTGTTTGTAGGCCTAAAAAGGAGGGTGGTCCTAGTCTTCAATCTGCTCTATTGAGTAGTCAAGCTTTGGATGCTAAACTTTATTGGCGATGGTACTATGGACAACATCAACTTTGGGCTCATATTATCACTCATAAATATTTTCATGGTGCTGATCCTTGCTCTATTTCTACACTTCCTCTTGAAGGTCGTGGCTCAATGGTTTGGCATACTTTGAAGACAGGTGCGATGTTGGTAAAGAGGGGTCTGTTTTGGATATGTAAAGGAGGTTCTCAGGCTTTGTTTTGGTCTGATACTTGGGATGGATTCCCTTCCATTTTATCCATATACCCTCATCTTTAGCCTCTTTGTGACTCTTTTCTTGCCGCTGGATGGGATAAAGTGGCTCATTACAAGACTTCTTATCAATTGGGACCTGTTGTTGGTTACAGATGGAAGCATTCTTTTGATTGGCCTCCTGGAGGTATAGACATGGATCATCAGGAGCTTTCTCAAATTCTGGCCTCTAGAGAGTGTTCTTCTTTTCTTGGTCCAGATGTTTTGGCTTGGGTTGGTACCTTGTCTGGTAAATATCATGTCTCTGCTGGGTATCAGGAGATAACTAGACAATTATTTGGGGATGCTAAGGTCCCTTGGTGGAAGCAAGTTTGGAATAAAGTTTCTTGGTCCAAGTGCAATTTTTTCATGTGGCTAGTGGCTCACAACCATTGTCTTACCTGGGATAATCTTTGTAAATGTGGATTTCAGGGCCCCTCTTATTGTGTTTTGTATGGTAATGGAGAGGAGTCTGTCTCCCAGATGTTCTTCCATTGCTCCTATTCTACTCAGATATGGCACCTTTGGTGGAGCACTTGGGGTTGCTCTCGTCGGCATGCTTCCTCTTTTCCTGAGTTCTGGGCCCGCTTGGGTACTGCTCCCTCCAAGTCTTCTTTTCTCCATGCTGCTTGGATTGCTGGCCCATCTTTCATGCTTTGGCATATCTAGTTGGAGAGGAATCGTTGCATATTCCAAGATGTTTGGCTTGGTGTTTTGCATCTTTGGTGGAAAATATCACATTCTCTTCAGGAAACTATTCTTGTGAAGTGTGAGCTTGACGGGGGTATGGATCCGGTTGATCTTGCTATCTGTAATCGCCTCAATTTTCATCTGCAGGATGGGGCTGTAGCTCATAGGTTTCCTTCTATGTCTAGGAAGCTTCACCATCAGAGGAAGGGTCGAGTTAACTGGGATGGGCACTGGACTCCTCCTCCCTATGGAGTTTTGAAAATTAACACTGATGGTTCTTCCCGTAGGAATCCTGGTCCGGCTGGTATTGGCGGAGTGGCTCATTGTAGTTCTGGGGATGTTAAATTTTTCTTCTTAGTTCATAAGGGTGATTATACTAACAATCTCATGGAAGCTCAGGCTATTTTATATGCTGTGGAACAATGTTGCTTGCGGGGATGGAGTAAGATTATCTGTGAGTCTGACTCCTAGGTGGTGGTAAACATGCTTTCTTTGCAAGAGCTTGAGGATGTTAGTTGGCACCTAGCCACTATTGTTAAGCATATTCTTTTCTTCTCTTCCTCTTTTTAGTTCATTAGGTTCACGTATATTCCTCATGACTGGAATAGAACTGCTGATTGTTTAGCCAAATGGGCATCTAGTCATGATCTGGGTTGGCATATTAGGGATATGAGGCAATTTTCCTTTGAGATGGTGCAAGAATTTGATGATCTTGTTGCTCAGGATCGAGCTCGTTGTTGAGCTCTCCTTTTTGTATTCCTTTCTGTCTTAATAAATTTTTACCCCTCTTTCTGATACACTAAAATGAGAGGAATAGACCTCATATTTATAAAGTTTATGGTTATTAGTTTCCTAATAAAAATAGCATATTTGATCCATTGAAATCTATTTCATCAGCCATCTTGTATTGAGTTGGGACCATGAAAATGTGTATCTATCAACTAGAGTGTAGGGCTTTGAGAATATTGGCTAGGTCCAAGAAAGTGTAAAATTGGACCAAGAAAGTCTATATTTAAAGATGGTTGTTTATGTGTGGTAATTTTTAGTCGTGAAAGAAATATGATGAAAAAATTTATTACAAAAAGAATGTTGGCTGAAATTTTTTCCTCTATTTCTCTCTTGAAACTCTCTCTCTCTCTCTCTCACACACACACACACACACACACACACACACACACACACACCCAAGGGTGGGAAAACAAAGAGTCACTAGTAGATTGGGAAGTGTTTTAGTTTTTTCTACTCCTTTAACTTCCCTCTGAATATTAGAGGTAAAAATCCCTCCTAGTAGACATGCAATACATTTTCCTTGGGTTCCTAATTATAATCAAGGGTATGATCTTAGCTAGAGAGAAGGAGATGTTAAAACCATATTTCCCACAACCACAAAAAACCCAAACAAATCTCAGATATTTCAGCTTGACTATTCTCATGATTGTGAAAAACAACTAGAATTCCTTTCAAGCACATCAAATCACTCTAATACTACTCCTAAATGCATCTAAAAGGAAATAAGAATTCTTTTGAAACCAAGTGACTATATGACTAGTTGAAACTATTAGCCCAACCACTGTTAGGCTAAACAATTCCCAAGCTCACTCACACCTGAATTTCCAAAAAATATAATGCAATGCAATTTGGAAAGGGAGAAGAAAGTGCATGAAAAAAAAGTATCCATCTCATTAAATAACCATTGATCCTAATAATTATTAACATATATAAAAATTCTAACTCTTTGAAACAAATCAAATGCTTTCACCATTAACCCATCTCATATTAGTTACATGAATCATATAACCATCAACAAAAATAGATATATCTATCCATCACATGCATAAACATACAAGTAAATGTAAATGCATAACAAAAATTATTTCATTACCAAGAAACCCTCCAAAGTGAAGATGAAATTAGGGTGGGGATGATACCCACAAATCTTATTATAACAATAAAGTGTGCATGCTAAGGCTACAAAGTTTGATCACTTTTAGTGATCTATCCTATAAGGGGTTTGCATTGCTATGATATCACAAGACTTATTCAGTCTAACTTGATTAAAGGATTTAAACTTATAGCTAAGAACTATGTTAAAAGACTTGAATAGGCCTATTAGGACCACTTTTTTAAGAGATTTACCTAGATTCACTTGCTAGAATGTATCAGTACTTTATCCTTTAGTTCATAGTATGATGCTATATTATAAATCTCATCTTTTTAGTTTTGATTAGATCTCCTTATGTGATCTACTCTATTTTTTCCTTCTCTACTATGTTTCTCTATTTGGTCTCTCCTTCTAATAATCAAACATAACCTTCCTTCATTCATACACTTGACTCTTCAATCTCTCCTTTTTCTCTCATGCACATACTTGATTTAGGGTTTCCAATATCCCTAAATAAACATCTTGAGAAAGTTATGGATTGTAATCAAGAATCGTCATTTCTCCCTTTTGTTTCTTAGTCCTTCCATTTTTTTGATTATTTGATTACCTTTCATAGGGATCAATGATCTCTAAAAATGTGTAAACAACTCCTTTCTATCTCTACAATCATTAAATCATATGTAGAAGCTGACCAAAATAATTTACATAAGTTTTTGTGCCATTACAATAGCATATGCTAAAAAAAGTTTACTAGACACTTGAATACCCTAATGCTCGGTCACAACTGATATTCATGTTGTCCCTTGGATTTTGTATACTCAACATTGATTATGAAACTTGACATGAACTAACTCAACTTTTCTTGGCATATGCTGACTTTTGATCATTACTTGATATAAATTGGCACTTAGTCCATAATGGGGTGCTCGCCAACCTAAAAATTGCTTGGCTCAAACTAATATGTGAACAAGTCTATAAGAATTCATCCTTCATTAGGTGGCTTGGTCATAGTGATGACCAATCAACTCTTCCTAGGAAATGACTATGTGTTTGACACTAATAGGCAACATGAGTTAAAGATAAACAATCTCCCCCTTTGAGATTAGTGGTAAAAACACTTTATCATGACTTATCAATACATGCATAATTATAAAATAACACTCCCACTTAGACTATGACTTAGTCTTTTTAAAGACTTCACTATATACATGTCTCCAAAAATGAGTAATATTACATTGTCATACCTTGATCTTTCAACTTCATATGGTATTGTTTCCATTCTTGTTTCCTTCTTGAATATATAACATGATTAATATTTCCCCCTTGTTTTTGTCACTTATTGATTTGGGGTTGTTAGGGTTAAATTATACTTATCCAAAAAATATTTAATGAACTTGTAAGTTCATATCCAATGAGTGATCCCAACTAGATATGAAAAATTCCAAAGCTTCTATCTTGATTTGTAGCTAAGCATCTAGATCCACTAAACCGTCTATTGTAGAGAGATGCAAATATCTCTAGATTAAATCCTTTGCAATTGTTAGTTCTTTCTATATCACCCCCAAATGAGGTATCAACATAGATTGGATAAAGATAATTTTTTTTCTAATGTTGTAATCTTTAGCCATTAACTCAACTAATCTCCCTGTTAAAATGTCAATCTATTGAAATAGATTGAGCTTGAACTTGTGTCCATCCTCAAAGAATGACATGTGGACCTCAAATCTAACTAAAGCTTATCAATAGACTATTGATTCTTTGTGGTGAAGAACTCAACATCACAAAGAATAAATATTTTGTATAATTTCCTCTAAATTATGTACAAGGATGTAACGTTCAACCTATTTAATAGAAATTTCTATTGAAACTTTGTCAAGGAATTTGGTCTCAAATTTCTTCTCAGACCACCTCATGAACTTATCATTTTCCTCAATATCATCATTTTTGACCTTTCCAAAAATATGAACTAATTTATCTATTATAGGTGTCTTCTCATTAACATTATGAATCTCAAGTACATCCACAAAAATGTATTTTATTTCATGCAACACCTACATTTACTATTTTTCTCTTCTTAGTCCCTCTTGCTTTGTCTTCCTCTTCAATAGTTGTTGGAATATTTTCATTTGGTCAAATGTTATTTTCTCAAGGTCATACATAGGAATTATAATTACCTCATCTAATGTTGCTAGATTTCTAGGTAACTTGACCTTCTTCTTCATTTTCTTTAACCTTGGTGTACTATTACTTGGCAATGTGATCTACAATGGAGTCACCTCAACACTCGGCCTTGACATCTCTTATCTTTTTGTTGCAATCTCCCTTTGAGTAGATACAACCTATTATTCAGGTGTAGCAGTTGATGTTTTAGTTGATGGAGGCACAACACTTGGAAATTGTAATAATGCTTGGATTATGTCTTGTTCCTTTGGCTGTTGAGACTCCTTAGTATTTTGTGGCTTGACCTCCTTAGCTCCCTCAATGAGAGGTCCTGAGGCATCAGTTGCAAGGTTATTTTCTTTCTCTTTCTCTTGTCCTTCTTCTTTGTCAATTACAAGATTATCCATGGGCATTGTATATAGAAGTGTAATCATTGCCTTGTCCTATTCCTTGACACTAACATATTTTTGACCCTTCTCCTTAAATATGATTGTGGAATAAATAGTTATTGAATTCATAGTTGGTTCATTCTCAATCCTTAGATAATACTACATTTGTATCAATACTAGATTGATGCATGGAAGAGGAGTTTCTAAGGTTACATTTATGAATGATTCATTCTTGAGTTATTCCACAATAAAGACATTAATATTTGTCTTTGTTTCATGAGGGATGTCTTCTACAGTGACAACATTTTTTTTTCACTCTCCTATACCTTCCTTCTTATTTGTTCCTCAAGATTATCTACCTCATCATAATCTTTTTGATTGTCTAGTCCAACTGTTTTTGCCCCCTTTTCTTCTTCTAATATTGAAACTAATAGCCCAAATGCCTTCTTTCAAACTAAGGTTTTCTCTTTCACTACATCTTCTATTTTTTTTTTCATAATTTTACAAGCCCTTGTCTTGTGCACAAAATTCTTGGAAAAATCCCTTAGGGCTATAGACATGTGTGTCTTCCCTAAATCTAGCATTGTTTGAGCTAATGTAGCTTCTCTTATTTGCTATTCAATAGACAATGTCCATTTCCAATTTGCATCTATATTATTGTATAATTATAAAATGATTTCCTTATCCAATTCTATAGGATTATATTTAAATTTTATCATCATATTTGACACTACTTTCTCTACCTTTTCGTTATCTATCCTATCTAAAGAATCATATTTAACTTGTTTGAAACATGAAAATTGTATTGATTTTTTTATATATTGTCGCACAGTTGATTAATATCTTGATGAGGTTTCATGGTTACAATTTTAAACTTTCTCATATCATCTAATTATGTTCTTTCTCCTTCACCCTCTTCATTATTAGGCATAACTACGAGTTTCCTCCTTGGCTTCTTCTTCTAATCCTAAATGGTCCCTTTAGTTACTTGTTTCCTCTTCAAAGGGGACTTTCCCTTATCTAGCTTAGTTACCTTTGTGTTCCCCTTATTTGGATCAAAATTTTTAGGAGATGCTAGATTAGATCGTAGTCTTATGACTCTTCTTTGAGGTGTAGAGGTAGGAGGTGTAACACTTTTTCTTTAGATTCCTCTTTACCTTAGGATGTACAATCACAATTTTGTTTTGTTTTGTTGTCTTAGGCTCAAAAACCACCAACTCTTTTCCTTTTTGTGTTATCTTCTTCATCTTCATCAATTTCCTCATCTTCCCCTTTTCCTTTAGTAATTTGTAGGGGTACTTCTCCAAGTTTTCCTTCAAGATCTACAATCATTTTTTTCCTTTTCCTATCAATGTTGGGAACTTTGGCTTGCATTAGCATTTTGATCTTAGTAGTGTCATATGTGCCAAATGGCTTAGCATTATTAACAATTTCTTCAAACACCAAGGCAATCACTACTATAGATATCTCATTAACATTCACCTCATACTACATCGGTCTTAATCATACAAGCCTTGGTAATACAACTTGTGCATAAGTGTAGACAGTGTTCACCATGAAGAAAATGTCATCATTATAGTGATCAAAAATTGACTTAGGAATCCTCATTATGTTCTTAATTTTACCTTTAAACCCATAAAAGTATCCATCCAAAATGGTTTCAAAGATTTCTCCCAATTGTTTAATGAAATCATTGATTTGCTCAGTTACTGGTTTAGTCTACCCATAAAATTATGCAATAGTATGGAATGAATTTTACACATAGAAGAATATACAAATTAGAGATGATCCAAAATTACATGAAGTATTTTTATCTTTCCTCATGACTCCAAGATTCTTAGCTAGTTGGACTAATTGCAGCTTGGCAAGGTTGTAACTATGGTCCTTCTTCACAATCTTATATCCAAAATCTACTACCACTATTCAGTTGGCTCGACTAATAGAATTTGTGTGCAATGACATAGAATAAAAATTCAATAACATGATCAGTGATGCCATATATGGACATTCCTTGGCCATTCCATTTTTCCTTAGTCTATACTTTGATAACATTCTTGGATGAGAATCGCATGGTTTTTACTTGATCTAGGGTATGGTACCCTATCACTCAATGAATTATTCCCTTGTTTATTTTTACTGGCCCATTCTCCAACCATATTTTCATGTTGTGTATCCTTCTTAACACAACCTTTATCTACTCAACCTTGAAAACAATAGGGAAAAATAGGGCATGGGTAAGCCCTTACTTGCCAATAATTTTGTTCTCTACTTTTAGTACTTCATTCTCACATAGTTTTTCATAGGCATTTCTAATTTCAAAATCTCCAATCTCCCCTATCTTGTACATATAACATGACCACATGTCATGTACTATACTTTGGGAGGAATCAATGAAAATGTACCTAATGAATCTCTAGTCATCACAACTTTTAGATTTTCCTTAAATTTTGGTGGGGGATATTGATCATTCCTCAGAATCTATGCATTATTGTCTTTAGAAACTTCTTTCCTACTTTTGAATGTGGGTGATGCCATTTTGATATGGGGTTTAGAAAATAATTCAACAACTTAACAAAATAATTAAACTTGGTTCACAATATTTACTTCTCTTCTCAATTTGTCAATGACACATTGTAGAATAATATAAACTTTTGCATAAATCACTCTTTCAATCGCTCTAAAGGTTTTTGATTTCTTGGTGAATAAAACTGATCTTCAAAAATTTATGTATATCTTCAAATAATCAAATTCTAGGTCTTCAATAAATGCTATGTGCTATATTGGGTAGAATACAACTATCTTGACCTCAACATAAACTTGGTTCACAATATTCTTCCTTCCATTACTCGATCAAAACCACCACTCGGTCATCATTACCATTTCCATGCTTGGCTTGGTCAACATACTAACTCACTCTATTTGGGAGCCCAATTTGCATAGTGATACTTGGTCACTATGGACACTAATATTGATACTCAACATCAATTATGCATCTATAAAAATCTTTACTCTTTGAAACAAATCAAATGCTTTCACCACTAACCCATCTCATATTAGTAACTTGAGTCATACAAAAACTAACATAAATAGATTTATCTATCCATCACATGTATAAACATGAAATAAAATGTAAACACATAACAAAAATTAGTTGGTTACCTAGAAACCCTCCAAGGTGAAGGTAAAACTAGGGTTGGGATGACACCCACAAATATTCACTACTGTAGCAATAAAGTGTGATTGTTAAGGCTGCAACATTTGATCACTTCTGGTGGTCTACCCTATGAGGGGTATCTCTTGCTAAGAGCTTACAAGACTTATTCAATCTACCTTGATTAAAGGATTTAAACTTTCAACTAAGTAAGCACTCTACTAGGAGATTTGAACAAGCCTTTTAGGACTACTCTATTAAGAGTTTTACCTTGATTCACTTGTTAGAACATATTAGTAATTCATCCTTTGGTTAAAACACTAATGCTAGATTATAGATCTCCTCTTTTTAGTTATGATATAATCTCCTTATCTGATATGCTTTGTTCTATCTTTTATTTCTAGGTTTCTCTATCTGATCTTTGCTTCTAATAATCCAACATAGCTTTCCTTGGCTCATGCACATAACTCTTCAATCTCTCCTTCAATACTTGATTTAGGGGTTGTAATCTCCTTAAATAAACATTTTGAGAAGATTCTAGATCATAATCAACAATCTAGATTTCTCCCTTTTGATGCTTAGTCCTTCCATTTTTTTGATTGGCTGATCACTTTGCATAGGGATCAATGATCTCTGAAAAAATGTGTAAAAGACTCCTTAGCTACCTCTACAATAATTAAATCATGTGTTTAAGTTGGTCAAAATAGTTTACATAAGTGTTTGTGCCATCAAAAATACATATGCAAAAATTGGTTTACTATGCACTTGGATACCCTGACACTCAATCACAACTAATATTCATGTTGTCCCCAAATTCTATGTGCTTGACCTTGTCTGTGATAATTGGGATGAAGTAACTCTATTTTTCTTAGTCTCTTCTAACTTTTGATCATTACTCAACATAAATTGGCACTTAGTCCATACTAGGGTTCTTGGAAACCTAAGAATTTCTTGGCTTAAACTAAAATACAAAAAAGTCTATAAGAATTCAACCTTCATTGTGGGGCTCAGTCATAGTGATGATTGACCAAGCCTTGTGTTGGGACTAAAAATTGCATGGTCAATTTTTGAGCCCCATTGAAAAATCAAGCTCTTAAAAGCTTTTAATGCCTATGTACCCAGCTATCCATCTAAGATCCCTAAGATGTTTGATCCTTCTAACACCCTCCATTTATCATGTCTACATGTTCCATGAAGTTAAAACATCATTTTGAGTCATTTGGCGAAGTCTTGTTTTGAGTTGGTGTCAATTTTGCATCTTCACCTAAGTGTCAGATAGTGATAAGAGGCCTTGTTGGCAAGTGAGTATCTCACACCCAGAAATGTGTCATGACTTCCCCCTTTGAAAGTGTCTAGTATCCATACCAATGAACCTATGTTTCAGATTTTGAGTAGTTTTGAGTTTGTTTGACTAGGTTTCGAACCTCTCAAAGATTGGTTAGTTGCCTTTATTGTAAATTTGCAAATTGTTCATATTTATGGGTAGCCCTATTTGACATATCATAACTTTTGACCAGTTGTGTAGTGCCTCTCCCATTTGACTTTTGTAAGTCATCCTGATGGATGCAACCTTGATGATCTTTTGTTGTGATGGGATCATGATTGTGACCCTGAGTGGTCTACACCGTTGAGGTGTTTGGGTTTATGTTTCTTTATCAGTTGCTTTGATTATGCTTTTGACTAATCTTTGAGATTATGATGTGATTTTTGGTTCACTGAGGTTTGTGCCAGTGGTTACCAGGATCAATGTGGTATCATGAGGTTGTTCTATGATTACCTTGAGATGTGTGCAGAGATTGCACTGTGTACTATTACCATGCTACACTGGACTAGGTTCCTATAGCAGTGGTTAGTCATGTTTATGACTGTGTTTGTTTATGTGTTTTAAGTGCCTTATTAAATGCATTAATGATTAGAAAAGGATTATTCTAGTTGGATTCCTTGGTTATGTGCTACGAACATCTACCTTGTTATATTTCTGATTAGAGAGATATTTGTTACTCATGTTATGTTTTACATTTGAGATGACCTGAGGGTCAAATGTTACTCTTTGATTCTAGTATCATAGATATTAAATTACTATGTTGTTTAGTTAATCATATTGCATGATGATGCCATTTTGAGATGATAGTGTGTTTTATGATGTTATCTGGTTATCTGATATTTGGACATACCTCTGATTTTGTTATGTGATGGATTTAATGCTATGGTTATTTACTTCATTCCTGCGTTGCTATGCCTTTTGTGAACGTGAGTGATGTAAATAGATTATTTTAATATAATTAAATAAATGGTTAAATTAGGTGATTTAATGCATTTATTTCTTTGGCTATGTTATTATATGCAATTGCACTTGATCGTGTTGTTTAGTGTGCAGGATTTATATCCCTGGTAGTGGCACTTGGAGTTAGTGATTCAGCCATTCATATTTTACCAATGTCGTCTTTGTATGGTCGACGTATCCTTAATTAAATGTTTAATCTAAACTTTCGGTGATTATTAAATCTGAACTCATTTGCATTATGTGATTAGACCAGTAAGCGTGTCTGTGCATTTAGAGGTTCGCATTGTCGCGAAAGTTGTTTAGGTGATTTTTGTGTTTTTGGGTTTTCAGGCCTTTTAATTGATTTTTTTAATTTCTAGCAGCTTTGCCATAGATGAATTCCTATTTATAGGAATAGCCTATTTTCGTTTGGGTCGATTCGAGATTTAACTAGGTTGGCTTGTTATTTGCCCTAATTGATTATTCACCCGAAAAGTGAATAAGTATCCAAAGAGGAATTTAATTCCTCACTTCTCACTTTCAAATTGGAAAGTTGGAGAGTAAAACCCAAAATCCTCTTCATGAGGATTTACTGTTTTATTCGTTGTGGGAGCTACGGGTGTAGGATCATCGCGAGGTTGGGCTTGTTGGATCCAGCTCGGGGAAACCTTGGATTGCAGCGATTTTCAGCTACTTCTGTAGGATATTTATTTTATGGTTCAGATTCTCGTTTTGCCCTTTTGGTTGTGAGGTAGGGCTTTCCCGTTTTATTGTTTTTGCTCCGTTTCAGCTTCTATTTTTGGTAGCCATTTGTTTAGAGGCTGAGAACTAGTGTTCCCCCCCGTTTTTGTATGTTAGTTCTACCCGGTTGGGCGAGTATGAACATTTCCCTATTTTTTGGGATGAGGGTTTGGAATTTTATGCCGTTATGCTGGCCATTTTTGCATACAGTGTCCGATTCCATTTATTTTTAGATTTTTGGGGTTTTTGAACCCAAAGACCAAATGGGTTTTAATTTTGAAGTTTTCCAAATTTTTGAGATTTTTACCTCGTTTTGCGTGCCACCCTATTTTCTCAAGATTTCTTGGCACAATGTGGGTCATGGACCTTGATGATTCGTTTGGATATCAATCAGACCACTTTTGCACTTTTATGTTGCATTGGGATGCGTGTTGCATCCGTACTCCCGACGTGTTCGGTTGAGTGATTTTACACTTGTTATGGGTTTTGTTGGACCTTTGCCTTGTTTCATGGACATTGGGATTCATGTAGAATCCATACTCTCGAATTGAGGCCGGTTGAGTAAGTTCATGGCTTTTGGTCTTGTTACATCATTGGGATTCGTGTAGAATCCATACTCTCGGATTGAGGTCGATTGAGTGATTTCATGATGTATGATTTTATTGGCTTTGGGATTCATGTAGAATCCATCCTCTTGAGTTGCTTTCAGTTGGATGTTTTGTTTTGCATTGTGTTCTCATTCTTGTCCTTGTGTTATGATCTTCATGATGGTGGTGCGCCACACACGAGTACGTACACGTACATTTGTTGGGTGACTTGCGAGGCCCGATCTTTCGTGGATTTGCCAGAAGTTATGATCATTGGGGTTGGGATGGGAGTATGTATGCCCATGGGCACTTTTTGTAGGATGAGCATGGTTAGGGTAGGGTAGCATATGGAGGGGGCTTCTACCTCGCAGCCTGGTGATCATTGTGCCCAGAGGGTTGGCGAAGGAAGCTTTAATTAAGTGAAAATTAAATAAAATGTGTGACTGGTAATAAAACTTAAGATAATAAAAAAATTTGGGGTGTAAGAGCCTTTCCGTTGAGGGATGTTGAATCTGTGCAAGTCCTAGCTTGGGCTTTTTGATGCCAAGTGACTCTCCATGATGTTAGTCCCTACATAGTAGCCTATTGAGTGTCTGACCAAGACCTGTACTCCTTGCATTGTCTTAGGTTCTTGATTGCATCCACCATATTTTCTGGCATGAGTGTTAGCCATGGATGTTGTGATTTTTGTGTGTTTGTGGTTGGATCATTATCTCCATCAGCACGGCGGGTGTGGACCTATGGGTGCCACATGGTTGGGAGGTGTAGCTACCTTCACCACTGCTAGGGATCGATGTACAGAGACGATCTTTTGTCCTAGTGCGAATATTGCTAGATGTTTTCACTTGGTACTTCAGGTTCCAGAGTATGCTTTCTTGTGATTTATGCTTTCATTGGGATGCTTGTATATCATGTTTAGATGATGTTATTTTATTTGGCGTATTCCCTTATTATGATGTTTAGCATATGATTAGATGATGTGATTTGCTTTAGTAGTATATTTGTTGCTTACTACTGTTTAGCATGTGATAGGTGATGTTATTTACTGTAGGATTATCTTATGCATTATCACTAGCATGTTAGATTTTCTTATGTTGTTATTATGCATGTTTTAGTAGTGACGTCCCTATTATGATAGTACTGACGACTTGGTCAGTGGCTTGGGATGTTACACGAGGGGGATGGCTAGGATCCATGATGGTCTTATGATGCTATTAACGGTTGGGAGGAACCGCGTACTTAGTTTGGTTGTTTTGCTCCTAAGATGCATTTTTGTTCATTGCGATGTTGCTTTTGTTCTCTGCAATGCTTATTTTCAGTGTGTTCTTTGCTGTTGTAGTTTAGATGGTTTGGTGTTCTTCATTCTGTGTTGTTCTTGCACTCGAGCGTTCATTCCTTGAGCCTTTGTGGATTTGGTACTCCCTGGTGTGGAGGTTCTTTTGTTGGTTTTTCCCCGTTTTTGAGTTCTGGAAGTGTTTTTACTTTCTATGGGTGACATTTGTTCAGCATTGTGCGACACTGATAAAGTATCGCACGCCCATAGAAAGAATGTCGTACGATACTATAAAGTGTCGCACACATTACTAGAGAAGTGTCGTACGACACTGGAAGAGTGTCACATGGCTTTATGAGAAATGTTGCGTGATACTTTTCCAGTATCACACGCCTTCTTGAGAAGTGTTGCACACAGTAAGGGAGAAGTGTCGCCCTCCCTTAGTGAGAAGTGTCACACGGTTTTTGTGAAAAAATTGTGCGTGCCATCAGTGGGCACTTTTCTTTGTGATCCAATCTTTTTGAGAGTGGTTTTGGATACCCTTTTGGGCATTCTTCGAGCCTATGTTGTTGCATTTTGAATTCAGGAGGTTTCTTTTGAAATTCAATTTTTGGGTTTCTGTTGTTGTCCTTCAGAGTTTAAAATATATCATTCAAGTATAAGTTGTTGTCCTTATACTTAAGATATATTTTAATATATGTGACAAATCATTTGAGATAGGTTTCAGACCTCTTAGAGATAAGTTATGGATTCTAGGAAATTTCAGGGCTTCAGAAATCCAAACTTAGCTAGTTTTCAGGGCTTCAAGATTTCAAGCTTAGCCAAATTTTGAGATTCTGCATATTACCCTAGCTTGGTGTTTTGTTGATGAGGGGTCATTTCTTGTGCCCTCATCTTGTTGTGGTGGTTGTTGGCTTTTGTTTGGGTGTGTCAGTTAGGTAGTGGCATTCGAAGATTCGTTGGTTGCTGAGATTGTGTTGAAGTCTTCCGTTGCGATCTTTGTGATCCCTGTATGATGTTGTCTTGTGTATTCATACTCGTAAAAAAAAAAATCTTGGCTTGATTTGAATCCTTCTTTCCAAGGATCTTCAGGTGGGGCATTACAAGTTGACCCAAATGAGAAAATTCCTATTGCATCGCATTCCAAGGGTCACTGACTAGCTACGCTCTAGATTTGAAGTCATGATGAATCCGTTTGATCAGTTTTTAAACGCGATTCCAATTTCAATTTATAACGTTTCACTGGTAATCAGACATGTAGATTGTTAAAGTGCCCTGTTTTTGATGCTACATCTTTTGATTCGGGATAGGTAGGACCAAATGGTTTGTTCTCTTACATTCTACTCTGAAAATACTATAAGTGTGTCAGTTTTTAAGCCTTGATGAATCCGTTTGCACACTTTTCCAGGGGCATTCCGTTTGTAAAAATTATTATGTTTTCATTGTTTCCTGTCTTGCAAATCTAGGTAGCCAACTTTAGACGCTTGCCAAATTTCCCCAGTTATTTTTCATGAGCCCAAATTGCAAGATCATAATGTCCTCTTGACAAAGATTTAACACCCTAGTTTTCATTTCCCCATGTGCTCATTTTCCTAGTTTCCCAAGCCATTTCCAAACACACTTTCTACCTTTCTGACATGTTTATTTGCAGATGATTTTAAGTTGGAAACTTCGGGGGTCGGTATCTTTTGACCCCGATGTCTTCATGCAACAAGATCTAACAGGCCTATTGAACGTGTCAGAGAGATCATATATCCTGAGTTTTAGAGCTTTGCCAGATGTTTGCATCAATTTTTAAAGCCAGGCAACAAGCCTCCTGACAGAGTTTTTACTGGGGCCTGACTAATTGCAACAGACTGATTAGATATAGAAAAGAAGATGTTTTTAAAAGGATGTAATCATTCTTTCAAGATTGATGTGTCTGTCTATGAACATAGCAAGAATTAAAGTCATAGTCTTAAGATGCTTAAAATATTTTTTGTCATTATATCCATTAATTAGTGATCTTACTTTGATTTTCTAAGCAAACAAAAAATATGGTAAGCAGATTTCTAGGGATGTAAGGGTTCAAAGGAGTTATAAGGATGAAGAGAACTCGAGCATGGTATAAGAGTTCAAGAAAACATGGATTTATTATAGCCTCAATATGTAAAAGATGATCAGAAGGCTTCTAAACACGAGTTTGATGAAATAGCCACAGAGGAGCCCCATGAGGCAGGAGACTAAAATCACTCCACGCTGAGCAAGGAGGATTTTCAATGCATAAAAGGAAATGAGGTTGTGAAGGAGAAGTTTTATGTTGCTAGAATAGGGGAACTCTGCGCTGATTGCAGTGGAGTCTCCACATTAAGCAAAGAACCAACAGCTTAAGGTATTAGAATAACACATAGGCATGAAAGAACCACCATGTTTGAAAGAATGTTAGGCCTTGGCAACCACAAAGGGCGATCACAAAGAGAAACCAACTAAAAAAATCCGTGCAATGAAATGAAGCAGCAAGACCCCAAGTCTCACACCAATCTACAAGGAAAGAATACCCGCAAGAGAGTCTCACTTAGAAGAAGACCAATCAGCAGGGAGGAATGTCCAAGACCTGCAGAATGAATAATAGGGGAGGCATTTTCTAAGATAAGAACACACCTATTGAAGCAGATCCCCACATAGAAGAGAAAGCCACAAAAGTTACCAAAGGAGATCTCCACACTGATTGCAGAGGAGGGTAACCCATGTTTGAAGTTCTCCTTGCAAAGAATGCTCACGCGTGCATTAGAAAAGTAGTCAGCACAACATGCATCAAGAAGCCAAAACCGCAGCCAGTCAAAGAGAAGACCCTACACCACATAAAAGGAAACTCCACGGCATGCACAAAATGGTGTATCTAGGGATGTTAAAGAGCTCTCTAGGTATGCCAATAAAAATCTGCAGCTAACTAATAAGGGAGCATCCAATAAGTATGGTCAAGGGGAGTTGACTTTTAAGAGTAACCCGCAGTAAAAAATGGTAATGTTCATGTTTAAAATGTGTAGGGGATAGTTTCAAATCAATCCCCATGCATGCACAACAAATCTGGTCATTGATAATTAAAATCTTGGCATTGGGAAAAAGGTATTCACCATTATGTGAAGGAGAGCACCTGCATGAAATAGAGGAAATGCATAAACATTGTCCCACATTGCTCGCGTGGGCATTTTTTCATGCATTTAAATACCATTTTAAACAATATGACTTGTGTCTACAAAGACAAGCACTTTTGGAAGTGCTAGACCATTGAGGTGGACCCCATGGAATGTAGATGATATCAACATGATAGAGCAATATTTTAAATGAAAGTGCATTGAAGCTGACATGGTGCCAAAATTCAAAACGCTTCGGATTTCGACACGTGGCTCAGATCGATGAATAGCACACGCTCGCAAAATGGAGTTGCGCGAAGGTTAAAAATGGGGGGATGCGCTTGGGCACCACGTGGCATGGCGGGTCCGAGGAATGGTGACGTAGAAAGAATGAGTAGTTCAGACAGAGGCACAGGATTTTGCCACATGGCAAGATCCGACGGCATGCACATCCCCGCAAAAAGAGTTGCGCTACAGTTAAGTAATGTGAGGATGCGCCTTTGCAACACGTGGCACTAGGTCCCTGCGGCGCTGATGTGGCATCAGAGAGCAGTGGTTGGCCAATCAGAAGCCATCACATGGCAAAAAGGCCTGGTCAACAAAGGTTTGACCTCAGATTGGAAAGAGAAGGAAAATATATAATATTTAAAAAGATAATTTTTTAATATATTTTCTTCAAAAAATGCACGTGATTGAGTTTTATTTCAAAAGAATGCATTTTATAAAGTTTGGACATTAGATTTTTAAATTTTTGAAATAAATTTAAAAGAATCAAATGTGAAGACCATGTTTTTTATACCAGAGGGGTTGTTTTTAAAATGATTTTCAGTGGGTTTCCGATAAGCTAGATATGCACTCCAATATACCACCAGAATTAGGAAAAGATGAACTATTCGGTTTCAGAGTTAGTTTTTGCACAAGTAGTAGCTAGTCCAAGCTACAAGAGGTTTTCTTTTAGGTACTTGAATTGCAACCGTTTACAGATTAGGAAGTTCAGATTTGATTTTTTTTCAAGGTAATGAGCTGAATATCAGTAAAAGGAAATGTAAATTCAGTTAGGGTCAAATTGGTTCAGATGTACTCAGTAAAAACTCATTTTCACTGGCTTTTTCATGGGGCAATCAGATATTTGGTGACCCAAAAGGTTTCATCATTTCAACAGAGATATTTCTCAAATCAGTTACAGTAATGACAAAGCAAAAATCAAATCAGAGGGAGGTTGATCAGTTGCCAAGGGAAGGAATTTTGAAGGGACACATGTTGGCTGTATAATGAATCCAAGATTTCTTTCTTTGATATATTTATACTTTCTTCTTCTCTAAAGGGGGTTGGTTGGTTTTTTTTTTTCTAGTTCTTGGAGCTCTGCTTAGGCTATGAAAGCCACACACCCAGCATTCTGTATGAACAACACTGATATTTCAGAGATAGTTCTATTTTCTTTGTGTAGTTTTGCATTTTATGTTATGCATTCTAATGTATCTTGTTTCAAGGGAATAAATACAAGTGCAGAATCGTTTGAAATTTTATTATAATTCTGTCTCCTTTCCTCTCTAAATGTGTAATTCTATATGTTCAAGAACAAAGAGCTTGAACCTATTTACAATTTCCCGGTTGTATGTTTGAAGTTTACTTGCCTTTGACTCAAGGAGTCATATAATTTCTTGCAATCTCAAGTAGGATTTCAGATTCATTTGAGGGGATGATTCAAAGTATGGGATTATACTGAACACAGTTATCTGATTCATAAGGTGAACAGATCAAACAAGAATGTCTCAATGTATGCTTATATGTTGAATGATGTTCTAGGATGTATGATTCTGATGTGTAAGATTGCCCAATGAATAAGGAACTGATCGTTTGTAGGATCATCAAGTTTTTGCCGCATATTAGACATGCTATCTTTTCTCAATATAAATCAATCTTTTTCCCTTCATGTTGAAGTGGACATAAAAGTTTAAACCCTCACTCAGTTTATGAATAATATAGTTTTACACCTAGCTATTGTGGAATCTGTGTTGTTTCATAAACCACTCGGAGATATTAGGGGTTTCATCTGCTTTTCTAGATCCTGAAAGTGGTTATTGCACTGGTCACATAGTCAGATCTAAAAGAGGTTCACCCGCCTAGGTTTTGTAGAGCCTGAAGAAGAAGAAGGGTCATGCCTTATAGTTGGCCTGGTGTTTGAATGAGCATGTTGAAAATGGGAGTTAGCTGCCCCTAGATATGTCTTGTTCTCATCAGGGTAATTGGAAATGGGTAATATTTTCAAACACCAACAAAATGGCGACTCTGCTGGGGAGATAAGATGGCAATCCATTTTGTTGAAAGGACAAGAGTCTCTGGTGTTCATTGAAAATTTTAGTCCTACTTTCAGTTGGGGTTTTGCCCATCTGAGTCACCAACAAAATGGTGACTCTGCTGGGGAGTTGCATTCAGAAAGAACCAAAATCTCTGCCATGAAACAAATTGGATATAACAAATATATAGCGAGAGGCATCTCTTATTTTCCTTGCTGAAGTTTCATGTTCCCCAGTTAAGATTTATTCATTATCAGCAGTGTGTTGAAACTAGATGAAAATTGTGTTCTATGACTGTCATAGGTCTATCTTCAATCAGTCCAATTTGCAAATACTGTTGAGAAAGTTTCAGAGTCAAGAATTCGTTTATAAAGTGTAAATTCTTTTCAAGATAATAATGATCTGCAAGTTTCCTACATTGAAGGTCTAGTTTCAATTTGTCAAGTGACAAATTATGTTTTATTTCTCACATGAGTGAGTGGCAACTCTCAAATCTCTGTACCAGTTGTTCCTAGTTGATTTCATTGTAAAATTTTTGAAGGAATTTTAGTTGTATGGGCAGATCTGAGACTGTTGATAGATCTTGGAAAGAAAATTCTAAATTCTTGATAAGTTTTAAAGTACTGTTTGAAATCTGCTGTTATAAAGAATTGAAATATAAAAGTAGATCACAACAGTGATTTTTTTATTCCTCTTGCAAAGAGGTGGCGGCTCTACAAAGTTTGATCAGTGGTGTGAAAGAATTCCAGTCCTGCACCTGTGCCAAATCAGCAGATTGAAGTTCAGCATCAGCACTTGAGGTATTTTGATTTTCATGTTTCTTTTCATGGAAGTCAAGTGTTTAAAAAGGTCTCTATTTAGTGATTTTCAGCACTAGAAGGAAGAGGTAGGAATATCATTCTATAATGGAGACAGATCTCAGATCTAAGATTAGTTTGCCAAATTCTGAGAGTTTGGAAATTGTTAATAATAACATTGCTATGTTGAATAGACTGGTCTACAAAAGGATTGTCAATCTTATAAGAGTTCAAGTAGGAAGTACTCAAGGTTTAAGTACCAAACAATGTTATTTAAGGCTTAAATCAGTAATTAGTAAGATGCCTTTTCATTGTATACCTGAGGAATCTTCCTTGCCAAATGTTTTCCTTGATGTTCTAGTACCCAATTCAGTAAATTTGCCAGCACCTATAATGTTACAAATAATTTTGCAAGTTGAAAGGTTCATTCAGGAGACGGAAGGCGGTGATTATAGATTTCATGAAATATTTCCTAATGATAATGAATGTGCTGAAAGCCAAGGCAGTAATGAATACAATGAGTCCATAGAGCAAGATAATATGTCTTCCGAATGTGGAGAGGTGGATTCAAATGTTAATGAATTAGGTAACAAAAATCAGCATTAAAAAAATGGATATAAAAGAGAAGATAAATTTTGTTACAGTACATATGAAGTTGAAGAAAGTTGTAAGAATAGCAGATCTAGTGATTGCCATGATACGAATGAATGTTGTAATAATTCTGATTTTCCAGATTGTTACACTAATGATCTTCCTGTTGTAAGTTCTTCATGTTGTCTAGATGATAACCACAGCCGAGAGAAGATTTGTGAGGAAATCTTCTTGAGCTCCGATGAAATCTCAGAATTGTTGGCTCATGATTTTGAAAAGTACGTAAGTATCTCTAAGGATCTTCATATCTTCTCTCATAATACTTTCTCATTTAGTCAAATCAATTCCCCAAAGTTTGACGTGGAAAAAGAGGTAGAATTTGAACAATCTTTGTTAGACTTTGGAGGTGTATATAACAAAACCTCAAATGTTTTTGCACATGAAAATTTGTTGGATGTAGAGAATGTTGACGAAGGGAAGTTTAATGCTGTTTTAGATTCTTTTTATGTTGATCTTGCTTAACATTGTTTTGATGTTTCATACGGTGAAGTGGAAAATAGCGAGTGTTGTCAATCCAATTATAAATTTTCTTTATATGCTGATAGGTCTTGTAAAGATGAGTTTAAGGTTTATTCTGACATTCAATCTGATGAAGAAAATGATGATGGTCAACATAGTTTAGATCAACACTTTTAGAATGAGTTTTCAATTTTGGTGACTAATCAATTGTTTGAAGAATGTGAAGAGGTTTCAGCAAATGATAAATCTGACTTGATGAGTAACATGGTTGCAAGTAGGCAGAAATCATAGTCTACATACTCTTCACACCCGGAGGCATAAGGTGAGTTACAAATTGATTCATGTAACTCACTGAATGAAATAGAGTACTAAGCTTTTGTGTTTCTGGTTAAAGGAATCCATGATTCAGTTAGAAGTGATCAGTTTCAGCTTGATATTAGTTGTTATGGTCATGTTGATCCATTTTTTCATAGTGGGCAAGATGAAGAAAGTATGTCTGATTTTTATTCGCACTATGAAGATGATGATAGTTTTGTTTTACCTATTGAGCTGATTGTGAATAATGATGTGTTGGGTAAGACAAGGAAGAATGAGAGTTTCAATTTGCCTCAGGAGAATGTGAATGAAAATAAGGTATATGACAGAGGTAAAAAGTTCTGAAACTTTTTAGTGGCCTGGGGCCATCTCTTGTACATAGTTAAGAGTAGTTTCCCTTTTTTTCAATAAAGTTGTTCGAGAAAGTTTTGCTGTTCAAGTGTGTGGTCTACTTCTCCCAGAGATCTAAAATCTTTCCATGCCCACAAGGGACATGCATCTCCAGACAGAGCCACTGTTGGGACTAAAAATTGCATGGTCAATTTTTGAACCCCATTGAAAAATCAAGCCCTTAAAAGCTTTTAATGCCTATGTACCCGGCTGTCCATCTGAGATCCCTAAGATGTTTAATGCTTCTAACACCCTCCATTTAGAATTTCCACATGTTCCATGAAGTTAAAACATCATTTCGAGTCATTTGGCGAAGTCTTGTTTTGAGTTGGTGTCAATTTTGCATCTTCACCTAAGTGTCAGATAGCGATAAGAGGCCTTGTTGGCAAGTGAGTATCTCGCACCCAGAAATGTGTCATGACTTCCCCCTTTGAGAGTATTTAGTATCCATACCAATGAACCTATGTTTCAGATTTTGAGTTGTTTTGAGTCTGTTTGACTAGGTTTCGAACCTCTCAAAGATTGGTTAGTTTCCTTTATTGTAAATCTGCAAATTGTGCATATTTCTGGGTAGCCCTGTTTGAAATATCATAACTTTTGACCAGTTGACCCAAATGAGAAAATTATTATTGAATCATATTCCTGGGGTTAGAGACTAGCTATGCTCTAGATTTGAAGTCATGACAAATCTGTTTGATCAGTTTTCAAATGCGATTCTGATTGCAATTTATAGCATTTCACTGGTAATCAGACATGCAGATTGTTCAAGTGCCCTATTCGTGATGCTGTATATTTTGATCTAGGATAGGTAGAACCAAATGGTTTGTTCTCTTGCATTCTACTCTAAAAATACTATAAGTGTGTCAGTTTTTAAGCCTTGACGAATCCGTTTCCACACTTTTCCAAGGGCATTCCATTTGTAAAAATTGTTACATTTTCATTGTTTCCTGTCCTGCAAATCTAGGTAGCCAACTTCAGACGCTTGCCGAATTTCCCCAGTTATTCATCATGAGCCCAAATTGCAAGATCATAATGTCCTCATGAAAAGATTTAACACCCCAATTTTCATTTCCCCATGTGCTCATTTGCCTAGTTTCCCAGGCCATTTCCAAACGCACTTTCTAGCTTTCTGACATGTTTATTTGTAGATGATTTTAAGTTGGAAACTTCGGGGGTTGATATCTTTTGACCTCGATGTATTTATGTAAAAAGATCTGAAAAGCCTGTTGAACGTGTTAGAGAGATCATATATCCTAAGTTTTAGAGCTTTGCCAGATGTTTGCGTCAGTTTTTAAAGCCAGGCAACAGGCCTCCTGACAGAGTTTTTACTGGGGCCTGACTAATTGTAGCAGACTGATTAGATACAGAAAAGAAGATGTTTTTAAAAGGATGCAATCATTCTTTCAAGATTGATGTGTCTATCTATGAACATAGCAAGAATTCAAGTCATAGTCTTAAGATGCTTAAAATATTTGTCGTCATTATATCCATTAATTAGTGATCTTGCTTCGATTTTCTAAGCAAACAAAAAATATGGTAAGCAGAACTCTAGGGATGTAAGGGTTCAAAGGAGTTATAAGGATGAAGAGAACTCGAGCATGGTATAAGAGTTCAAGAAGACATGGATTTATTATAGCCTCAATATGTAAAGGATGATCAGAAGGCTTCTAAACACGAGTTTGATGAAATAGCCACAGAGGAGCCCCATGAGGCAGGAGACTAAAATCACTCCAGGCTGAGCAAGGAGGATTTTCAATGCATAAAAGGAAATGAGCTTGTGAAAGAGAAGTTTTATGTTGCTAGAACAAGGGAACTCTACGCTAATTGTAGTGGAGGCTCCATGTCAAGCAAAGAACCAGCGGCTTAAGGTATTAGAATAAGACATAGGCATGAAATAACCACCATGTTTGAAAGAATGTCACGCCTTGGCAACCACAAAGGGAAATCACAAAGAGCACTCAAGTAAAAAAAAGCCGTGCAATGAAATGAAGCTGCAAGACCCCAAGTCTCACACCAAACTACAAGGAAAGAATACCCGCAAGAGAGTCTCATGTAGAAGACGACCAATCAGCAGGGAGGAATGTCCAAGACTTGCAGAATGAATAATAGGGGAGGCATTCTCTAAGATAAGAACACGCCTGTTGAAGTAGATCCCCACATAGAAGAGAAAGCCACAAAAGTTACCAAAGGAGATCTCCACGTTGATTGAAGAGGAGGGCAGCCCATGTTTGAAGTTCTCCTTGCAAAGAATGCTCACGCACGCATTAGAAAAGTAGTCAGCACAACATGCATCAAGAAGCCAAAATCGTGGCCAGTCAAAGAGAAGATCCTACGCCACATAAAAGGCAACTCCACATCATGCACAAAATGGTGTATCTAGGGATGTTAAAGAGCTCTCCAGGTATGCCAATAAAAATCTGCAGCTAACTAATAAGGGAGCATCCAATAAGTATGGTCAAGGGGAGTTGACTTTTAAGAGAAACCCACAGTAAAAAATGGCAATGTTCATGTTTAAAATGTGCAGGGGACAGTTTCAAATCAATCCCCATCCATGCATAGCAAATCTGGTCATTGATAATTAAAATCTTGGCATTGGGAAAAAGGTATTTGCCATTATGTGAAGGAGAGCGCCTGCATGAAATAGAGGAAACGCATAAACATTGTGCCACATTGCTCGCGTGGGCATTTTTTCATGCATTTAAATACCATTTTAAACAATATGACTTGTGTCTACAAAGAAAAGCACTTTTGGAAGTGCTAGACCATTGAGGTGGACCCTGTGGAATGTAGATGATATCAACATGATAGAGCAATATTTTAAACGAAAGTGCATCGAAGCTGACATGATGCCAAAATTCAGAACGCTCCAAATTTTGACACCTGGCTTAGATCGATGAATAGCGCATGCCCACAAAACGGAGTTGCGCGGAGGTTAAAAAATGTAGGGATGCACCTGGGTGGCACATGGCATGGCGGGTCTGAGGAATGGTGA
The DNA here is from genome assembly GCA_028749045.1 of Cupressus sempervirens. Classification (NCBI taxonomy): domain Eukaryota; kingdom Viridiplantae; phylum Streptophyta; class Pinopsida; order Cupressales; family Cupressaceae; genus Cupressus; species Cupressus sempervirens. The sequence goes on along the minus strand of CM053788.1, from coordinate 597,598,412 downwards.
CATGGGAAGAATGAATAGTTCAGACGGAGGCACAAGATTTTGCCACGTGGCGAGATCCGACGGCATGCGCATCCTCGCAAAAAGAGTTGCACGACAGTTAAGTAATGCGGGGATGCACCTTGGGAACACGTGGCACTAGGTCCCTGCGGCACTGACATGGCGTCAGAGAGCAGTGGTTGGCCAATCAGAGGCCACCACGTGGTAGAAAGGCTTGGTCAACAGAGGTTTGACGTCGGATTGGAAAGAGAAGGAAAATATATAATATTTAAAAAGATAAATTTTTAATATATTTTCTTCAAAAAATGCATGTGATTGAGTTTTATTTCAAAAGGATGCATTTTATAAAGTTTGGACATTAGATTTTTAAATTTTTGAAATAAATTTAAAAAAATCAAATGTGAAGACCATGTTTTTTATACCAGAGGGGTCGTTTTTAAAATGATTTTTAGTGGGTTTTCGATAAGCTAGATATGCACTCCAATATACCGCCGAAATCGAGAAAAGATGAACTATTTGGTTCCGGAGTCAATTTTTGCATAGGTAGTAGCTGGTTCAAGCTACAAGAGGTTTTCTTTCAGGTACCTGAATTGCAACTATTTTCAAATCAGGAAGTTCAGATTTGATTTTTTGTCAAGGTAATGAGCTGAATATCAGTAAAAGGCAATGGAAATTTAGTTAGGGTCAAATTGGTTTAGATGTACTTAGTAAAAACTCATTTTCATTGGCTTTTTCATGGGGCAATTAGATATTTTGGTGACCCAAAAGGTTTCATCATTTCAACGGAGATATTTCTCAAATCAGTTACAGTAATGATAAAGCAAAAATCAGATCAGAGGGAGATGGAAGAAAGAGGTTGATGAGTTGCCAAGGGAATGAATTCTGAAGGGACACATGTCGGCTGTATAATGAATCCGAGATTTCTTTCTTTGATATATTTATTCTTTCTCCTTCTCTAAAGGGGGTTGGTTGGTTTTTTTTTTCCAGTTCTTGGAGCTCTGCTCAGGCTGTGAAAGCCACATACCCAACATTCTGTATGAATAGCACTGATATCTCACAGATAGTTCTATTTTCTTTGTGTAGTTTTTCATTTTATGTTATGCATTCTAATGTATCTTGTTTCAAGGGAATAAATACAAGTGCAAAACTGTTTGAAATTTTATTATAATTCCATCTCCTTTCCTCTCTAAATGTGTAATTCTATATGTTCAAGAACAAAGAGCTTGAACCTATTTACAATTTCTCGCTTGTATGTTTGAAGTTTACTTGCCTTTGACTCAAGGAGTCATATAATTGCTTGCAATCTCAAGCAAGGTTTCAGATTCATTTGAGGGGGATGATTCAAAGTATGGAATTATACTGAACACAGTTATCTGATTCATAAGGTGAACAGATCGAACAAGAATGTCTCAATGTATGCTTATATGTTGAATGATGTTCTAGGATGTATGATTCCTGATGTGTAAGATTGCCTAATGAATAAGGCACTGATCATTTGTAGGATCATCAAGTTTTTTCTACATATTAGACATGCTGTCTTTTCTCAATATAAATCAATCTTTTTCCCTTCATGTGGAAGTGGACATAAAAGTTTAAACCCTCACTCAATTTATGAATAATATAGTTTTACACCTAGCTATTGTAGAATCTGTGTTTTTTCATAAACCACTAGGAGATATTACAGGTTTCATCTACTTTTCTAGATCTTGAAAGTGGTTATTGCACTGGTCACACAGTCAGATCTAAAAGAGGTTCACCCACCTAGGTTTTGCAGAGCCTGAAGAAGAAGAAGGGTCATGCCTTATAGTTAGCCTAGTGTTTGAATGGGCATTTTGATTATTCGATAGCCATTGAAAATTGTCTTTAATGCATGAGTGAGCTCGGCATACACTGACTAATAATTATATGACATTTGTGTAACATCAAAGATAATACACAATTAATCAATTGTATCCAATAATATTTGTCTTTCGCATTGATGGCGACACGACATGTCATAACACGATGAAATTTTTGGAACATGAATAAAGTAAGGAACATATCCTTAGTTTCATTCTAATTCACATCCATGAGAAATCCCTCTATCAGTGTGAATTCTTTTTGCCTTCAGTTTCTCCCTCTATTAAAAAACTTCTATTTGCAGCAACTTCTTCTTATAGAAAACTCTACCTTTGATATTAGACCAAGTTCTATCTTCTACTTTGACATCCCTTCATAAATTTTCTATGATAGCAAACTTCTCTCTTTTTCAAAAAGAAAATTTTTCTTATGAGATATGATAGTAAACTTCTCCCTCTTTGACAACACATGCCAAAGACAATGTTCAGTAAATGTCAATGTATCTTAAGTACTGATTCCTTTACAATATTACCTTGTCAATACTGCACCAACTGATTGATCTTCAACATGCTCTAGCTGATGCATCACTAATCTTCATTCAGTGAGCTTCATATAGGGGAATGACCCCTAGCTTACCTCTTAGATACAAAAATGCATTCCTAGGTAATGGCTTGGTGAATATGTATGCAATTTGTTCTTTTGTATTTACATATTCCAATCCAATTTCTTTATCTTGCACCAATTCTCTTAGGAAGTGATATTTTATAGAAATATTCTTTTTTTTGGTATACATTCTAGATTCATTGATATATTGATTGCATTGGTGTTATCATAGTATATAACTACTGGATATTTGATCTCTATCTTCATACCTATCATCAGTTGCTTGAACCAAACAATGTTAGAACAAATAATAGTTGTTGCCACATATTCTACCTCTATTGTGGACTGAGAGACACAACTTTTTTTCTTTCTTGTCCAAGACACTAGTCACTTACCAAGAAAGAGTGCTCCACCACTACTGCTTTTTTTGTCATCAATACTTCTTGCCTAATCATCATCTATAAATACTTTTAAGTCCAAATTGCCTCCTATTTTGTACCATAAGCCATATTCTTTAGTACCTTTCAGATATCTCATGATTCTTTTGACTACCATCAAATAATTTTCTTTGGAATTTGCTAAAAATATTGCCACCATACCAATTGCTAATGTAATATTAGGCCCTGTATGCACTACATACTGCAATTTTCCAATCATTGATCTATATGTGATCTGATCTACTTCTTTGGAATCATCATTCTTAGGAAGCTTATGTCTAGCAGACATAGGGGTTCTAATTGATCTTGAATCTCCTATTTCAAATTTCTTTAGTATCTCCTTGATATATTTAGATTGAGTAATATAGATACCATCTTTATTTTGTTGAATTTCCAATCCAATAAAGAATTTTATCTCTCCAAACATAGACATCTCAAATTTCTTACTCATTTCTTCTAAAAATGCCTTGCACAAGTCATCATTTCCTATGAATAAAGTGTCATCAAAAATTATTTTTGTTAATATAATTTTCTTGTTTGGTCCTTCTTTGATATATAGATTATTGTTATCATTTTTTCTCTAAAAACTAATTTGTATCAAGTAATTATGAAGTCTTTCATACAAAGCTCTAGGAGCTTTCTTGAGACCATATAGTACCTTGTGTAATGTGCCTTTTGTTAAGATCTACAAAACCTTTTGGTTGTTCAATTTAGACTTCCTCATCAAAAATTCCATTCAAGAATGTAGATTTAACATCCATTTGATACACTTTAAATCCTCTATGAGATACATATGGAAGTATAGTTCTAACACCTTCTAATCTTGCACTAGGAGAAAAAGTTTCACCATAATCAATACCTTCTTCTTGAGAATAGACTTTATACATCAATCATTCTTTGTTTTTGGAAACTTTTCCATCTTCATTTAGCTTGTTTCTAAACACCCATTTTGTGCCAATTATATTTTTATCCTTGGGTCTAGGAACAAGAGTCCAAGTTTTGTTCTTCTCTATCTATTCTATTTCTTCATTCATTGCTTCAATCCAAATTTCATTATCCAATGAATCTTTAACATTTCTAGGTTCAAATTCAGCAAGTAAACATGTCCCTTTTAATTTTTTTCTTGTCATTATTCCATCATATTTGTCTCTAATGATCCGATCAGGTGCACGATGCCTTCTAACATATCTTGCTAACATAGTTTCTTTGAATTTGGAATGAGTTTCACTAATTTCACTATGAACTTTAGTATCAAGCTTAGGTCCCACTATCTATGACTCAGGTCATTTAGACTTGGTTTACTCTTGAAGTAGCTTGGTAGCCTCTAACTGTGACTCGGTAGCCTCTAACTACAACTTGGGTCCTTCAGACTGTGACTCGGGTTGTACTGTCTACAACTCAGTAACTATTAGAGATTTTTGGGACTTGGGAGATGAAGCCTCCTTTATTTTAGATAGATTTGGTAGGGTATCAAGTTCATAGTAAAAAAATCTTCTATAATCCTCTGGCTCTTTGTTGCTTCCTTCTTCACTCTTTTCTACAAACTCATCAATTCTCACATATGCACTTTCTATGATTTTATGAGTAAAAAAATTCAAACACTTGTATGCTTTACTTCTATAGGAGTATCCTAAAAATATGCCTTTATCACCTTTAACATCAAATTTTTCTTTTCTAGATTCTTTCAAGATATAACATTTGCTACCAAATACTTTGAAGTAACTTACATTAGCTTTGTAGCTATAACATTTTTCATAAGGAGTTTGATTTGAGTATTTCTTTAGATATAATCTATTCAAGGTATGAAATACAGTGCTGAAAACTTCCTTCTAGTATTTGATTGCAATATTCTTTTCTATCATCAATGTTCTTGTAAAATCCATGATGGATTTGTTTCTTCTTTTAGCTATACCATTCTAATGAGGTATACAAGGGGCTCATACTTGTCTTTTAATTCCTCTTTTAATGTAGAATTCATTGAATTCATTAGAGATGAATTCACCATCTCTGTCTGATCTTAAGCATTTTAACTTCATTCTAGTTTCTTTCTCTACTCTTGCCAAGTACCACTTGAATTTTTGAAATGCTTCAGATTTTTCTGTTAGATACATTACAGTCATAATTCTAGAATAATTGTCAACAAAAAGAATGAAAAACTTATCTCCACTATAACTCTCTATTCCAATATGTCCACATAAGTCTGTCCACACAAGTTCTAAGACTTCTTCTGAATGATAGTTCTTGCTTTTGAAACTAGTCTTTCCCATTTTACCAATTTGGCAATTTTTGCATAAACCCATATCATGTTTCTTCAAACTAGGAATACCTCTTACTCTTTTATATTTTCTTATCTTCACCAAATTATCAAAGTTTACATGACATAGTCTTTTGTGTCCTAACTAGTTTCCTTCTACTTGAGCAATACAACATGAACTTTTACTGAGATCAAGATAAATTAGGTTACCTTTTGTTTTCTTGCGAGATCTAACTAGATTTCCTTTTCCACCAGCAGTTTGGCCTTTCCATTCATGAATTCTTCCTTGAATCCAATGTTATTCAACTCTGCCACACTTAGTAGATTATGCTTTAGTCCTTCAACCCAATAAGCATTATCACATACAAGTTCATTGGTCAAAGAGATACAACCTTTTCCTTTTATGTTACAAGGTTCATTGTTTCCAAATCTTACACTACCTCCATAATAATATTCTATGTGTTCAAACTTTGTTTTATCTCTAGTCATATGATGTGAACATCCATTGTCAATAATCCATGTATAATTTTTGTTAACATGAGAGATAAGTGCCATTTTATCTCCTTCATCATCAGATTCATCTTTTAGAGCAATATATACCATTTCATCTTCAATGTTATTAGAATCTTTAACCATAAAACAAGATTTCTTACCTTTGTCCTTTTAGTTCTTGTAGTTTTTTAATTCCTTCTTGCCTTTGTACTTATTACTTTTCTTCTCATCCTTGTTTTCTCTATTTGGACACCTAGCAGAAATATGACCAACTTCTTCACAAGAAAAACATATTAAAGGAACCTTTTTCCTTGTAAATACTTTCTTGCAAATAGGGCTTCAAAAACTTCAAGATCAATATCTAAACTTTCTTCTATTTCTTCTTCTTCACTTCCTAATGGGTTGGTCTTTGATTTCTTACTCTTCGTCTTGAATGAGAGTTTAGCTTCAAATGTAGATTCAATACCTCTGGAACTAGGAACATAGTTATCATAGTTATCCAAATCAAAAGTTGTCAATCTTGCAACTAAAGCATCCAAGGTTATTTTATTATTTGTATCACATCTCATCTCTTGAATAGATGACACTCTAATTGCATAAATAGGAAGAAGGGTTTTGAGTATTTTGCTTACAAGTATTTTGTCATCAACGTCTCCTCTAGATGCTTTAATTGCACTCACACTTGCTTTGATTATTTACACATATTTTGCAATATTTTCATCTTCTCTAACTTCCATTTGATCAAAATGACGTCTGAGAATTTCTTCTTTAGCTCTTCTTACATTGCCATCTCCTCCATAAATGTCTCTCAGTTTCGTCCACATTTCATGAGTAGTTTTATAGTCTTTTACCTCATCAAATTCATCATAACTGAGAGCAGATGAAATATCAATCATCATGATGCTACGATTCTTCTTTTTAGCAATATCTTCAACTGATAATGTTCCAGTGGGAGTCTTGTATTTAGAACCAAGATATTTACAACTTGAATCATTGATAGTAGCCAAATGTAACCTCATAAGTCTTTGCCATGCTGCAAAGTTGTCTCTGTTAAATTTGGGAATCTATCTTCTATAAGAATTCCTAATCTTTAGCTTAGGTCCTTGAAACCTTTTCTACAAGCACCAAAAGCTTTGATACCAATTGTTGGAAATATAAGAGGATTAATTGATATCTGATGCAACTGAATTGCTAATTGTAGATCTCTATTTTGGCTTTCCTAATCAAATATATCTTTCCTGCCCTACAAGGATATTCTACTTATCTTTCTGATTCACTTCCTCTTACCATCATCAAATCTTGTTACTTTGCACATTCTAACCCACAACTTGACTTTAT